>OX424573.1:30803393-32003393 GCA_949152435.1 Gastracanthus pulcherrimus
TTAGGATTTTAGGATTAGGATGTTAAGATTAGGATTTTATTTTTGAACGCATAGATTTTTAATAATCATTTATGTAGGAATTTAATTAAATATGTATTATTAAAAATAGTACATTTTTCGGAGAAATAATTTTTGTCATTGGTAGGAAAGAACCCAGAAAATACGCAGCATCTTCCACGAATCGTTAATTTAATGGTGATCGATTAGTACTTTACGTCGTTTACGAATTTTAAATTAGGGGAATACGATATTAGCTATGCTTATTAATACGATGAATCTATAAAAAATTGAGCAATTTCATTAATTTACATATCGTATTTTTTGCAGCAAAGAGTTGAATGTCATTGATATATTAAGATATGATAGATATTTTAAAAGTATTTTTCCCAAAAAATTGATTTTATATATGCGGCACATATGTAAGTTTTACAAACAATTAATTATCTGCTGAATGTCACGATTTACAGTGTATCGAGTGTATTCTAACAAACCCATCATATTATACACCAGAAATACTATAACTAATTTTTTTATCATTTGTTCATTTAATTTCAATCTGTGTATGCATTTCACAGTCAAATTTTTAGTTATTAGTAATCTGTCGAAACATTAATTGAAATGACTCAAAAACGATTTTCACGTAATAAGTGATACAAAATTATACAAAAAAATACGAAATGCTATTATTGTTCAAGGTTTCAAATTTAAGGCAGTCAGCCTTTTAATGAACTTATCTCACTTTTATGAAATTTAAAAATCTTCTCAAAACTCATTACGACCTAGCTTGCATTGTAAAATTAAAAATCAATCATAACCCTTTAATGTTCATGTAAGTACTGGACATCTTGTCGAAATTTCCTGTAATTAAAATCACCTTATAAACTTCAATGTAACTATGTATAAGCAATTACCAGAAAAACAAAACTTTCACGAAACTTCATTTTAACTATATGATTCGCCTATGACCTCTGCATCGACATGTAAACATTTGAAAATTAGAAATTAAGGACTTGTTTGCTTCGCATACACTGCACTGACACGGGTTCAACTTGGCTGGACATTGAGAAATTTCCCTTAATCTCTTCCGACTTGTCAAATTGAAAAATATATAATCACCGACTATAACTCTCATCGAATTTAATTAATCAATTGCTAGTTGTTACATGACTCGTACCCTACGTTAACTGCTCGTAATGAAAAACGATCGCCAACTGCTTCATTAATTTCGATTCAACGACTCATTATTATCCCGCTGCGTATCTACACCATTCAAGATGACCTGCATGCACAAAGTCACAGATTCGTCAGTCGAACGTCTGACAAAAAGTGGCCCGCCTGTCATCAAAGCTCTCACTCGGCGCAAAAAAGGCGTTCACCAACTGACACCTCCTAATTAAATGGCTACTCTTTGTCTCGTCAGGAGAGAAATCGATATATACATCACTTTAGAAAACGACGAAGAAACGAAAAAAACGTGTACATATAATACGCGCAAAGGTCCAATTTCGAAATTCGAGATGACGAAGAAGAGAAAAGAAAAATATTAATTTGGAATACTTTCACGCGGTATAATCCCTTCGGGCCTGCGCGATTGTTAGTATTGTGGAGGTACGATACGCGCGGCACGGTGCCGGAAGGCGCCATAAGACACGCGGACACGAGCGCGCGCACACTTCCGGCGAGCCGGAGAAAATGCCGCTGGACGTGCGTCGCCTTCGAGAGTGTTATACACACACACGTATATTATATGGGATACAAGCAGGATCGTATCGACGGAGATTTATTCATGCAAGGGCTACTGCCGTCCGTCCGTTGGTTCATCGTGATGTCGCGCGAGAGCTTGTTATTTTACCAGATCTTGCCGAGGAAAGAGGTCCATCCTATATAGATATAGACGAATTATCATATTATTCTTGTGTGCACCTATGCGGATGGTGGAGATGGATATCGCGCCGCGCGCCTGTCCTGGCATTTGAACGCGATGCTTGTGTGTACGGGTGTTTTAAGCTACATGCGATCGTGCTGAGATAGGAATCGTTCTATTTTGAGTTTGGAGGAAATATTCAACGTCGCGCGAGATATTTTATTAAATATGATCTGATGGCGCGTAATGTGCATACACGGGATTTCCACGTGAAAGGGAAGTTGTGCGAGTAGGTGCTTTGATCTTGCTTCCAATTTATCGCGAGTTCGTGAGGCTTTCTATCTCGCAGGAAGAAAGAGTTTTGGAGGAACCTTTCACGCAGAGTAGGCAGAGTATTATTTTTATTTCTCTTTTTGTTTCATATTGGAGAAATTTGGCTCAGGTAGAAACGGATGATAAATAGTTGTATTTAATTAGTGATGAATCTTTGGGAAGTTTCATTGTCATTACCTGCGGTTATAATAGTAGTGGTGAACGTGACATTGAAATACATAATCTATACTCAAATATTTAAAACGTTTTAAAATTTCTACATTTTAAAATCATTCAAAATAGTCATTCCTTTGGTATTTCTTTATTTTTGGCAGTGATATTACTAGAAACAAGTTAATGAATTTAACTAAAATATTCGAATTATGCTAAGAGCTTCGTACACACTAATCGAAATACGACAAAACAAAACGTTTCGTCTGAAATAAAGAAGAAATTATAAAATCAAGCTCTTGTCAGATTATTTGTGCACATGCGTCACTAGTAGCTTATATTATTGCTACAAAAGGAAAGGTTTCGAACACTGCAAATTCAACAGCACGAATTTCCAAAACCCATGGTTAAGTCCATAATCGTCTACGTCATTGGTTCACCTCAATGCCTTATACGAGCCTCAAAATAAATCTTCACAACACACAAGCGCCTCCGGTACATAACGGCAACGAACCGGCAGTAGCATGAACAGCAGCAGCTGGACCGCGCGTCTCCAAACGAAATCGAGCGCTCGAGAGAAAGAAAGAGTGACCGGTCGGGTTTTCGGGACCCGTCAGCAGCAGCAGCAGTAGTAGGTCGTTTAACCCACCAACCTACCGACCTACCTTTTACGCGACGGCGCGGCTCTCCTCTGAGAAAATCTCGAGCGTACATCGTACGATCGTATTAACGCGACGAAAACGCATCTGGCAGTCAGGAGAGACCCGAGAGACGTATTATTACGAATGCTCGGAGGGATGTGCTTGTAGCCCAAAACGCGGAAACGACGCGCACGTGCGGCAGCTGTGACGTTGGTGCGCTTGAGAGCGCATAATCGGATGGTGCGCGAGAAGCCTAATTGATTTAACTTTTTGCTCTCTCTTTCGAAATATATTTTTGGATATAACTATCGTCGATTTATGCGCGGACTTTATTTTTACGCCGCCTCGTGTGTGCGCACAAGCCGCTTGTCGTTTCATTTAATGAGATGATCATTTTAATGAAGAGGATATTATATGTGCACTTGTATAACTCTGCGACGTTTTTGCCTGTTGTGTATGCTTGTAAATGCGTGTTTACGTTCACTTTGCCGAATTAATTTCTCAGTCACGCTGTAGACAGCTTTTTGTGCGTTTAAAAAATGTTTATTTTTCAGCATTTAAGTAAGGACAGTGTACTTGATTTTTAATTTCGAATTAGCTGTGTTGAAATACCGCGAGTACCGTGTAGTAATGAATATATGATTTTTTGTCATTATTTACACTTCAGAGGTAGCCATGTAAGAACTGCAGCTTTTTAGGTAGCATCCCGTGTGGAAATTATAAAATGTAATAAAACGTAAAAAAACGCAAAAAATTGGAAGATATCGTAAAAGAAAAGGTATAGCAGTATAAGAAAACGTAACAAAACGTAATAAACTGTTGGATTTCGGATATGTTATATAATATTTTCGTACACTTTGTTACGTTTTTTTTTGTGTTTTTCTACGTTTTCTTGCGTTTTATTATTTAAATTACATTTTTACACTAAAATGTTCGTTCAATAAAGAAACTTCCATAATGCTAAATATTCCTAAAAAATATTTTCTAAGTGTCAATGCTTCTTAAGTAGCTTAAAGTTTCTATTTTTTACATGCGAATGGGTTTGTATCTGCCTCGCCCCCTATAGGTGAAAAATTCTACATAAAAATACGTATATAAACGTAAAAAAATGTCCAAATTTAACAGTTTCTTACGGTTTATTACGTTTGTTTAAGTTTTCTTATATTTTCTTACGTTTTCTTACGTTTTATTACTTTTTTAATTTTCACTAGGGATTAACTTTTTTTAATTTGAATACAAATTGCAGAATCTAAACTTCTTCTCATGCTTATACTGAAAATGTTTTTCTGTCAAATTTCAATTCATTCCGTAAAATAAAATGCAATAGAAATGGGATTTAACTTCATTTATCGCAATGCTCATTTCTGTTCTCGCGAACGATACGATTTAAAAGCATGTTTAACGTTCTGATTTACGATCGGCCATTATGTCACGTAATTTGCTGATTTACGAAGATAATCATTGCAAAATGCATTTTACGTACTCGGCGATTTCATACTACCGCCGAGAAGGTATATAGACAGTGAAAGAGGCACTTCGAGAGATCGACAAGTGCAACGAGGAAGTCTACGAAAAGAAAGTCATTTTAACACCTCGGGGATCTTGCTAGCGCGCGCAGTCGAGTTCGAAAGGTTAATTAGCGGTTGTTAAGAGCAGAATTCGCATCAAACTAACACGCGCTGATTGCGCCGATTTGTCTGTATACCCGAGTGTAGTATAAGAAAACAGGCTAAGTAAGCAACGCGCGGAGACGAAACGGCGAGCAATGTTAACGAGGATGAAAGTGTACCCCGCGCGACGTGGAAAAACAAAATGCATGCGCGTTGTTTTATGAAGGCGAGGGCTTTTTTTTTAGAAAGGACGTTAAAGAAAGTGAAATCGAAAGAAATCCTAGAATCTCGGGTATAGACTCGACGAAAACTACAATTTTACATTCCCCTGAGTAATAAAAAATAATTTTACATACCAACTTGTAAATGTACGTATAATATATTACTCGAAGACATCAATTTTCCTCTGTTCTACATATTTAAATACTAGTATTATAACCTCTGTTCATTTAAATGGTAATTTACCAATTGTGCCATTTTTAACATTTTCTGTAGTTTTATTTTATTTTCAAGGATCATACCCTCACAAGTTTCTCTTTGTTCAATATTTGTATCATTTTCAATGTTATACGTGTAACAATAAACTGCTCACTTTGATGCAGCGAACTTAGTTCAAACCAAATATGAAAAAAATTCTATCTATTTATCATATTATTAAAAACGTATAAAGCCAATATTTGCATATAAAATTTGCAGAAAGAATCGAGTAATCCTAATAGCTTCTAATAAAAACATCGGCTATCGAATTTCAATCACGAGTCGACACCACAAGCCATCTCGGTAATAATAACAAATATACCACGCGGTACACATCTACACAGCGCGAGTCGATGAATCAACATCTCCCATCGCGACAGAAAACCAATTGATCGACATATAATAATCAGCGAGCGCGCCTCATCCTCCGCGCTCTAAAGCCAACGCACAATTCTTCACGGGCAATTCTTGCGCGTCGATTAGCTCTCAATCTACCCGCATAGAAAGTGATTTATATAAACACCCGGGGTACTTACGCGCGCTGGCGCGCTCGCGAGGCGCGGCGAAAGTTAAAATTTTCATCAAATCCTCGCTCGCGCGGCTGCAGGCCGACATAATTGCAGAAGGATACAGCCGCATGGCTCCTGCTCGTCGATGCGGACCAAGGTATTATACCACGACAGCGCAGGAGCTTGCCGAGCAGAGCGAGCGAGTGCAAGACTAATGAGAATCGTGGCTCGAGCGAGCGCGCCGACACTTGTCGCGGTAGCGATTTCAATGTCAGCTACCACATAGTTAAAGTACCTGTATACACGCGGGGGACTGCGCGCGCGCGATGCGCCTCGGGAGAGATGTTGAGCCTGTGGCGGCGCGCGCGCGCACGAACGCCTGGATTAGAAAGTCAGTTAGCCTGCAGTCGCACGGGTAATCATTTTTCGCGAGCCGTGACGTAGGCGGTTTTCGCAGGAAAATCCTGAAAAAGAGGCTATGCCGCGTTGGCTTTACGTTCGTTGAACTTGGGGAGATTGATTCTCGGTTTATTGCTCGATGGATTTTAGTTTCTTTATAGGTAGTCTCGGGTGGTATGATTATTGTATGCATTAAAATAAGCTTCTTTTTTAGTAGTTCCTTCGGTTATAGTTCTATAGCGTACATCGAATGGTGTACAGTTTAGTGAATATATGTTTGAAAACTGGATATTTATGGTTATGCATTTGGCGCAATATTTATATACGGCACAACTTATATAATATCGTACATACTTAATTGCACAACAAATATATGAAGATTCGAAAACAATATTTTGAATATTAATGCAATTATACAATTAAAATAGTGAATTCTTTTCATTTTATATAATATACTTGGGAGTGATGGAAATCTTCGAATACCTAAAACAGTTATCAGAGCTTTAGAAGATCAATCATGAAAAGAATTGAACATAATTTAGTTTAGTCCAATAATATACATTGTCTTGTCATGCTCGTCCTATATCTACTGGCGTGTGTATTAATATTCTACACGTGGATAGAGCCTGAACTTCAATTAGGTTTTCTTTCACCTTCCCATCCATTAATCAGCATTAATCCTGATAAAACGGTATAAAACATATTCCATACACACAATAAACAATCAAATTGATATTTCCTTTACGCAATCAACTTGTAAGAGTCACTGTTTATTTCAATGTCTGCCGACTAAATCCTCCATAATTTCCTACCAAGTACATCTTGCATCTTCGCCCCGGGATCTTTATCCACGATTCGCGTCAGACTTTTCTAAAAAATGTCCATTCACGACGCGCAGTTTGCACCGCGAGTATAACTATAATACGAGGTCAGCATCGTTTGACCTCTTGCGTTGCATCGTCGCATCTCGTCGCCTCGATATCTACACACTCGTCTCGTCTAATAACATACGCGATATACGTCCATGCCACCGAGCCTACACCGAGCCAGAAGGGATGTCGTCCCGTAGCTCGTGCAGAGGCTTACGTAAACAATGGGAAACAAACACACACACATACACACACACACATACACACATACATATACACACGAATTTCACATCGTTTGCGCGCGACGATAGCCGCACAGTGCAGCACGCGCGCGAAGGTTTTCGCGTATGTAGGTGCCGTGTTCCTTCGTGCTGCTACTGCTGTTGTTCCGTTGTGCAAAAGCTGTGCGGCTCGTAAGGCTGTTAGAGTGACGTAAAGCCCGAGGACGTGTGTGGTGTTGTATATGTGTGTGTACTTCGAAGAAACAAAAGAAAGCCGAGACGGCAAGTGTCGCGCCAGCACGATTTTTCGTAATTTATGCGAAAAGCGTATAATTATGGGGATATGAACCTATACACGAGACGAATTTTTACGCAGCGTTAAGTTTCTCGTCAAGTGTTTGGTACGTCTGGCCCGAGTGATTTATTCTATTGAGAGTGTAGATTATGACTTTAGAATTGAATTTTCGTCTAGTTGATAGTTGGTGTGTTTAAAAGATAGGAGTATAAATAAACTGACAGGGAGAGTGTACCAGTTTTTTTAAGAAACGGGTTTTGATGATGCTTTGATATAAAAAATTTAAAAATATATGTTTGGTTCGTAGAAGATGGCACCTTCAATAATAGTTGTAACTCGGCATTTGTTCGTATTATTAAATTAAAGCGTTATTCGTATTTCTTCATTTTGTACTTCAACTTTATACAACAATTGGATACGTAGATATAACTATTATTGCAGGTGTTATTTTATATATCTTCAGATTGAGTTGCTCTTACTAGTCAAAATAATCTTTGGTAGGTACTAGAAAACATTTCTTAAGGTGGTTCATCCGTCAATACGTACCAGAATTAAAAAAAATTATATAATAATCAGCTGTTTTTATATCACAATGGGTGTATTTCGTTATTTTCCCGCAAAATATTTTAGCGGTCCGAAATATCTTTCTGTTTCTCTCCAACACACTGCGTCCCCTATCCCAAATTCGCGCGTGCAACAACCGCGAGAATAACGGAATACGCCCAATATGAGGAACGATATAATATAAGAAATGAACACTGCAAACGACGAAAAAAATTGTTTAAACTAAATTTTGATATTGCAAGAGTATAAATATGGTCGACTAGTGAAAGATTCGACAAAACAGTGGAGACTTATTTACTTTCTATTCGATTTTATTAATTTTGAAGGTCCATTTTGTTCCTTGCAAGATTTCAGGGGAACTTAACGTATAAAAAGTGCAAAAAATCGATAAGTTTGCAAAGTGACAGTCAATAGTTTATAAGTCAATACTAGTGTTTTTGTAAATTCGTAGGTGTACAAGTATTATCTATTGGCTATAACATTGCAGGCTCATCGATTTTTGCACTTTTTATATCGCTAAGTCCCCCTGACATCTTTCAAGGAGACATTGAGAATTAAAATCGGATATAGAAAGTAAAAAAGTTTCCAGTATTTTGTCATATACTTTTGCGACCTTCTTTAATATTATATTGTTTGTCGTATTGTAATATGAAAACAATTTATCATATAGATTTTTATATTTTAGGTACATGTTGACGCATGAACCATTTTAAATCCTCATCAAAATCCGTTTCCCTTAGCTTGCTACATTCTCCTTGTAATGGTATGTAAATTTAAAGTTAGGTTTGCAAGGCACATAGCTGTCAGATAAAATCGTTCTACTTTATGGTGAAATTCCAGTCTAAGGTTTTCTGATCATTTTATCTAGATATGACTGCGAGGCTCGTTGACATTGATGGTGTATATAAGTTTACTTAAAAAAAGTCTTATTATAGTTGGCCCAGTACTGAAAAAAACACAGACGAAATATAATTAGTCGAGTTCTTTAGTATTCTAAATTTCATCATTATTTTGCTTCATTTACTTGTTATGACTCAATATAAGGTCCTTCGTTACATTAAAACGTTATTATTATTGCCAGTTGTCGTGTGGGTATATATACGCACTCTCACGTTTAAATTACTTTGCATAATCACTTATCGTACGAATCAAGTTGTACTACATATTATATTATATTATAGAATTTATTAATCAAGGGAATATATTACGATTGCACTTGATGCTCAGCACATACCGCGCAATTTATTAATTTTTCTCGGTGAAAATGTTATATCGAAGAGCCGTTGCGCAATTATAAATATTATTTGTATTAGTCTTTATGTACATTCTGTCTTACGTAATAAGTTTGCATCAAGCGCAAAATCATTTACAGTAGTTTATTAAGGGAAAACGGAATGGTTTGGTCTATGCTATATATAGACAATTGACAGCTGTCGGTTTGCGGTGTTATAGCATATAAGAGAGGGAGAGAAAGACAGATCCGTGTTTCATTTGAGCCAATTTCAGTGGAACTTTATATTGCCGCGTCGTAATAAACGCGCAGAAAGCTGGTTAATTCTATATTTTCCACAGTAAAAATATTTGATTTAAATATATAATGAAGCGTCAGCTGATACTCTCCGAATGAGGCACATGGACACGATTTTAGACTATGTCGATCCTTAACTAACATCGACGTAATTAGCTTCGTTGCTGGTTTTCTTTTTGCTTTAGAAAACACGCAATGGCTGATTTACATATATAATTGAGTCTCAAGTGAAACACAGATTCCGTTCTGTCTGAGATTGTCTGCTTTGTAGAATCACACTTTAAAGATAATTTATGTGATACAACCAATTACGAACTAAAAATATGTACTTTAAAATAAAAATTAATTTTTTTTGCTAAACTACTATATTTAATGGTTTTTGTTTGTGAAAGTAAAAGTATGTTAAACTTTCGCTCTAGTTAAAATACAACTTCGCTATATTAATAATCATTAATGCAAAATAAATCAACTACTAAAATTTTTCCCACTTCTCACTTATCATACGTATACATAAAAAGATATAATAGTTATTTTCGAAGTATAAAATATCATTCGAAAGTTGAAGGACACTATAGTCGATGCTGGATTAACTGTAGATGAATCATAATAATCTGCGAATCTGCGACACAACTTTACACACGTTGCATAAATTTGCAATAAAAATTTATCTAATATAAATTCAAAATTTCGTCGATTGGCATAATCAATACGTATCTGATTCCAATTTTGAAAGTATATACACAATGGAATTCAAAATCATCGATACTATCAAGAAAATAAAACCAACGCTCCAAGAATCGATATACATAGCGAACAAGGCAGGACCGGCCGGCAGGTGCATAATATGTACATTTTTCTGCCCGACGCGGCTGTACCCCGTGTCAACGAACGCTGCCACTGCCCGCGAGCGCGCACGATGAAAGGAGTCTCGCTCGGCCACGATATATATATATACTTATGTACTTTTTCCTCGAACGAGAGCGTCGACCGAGTTTCGGGCTCTCGCTCGCGCGACCGGCGCGCATATAATCGAGATCGCTGTATATAGCCAGAGCGAGCCTCGCCTCTCCTTTATCCAGGCTAATGAACACTTTTCCGTTCGTTATTTTGGTTGTCATTAATAATTTTACGAAAGTGCACGCTGCAGCGCACGACTCCGAGCGTTAAGCACCCGTAGCTTTTCTTCCTTTTTAGTTTTGCGCGAAACGCAATGCTGGACGTCATTCGCATGGAAAACAACTGTAATTATAATGTGCGTACAAGTTGTACTTACGTTTTAAAGTGTTTTATTTTTAATTTGCAAATTTGGTAAGAAAGGATCTTTATTATTTTAGCTGAAATGTATATTGTTGCCGGACTATCGTGTGCGTATATATGTACAAAAGTGGGACAGTGACTGGTAGATGATAAAAGTAATTAATTTAGTATTTTCGAGATATTGACTTTTACCTTTTCACTTGCACACGGACTAGGAAATAAATAGAATCGCCGAAAGGAACCACTTCATTCTCTTGAAATTCATTAGAAACTCTCTTTACGAACCACTCTATCTTGAAACTTCCCAGATCTCTCCTGCTCTCACACAATATTCCCATTTCATACTCCTTTCAATGAAAAAAAAAAAAAGAAAAAAAGATACTCACGCACCGGCGGCGTATTATCCACTTGTACCGGACTTACATATACGAGAACGCGCGTCTATAATAATTCGATCCCGTGTAATACACGAATTCACGCGCGGCTTCCGCGCTCACGGGTTCCTCGTTTTATTTCCGTGCTAATATGTACAGCGGCGCTTCCTCGGCCGTCTCCGCGCGAGCTGCTCAGCATGTATAAGCTTTCTAATATAAAAGACCCCACGGGCATCAGAGCCAGCGGCTGTGTATTATGTACACGTGATTACATATATTGTAAATAATTTGAGAGGAGATATCTCTGTACACTGTCGTCTCGTTTTTTCTTTTCGTGTAATGATGTCTTCGATTTTGACATGTTTGAGACGACGACGACGACGACGACAACGACAACGATGATGATGATGATGATAATGATCCTCGAGAGTTGATGGACGCTGGCTTCGAGATGATTGGGCTGTCATTTTTTTTTATCTTGGTTTAGCGAGTGGATAGATACCGCGATTGGCCGTTAATTTAATTTAATTTGTTTAATTAGCTGTCAATTTGACTGACTGGACGTTTGAGTTAATTTAGGGTGCAATTAGTGGCATCAATGATACACTCGCGTGCACGAGGAGGCAGTAAAAGTTTTTGCAACGGCGCGTTTACTTTTGTTTTTGTCTGTATACAGAGAAAATGTATTCAGCGTTTCGCTGAAGTGAATGCATTGAGTACCTTTTTTCTATTAAAATTTAACTACGTTTAAACGAATGTATAGAAATTATAAAATTGTGATAAAAACAAAATTATACACAACATTATTAAGTAGGAATCGTCGTAAAGAATTATGATGTGCTATTTTTGCTATGCACTCATCAAACTACATATGCACAAAAATGAATTTTGCAATGGTCTAAGAAATTTTTATCTGCAGAACACCAATTTTAGTGCTGGAATTCACTCGTACCTTAAGCTGACATTGGCTAGACGCGCGCACTTAAGTAATCCTTACGCAGATTTAATTACCTCTGTACTCACAACCTCTCTTGCTGACACTTTTTCCTAGAAGGTCGTTTGTGCTATTTTTACTATACGGTCTGAGCGGATAGTATTTAGGATTTATCCTCTGAGGCATTTCACTGAGTAATAACTCATTATTGTACAAAGCTTACACCTGTAACGATAAAAGACATTTACCGAATCAAGAGATGTTATGGCTGTACATAATAAAAAATCTAATGAAACTTTTCAAACCATTGTTATATTGAAATTCATGTGTCTAACTTCAGGAATAACTAACGTTTAAAATCTTGTAATAGATAGTCGCTGATACAAGATGGGCTATTTATACGAAATGCATTTTACTACTACTATGATTTAACTGCTTCCATTACATTTTGGAGCGTGATGATATTTTTCATTAGGTTTCTAAATTAAATTGCCTCATCACCTGTGCCACTTTGATTTGTAATTATTGCATAATTAAAATTGCAAATACATATTAGGTCAACAATTTTTCTAAACTTAAACTGTACATACAATAAATTACTAAACATGTTAAACAAACGCGCTGAGTGGTCTATTAGAAAAGCAACAGAGTATCTAATTACATTAATTGAAGTTTTATTAAACGATGAGCGCTGAAAAATGAAGATAGATAAAAGGTGTGTTGAATGAACGAATGACATACCAAGTAATCCTGACGTAAACTGGTTTCGCGCGTCGGCAATCATTCACTTTCTTAAGTAAAAATATGTAACGCCGCGAATCAGCATGTACATCGTATGATACAAGCAAGCATTGCGCATAAATACTTTTTCATTATCACTTCATTTAAAAATTACGTCTTGATACGTGTTTTTATGTAACCTTAATTTTATAAGTAAAAGATGAAGCAAAAAAGAATGCTCGGATTAAATAATTTTACATAATTTATGCGGATTATTGTAATTGCATAATATTTTATTTGGTAGATTTAAAATTCATAACTTTAACAAAATGAAAATTTTATACAATAATATATACTTGTTGGATTTAAAAGAGCTTGTAAAATGGAATTTCTACGAAAAGTTTCTAACTGGATTTTAGGATCATGTAAACAACACATTATTTTAAAAATGTGTTATCATTAAATTTCTTTTTTAAATCTATATTAATCCTTCGCCGAAAGTAAAAGTTTACATTCTTTTAACCTAAAATTTTATTATAACTTTTAATCCTATCTATTTTGTAAAGAATTTCAATTGAAATACCAAAGAATTTTAAAAGCATTGTATACAGATAATGGTTATTGATTTAATAGACATTGTCTGTTAGTGTAGTAGAAAATATAATTTATTACGGTATGAGAAGATAATGAATCTATAAAAAATTAAAATTACCTTCTCTCACTTTTAAGTTTACACTTTTTAAGACTCATGAATAACAAAATGCCTACGATCCTCCACAATAGTATAATAACATTTAATACTATAATCTATGAAAAATGTAGAGCGTCGAGTCAACTTTAGTCTCGCTATCAAATAAAACACTGCACAACTCGTATTCACAAAGAGATATTTGATTTTTCGCGAATCTCGCACTTGAACCACTCACGCACACATGTATTCTCGGACTTATCACAACAATAAAAGTGAGAAGAACTCGTCGCAGAAATATATTTTCCCCTTCGCTCACCCACTTCGCCCGTATATCCTTTCTCCGTGCGCGGGGCTTTTACAACTCAGCGGCGGGCGCGCGCGCGCGAGCTGCAGAAAATAATTAAGAACGGCATGCAGCGCCGTTCAGAAAATGAAAAGCGCAAGCGCCTATCGCTTTCTAAAGCGACGTCGACGTAGAAACGAAAATAACAAAAAGCAAAGTAGCTCCAGAAAATTCAACGCTCAAAGAGAGACTTTCCTCGAGTTCCCACTTACAGTTAAATCTTTAACGGCGGGGAAAGACGCGGCGCGGAATCGCGGTTTCTCCCTCGTCAAAATCGTGCTCGATAAGACGCCCGAGCGACTCTTGCGGATATGAGCGGAGAAACAACCGAACAAAGAGATCCCAGGATGCGAGATTTAGAACAAGATGCGAGTTAAATGGCTGAGTAAAAGGAGCAGTGAAAATCGCGACACGATTTGCCATACAATGGATGAATCTTGTGAAAATCGTATAACTACGTCTTTGCGACGAGTTTGAGGGGATAATATTGTAGTTATGGAAATAAAGAGCATCATTACATTATAGTTATAAATGATAAATTCAAGGATGGAGAAGATCACCAGTCAAGCTCAAATTGTCTGCAAATTTTCATTTTAGTATTATATATTTTTGCCCGGGTGTGCGTAAAGTCCGTGTGTAAAATGCAAATTTCTGTGCGTAAAGTGAACTTTTTCGCACACATGTACATAAAGTAATTGAAGTGCGAGTCAAGTGAAAAACTGTATGCAAAGTCATTACTTTACAGTAGCGGAAATCGGTGCGCGACACGATATAATACCTCTCGTAACGTGAGAGTGAAAGACAGATAGGTAGAGGTTGACCGCCGCATCGCGATCTCAAAATTTCTCCTGCTCCTTCCACCTACCTCTCTCTCACTTCTCAACAATATACCCTACAAATTTCAAAGGCCCAGAATTTTTGGACTCGAAGATATCACTACTTTTCTATCAGTACCTTTTTGTGGAAAATTTAATGAAGATGCTCAAATGTGAATCGCCACTCAACCGTGACAGTGCGCAAAAGTGCACCTATGACCCATTTCGTTAATCTAGTGGTTCCGAATCAAAATTTGTACTATGTAATTATTATACTTTTTTTCACTTTTACGGTGCTTCGATGTTTTAGTTATAAATACACACAGTTTCAAAATTGTTAAATTTTAGATTTTTCCTGATATAGAATAAATGAAGCATAATATAGATTACATTATTTATAGTACATTTTTTATAAAAGAATTTTTAATTTTCTTATATTGAACGATAATTTATTTACGCCGGTTATGTTGAGTTCTTTAATGATATTTTTATTGAGAAAATCACTACTGGTTAGCCATCTTAATATGTATCCAGCTCAAAAAATGGTAGGACCCATATTTGAGCACTGATTCGAATTTATTGCTATACCTTATTTAATATTAGATAGACTGATTTATGATGCTTATAAGAATGACATACACAAGCAAGCTAAATGTTTACCTGGACCTAATTTTTTGTAAAATGTAAATTTTTGTATAATGTTTCAATTCTATCTACAAGAATCGCATCTGAGTGATTTAGCGTGAGATCGTCTTTTTCTCAATGAAATAAAATTACTCTATTCACTATAGATAAGTTTAAAAAACTCACATTTAGTCTAAAACGTAAAATATAATTTGATACCAAGTGCTTATTTCACACACTGAACCAATTTAATTTTTCATAACATTTTAAATTATATTAAACTTGTCGATGCAGATGCACGATCATTTTATGAAAATAGGCTTAACAAATAATAATTTGATTCTATTAGAATGTTATACAAATTTTGTATAGTTTCACTTATAATTGACTAAGTTCTTTCGTATTTGAATTTCTCTTATTCTTGTATATATTATTATTAAAAAATAAGACGAACGAGGTAACAACGCACGTAGCACATAACGTAATAATGCATTGCGTACATAATAAATTACGCAAAAAAAAAGCAAAGCTCCCAGGCGCTGTCCACGCAAGACCCAAAAATTCATCGGTAACATCTAAAGCCCTATCTACTCTCGCACTCAGCGAAGCCTAAAAGGAATCTCAAACACTCGGCAAAGTTTTCCTAAGCGGCTCTCGAGAGTCTAAATTCCGCTCCTCACGCAACCGCAAGAAAAACGTTTTATCGCGCGCGCGAACCACCGAACTTTCGAAATCCGCGCGCGATCCAGGATACCATCAGATCTCGCAGGCTCCCACGCGACGCGCTGCAATAATCGCGGCGCGGACTTTTGCTGGAAACCGCCTTTTTCTCGCGTAACGTCGTCGGAGTCGCGAGGCGCTGGACAGCTGCCACCGCTTATACGAGAGCGGAGTCTGAGGGGGCAGTGGGGCAAGATTGAATCCAATATTTGTTAATAATAAGAATATTCATACAGTTCATATTTTGTGTTCTTAAATTACTTACATAACTACAAAATGCAATACAATAGCAGAAGATTGTTCTTAAATAAAAATTTTAAACATAAAAAATCCACTTGTGCTCCTTTAGCCTTTTGTAGCCCGTTTACAAATAATAATATATTATAGTTAGCTATAATATAACTATATTATTATTACATTTATTTATATACACTCTATCATTATAATCTATACTTAAAGATCAGTCAAATATTGATTTATGCTTAAATATTACATTAGTTCATCATTATAGAATCGAAAGATTATCAATTTGTAAAGAAAACTTAGATTTTTTGGAATTGCGTACATAATATTATTAGCCTATCATGACTCCTCTACTTTGTTCAAAGAAAAGTTTTGTTTCAACCGAAATTTAAAAATCTTATTTTCTCACAAAGTATCTACCTTGGTAGAAAATTGTCTAGTTTTATCGAGGCACTCGATTATTTTCCACCAGGGTAAAATGCCTTTTTTATTAAACGTTAAAGGAAGTTTTACTTTGATACTTAATTTATTCTTATATGTATTTCTGGTAATAATCGTCTGATAGATATCTATACAAACATTTACAATGTATTTATTTGTAATAAATTCTCTTACGTTAACGAAGATTTATAATCAGAGAAGTTTAAATTCTCTTCTCTCGACTACCATTGAAGCAATTTCCTTGCTGTCGGATGTTGCATTGCAGAAGTAAGTTCGACTCCTTGATATTATTGAATTTCATGAAATAACTTTTACTTATTTCCATTAATTGACAGTAAAATTAGCAACAATTAACGAAATATTTAATACTAATTATACTTATTATTTTATGAAAAGAAAACACTTAAATTCGTTTATTTATTTTCCTTATTTAATCGAATAACCGAGAATTGCCTAATTAAAAACTGCTCTAGTGACGGAACATGAAAGTATATCGTAAGCCTATTTTAGCCGGCATGTCCGTCTCACCCCGGTCTCCCCTTGACGTACTTTCCAGTGCAGCCGCGCGAGTTTCTTGCATAGCCGTAGGCGTGGTCAGCAGCAACAGCAGCGCATTGTCGCGGCGACGTTCTCAGCTCCTATATATGCGCACAGCCTGCGGAAAAACACGCGCGCTATGCCACAGAACGGAGAGCTGCGGGCGGATTCCGGGCAGTTTCGATGATTTCTTTTTTTGCCTCTGAAAAAAGGGGCGAGCGGGAATTATCGCGCGAAATGCGCGAGCGAGAAAGACAGTATTATTAACATTTTTCGGCGCGTGAGCTGTAGGCGTAAAGTTTTCTTTCCCCGGGTGTCGAATGGCCATTTCGGATTTAAGTGTCCATAGAAATTGCGGATGGAATTGGACAAGAAACGTTTCGGGATTTTCGTTTTTAATGCAGCGCGATTAGCGGCGAACGGCCGTGTGGATAGCTGAATTGCGCGGGATCCAGGCTGTTGCTTTTTGCGTGCGAGAATGGGCGATTTGTTTGGGCGCTCGATTGTTCGTCGAAAAGAAAATGGAAGGATTTTTTCTTGAAGTTTTAGGACCAATGGTTCCTGCGTGTGAAAAGTGCATAGGCCTAGTTTTGAAGAGAGACGTAATTTGAGCGCATTGTTCGGCTTGTGGGCGAACGACTTATTGTGGTTTAGTGCTTGTATATATAGGAATGGGAAAGAAATTAGTTTCACGTACCTACGATTGAAATCAAAGCCACAAACTACTTTTTAATGGTAGTTTTCAAAAATTACAATTTTCGACAGAGATAAAGTAGACAGGTTTCGCTAATTTCATTATTGAAGTAGAAATTCGAGATAATGTATACAGGTAAATATACATAAATTTAAAATTCATGCTGGCTCTTATTGAGCCGGTAAAAGCATTTCCGTGTGTCGAACTTTTACGTTTTTTTTGCTACTGCGTTAATTGTTGAATTTAAATTAAGCGTTTTGTACACAACTTTCTATTAAGTACCTATAATACAAATGTAATTTACTGTATATAAATTAAAAATGTCTCAATTTGTGTCTAGAGTACGTATAGACATTGATTGTATAAGTCTATCAACGTATATTGTTTTTATATTCTAAAAGCATACACAAATAGTTCACAAACGTTTAATATAATCTTGTAAATAAAAACTTAACAATCAACAACTAATATAACACTACAGTACTATTCATGAATATTACTTAATACCAATACACAATAGATAAAATAGTTTTATGCATTTTTAATAATATAAATGAATACATTAATAACCAGTAATTTGCAATAATTATTATTATATGTAGCAAAAAACAGTCTAAACTTTTTAATGTAAATAAAATCCTTTGCCATGCAATAAAAATGAAACTCCGAGAAAAATAAAATTACGTTTCACGTCTGCTAATTTATAGCGGCACTTTTTGCCTATATAAGGTACCTACCAAGCCATAACTCTCGTATATACACGAATTGCAATAAAGGTGTACTTTATCGAGATTGCATTTCACAAGCGTTACTCGCGATCGATTTCTGTCAACGTTCGAATCAAACAACTGCTCCAATTTTCAACAATCATGCTGAATTCAGAAGTTTATAAGAAGTGATTGTACAAACCTAAATACATTCTTTTTACTGAAATGGTAAAATATTTTGGCTGGATCGTTTTAGTCAGTACAGTTCAATGGCCCTTAAGAACAAGAACGTTTTAGATTTCTCAAAAACACGAAATTCTTTAAGGGGTAACACCACTACATATTTTTTATGTTAATAGTTTTATGAACATTTTGAGACCTGCTGGATGTCAAAATTCTTTGGTATACCAAAGTTACATATAGCCTGTTGAGTGAAACAATTTATATTGGGTAGCATACCAAATTAAAACTTCAAACGCTGGATTTTTCTGGAAAGTTACTTTTCCAACTTCAAAAAATTCCTTGCGCAACCCATGATCATGGATATGAAATTCAAATATTCAAATTTGAAATATCCAGAAAATATCGGTTAAAGTATTGTATAAAGAAGTTAATATTTTGTTTTGAGGTATTTTGATGTTAAATGTTTTATTCGTCAATTGTAAGTGTTGACACAAGTAATTTTTTATATTTTTTTTAAGTTCAAAAATCGTTTCATTTATTTCGGACCATTAATCGAGTTTGAACAATTTAAAAAAAATTAACTTTTGTTCATTTTAAGTTGAGAAATATTATAGAATTTATTAAAGTAGAATTCATCAAATTCGTATGCGCAAGGAACTTTTCTAAAAACTCTTGTTTTTATTACAAAAGTATGTATTTTCTCCAAAAACTGGTAAAAAAATTCTAATGAAAAGTTTTGATAATTTGTTTATATCCTTCTTCAATTATGACAAAAAACGTTACCGAAGTTTTAATATTATTGGACGAAAAGGATTTCTTTTTAATCAGTGGAGTGCCTCCTTAAAAAGGCTTTTTATAAAAAACCAGCACTTTTTAGATTTTCAGATAAATACTAACACTTTCTTAGGTCCTCTGAAAAATGATAGTTTTTGTCCGAGATGTTAAAAATTACTATTTTTCTTGGGAGGCTCCTGACAAGAACTAATACTTTTCGAGAAATCTGAAATGTGCTAATCTTTGTGAATCGTCGAGTTAATATCTATGCTAGAGTAATGAAAATATTAGCTGCTATAATGAAAATATTTTCTGCGGTTGTCAGATGGCGCTACTATAATAATCGCTGAGTAACTGTTTCATCGTCTTCAGTAAAATATTTGCTTAGCTATTTTATATTCTTAAATCCGTATGTTTATTTAAAACTTAAAAAACTATTGCATAATATGATTAGGATTGATATATGTACAAAATGATCTATATTCTAATTTGTATTTCGATCATTTTCAATATATTGCTAAGTCTTGATAGAAAAGACTAATATCACCTTACTATCAGAAAATATTTATTTTATATGTTATATTAGAACATAATTGTGTCTTTTTTTCAAGGTAATTTTTTACACTAACTTTTAGCAAAACACCTTAAAATATATATTCAATGCATCTAATTATAATTCAGAAATACATCTTTACTTTCAGAACCCATCAACTTATACATATGATAATAGTTTACCAAAATGGCATTTAATGATTAACATCAGTTTAAGCTTTTGAATGAAACTGTATATCGTGACAAGTATACTTTACCACTAGAGCTGCCGACACTACCTACTTGAATCGTTACAACTGCCGCCCTTTCTATAGGTCATGAACGGTCTCTCTCTCTATCTCTCTCTCGCTCTCTCTCTCTCTCTCTCTCTCTTTCTCTCTCTCTCACTCTCACTCTTTCATTCTCTCTTTTTCATTCTCCCTCTCTGCTGCCTCAAACAAAAGGATCAACTTAATCGCATAGATCTCTACAGCAGTCGGAGATCGAGACTTTTCTGCTACGGGCGGAGGCGTGTAATTACACCAATAATACAACTCGATTAACCGATGAATCAATCCGCGTCGCACGCGCGCGTGGATCAATCGGTATGATTCTCTCCCATATTTAACATCTCTAGTTACTCGCTCCATTGTTATAGTCCGCATCGATAAAATCCTATTTACTTATCGGGGACTTTGAGTATGAATCACTTAATATTTCACTGTTAAATGCCCATAGGAACGCAGACTTTATCTTGGGCGCTATGAATTTTATCGCGTGCCTTTTCTACCGTGCAGTTTATACGTTGTATAGTATTGAAGGTGCATTACGCAAGACTTGTTTTATACGCCTGCATAATCCAAGATTTAAATATAATCGAAATGGAATTTGAGATATGCAAACACGATTTTAGGATATATAGCTGAGCTTTTGAGCATCTCATTGAATTTTCGTTAAATCGATACATTACAGTTTTTGAGCACACCATAGCTTGGTATGCCATTTATTCTTATACAATACCTGTATATTATGCTAATAGATAGTTGCATAATATAGTTCTGCGAAATGTGATGTATATTATGAAGTAGCAGTTACAATTTTTCAACTCTTGATGGTATTGTTTATTCAATCGAACGTAATAAGGAGATTATATAAAAAAAAATCAAATTGATAAAATGGAAAAAGAATATTTATTGATCTAAATAATACAAATGTATCTATCGGAAATCATAATATAATATTAAAGTGAATTAAATCCAATATTCAATTTTTTAAATAAAAGTTCAGTAATCTACTAAAAAAATTATTTTTCTCGTTATAATATTTTTGTATAACCAAATTCTAATAAACATTCATTCCCTATTCAAACCGTTTTCTAAAATTACACCCCCAAATAAAAAAGATCGTATACCTACTCGCACTCAAACGTATAGCGCAATAAATAAAGTTCGAACTTTCTTCGGATAGCTCGACCATGCGTGTGAGTCGCCCGTAACACTGCGAACGAGTGAAAAGCAAGATGCAAAAGTGTAATAAGATTCTCTCGCGGCGGCGTATATATATATATATATATATATATATATATATATATATATATATATATATATATATATATATATATATATATATATATATATATATAGAGAGAGAGAGAGAGAGAGAGTGAGAGTAAAATGCCTTCCTTAGCGATGCCGATTCAGTATAAAATGTGGCTCACGATCCGATTGAAATCGATGCACATCATTTATAATGCCATGGCGCTATGTGCGCGCGCCCGAGAGAGAGAGGCCGCTATGCAAAAATCGAAATTGAAAACCGGACAGAATTAGTCGGTCAAGCAAGACTCACTTTCTAATGATAAGTTGGGGAGTCGCGCGGTGTCCGTTCGCCGGCTGAGTATAACTATCACACACAGGCGATACTTACACACGGCGCGGCCGCTGTACTATAGAACAAGTGGCCACGTAAAAGCGATTTTGAACGGGACTACTGTAGCGCATTGTACGTGGTAACCAATATTGTTAGCACGGCAATTTAATGTTCAGCCCCGTCATTTGTGTTAGAAATTCATATTGTTAGAGGTAGTTTTTTGTAAGGACTGTTGAGTCATTCTTTACAACGGTATTTAACAAAAGAATATATGAAAACTGTTAAATAATGGTTATGAGACGCTAAAAGTGCGAAAAGTTCATACAAACAAAGCCTTTTAAAAAGTTGTAATGACTCTAAGGAATTTTCGAATCAGCGCACGTTATTAACTAAAATTAAATTTTATCTTTACTGTATTCAACTTGTACGAACAAATTTTGTAGTGCGCATTATGGTGTGCACTATACTTCATACTACAGTATTTTCGGAAAATACTATAATGCCCCTATAGTATTTAAAGCGAGATTTAAAGGTGCGAAAAAAATATATAAAAAATTTAGGTGAAAATCATCCAGATGCTGCAACCCGATTTTTTTCTATAAAACATCTGAATACTGGGTTATTATGATTCTGTGCATTATAGTATTTCTCAAAAATGCTGTAGTTTACATGACAATGCACTTATAACATTTTTTCGTATGGACAAGATTACGTCTTACAAAACTCGACATGTATCTACTTAAACCGAGATTTACTGCTTGTGTTATCATGCTCATCATTTCATAAACTGTGAATGAGTTTTTCTCAACTTTTATTTGTATGCAAACTACGAGCAATTAGACTACAATGTTTAAGACTGCGGATGTTAAAATTCAATGAGAAAATCCTTACGACTATTATAACCAATTTTAAAAAGACATATCTCCTAACCTTTTCTTTAATAAACCGCAAACTATTCGTAAAAAGAAACGATTCTACTCTCAAATATATACTAAAAACAGTTAAAATCAGAGAACGCCAGCATGGTCGTGAAATGTGAAGAAAAAGCAAAGACTCACGCACGGCGGAAGCCGCTCGTCGTACCTCATACTCAAGTCAACAAAAGCTCTCCTGCGCGGGTCGTGCAATATATAATGGCCGACCCCGCGAGTTAAAGGAGCGCGCGAGAGAAGTGAGAAAGGAGAACGAGCGCGCGCGCGCGCGTGTGTGCAATTATGATACCGAGTCACGGATAGCGCGCGACACTATATACTGTTTCTGCGCGCCCACGAGTACCGGCCGGGCTTTATAGAAAACTCTCGCGTAGTCTAGTCTAGCCGCGCCGCTCGTCTTGGCTCAATGTCTGGCTGTCTGTTTTCCACCTGGGCTCGCTCTCTTCTCTCTTGTTTCTCGCCACGCGGCTATTTCTGCGCCCATTGTGCGCTGCGCCCGAGCGAGGAGCAAAGAAAATTATTTGAAATTGCTCGGGCGGTTTGTTTTTATCTTTTTCTTTTTCTTTGCTTTGCGGTTTCGTTTTGGCTATTGTTGGCATTTTCTATTTATGGAGATAAATCATTGCATTGACATGTTTATGGCATTTCAAACGTAAACGCTTATTGCTGAAAGTTATATGATTTCAATTGGTAAAGTTGAAATATTATGAAGTAATTGAATATATTTTATAGATATTTATTGACATAGCAACAATTATTTTTACGTTTTCGTTGCAAACTTTTATATGAAATAACAAAATGTATAATCCAAGTCATATTTTGTTTATTAACTGTTTATAAAACGTGCAGTGTATTAAGAGATATACAAAAAGATTTACATTGCACTGGTGCTCACTGATCTATAAAAGAGACATTCTTAGTTGCAGTAGATAAGGTCCGGGTGTCGTAAGACAGAACGCAGCAGAACGTTAAATCTAGGGTCATTTTAATTTAAAGTCACAACTTTCATGTCACTATATTTTGCAGCTGATATGCACATATTATCTGTATCTATACCATATAATGTACAAGCTACAGTGTTATTATCTACTTGTAAGTATTGGTGTGATTGCTACTGGAAACGCTACCTGAAATCATACACGGATAATAAAATAATAATATGAAACAAATAGATATGAAAATAATTTTAATTTAAAGCTAGGATTGAAGTGTCTATCAAGATACATCTAAGAAATTTTCAAGGGATAAGATCGAAATGCACACGATAAAAAAATCCAATCACGTTATAGGTATAACGCGTACACATGAGCTCGATTTTCAATCAACGTCAACCACGATATATACTATGTATGTACGAGGGAGTTTCCTTGGCAATATCCCGCACCGCACAGAAGTCAAATGACTTAGGAGTCTTTCGAGCCTACTATACATTTATGCATCGTGTCAAGTTGGGAATAGAGAGATACATACGGCGGCCGACTGAAATTCAAAGTGAAAGAGAAATTGAAAGAGACAATCGAGCCCGTTGTGTATTTGTAATGAGAGAGCGGAAGATAGATCGGTATCGTTCTATATTACGCTGATTTATCATCGATGTCATTGACAATGAAGACATTACAAATACTAACCTTAAAATTTTAAATTAATTTTTAAAATATATTCTACATCATAAGACGAAAATAAATATATTATCTACTGAATGTTATTCAGCATGCGTTCCAGATGAAAGCTTGAATAAATATGGATTTATTATAAATATTTGCATAAGAGATTATTTTTCTTAGTCTCACATAGCAAATCGAATTTCAAGTGCCTAGTTATAATATTATTTAGATCAATAAAAACAGAGAAAATTAACTCAAGTTTAATAAATTTTACTCAAAATGTTAAGTAACATATTCAAACATTTTTCCAAACAAAATTTTACATAACTAGTTAAATATGGAATAGTTACATAAATGTTTAAACAAATTTTATAATTTAATAATTTACCATAATGCAGTAAACGAATAGAACTTATCACCGCGACTTCAATTTTAACGCGAAAGCGACATTCAAAACCGATACAAAAATATCTACACGCAATGCGAGAAACAAGCGCAAAAGCCGCAGTGCACGCAACTTCAACCGGCGGACGCGTTATAGAGACAAAGCTCGAAGAAATGCACTCCACATAGCGACACGCGCGGACCGCGCGTGGGAGTGCACGGGACGCGCCGTCCCGCGTGTATATAAGTCATTGTCGGCGGGACCGCACGTATAACCACAGCGGCATGCAAATCCTGCGGCCCAGGCCCTGATAAACGCGAGGCGCTACACAGTGTTCGCCCTCGCTCGCTTGCACGAGAGTGCGCAATGAGAGGTGTCTTTCCTTGAAGAAGGGAGTGAACTCTGTTCGTGTGTCGAGGTGCGATTTGCTCCTTTATCCTTTATGAGCGTGCAAGTGTCGTAATGCATGTAGCGCGCGTGCGTCAGCAAAACGGGGCAGTTTTTGAGCGACGAGTGCGAAGACAATGAGAGGATGCAGGCTGAGTTTGTCCTTCGCGGGGCTCTACTTTTGTGATCTTCGGGGATTATGAATGTTTACGCTTGAAATGCATGTAGATGGTCGTGAATGTATATAGCTTAATGATGTTCTGAATAATTATATTTTGGTTTGTTTGTAAAACAACTCAATAATTATTGAAAGATTAAAATATGAAATACGTTACATATTACAATTAGCTCTCTATTTATGATTCATATATGGGTGATTATCACAAAACTGTTAGTTTGAAAAAAAAAAATATGAACAAATATACATGAAGGATATTTGATGCCACGGAGCTGACATTTTGCACATGGGACACATTTAGCTCATTTCTTTATGAGATTAAATTAAATATTTAATTATTCTGATTTGATATAATATGTTCACATATAGGTAGGTATATATCTCAAATTCATTGTAATTTAAAGAAAAAATATGCTACGGGGCTGACATTTTGGGCATATTTGATTTATTTATTGAAGGGTGTTAATTTCTATAACTCATGTCATTGAATATTATGTAAAAATATTATATTTGTCGTATACAATCACAAAAATTTAATTATTTTGCTTCTTAATAGCACTTAATCGCCCATATTTAATTCATCTTAATTAATTAATAAATCAATGAACAACAAATGGAGGGCTAAATTTGTACACTTCGGCTTAACCCTTTAGTACCTACAGTGCACCTGGGAGCCACTCACTTTTCCAAGTCGAAATACAAAGAAAAACCCAAAATTAAGACCCTAAATCGGTCGGATTCCCTCCGCCTACTCGCTTTTAAAAAATACTCTCGGCCTTATATCCAGGAATTATATAACTAAAAAATGAATAATTTTCTATAAATTATTGCACCGGTATGTTCTTTATATGGTACTGCAGAATCCTAATGGGATCAAGAAATCTCCTTATACCTGGCAGGCGCGAAAATCCGGTTACCAAACTAAAAAATAGTAACCATTCAACAATTGCAAGGCCGAACTTGCAGGATTTAAATTACAACGGCTAAATTATATGTATTTATTTCAATGTGGAAAGTAGTTCTAAGGTATTTTAGTAAACATTTCTAGATAAGATAAAATGTATAGTAGTATAATGATTCTTGTGTGAAAATCTTCTTTTTCATAAACTGAAACAATTGCGTGTGCAATCAAGATAAATCATCAGTCAAGATAAGACAACGATTCCTTTAAAGTGTTGCTTCCTCGAGACAACAATCGGTGATAAAAAAACATACCTTTTTGAGATATTAATAAGAAAGAAATATAGCAATTTAAAATTTAGGTATTAGAATAAAGAAATTCATATTTGAACAATTTATTTAGTTTGAGGAAGCTAAGTGTCAATGAATTGGCAGCGGTCTTCAATTGCTCTAAAAAGCCAAAAATATGACCTTAGACTCGCTGGAGCAAAAAATTATGCTCTCTCAGCAAAGGTGTAAATTGTCGCCTTGTAAAGATTTTTGATCTGTTCCAAAAGACTAAATCTCATTAGAGCAAGAAATTACTTCCAAACAAATTATACTATTTGTGTTTTATACTTTTCTTATCAAGGAAATTTGTATAATGAATATTCAAGTAACTGTGGATTTCAAATGAATTATTTAAACCATTTTTAAACAAAATAAATTTAAATTATTCAAGCTCTATATTGATTCTATTACTCGCGAAGTTAGAAACCTTCTATATTTTATAGCTCATTCAAAATTATAATAGCTGCTCTTATAACTCACAAGAAAATATATTACATACCCGCGCAAACTTTCCACTTCGTTTAATGCTTGATACCCTGATCCTACTTCCTCTTACAAAGTAAATAAATAAAATTGCACTTGTACGCACAGCAATGCTTATAAAGTCACTGTCGCGACGACGTCGACGATGCCAACGCTGCGCTCCGCCGAAGGAGCAATGAAATTTCGAGGACGCGGCCTCAATGGCAAGAGGCATTTTTCGGCTAGCGCAAATGCAGCCGCGCAGAAAGAAAGAAAGAACTGCGTGGCTTCGAAAGTACTTCACCTTCGCGACTGCGGTGTCGGCGAGGGGCGGATTCGCAAAGATCGCGTCCCTTGTGAGTCCCGTGAGTCACTGGATATATGCAAATTTTTTCATTGAAGTGCAGAGGGAAATTTGCAAGTTATTTGTTCGTCTTTTCTGTTGACAGATTTTATATAAGTAATATGAGAATAAGACTGGAATATTTTACATATTTTTGAACTATTTTTTAACCCTTTCATTGGAAATTTTTCTTTTTATATGTAAAAATATATTTCTATAGAAAACAAAAAATACAAAATAAATATTTTATATAATTATTTTTATCAATACCTTTGCATGGTTAACGAAAAAATAGAATTGTAAAATTCAAAATTGTGTGTATATTGTCATAAAAATCTTAGGAGCTTTCACCGTGCTAAATACACATCGTGATTTTATTAAACATTTTAAAATACGGAGCAATTTCAAAAAATGTACCAGAACGCCCCTGTCCATTTGAAATACACGTATTATCCATTTTGACCTCAAGCGTGAATTAATTTTCAATCATCTATAATTCTGGTAATTGCTCACCTTTCACCATTTAATTTAGGTGAAAAAATTCGCCTCCGTAAGTACTTTTAAACCTATAAATGCAAAATTTGATATTTACAAAATTGTTTTTTTTTCTGGGACGAAAAAGAATTAAAAAAACTTGCAAGAAAAAAGTAAAAAAATCAAGATAGTTGACCTACATTTTCAATAAGTATGTCCAGTATATATAGATATTATATTAGAGTAAAGGCATTAGCTCTGACAAGTTTGCCTTGTGTCCGACGTAGCCCCGCTTTTGCCTATCGCTTGGATTGGTCTTATTTTCGGGAACAGCTATAACGTAACCTATTAATAACATTATATAAAAGTCAATAATTTTGTATAAAACAGAATATATGTCTGCAGTTCATATATATAAACACTGTTAATCAAAGGGTTAAAGATATTTTGTTAAAGTTATTATTCAAAATAAAATTATTTATATGTAATAGTTATAATGAAAATAGTCACAAATAAAAGTGTAAATGTAAAAAATGCATTTCGAATGATTCAACTTCAATTTTATGTTTACACATAATAAAGTGTACAGAGTTAAGGCATAAGATTAATCAATTCCATCATAATGCATAAATATAAATTTATAATGTTTAACGTTAAGCGGTGATAATTCAAGACCGACCGAGCGATGAAGACCTAACGCACGCGCAAAATTTCACCGATAAAAATGAAATTTTATATGAGAAACATCAGTTTCACGCGAGATCTGTCCGCGTTTGCGTCGCGTCACAATAAAAGATATTCCGCCAATAAATTTCCATTTTTTAAAAGTTCAGCGAACGCAGTAGGCATATAGCGGCAACCACTTTCTCCCCTTATAATCGCCCGTAAAACAATCCGTTTGCCTCGCATGTATCGGACGAAGAATTAAATGGCCTTTTACTACTTTTCTGCACAGGCGAGGCTGATAAAGAAAGAAAAAAAACAGCCGAATAAAAAGTGCGTGTTCAAGGAAACTTGACGATTTCGATTACCGCGAGCGACGCGGAAGTCGCCCGCAGCAGCCGCGCGCACGCGAATCTAGTCCTCTTTCTCTTTTTTTTCTTCTCTTCTCAAACTTGCGGACCGCAGTCTGGTACGTAAACTTTAACTGCTACTAAAAATTCAAATCGCTCGCGAAATATACGAAAATCCGATTGCGAAAGAGCAAATATGTATATATACATCGAAAATTCGTATATCAAAGATTTTTTCAGAAGTCGATACCATCTAACCTTACGTTTTTGCATTTTAATGGAGGCATAAAAACCCGCATTAGTCATTCAAATTCAAACAATATGTATACATACATACGCACGAAGAAGAAAAAAAGCCAAGCCTAAGAAAACACAAAAAAAAGAAATATGCGTGAGGCCTTTCGGAAGTGAAGGGACGCGCGTTCTATACACGACATTTTGCACCGCGCTCTCGCGCTATATTACGACACTCTTCACTCAGAAAACAGAACAAAAAAGCGAAACAGTATATTATACACATGTACCGGCCGTGCGCCAAAACGAATGTCCAATCTAGATTAGCCGCGGGAGTGCGCGTACACACACACACACACATCGCTATACAACAAAAATAAGAACGATCCAAGCCATATGGTACGACGGCGTTCGGCTGCAATTTTTCGTCCGGCTCGGCGGCTAGCCGCGTGTGTCTCTCCCTTTTTCAAAATTCAAGGCGATCTCGCGCGCCGAGCTGTATACCGTTTCCTTTTCAAGGACAGCGGTCTCAATGGCGCACCGAAGCTTTATCTGATCTTTCTCTCTCTGTCTCTGTCTCTCTTTGCACGAGTATATGTATAGCCGCGTCATGAGCGAAGGGCCCTTCCATTGTTCGCGATCGCTTATAGACGTGCGTATATACGTATGAGTATTGTATACGCGTCTGTCGTGTAATATGCTACTTCATATTCATGTGGCGCGGGCGCGGTGACGGTAAAAGGTGCCGCGTACGCCGGCGATGATGTGCATTCGCGCGCGCCGATGAGGTCCTGCTGGTTTCGCGGTGTAGTTTATTTTGGTTGCGAAGAAAGCGATGAGTCTACTGCAGGCATGCCGGAAGATACGCGCTTATTATGTTCGGCGCTTGATGTGTGTGCGCTCGATTGTGACTAATCCGCGCCTGGTAAATTCATTGGTGAAACAAGGACTTTGACCTTTAATCCTTGTAGCGTGGAATGAAAGCGTTCGATAAACTTGCATATTTTGTTCTAGTATTAAAAACAATATATGCAGTTGATTTTAATCTCAGACTTTTAGAGGGTGTATGAGAAAATTAGATTTATTTTATTAATGTATGATATACATTTATCTTTGCTTTCGGATCTATGTACTACTTTCGTATATCGGAACAATTACACATAAAAATAAATATACCCTTATCACAAATACGGATTTGAATTATTAAATTGAAATATTAATCTCTCCATTATGATAAATAAAGTTTTAGTTAAATGGTCTGACGTTATTGATTGACAAAGTAAATCCAGTAATGCTGAAGCGGATACGAGCATACGTATCGCTCTATAAAAGAAGACCAAAAAAACAATAGTACTTTTCTTATATAAAGTAAAGAGGGTATCCTTGAGAACCAGTTCAATTTTCGGAGAATGTGAAAAACCTGAGTTTTGAAAACTGCGATTTGTCCTGTACAACAAAAACGTACCAACAGGTTTCGTTAATAAAATGTTATTCTTCAATTGTACGCTTCGTACGTCATTACTAGACATTTCTTGCATTCATGCCTTCTTTTCTTTTTTAATTTACTATAAAGCTGTAAACATCTATTAACTTAGTAACAAGAACATTTTGCACTAATTTAAAGATAAATTAGTTTGAATTTTGACTGTACATTACTCAACATTTATGAAATTTCCGAAAATGAAAATAAACCCGTTATTCCTCGCGATCCCTGTATAATTATTTTTTCAAGATAAAGAAAAAGAAAGGAACCGATCATATCGTTCATATTGAACAGAAATTAATACTACCAATGAATGATAACGCAATAAAAACGTGCCGCTCGCTAAACGGAAATTAAACGTGATATTATGTACCCATTCATTAAATTCGCTCGCGCGAACGTGAGAAAAAGTGTCTGCACCAAGTGCTATACATATCCCCCCCACTGATGCACAACGGCGATAATCTCTCGCGAGCGATTCAATTTTATTATATAACAGCGAGCGTCTCGGCAAAAGAGGAAGGTTTCGGCAAAAGGCCGACAATAGAGATTTCGAAAACCATAAATAACACTCGCGTCTCTCGCTCGCTCGGCCCTTATAAGCACATATATAAGTAACGCTTACACTTAAGCGCTGCGTCGAGGAAGCGTCGCACATCCGCGAGCGCGCGTTGTATAAACCCTTGCCGAGGCGTAAATCAGATCTGAAGCTGCTCTCGCCCTGCGCTCCGACGATAGGAGCACAAGAGCTGGCACGTATACAAAGCGAGGTGAGATGAAACGTCGCTGTCGGCGTAATTTATGTACAATAGCCGGGCTGCGCGTGTAATTACCCTCGCCCCCTACCGAAAAAGCGCGCGGCCTGATTTATGCGAAAGGACCGTTCGCGCGCTCTCGATCGCAATGTGCCGTTGTGTGCTCATTGTTCGATTCGTCGCGATCGGGCCTGATATTGGGACGAAAGCAGGCGGGCGCATCAAGTCGCCCGATCGCTTTGTGCTTTCTTTCTTTTTTTATTGGCGACGATGCTTCGTATGATCGTGCGTTGCTGTTGATGTGCCAGCGCGCGCGCGGAGTTTTAAGGATGCTGCTGTGATTGTGTCGACGTGTATTTAATGTCTCCGACGGTGAGAAATGGTTTTGAAATCTCGAACACCGTTGCTCTAATTGTGAGCGACTGTGAAAAAGGATCGTGGTTTTGTAATGGGGAATCGGTTTGTAGAAACCGAAAGGATATATACAGATGGTGTTTAAGAAAATGTTGAATCATTTTTATTTGGACACTGCGAAAAGGATATTATTGATATTAACGTATATTTTATCGGTAAAAATATATGATTGTATGGAACCAACGTGTTATAGACATTAACTTTTATAATATATATGTTAATGTCAATAGTATATTCTCCTCAACGAGTAATACATTTTATAATTATGTAACTACATTCAGGTAAAGATGCCATGGATGTACTCACTATTACAATATGGCACTATAGTATTTAAGTGTGTTCTTCAGCTTAATTTAAGCCAGTAAAAATGATTACAAATGATTGAATATGATCTAGATCCATAGATTGAGAAAGTTTCTAACAATACCACAGAAGACAATTCAGTGAACTGGCGAGCATTATCATAATTGTTTCATTAATGCTTTAAGTAGTATGTGATTTTGTCACTTGTTCCTTGAACTTCAAAACTGAAATACATGCCTGGAAAACAATGGAAAAGTGATTCTCTTATTCTACGAATCGAAAACAATACGTATGACACGCCATACCGTGTGCACAGTGTGTATGCAGCACATAATAATTATCATTGTTGCATCGTAATTTTCACGACTCCCCTCGCGAAGAATACACGAAATCAGCGCGTTTAGCACCCTGAGAAAATCGTTTCTTTTTTTTCAAACACCTCCCGGCCATCGCAAAACTACAATTCCTTTCTCGACTGTATATATATATATTGTTCAAGACACCTCGAAGCGACGTTGACACTCGCACGCTCGCACATATAACATTACACGAGCAGCACCGTCAAACTTTCGCCGTTTAACGTGCCGGATGTGACGGCGAAGACGCGCGTATACGCGCTCTCGTCTTTAAAACATTTTCCTTTAAAAAAAATGAAAAAGAGAACGACTTCCCGAGTGCAGTGTAATCGTATTAACGCGCGCTTTCTTTCGCTGTTGCAGGTGACGAGGCCGTCGTCGGCGCTGCTGCTGGTCTGCCTGGCCGTTCTGCTGCTGGGACTCGTCGACCACACGGAAGGTGAGGAGAGAGATCTCTTTTTTTTTCCCCGCCGCGCATCTTCCGCGTTGCCGCTGCTCCGCGGGTCACTCTCTTGATGCTTTTCTCCCGATCTTTCGGAGATCTTTTGTCCGCAGTAGGCGCGCGCGTAATGTTTCGAGGGCAATAACTCAGCCGTCGTCGGGCGCGTGTGTTGTATGTACCGGAAAAAACACAAGTAGAAACCGTATAGCGGCCCGGCTTTTGCGGTTTGTGGCGTCTACTCTAATTTTATCTGTCTTTTCTTTAGCTTCGTGGTGTTTTACGCGCGTGTGTGAGCGAGGGTAATCATCTCGTTTTATTTGCGACAGTTTTATTAGGATCTTGATAGTTGCATCGCAACAATGTTACGTGGGCTAATAGCTCTTATTTTCTTTTACGGGTGTATAGAACGACGTTTGTTGAGCGACGGGCCGTGCATTTTCGTAGTTCTGATAATTTATTGTAGAGTCGTAATGGTGGGATCGAACGAGATTGATAGCCTAATAAGCAATGCGTTGTATAATAAATAATGCTCGTAATTATTTAGTGTATAGTTAGCATAAAATCGTTGTCGTGAAAAAATTAACATTTTATGAGCAATTACACAAAGTATTCATTAATTAGTCTAAAAATACGAGGTTATTCGTATTGATGATGGCAAAGAAAATTAAATAAAAATTCTGTAAAAACACGATATTTAAAATGCTAATCGGTTTGATAATCTAACTATATTTCCTGAGAAATAAATTCATCGTGTGCGGCATAATAACTGTCCAAAGATAAAATTGTGAATTTTATTGTGTATTTAACTCTCTCATTTCCTTATTATTAAATGTAAAAGCACAGTGAGAATTAAATTACAATTTAAAGAGACCATACTAGTCTCAATTATACAATTTACATAACGTAAAGACCTTAACAAATACTTCTTTATTTGATTTTGCACTTTCCTTCGCGAGAACGCGCGCGTAGTAACTTAATCCAGCGCATTAAGACGTTCATTGACATCACCGCAAGCACGCGGAATAAAAGACGACGCGGAGACAATTAAAATAACGAAAAAGAAAAATGTCCTCTTCTTCGCTTTAAAGGCGCCAGGAAGAGATTCCGCAGGCCGACGACGTCGCGGCCATCGCTTTCCAATGACCAGGAGGTGTCGGCTAGTGTAAATAGATTTAAGGTGACACGCAATCGCATCAGCAACAAGAACACGAAGAACGAGCTGCAACCTGGCAAAGCCACGGACGACTACAAGGTATGTTGCGCGCACACGCTGCATCTTTAATCTTTTTCCATATAGGCGGAGTAAATTCGTCGTCTTACCCGCGGTATTTACGTGTTGCAATTCCTTGACGCACGTTAATTAGTCAAAATGCGCACAACCATTAATCTTGGAATCGAAATTTTCTTGTATATATTTTGTAAACTATAATTGATATGCCCAACATATGGTCGCAAGAAACTATATACATGTTATACTGAATTGTAAATTTTTAATACAACGAACTTTCAATTGAGTTTAATAAGGTATAGAAAAATAGTTATATTTGCCATTTCGTTAAATTATTCAAAGCATTAATTATAGAAAAATAAATACATCAGAGGTTGGTGAAAATAACCCGTATACGTCTATATTAAATTTTATTTACATTCTGCATATTAGCGGTAGTTGCAGTTACTAGCTCTCGAGCTTTCTCTTCGGAACGCGTGTTGAAGGCGCTGAAGCTCATATTATTCGATTTATATTATGTACCACACGATGCCTAAATATGGTCTTTTACGCACGCGTACAATCGTCTACCTCGCGATTTCACAAGCCTGAAAATATCGGATTTTTATCGTGCCCGTAATTACCGAGAAAATTTGTCTCCTTCACCACTATAATTATTACTGTGCATAATTTAATAAATAGAATTTTAATCCTATGGACCACAACTTTTATAGATTTTCATGATACCTTAAACTATTATTTTCATTTTTCTTGAAAATCACATTTTTCTGAATAGAGAAAATAATATATGTACTTTACATGCATCTTCATGTACAAAATTTAAAAGTATACATCTGCGGTTTCCCGAAAAAATGACTTAACTCCACTTTTTAGATTTTAGAGATATTAGGGTTTAAAGTTTATATTTTCCATTTAAACTAATGTTAAGAAAATACATAAATAGTAGATCTGGTCACTTTCTTGGACACTATTATTACTTTTTGCATTTTTATCTTAAAATATACTATGTAAGGATACCAAAATTGCTCAAAACTCAATTATCAAATAAATGGACTTAAGTCGTTTTCCGGGAACCCACAGATATTATCACTTGATTATTTCTTATTATAATTGACATCGACAGAAGATAAAAACAAAAATTATCTGACAGTCAATCTATTGAATATTTTTTAATATTAAAGATTAAACGAAGCTAATCCCTTTTTATGAATAAAGAAGTAACCACAATTTCTTCATAAAAAGTTCCTGTATAATCAGTTTCAACGATAGTTAAGATTAAACAGATTACGTGCTAGAAAATTCATGCTTTTATTTTTCAACACTGTATTTTCCAGTATATATATATATATATATATATATATATATTTATAGTCATGAACGTCATATCTTTCACTCGATGCAAATGTGTCAGAAAACTATATTTTATATAGATACGTATATAGTATACCTATATACATCTGAATTTTATAGTCAATAAATTATACACGGCTTTCCGTGTTTCTTCCTTCTGTTCTTTTTACAGATCGTCTGTTACTACACAAACTGGTCGCAGTACCGCACGAAAATCGGCAAGTTTACGCCGGAAGACATTCAACCGGATCTCTGCACGCATGTCATATTCGCCTTCGGCTGGCTCAAAAAGAACAAGCTGACGAGCTTCGAGTCGAATGACGAAACAAAGGATGGAAAAGTTGGACTTTACGAAAAGATTATCGGACTCAAAAAATCCAATCCATCGCTGAAGATTCTTCTCGCTATCGGTAATTAATAGTAAATTAATAAACTAATAAATGTAGTTGTTAATCTTTACGAATTATTTTTTATTTAAAAAATTAGTTTAAAACATTTTAAAAAGAAAAAGTAGTAAACGTAAAAGTACTTTTTTACTACGATTTAAACGTAGCACCACTTTATTTATTTTTATAAAATTTAATCCTACATAATTTTAGTTATTTAACAAATTTATGCATAAACACAAACAAAATAATATGAATTTGTAATTGAATTTGAAAATTAATTATATGTATGTGTTATATACTGTAAGTTCTCGATGGCGATATTAAATAATTTCTATTTACTGCTAATGTAATTATATAATAAAAGTAAAAGTAAAATCAATTATACGATTACGACATTTGATAAATAAATATTTATTACATCTCATTACAACAAAAAAGACCTGATACTTTAAAATAGTTATTTTATTACAATGTATTAGTCGATAAATTCATCTAAAAAACACTTGATTTATCGATCTAATCATTTACTCTATAGAGCAAATATGCGCATATTTGATATGATATAAGATAACCAAATAGTATAAACCTTATGTATGTACTACAGGTGGATGGTCCTTTGGCACGCAGAAATTCAAAGAAGTATCGTCAACGAGATATGCACGACAGACTTTCATTTATAGTGCCATACCATACCTCCGCGAACGAGGCTTCGATGGATTGGATATGGATTGGGAATACCCCAAGGGCGGCGACGACAAAAAGAACTTCGTTTTGTTGCTCAAAGGTAGTTTTATAAAAATTCTCTAATAAATTATTTACATCTCAAATTTATTAGTTCGAATGCTAAGGAGAAGAGTCTATCTGTGTATAAAGGTTTAGATTTACACTATAACTTGATATTTTTTAGGATTTTTGGTATGGGATATCCGTATTTCTTGATTATCAAGCGCAAAAATAGCCACGTGTTTTGTTATTAGCAATTTGTCCAAATATCATACAATTAATTTACATACTCATTGTTAAAAATAGCAGGAAATAATTAATGCGTGCATAAACATTATATAAACTAGTAAGTTTTTTATTACTAGTTTATATAATGTTTATGGACGCATTCTTTCCACCTGTTTTTAATATTGAGTATGTAAATTAATCCTCGAATTAACAACGCAGTTCTTAGAAGACCCTAGGCCTATATACAGTGTCCCGAAACGTATTTTGGTATTCAACTTATGTAACGAGTGCTTTTTTTAAACAATATAAGGAAAGGACATGTGTAAATAAACATAATAAACATATAACATACATATTTTATAAATATAAATAACACAATAATAACAGAACATGTAGCTATTTTTTGGTTTGAAAACCAAAAATTCGAATTCTTCATTTGAAAAAAGAAAAGAAATACACTATGTTACCGAGGTGCTAAAACAATTATTTATAGTAACTTATGCTGTGGATTCGTTTGAATTATGAAACTATTTCTTTTTTATAAACTTTTTATATGCCAAAAAAATGTTGCAAAATATGAATTAGTGCAGACTTAGTTAAATATGAATATATTGCAATGCAATTTGTAAATTAAATTGATTAATTAATGCATATACATATACTGCTAAGGTATAACATTATCAACTTTTTTTAAATTACGTGACTCGATGCTTTTCTTATTTAATGTTTTTACTGAATAAAATTAAAGTTTTATTGCACTTTATATTTTATTTCAAACGAGAGAAATTTTGCGAAAGCCATGTCTTGTGGCTTTAAAATGTTATAACATTGCAATTTCGCGGATACGTTAAAAAAGTATAAAAAGCGAGCATTAAAATTCAGTCTTAATGCATAGTGCTTCGTAAGGAACGAAAGATTTTCACGAGAGAATATATCGATAAAAAAAATCAATAAAGAATGTTTAAAAAGCGTGTAATTGTCCCGGTGCTCAATCGACATCTATCTCGACGTTTTGCAGAGCTGCGCGAGGCATTTGAGGCCGAGGCACAGGAGCGTAAAAAGCCCCGACTCTTGCTCACAGCCGCTGTACCAGTGGGACCGGATAACGTGAAAAGCGGATACGACGTTCCGGCCGTTGCCAGGTAACAACTGAATTCTCATCCACCCAACGCGGCAGAACAACGGCAATAAAGACACCTCTTTTATTTTTTCTTATTTATCTCGCGATCGACGAATCTGCCCCGCTTATGTTCTGCATACAAATGAACTCGATGATTTACGAGGAAATCAAACAAATGAAGGGATTTTTATGGAGTTCCATGGAAAAGCGAGTATAACTTGCTTGATGGAATGTACGATGTAATAATTAACTTTCATAGACCAATTTAAATTTTCTCGATGTCATTCTTAATTGCTGTAGTCTCGTTTACTCAACGTATCGTTAGTTTCAAATGTTACGAGTAATTAGTTGGATTCCTCGCATAACGTAAATTATATAAAGGAAAGTTCTTAGTTTTCTTTGATATAAATGCGTATGCCTACATCACGTAAACACCCCTTAACTTAATTTTCAAAACGTAATTTATTATCTAACAAATGTCATTTACCAGTTTTATATTTAAAAAGAATCTAGATATCTATTTTGAATATATAATAAATAGATATGTTTCACATTTAAATTCAGTATAGTTACATAATTTAAAATCAAAATTTGCGCTACTTTTTTATGTTATCTTTATAGCCACTAAATAAATTACGAGCTCGTAACTTTAAAATGTTTCTCCTTTCACTCCAAAATGAACTGTTAAGAAAGTAACGACCAAATTTAATTAGATGAAGACGTCAACCCAATCAGCACTAATGGTCGTAAATGATCTTTATGACTGTTTAACAGCCAATACACTTCCTTCCATTTTCAGGGCGAAAAGAAAACTAATTTAACCGATCTCTTGAAACAAAAATAACAGACTGACCCAGTAAAGTGTAGTTAACAAAAAATCCTGACCTAGAAATCCAAGAAAAAAATTGAAAAAATCACACATATATAAACACCCGACGCACAAAGAAAAAGTAAATCCAGAGGAAATTGCCCAAGCGAGATTTATCATTGTACAAATAAATGACGAAAGACGGGCGCGCGCGCGTCCGGCGTCTCTGCTCCCGCAGCTATCTGGACTTCATAAACCTGATGGCCTACGACTTCCACGGCAAGTGGGAAAGGGAGACCGGTCACAACGCGCCCTTGTACTCCTCGTCCTTGGACTCGGAGTGGCAAAAACAGCTGAGCGTCGATAACGCGGCCTCGATGTGGGTGAGACTCGGCGCGCCCAAAGAGAAGATGATCATCGGCATGCCGACCTACGGCCGCTCCTTCACACTCTCGAACACGGACAATTTCAAGGTCCACTCGCCGGCGAGCGGCGGCGGCAAAGCCGGCGAGTACACCAAGGAGTCCGGATTCCTGGCTTATTACGAGGTGAGACTCGATGTGTACACTTGTGCGCGCGTGTAACACGCTCTGCGGCCTATGCACGCGCGGCCTGAATCATATACGCGGGGAGATTGTACTTTTATCGCGTGCACGGATGTATGTCTGGTGTGGCTTTGTTGCTGTGCATAACTTGCCAGTGATCGAGATCTGGTCTTTGGATTTGTATACTTGATATTGAGGGGTTTCGCGTGATGTGTATCTTTTGAATTTGACCATTTAGGACCACAATTTTTATTTAATTTACTTTTATATAGGTTTCTAATTATTTTATCGTGAATTTGTTATTTTAATAAATACTTCAGTATTGTCCTTTACGATAAAAGATAATTAATCATAATACATTATTAGGTATTCATATCCTTACATGAAGAAACACTCATTTTAGCAAAATAATTTAGTACACACTCAACTTAAAATGGTTGAGTGTTCCTTAAGTTGTACAATACCAAAGTGCCAGCTGTGTAATACTGAAAGTGTACGCAATCAATTTTTGAGTGATTTTTCGGTACGGGCTATTCTATTTTTAGAAAAATAAATAGTTATTTTAGGCTGTACAGGAGAAACACAAAGTGAATATTTTAAAACCGGATTAATATAGAACATAGATAGATTAATGTTAACTTTATGTATGTATTATAAATTTATTCGTTTCAAAACTTTCTCCGTACTAAATATATTATGATCTTGCATTTGATGATTATATAGATGAATGAATAGAAGAACGAATTGATTCAGGTAGATACGTAAAGTAGCTTAAGTCGAATTAAGCAGCTTCGCTGGTCATAAATAAAAAATATATTATATCTAAAACAACATTTTCGATATTACGTAACGTTAACTTTGGTAAATTATAAGTATTATATTAAATATTAAAATAAATAGTATTTGACTATTTTTATTTCTTTCTTTGAGCAGCGATTAATCTTCTGCTTTATTTGATCTCGTAAATGGATCTCTTATATAATATATTTAGAAGCAAATATTTAATTCTAAAATTGCTTATCTTTTATGGCAATGATATTAATTTCTTTATGCATCGCGATGAAATAATAATGGTTAGAATTTGTACATAAAAACACAAGCTTTATATATGTTTCATGCTATTTAAAACAAAAAGAAATAGGATAGTAAAATTCAGTAGTCTCTAGTAATGCCAGTTTAAACAGCAAAAAACAATGGTTCATCAAGATAGATATTTCTCTTGTAAAAAAAGAAAAGAAACGAAAAATATGGCTGACTCAAAAGAGGAAATAAAAATACGCCGTATAATCGACTGCGCCAAGGCGGAAAGCGTAATGCCAGTACTAAAATGCTTGCAAACTACCGGCTTAGATCTGCGAGATGCTACTGAACGGCGCCGCCTACATCTGGGATGACGAGATGAAAGTGCCGTACCTCGTGCATCACGACCAGTGGGTCGGCTTTGACGACGAGAGATCCATCAGAAACAAGATGCGATGGCTCAAGGATAAAGGATACGGAGGTACAGTACAGCGCGATTGTGAAATTTCACCGCTTCGCTGCAGCCGCGAGAACTTGGCCATTTCGATTTTAATTTCCCACCGTGCGCCACGGGTTACTGCTGCACCGCCTGTGATGCGCCGCTCATTTTCTCGCGGCTATGCGACTACCGACTTCCCCCTAACTTAAATTCAGCTAGTCGTCTTTCCTTTTTACGAAATAGCGCTATTGCTCTCGACGAGAAATGATTGCGAACGCGTTTTTTATGCATATTATTGAATTATAATATTGCAGCTGAGCAAAATTTACATTCATTTATAAAATCTATTGATTTGTATCAATTTGAATTTCAACTAGTGAATTGAAAAAGACATTTTAAAAATGTAGTTAAAATTGATTATTATACTTTCATGAAAAAACGTAAAAGGTACATAGAAATTTGAACTTTAAAATTATTTGTAAATTATCATGTTTTATTAATTTGAAATTTCGCCGTATGAACTATACATTCACATAGAATATTTTCGAAAAGATACATGATTTTGGATTCTCGATGATTATCGAGTCGAAAACATTTTTTCTAGTATTATAATGCGATTATGGTGAAAGTTTAAAGATTAACACTGAAGCATGTTGCAGTTTTAAACGTTGCTCAATAATATATTACCTTTTTTTCAAAAAAAAAAAATATATATATATATCATACATTGGTTTGCTAAAATCGACTTTAATATCTTCATTATTATCATTCATAATAACACTAAAAACTAGTATAAAGATTTTATCGAAAATTTCTATACATACATACATATTCTAACAAACTAATTTACAAAATCAAAAGAATTAATTTACAACGGTACCTATAATAATGTGCTAGGGTAAACAAAATTATGTACTAAGTTTTTATACTATTTAACCCATTACCGCCAAAACGTATATTGACGTATACACTAAATTAAAAGAGTTTTTACTGTGAAACTTAACTTTTAACCCTTACAAGATGTGAAATTTAGAACTCATTTCAAATTTGAAGATAGCATCTTCAAAAATCTCATGCATTCCACTTTCATGCGAATATAATAAAATCTAGGAAAATCTGTGAGCACTCACATTTAACCCTCATTTGAACTGTTTTACGGGATCATAGAAGAAACAAATGGGCTGCTATATCTTAGAATAGCATCAGAAAACATGTAAAGTTTAGATATTATAAATATACAAGTATTCGAGCAAAATTAAATATATAGGATTGTTTTCAAAAAGCACATCTTCAATGCACCATTTTTATAGGTGCCATATTACAATTTCTGAGAACTGAACATGAAAACTAAGCACGGGGATCAAAAAAGCACACCTTAAAACTTTCAGATCGGCATTTTTAAAGCAAATATTCAATTCGGCTACTCAGTAGTCGTCGACATCCGTAAATGTGCGATTCAACGATAACGGGTCAACACATACTGCCTCAATCTGTCATTTTCGCGAATTCGCGTTAAATCCCGCCAACCATCCCAGAAAAACAGCCATATCTCTACTTTAACCCGAACTGACACTTGTCCCCCCTGCAGGCGCCATGGTCTGGACCGTCGACATGGACGACTTCAACGGCACGGTGTGCGGCAGCGGCGTGCGCTACCCGCTGATCAGCGCTATGCGGGAGGAGCTGCGCGGCATATCGCGCGGCAGCAACAGCAAGGACGTGGACTGGAGCGAGGTCGCGACGACGATCACCGAGGTCGCCGTCAAGAAGCCCGAGCCCTACAAGATCTCGGTCTCGGAGGTGCTCAGCAAGGCCAAGAAGATATCCAAGCCCGCCACCCAGCACATCATCAGCTCGCCCGGAGGAAGACGTGAGTGTTTGATTTTGCCTCCTTTTGTGTGTCTTATGCTGGATTGTTAGTTGCGTGTTTCGTTGCTTTTGTAAATTGTTTTTAAATCGCTTTTGAGATGGTTTAGGAGGTTCTATTTGACAGATTTGGAGTGATTACGTTGAACTTGTGTAAGAGTACATTTGACTTGATAATTGGATTGAGAATCAATGTGAAACTTAGAAATAGGAAACGGTTTTAACGATTGAGTTGGGAGAGTGATTGTAATATAATGTATTGATACAATAATGTAAAGATTTATATTTGTGGTGTACACATTCGTTTGTTTAGAGTAACGAAACAAAATAAACAAATTTAAATAACGAAAATGAAATTTATGCAAATAATATACGAATAATTTATATCATCATTTGAATGTAGTAATTAGAATTGTTAATATACTGTTAAATGGATACTGACTCAATAGTTGAGATAATAACCATAAATCAATGACAATAGATTGTGTAGTGAACCATCACACAATTACAGAAATTCTTTGACTTAGAAAGTAGTTTCTAAAATTAGTATGTACAATCGTTTAAACATATTTATTCGCTTCTTCTCTGCAGAACGAGAGGCACAGACAATTTGTTACCTGACAAATTGGTCCCACAAGAGGCCCAGCACCGGCAAATTCATGCCCGAAGACATCGACGCATCCCTTTGTACTCATGTCATTTATGCCTTCGCCACGCTGAAGAATCACCTATTGTCAGAGAATAGCGAGAAGGACGCCGAAATGTATGAGAGATTGATTGCGCTTCGCGAAAAGAATCCTGACGTAAAGGTAATATTTTCAATTTTTTATTTGTTTCGAATTCGTGAAAAAAATTGCACGCTGTCAAAGATTTCTTTTTTATTTCCGCATTCTAATAGAACACCAGAATATCTTGTACACATTTAAAATAATAGTTCCCCTCATTTATCGTAAGAGAAAGTTGAAAAACTGCAGTTGATGAATTACATAGTTATTAATAGCGTATTTGAAAGTATATGCATTAAAAGTGTGTCAGATCATTTCACTTGTATCTATCTTTAATATATACACATGTATTTTTATATTTATTATCATCAGTAGTCACCAATCTTTCTTTAGATTAATATCATTCTTTTTAACGATGTATTTATATCTTCCCGTTGTATATAAATATATTTATTGATGATTTTGTTTTCAACACTCATTTTTAGAAAAATCAACAATTCTTATAATTTATCAGTTAACATACACCAATACATCTCTGTATTTGCAGAGTTGTAATTTACAGAGATGTATTGTTTTATGTTAACTGATATAATTATCAGTTAACATACAACAATACATCTCTGTATTTAAATTTTTAAATAAAATATATTTATAAATAATCTTGCTGTACGTTTTCAGGTTCTTCTGGCTATCGGTGGATGGGCTTTCGGCTCGACGCCGTTCAAAGAACTTACCAGTAATACTTTCCGCATGAATCAATTCGTTTACCAAGCCATCGACTTCCTTCGTGAATACAAATTCGATGGACTCGATGTTGATTGGGAATATCCACGGTAACATATTTCTTATTTACATTACTTCGACACTAACTTCTTTTTCCATACATCAATATTTACGTAAGACTACATGACTTTTAATTTTGACATACCTATAATGTTTTTATCACATAAAAGTAAAATTTGATTATCACTCAACTATCGGTCAATCAATCTAAAGGTTACGTAAATTTGAGACTAATCATAATATTATTATATCACTTATTTAGAAAATATTTGTATCATTTTTAAATTAAAAAAGTTATATAATTTTCTAGTATTCAAGTTTTAAAATTTAATGGTTATTTCAGAGGTGCCGATGACCGTGCGGCTTACGTTAATCTTCTGAAAGAACTCAGAATGGCCTTCGAGGGAGAAGCGAAAAGCGCAGGTCAACCCAAACTTATTCTTTCGGCTGCTGTTCCTGCCAGTTTTGAAGCAATTGCTGCAGGGTAAGTATTCCTAAAAATTATTTTCATTGATTATAATCTAATAAATGACAATTATAGTTACTCATTGTTAATTGTAAATCAGAAAATATATTTAAGTGCAATAACATATTACAGTAGAAGCAATATGCTAAAATAGGAGATTAAAAGAAATTTCGTAAAAAATTAACTTTCTTTCCAATTTGCATTTAATATAAATTTTGTGCGTTACCTTTTCTTTTCAGATACGACGTACCCGAGATTTCTAAATACTTGGATTTTATAAATGTCATGACTTACGACTTTCACGGACAATGGGAGAGGCAGGTCGGACACAACAGTCCTCTGTACCCACTAGAAAGTGCTACTAGTTACCAAAAGAAACTCACCGTGGTAAGCGTTTTCTCCGATTGACAAAAAAATATAAAAAGTAAAAAAAGATTGTCGTCAATTCACATCAAAATCCGTCATATTTAAATCGTCTGATTTATGCCTCTGGTTAAGGTATTTTTTCGAACCATAAAATTATCATTCGCACTCGTGTATCCGAAAAGCGAAGTGTGCCGCGTTCTCACGAGACTTGCGGTGCCTGGAGGAAAAAAAATCGTCTCTCCGCGCGCGGCCATAATTGCGGTTTTGCGCTGTGTGTCGCTAATCGAGGCGGCTCTCGCAAAGCCGCCAACACTATTCTTTTCAGTTGAAACAAGTGTATAAACATGCGCGATTGGTATTGTATTGTCTAGTAAAATTTTAACGACGTAATCGCGTCTAATTTTAGAAATTAATGATGAAGCAATTGTTTGATAATTTACATTTTACTCCAATATTCGGCAACTTTACTACACTTTAATTTCATATGATTGTTACCAAATAATAGTCGGCTATTTGCTAAATTAAAAAATATCCAATATAACATTCTTTTATGTATTTATCGTTTCGAGTACGAAAGTGCCTTTTTAAAAGTCTGGTTCGAAACCTCATTTTCGTCAACACAATTAAAACTTTCGGCATACAATAACTGATGCATAAAACATTGGACGGTCATTACAGTCCACTTTGTGTGGCTGTGCAAATAAAGGGAGAGAAAGAGAGAGATAAGAGCTGTGAAAAAATGCAAATTTGCAGGATTACAGCGCGCGCGAGTGGGTGAAGCAAGGAGCGCCGAAGGAGAAACTCATGATCGGAATGCCGACCTACGGAAGATCCTTCACTCTCGTCGACAAGACGAAATTCGACATCGGCGCGCCGGCTTCCGGCGGCGGTGCGGCCGGAAACTTCACGAATGAGCCTGGCTTCCTTTCTTATTACGAGGTAGTTGACAAACATTATCAAATGTAGGATTAATTTACTTCATAATATCTGCATTACTTAATAATAGAAAATTTTATTATATACTTTCCAATCTAATTTAATATTTATTGATTGTTTTTAATTATTACTAAATAATAATTAATATACTTACTGTATCTTAAAGAATTTTCCCAAATATATATTCATGGTTATAATGATTCATATTTTTATGAAACAATGATATCTATAAATAAAATAAAAGTTTTCTAATCTTAAACATGTCGCAAAATTTGCTATATAGGTTTGCAGTTTCCTCAACGAGGAGAACACGACATTGGTGTGGGACAGCGAGCAGCAAGTTCCATTTGCCTACAGAGACGACCAGTGGGTTGGTTTTGATGACGAGAGAAGTCTTATCAACAAGGTACATAATGATTGCTTAATCGCTAAAATGTTCAACATAAGAATATTAGTAGAGATACCAGGAGCTCTGTTCTGTATCAAACTTCTATTCACAAACAAAACGAATTTGCGCAGATGAACTGGCTGAAGGAGGAGGGCTTCGGAGGAATCATGATCTGGTCGGTGGATATGGACGACTTCAAGGGATCCTGCGGAAACAGCAAATTCCCCCTGATCAAGGCGATGAAGAAGGAGCTGCTGGACTATGCGGTGAAGCTCGAGTACGACGGACCGTACGAGACCAACGTGCGCGGCGGAAAATACACCACCAAAGATCGTGAGTCATTGTAACGATTGTATTATTTCGTTACGTTATATAGATCGTAGTTTTCTTGATTGCTATGGAATTTTTGGATTCAAGGGAAAGTTTATGTAAATTATATAATGATTTCAAAGTAAATAAAAAGATTCGTTGTATCAGTTTGATAGCAATAACTTCGGTAAGGAGACTATTCGCCCTGAACATGACGGGTGGCGACACCTAAAATTTGGAACTTCGGGGAGTAACTTCAACGTATATGTATCATATATGTAGTAATAGTAGTGTAATACTAAATACTTTTAATACTTCCTTTATTGCTATTTTCCACCAATTGAAGCGTTGCGATCATTGTTTTTATCCCTTCCAAGCAGACACTCATAGTGAATATGGAGTAGATAGAATCAAACGAGATTGATAAGACATAGGTGCAGAATTATGTTCTTTGTCAAAATTATAACAATATCCGCAGTAAAATCAAACGAGATAATGAAATGATAAAACATGGTAGGGAATCATAGTTGACTCGTCTAGATTGTAACATGCGAGATAAGAAAATATATTTATTACATACTTAGAGTTTGTGGTAAAGGGATAAGAGAAACAAGAAATTCATATTTTATAACAAATTGTTCATTTATTCATTAGCCCGCAATCTCTAAATTTCTACAACACACAATTTTATGGCTTGTTTAATAGTTTACAAACGTTCTTATAAAATTATTAAAATTATAAATAGTTTTCTACTTATACTTGAGAGTTTGATAATATGCTTATGCGAGTAGATTTAAATTTAACGTTACGATGCTTACTACTAACCAAAAATTCAACCAACATTAAACTTAAAAAATGTTAAAGTTTCATACCAGATAAATCTAAAATCTCAACAGATCAATTCTTAGAATATAATAATACTACAAAGTATATCAATTCCATTAATACTATTAACAAATAATGCATTTTGTAAAAGTATATTATAACTTAGATATAATATTATAACCAATCTTTTTTCTTATTTACATATTAGTGTTATTTTCCATAAAAGCAACACTATATTTGTGCCTAAGATATGTATAACGGTAACAAAACAATACTTTTATACAATAAGTAACATATTGCGGATGTACCACTAATTTTCGGAAAACATAAATTCTTCGTATATATAATTGGCCTAATGTCATGAGTTTTATTAAATAATCTCAAATAATTCTGGGTGGTATAATGAACATTAATACTGTTGTTTAATAAATCATGTTTTTATTTATAATACTGTTGTGGTTTCAGTTCCTAAAAATTTTTTTTGTTATGTGTGCGTTGCTTAATTAGGAAAATTAAATATACCCATAGATTTTGCAAAAAAAACATCTCTTTTTCTCTGAGTTTTAGAATAACTTTCAATTCTTTGCCATTCATATTACAAGCGACATTCATCATGTTTATTTTATTCTTAAATTCACCTAATATAATAAAACAATAAATGGTCATTCAACACCAAAATTAAAACCTCCTCTATTTTACGACAACAGTTTTCATTATCATTATAAATACGTTCTTGATAAAGATTTAAACGACCGTTTATTTCTCTATTTCGTACATCTCAATGATTCTCAAAAGAAAAATAACAACTAAAAATGTCTATCCCCCCCAAAAGGAAATATTCCTCAAAAATCCAACTATCAGTAAACTCACATCAGAACCTCGATCACAGAAACGATAATTCCCGTCTTTCCCGCCCGTGTTCCAGCTAACGAAGTGACCTGCGACGAGGAGGACAACCACATCTCGTACCACCCGGACAAGAACGACTGCACGATGTACTACATGTGCGAGGGCGAGCGCAAGCACCACATGCCCTGCCCCGTGAACCTCGTCTTCAATCCCAACGAGAACGTGTGCGACTGGCCGGAGAACGTCGAGGGTTGCTTGCACCACACGCAGGCGCCTCCCGTCTGATCGCCCCAAGCCGCCGTGCACGTCCGTACATCGTTGGCAGAAAGAACAAAGAATAAATGAAGCGACGCGCGTTCGAAACGCTGTAGCGAGGAGGGGGAGGAGGGAGAAAACGGAGGAAGAACGAAAGATTGCACGAGAGCGCGATTCTCCGTCGAAGAAATCCGCCGAGGCTTATCATTCCGCGCGCGCACGAATTTTGATACATGTGGATCTCTTCGAGCGGGGAACGCCAGGCGTTGTCGGGCTGATTGCGCGAGGAGAGGTGAATGTTACACCGAGGATGCGAATCGACGTTGAAATCGTGCGAGATTATACCATCGAACTGTATAACCCGGTCGATTCGAGACTCGACGCTTGTTTATTATTCTCATTTTTTTTTATTGTACGAACGAAGGGTATAGAATTATGCTTCGGTCTTGCGCGAAATATCAACCGCGAGCGTTGTGTTTCGCGAGGATTGCATGATTTTATATATTTATTGAACTAAACAAACTTTATATAGATAAGCGATGAAGCGAGACAAGTGGGAGGTGTAAAGAGTGAACGCAAAGGAGAGACGCTTTAATTGAAACATGACATTTTGACCGAAGGCTTTGATTTAATTGAACGCGGGATCGATAATCAGCTCATTAACTCTATTCATCTAATTCCTGTTTTACGCGTATAGCAGATAAATACTATTTCGATATAATCGTTCAAGTAATGCGATTTAGAAAATCATTTTATAAGATACATTTATTTTAAAATGTTATTAGGATTAAGAACCAAATAGTGCTTTAAAATTCCGTGTAAATTATTACATTAGTTCTAGTTTTTAAGAATCAACCTGATAATTTAACCTCACAGCATATGTCCATTGTATCATAAAAACAAGCCTTTACGTTTTCCATGTATAAATCAAGCGCGTTAAATTAAGTCAGAGCCTACAGTGTCAGAGTGTGCAGCGTCACGACAATCATATCCCAAACGAAAAGCAAACTCTAAATTGTTCTCTAAAGTAAAAAGACTTTGTTTAAAACAGAGCCTATTTTCGAGTCTTTGAAAAAATTGAAAGCTCTAGATGTAAATAAAAAAAATTAAATAGAAAACAAATCTACAATGAAAATAAGCTTCAAGCAATCAATTAAATTACGCTCTGTTACAGCTGCAAAGTCAGTCGGAAAACACCAGTGACCCATCCTGTGATCCAATTTTCTATCGCAAATTAAAAACCCTTCGCTACACGCTCAACCTTCAATCTCCCAAACGAAAGCCGAATAATACATGTCCGATTCAGTGCGCTACACAGACATTCGCTCGTGTCACTCCATAAAATCCAAACACCCCCAAACAAATAATCGGCGACTGTCCCAAAACTGCATAAAAATCCCCATCATCGGCACTCTCTCCCTCGTCGAGGCGTAGGCGATCTCGTCGAAACGGGCGTTCCCGCGCAGCTACCGGACGACGGCGAGCAGGCCGCCCAGGGCCCCCAGGGCCGCGAGCACCGAGCCGCCCCTGACCGGCGCCGAGCTCAGGGCGGACGCCTGACAGGCGGTGTTGGGAGCGCCGAGATTCAGCAGGGCGCGATCCGACGAGTAGAGCTGGGTGGTCTCGGTGCAGACGGCCCGGCCCGCGAGGCTGCGCAACTGACGCGCGTCCGACTGCGAGGCCGTGTGGATCTGGCGCGACTCGCGCAGCCAGCGCCGCAGCCAGAGCGACAGCCAGGCGATCTCGCAGTCGCACTCCAGCGGGTTGCCGGATAGTTGGAGGCCACCTGAGAGAGGGGGGTGGTTGGTTAGAGAGGGTAGTTTGATTTGAAGGTAACGCGGGGCAGAAAATGGGAGGCGACTTGTGGATTGATTTGAATTTTTGAGAATGATTCGTGGGGGTTAGTTCGATTTGGATGTCGTTAGCGTATCGCTGGATTTTTTTGTGACTTGCGAGGTTCTAAAGATCTGCCAAAATGTGCGTGCAAAATTGAAGAGGATATGTGATATCGAAAATGCTCGGTATGATATTATGTAAAGCGAGAATAACATATAACTTTTATAAGTTTGGTATTTTTTTAGAAAATTGAATAAGTAGAGGAAAGCAGCTTACATTCTCTGCCCGCGTTATGAGGCATTCAAAATTTATCAGAAAATTAATTTAGAAACTGAGGATCGGTGTATAATGCAAATATATAATCAATACTGATAGATATTATCCAAATTAGATTACCTTTTTTTAGTCATTCTGGAATTTCTGATTTTTATACTCTTTTGAAAACTAGTATAAACGAAATACACAATCCTCAGATTCAAAAAATACGATTACCTTCTTTTTAGTCATAAATTATAAAATGAGTTTTTTTAATATCAAAAGTCTTTAAGTGAAATGTTTGTAATTCGGAACAATGGAATGAATGTCGTGAACGTGAATGTTTATTTTTTTTATTAATCAGTGTTGAAGAAAGATATCGAGATTTATGTTTGTTTATTGAATTTGTGGCAACGTCGTGTTAAAAATGCGGTTTGTGCAAATACAGAATTTGATAATAATTTTCTGAAATGTAAGTTTATAAAAGTTTCTTCAGAAAATTTTTGTTGATAAGAAAATTGTTATAAAAAGACGTTATAATATGTTTAAAACTTATGCTTTATATGGCTGTATAGATTATGTTTTATAAGGACTCTTTTTAATTAACACTTAAAAAAGTCGCCCAAATAGAATTGCGATCCAATTTTTAAGATTTAAATTTGTATTATGTTCAATTGTTAATTTCTAGTGTTTATTATTATCGGACTAATCAGTGGAACGTTAACTAAAAGCGTATCAACTATTTTTTTTATCCCAATTAAGTAAATAAGAAGCTCACTGCGAAGGAACGAGTATTTTTCATTATACGTAGAATTAAGATAAATTACGTAATTTGGCGAGATTATTATTAAACGGACATTCGAGTGTCCATTCGTAATATGTAAACACGCGTTACCTGTATAATAGTTGATTAGCACTGTAAAATATATTGAGGCGTATTAAGAATGTACGAAAACTCACTCACGAATTCTCTAAAACAACGACATTTTTATTACATTGTAGACAGAGAAAGAGAAAGCTTTGTATAAGGATCAAACGTAAAATGTTTTGGAATAAAAGGTGTGTACATGAAATTGTTTTAGTTATTTTAATATTACTAAATAAAAACAAAATATCAAAACAAAATTTGCTTTTATGTTATGTTTTCTTTTAAAACTTAATTACAATTTTCATTATAAAGTAAAATAAATATAATTGATGGCTGAATTTAAAATTTAATCAGACATACTCATATAGTCGTTTATTGTCGTTAAAATATTAATTTTAAATAAGTATAATTTCAATATTCTATATGGTCGATTTATATTAACTGATATTTTTAGAACACTGCTAAAAGTAAAATCTATATTTAACAAGAATTTAATATTTTACTTGATGAATTTACCGTACAGTGTTTGTAAGTAATTAAGAATATTTAAAATTGTGCTTTCAACAGCTGCCATTTAGTGCTATAACGTAAAATAAAGAAAGGGATACGATACTGATATTTTCGGTATCTTTATAATTTACTCTATCATGAAACACAAATGTATAAACTTAATATAAGTAATTAAAATTATGAAAAATAATATTTTGAATATGCATGTAGAATTACAAAATATTTTTCTCTTTTGAAATGCGCAAATTATCCGAACATAAAAAAATAACAGTTGCGTGAAAACCGACCACATCGAATTCAGAAATTCCATTCCATTCTAAAATCAACCTATTCCCATACCTGAAACCATATTGGTGCCGACGGTCTCCCACGACAAGTTCCCGTAGATGACCGACGGGCTCAGCTCGTTGATGTGATTGTTCCTCAGATCCAGCGTCAGCTGCGACATGTGCTTGGTCAGCGAAAGAAATATGTCCGACTGAAATCGCTGGACCTGCGTGTCCCTGATGCGCAGTATCAGCTCGGCGCCCTCGATGCTCGCGAACGCACTGGCCGCGATGTAGCGCAAATTGCGACCGGTGATCGTGAGCTCGCGCAGCTGCTTGGTGAAGGCCCGATCCAGCTGGTCGGTCAGCTGTTGCTCGATCACCTGGATCTCGGCGACGCGCAGTGGCAGCCCGCTGAGGAAGTCGCGCAGCCGGAAGTTCGCGACGTCCGGCCAGGTCTGGGTGCGCAGGTACTTGAGGTAGCTCAGGGACTTGAGACAGTCGCGATCCACCACGCGGGTGTAGTTCAGATCGCGGATGTTGAGCCTCTCCAGGCGCGGGTAGCCCGAGAACGTGTCCCTCGACAATTGCTGCGGTTGAGCGAAAGGGTTTTTTTTTTTATTTTTAGCATCTAGTTGTAATTGGTAGTGTAATAATTTGTTTTTAAGGGATTATAAGATTTTGCTAGGGCTTCCTAACATTTCGTCATTCGAAAGATAAAAATAAAAGCCTTTTCAAAAAGTGTTTTAACATTTATTTTGTGCTTTATATAATATCATCTTATTTATTACGATTTGAATTTTTTAAAGGTTTTAGAACTGGAATCAAAGGTAATGGAACTGAGGTGTATATAAATTCTTATTTACACCTCTAATTCATTTTTATGCTGCTTGACGAGTTATTTAATCCAAGGTCACAGTTGGCTACATCCATTGCCATGATAATTTTATGTCGATAGCCCTTACGAAGACTAGAACATTTCAGATTTCTCAAAAACACCTACTTTACTTAGATACTCTGACAAAATTATAGTTTTTGTCTGAAACTCTGAAAATTGATATTTTTTTAGGATATTACTGATAAGAACTAGTATTTTTCGAGAAACCTGAAACGTGCTAGTCTTCGTAAGTAACGTCGACGTGTAAAAGCATACAAATGTTATACTATAGTATCATAACACAAATTACAAAATCACATAAAGTTATTAGATTAAAAATATATTGTAATAAAAAAGATTTGAAGGGCTTTGGTAAGGGTTAATATCAAATCAGAACACTGTATCAATATTTTGAAATATTATTTTCTGATAACCAACAGATATCTAAACATATTCAATAACTATTGCAATATCTAAAATACATATTATAAAAATTGAAATTACCTTGATTGGATTCCCCGAAATATCCAGTTCTCTAAGCAAACTCAACCGGAGTCCATTTATCGAAATAAGCGAATTGTTGGTCAGCAAAAGAACCTTCAGGGTATTGAAGTACTGCAGTTCGTTCTCACGAATAGCATCGATGGCGTTGTATGACAGATCCAAGTAATTTAACGACAACAGCATCAAATGTGGAATGGTCTTCAAGCCACAGTTCGCCAAACTAAGTTGTCTGAGGTCGGGCAGGTAGTGGAATACCTCCTTGAAATTTGCCCGCAAATGATTCTGCGAAATGTTTAGTGCGAGCAGTTTCGTCAACGACACGAAAGAGTTGTCCGGCAAAATTTGCACGTGATTGCGCGCTAGATTCAACGACGTTAGCTGCGAAGTTGGAAAAGACTTGGCATCGAGGTGGTCGATAAAATTTTCTGATAGATCTATACTCCTGAAATTGAAAAAAAAAAACAAATTGTATTGAAATATTCACTGGGCAATTATGAAATCTTCTACCACCGTAGTAATAATTATACAATATGTTATGATTGTTATAAATGACGTTATGAACACCAAAAACATGTGAATTAACTCTAGAAGGAGGTGAAAGTGATAAAGATTTTAAATAAGGGCAATGCAAGAGATATAACTATAATTTAACCAATTTATGTGCGTTTCTTTTAAGTTTAATACAGACCGAATCTGAATTTCTCAATTTTTACCAAAAATATTGATGAAAATATTAAGCGGGCAGGCCTGGGTTAAACCCAAAAAGAAATTCTATTTTTTATTAGTCCAGAAAACTTTTTATGTTTAAAAGCAATCATTCTGAAAATTTGTATGCTATCAATACGTAATAATTTCTATAATTTTACCATTGTAAAACCTCAACTTATCATATTTATTAAAGGAACTTTGTTCCTCACACGATTCTAGAGAACACGATGAACGAAATTTTTTTTACGACGGTTATTCCACTCTTATTGACATGTATTACAAAATTAACGTAGTACTTTTTCGTTAAAGTTTTATTATTATTTTTTTTCGGAGATTCAATCAATTTTTTGAAAAATTATTTTTAATATTTTTCAAAAAATTGATTGGATATACGAAAAAGAATAATACAACAAAATTTAACAAAATGTGCTCCGCTCATTTTGTAATACATATCAAAAGGAATCAAATAACAGTCGAAGCTAAAATTCTCCTTCATTATGTCACCTACAATCGTATGAGGAACAAAGTTCCTTTAATAAATTTGGTATTGAAAATAGTGATTTATTGTGACGTATAGACTCAAGATTTTGATATTTTACAACTGTAAGATTTAATATATTATTACGTACTGACGGAATAAAACTTTTCAGAATGATTGCTTTTAAACATAAAAAGTTCTCTGGACTCTTAAAAAAAAATCTTTTTTGGGTTTAGCCCAGGCCTGCCCCCTTAATCCCCATAGTTATTTTACGCTTACAATCAATTATAGCAGTATGTTTGCAACTACGCACTATTAATAGACTTGCGAATGCTTGTACAAACATAAACATTAACAATCCGATGATTAACATTTTCAAACGGAATCTCGCACGACACTCAACTCACTCGCCGTTTACTTTCCGCATCTACATTATATTCGTATACCTGAGGGTGTAGCCGACGTCGAGGAAGGGCGCCGACGGCACGACCGTGAACTTGTTGCTGTTGAGATCGAGGATCTCGAGGCGCGTGCCGGTGAAGACGTCGCGCGTCAGCGAGCGCAGCCGGTTGCGCGATAGATTCAGCACGCGCAGATTGCCCAGGTGGCGAAACTGCTCGTTCGTCAGCTGGGAGAGCACGTTGCCGGAGAGATCGAGCTGCTGCAGCGAGCTCAGGCCGTTGAAGCTCTGCTTGCGCAGGGACTCGATGCGGTTGTCGCGCAGATTCAGCGTGTCCAGGTTCTTCAGGGCGAAGGTACCTTGAGCGAGGCAGGAGGATTATGATGCCATTCATTTTCAAGATATTGTCACGTTATTATAACCGTCAAATTTAAAGAGTCGATTCTACGAAAAATAATTCTTTTTTCGATTTTCATTTTACATGGATGATTTGCGGAAAACGGTCAGTTTTCATGTCTTTACTTTTTTTTAGTATTTTAAGGCTATTTGAGATAAAAATTCCGCTTTATCGACTTCGCAGTTCAATATAAAAGTATTTTTATAGTATATTGATAATGTAGGATGTTTGTCTAACAATTAGAAATAATTTTTTTGCTTCATAAATGTGATTCGATAGGTACATGAGAACACTTTTGAAGAATGGTTTAAAGGCTTTAATTAAATAATGGAGATAAGCAAAAACTTAGAGGACTATTAATAAAGACCACTTCGAGATGGAAAAATCACATATCACATACATATATTTAACACATAAAAAATTGCGTCAACTTAAATTACGTTAATATATTTTTATAGTCTGTATAATATTTATTGTATTTTAAAAGAATTTAACTCTCGCTAGCGATCTTAATGCCATATTGTTAAAAGGGGGTTGAAGATTAATTGAAAAAGACTTTTAAAGATTTATATAAACCTCTTCTTAGCTTTAAAGTAAGTGAGTATAAAGTTCTGTCAGATATCACATAGAACATTAGAATTTAATTTTAATAAATAATAATAGCTTAAATACATCAAATAATTGTAAAAATTTCATTATTATACCGGATATATTAATTAAATATTTTATAATGTAAAACAAAATCTAGTATTGTAATAAGTTTTTATTCAAAGAATAAACTCAATTATAGTAAGACTTGATATACATATATAATAAGTTTAAAGCATACGAAATATATTTTTTAATATTCATTTTATACCTTTATGATATATGTGACATGGAAAAAATATTAAAATATTCTCTTCAAAGTGAAATGTCTTGATTTGTTTTAAAGATCCAAATAATTGAGTTAATTCAGTATTAAACTTATAATAATCATAAATATCGATGTAATAAAAGTAATACCTGGTTCTATGGACGTTAAATGATTATTCTGTAAGTTTATGGTCCTTAGATTCGGTGTGTTGGTGAAAACATCGGCAGAGAGGTGAGTAAGGTTATTAAAACCCAGATCAAGGCGTGTCAAATTTATGGTTGAAATGCTTGGATTCAGAGTGGAAATTGAGTTGTAGGACACGTTCAACGTGAAATCGGAACCGCCACTGTACACGGTAAAAAATATGAACATTACTGTATTTCATATTCATAAACGTCACATGCTTTCATAATAATTCAAGGTAATAAATTGTACTTATAATTAAAAACAAACAACAACAAAATTGTTAATAAAACCTATTTTTAAATAAAAGAAATGAGTTTTCATATCGATCTTTCAATTTAAAATTTATAAATTAATATTTTTTAACTGATTGAGCGCGGCGTGACACATACATATGTCACGGATTGACGCAAATTTCTTTGCAATTTGTGTTACTGTAACCATAAAAATTAATTAAACTATTTATGTAACTGGTTACTGTATTCTTTGAGATCTTAGAAAGAGGTAAAACTATGGAGTTTGTATTGAATATTTTAAATTTTAATTAATGTCGTAGAGAATTGCAAAAATCGGTTTGCAGTTGTAGTATGCAAGTATGCAATCAATTAATATTAAATTTAAAAAGGTGTATGTCATTTGTTATAATACATTTTTAATTAGATTATCACGAAACTGATTTTTTACATCTGAAATAAATTAAACTTTACATAAATAAATTAATGTTAAATTGATGTAAATTAATCGTATAGTTAATATATTATATCATAATATATTACAATATACAAGAAAATAGTTTATTTCATTTCCTTTATGAAATGGAAGGAGATCGTTCTAACAGTAGATAAATCTCTTGATGGGTAAGACAATCCACCATTTCAAAAATTATATAATTTATTTAAAGCAAACTTTAATTCATATCAACGACTTTTTCATCAACCGACAAAACTCTAAAAAAAACAACGCCAATGAAATATCGCCTCACCTATCAGCGAACGCCTCGAAATCCAGCGAAATAAGTTTATTGAACTCCAGATGCAGGAACCTCAGGCCGTACAGTCCACTGAGTGCATACCGGTCCAGCGCCGAGATCCTATTGTTAGCCAGCGACACCGTGACCAGCTTCGGACAGTCCCTGATCGAGTCCTGCCCGAGGGTCCTGATCCTGTTGCCCGTTAGATCGAGGGCCCTGAGCTCGGTCAGATTGTGAAAGGTTGTCTCGGGTATGCTCTCGAGGAAGTTGTAGCCGAGCTTGACGTCGCGCAGCTCGGCGTGCACCTCCGCGAGGAAGATGCGCTCGGGCAGGTAGTGCAGCCGATTCGACTCGAGATTGACGTAGCGCAGCTCCTGGAACGAGTAGAAGGCCGTGGTCTCGATCGTGTGGAAGTTGTTGTTGTCGAGGACGAGCCAGAGCAGGCTGATGAGGGGGCGCAGGGCGCGCTGGGGGAACACGTCCGTCGAGAAGGCGAAGCTCAGCTCGAGGATCTCCAGGCTGTCCTCCAGGCCAAAGAAAGCCTCGTCCGCGATGTCGGCTAAGTGGTTGAACGACAAACTCAGCTCCTTCAGTTTGCCGGCGCCTGTTGGCCGAGGATTTTAGCTTTGATTTTTGTGCTTGAGCAATGTGCACGAATTCAGTTGCAAATAATACAATTATATTGAATGAGTTGGTGTAATTATATTGATTAAGGAGGTCTTTCGCAAAAACAGAACATAGTATTATCGTACTTTTGCCAATCCATTGTTGCATACTGTTTATGACAAATTGATACCTTATTGTATATTTTCCGGATAATTTTTACAGTTCTGTGTTAAATTTTTTAATAAAAATGTAGATGCTTATTCTTACGATGTTTCGATGATTTAGTTAAAAATACATACAGTTCCAAGCTTAATGGAAATATGATTTTTTTTTCTGGATAGAGAAAATTAAAAATTTTTGTAGTTATTTATAAAATAATTTAAAATGTTCTTATCTTAGAAGATAAATGATTTATCCTAGTTTTGTTTTCATCTTTAAGAACATCTTAACTGTAAAGATCATTACTAGTTAGTACTTATTTGAGCACCGGCCCGAATGCGATTATCATACTTTAGTAATAGTACTTATAGTCACTTTAAGTTCTACGTCCGATGTACGAACATTGTTTTGCATCATAGTATGTGTAGAAACCTTTTTTTACTTTGGTTGTAGAATTATACTTTGACGAGTGCCAATGCACGATTTACAACTTGACGTACAATAGGCGGAAAAGTACCAGGTGGTTTACGTCCACAAAACAAAAACAAGATTGCGTATTTTATTCCTACTTTGACGAAAAGTAATTTTATATAATAAATTAAAATATAAACAATTCTATTTTCGTTTAAATATTGCAGTGAGTCTTAAAATGTGTATAATTTAAAGTCTTTTAATAGCACATCATAAGTATATCTAAATATAAATTAGACACATTTTCTACTTGTTAATTGTCAAAGTTTGTATAAGTAACTTTTTTGTTTAGGTATTTGGCTACATGCAATATCATATTAAAGAATTCTATGTAAAACTACAATTTGTATATTATACGTACAATTTTCTATAAATTTTACAAAACTTTATAAATTCATCAAAATATTTAAAATATCCAATATATAAAAATGAGGTCAATTTTGTTTTGTAAAGCAGACCAAAAATAATCAGTCGTAAAATAATCAAACCAGCACCTTAAATAAAATGCGATATGTTTTATTCCCGATACATAAAAACTCTTATCTTCATTAGTAAGTCATAAAAGCTTAACGAAGTCCTTCCAGAAACAGGTATCCATAGAGCTATTACCTACTAACAAAAGCAAGCATCAAAAGGATCTCATTTGCATAAGCCCGTCCCCCCGTCAAACCCACATCGCCCTCCATCCCCAAAAGAAAAAGGAGCCAGCAAAAGGACGAACGAACCTCGAAACGTGTAAGGCCTGAGGTGGGTGAGTATGTTATTCCTGAGCAGCAGTATCTCGAGATTCTCGGCCCAGTCGAAGTCGCCCGGCTCCACCCTGTAGATCTTGTTGTAGCCGAGATTGAGATGGAGCAGGCTCGCGCAGCCCAGGAGCGCGTCCACGGGCACGGCCTCGAACCGATTGGTGGCCAGCGAGAGGGCCTTCAGCTCCTGGTCGAAGCCGGCGAAGCTGTCGTTGCGCAGCTCGCTCATCGCGTTGTCGGCGAGGTAGAGGTAGGCCAGCCGACGGAGCGAGCTCACGGCCTTGGGCAGCTCCGCGAGCTCGTTGTTCTCGAGGTTCAGGTACTCGAGGCTGTCCTCCAGGCCGGCGAGCGCGCCCTCGTCCATCGCGCGGATCGCGTTCGAGGACAGGTGGATGCGGCGGACCGAGAGGCGGGAGAACGTGTCCTTCGCCAGGTTTGAGAGCCGATTGCCTGCGTGTGTGAGTTGCGCATTGTTGTATGTAGGGTTTAGACTTAGGTGTGGAATGTGCATTGGGAAGGATTTGCGTATTGAAATTCGTGACGTGGGTTGCCTTGAGCTGTTTCGATTGTTTCACTGCGCAATGCGATGTGTATGTAAACCTTATCTTAGTCATATTTAAAGGTCTTCCTTATAAATTAAATTTAACATTCTTCGAATATCTTATGTCTGTGACCTGCCGAATTAACAACTCATAGTTTATTCTTTTAAAAATTGACTTTTAATCAAATTTAATATATTTAAAAGTCTATTTGAAAATGGCTCATAATCTTGTTTCATTTTATTGAACATTATTATTAATATAATATTAGTTTAAAAACTAAGGAGTGACCGGGGTTAATTCGTCCACTAACTCTTATGCTTCATATTGAAAGTAATTATATTAATCCAATAAATGAACGATTGAAACTTTTCATCAGTTAGTTACAACCGAATACTCAATGACTACACACTCTTTGTAAGAATAATATTTTTCATCAAATAGTGGCAATCAGAAATATTTATTTTTGCTTATTAGTCAATTATATCACTTGGAATAACGAAATTATGTTATTCCCGGCTTTGTTCGTATGCAAGCTGCACCCAGAAAGCTAATGACAATATTAATACGCGTCGAATACAATATAAAAGTATACATTTTATTACTTTTTTTATGATTATTACTTATTTTAGAAGTAAGTTTAATATCAAATCATCTATCTGTCTACTTCAGTTATGGCGAGTATCTATTACATATATTTTCCTGAAATGACGACTTAAGTTCACATTGGTACATGCTTTTGCTTGTTTTCTCGAATGAGAAGCAAGTATTTTATTTTTGAATTATATTCGATAATACCTTATTCTACAAGTATAATTTTACTTGTTTTATCATATTAGTGCACAAATTTATTCTCCCCCGGGCATTTAACTATCAGTGAGCTGGATTTTCACTCGAGTCTCCCCTTAAAGCCTCAATATCTCCAAAACATATAAAAGGTCATTATTTCGACAAGCCATAGACATAAAAATGTTCAACAATTTGAAACTCAAAACGAAGATGAGGTTGCATCTCTTATACCTTATTATTGTATGCACTAAAAGAATCGTATAACATTTGTCTCCTATTCCTAAATTGGAAGAAACAGATAATAAGATATATGCGACCATTACCCGACAAATTGAGATCCTTGATGCGCAGCGTCTTATTCGTGACACCGGCGTAAGTGATGCTCTCGATCGAATTCTCGCTCAGATCGATCATCTCCAGGTTCGGACTGACGAGATCCGGGAACTCCAGGTGCCTGATGTCGTTCCCCCTGAGATACAGCCAGGTGAGCTCGTCGAGCCCGGCCAGACAGGGTGGCAGGGCCTTGAGCAGATTCGTGTTCAGGCTGAGGGTGACCAGGTGGGGCGGCAGGGTGTTCTCCAGCAGCTGCTCGATGTTGTTGTTGTCCAGGTTCAGCCAGACGAGGGCTGCGAACGTCGAGAAGCTGCGCGGTATCGCGGAGATCGAGTTGTCGCCGAAAAAGGCGTTGGAAAGTGTGTCGCTCACGTAACCCCAATCGCCGTCCAATGTCGTCAGATGATTGCTGTGCAACATCGGACACGGAACGGAAAATTATCTCTCGCCGCGCTATGCGTTATATATTATGCGGGCCACGCCCGTAATTATTGTTTGCACTGCCGCGGTAATTTGACGCTTCGCGCGCTCGCGACCGCCGGAAGGACGACGGAGCACACGTCGAGCGCCGGGCGCTCGCCTTTCATTTTTTCGCGGGGCCGCACTTTTTCGCGGATTTGTCGTTTTATTGGATCTCGCGTCGTTCCTTTTTCGCGGCTTTTTCGCGTTATCGCAGTATAGAATGACTTTCTTTGAGGCGGCTTGGTGTGCAGTATATTCTCGTACTTTGATTGGTTTTCTTTTTATTATACTTCGAGGTAGTTTTTTAAATCAGTCAAAACTTTTTTTAAACAAGTTGTCGAAATAAATTTTTATTTTACTTAGTATTAAAGAAGTCCTTGTCATGTTTTAGTGCAACGTAAATTATGAGATTAAAATTTGATGATTTAATCAGCACACGTAATGGTTCTAATGTCTAAGATTTTTTAAACACTTTATGCAATGGCAAAATTATTACTGTATGTATAAATATGCAACTTAGTAATCTATGCTTTTGAAAAATCTTGTGTTTTTAGGTATTTACCGTGATATTTTTAGTGTACAATGTGGCCACCTACTATGATTCGTAATAAAATTAAAAAGCTACATCTTTCCACGTAATACAATATTCTTTATTTTCAATTAGCAACACCAAACGGTTAATATTTATCGTTTGAATGATTCATAATTCGATGTGTAAAGTAACGTACACGAAAGATTAATGTATGTGTAAAAGATTAAATTGTTTTTTATTTCATTGTAAAACATGCTTAAGGTACAATAACGAACATTTTTAAAAATTATATTTTAATAAACTTTTAAAATGATAAATACGGTCTTAAACTACATTATATTGGCAATTACATTAGTGTACGTGTCATCACAAATTGCGAAACAAAGTAAAGAAAAGTGCCCGAGAAAGGTTTCACGTCACCTGTATTGTGTATCACGCAACATCGGCCACGCTTGAGACATTTAATAACTTTATTACAAACGAGAATAGCCAAAGGACAGAAAGATTTTCTACCTGCAAAAACTATGATTAAATAAACAATCTTCATAATTGTATGCTTATTTCTTGCCAATAAAATGAGACTCTTGTACTATGTATACTTTTTAGTTCGCATGGGAATGATAAGAGGTAATTTAGATATAATTGGTAACGATAAGAGGTACCTTAATACTTTAAAGTATTATAATATTCTTATATATTATATTATAAAAGACATACTCTTTTATAAATATTAAAAATTTCTCATTGTAAATTTCGATCTTATTATAAACTTGATTAGATTTGTTTTAATATAATCAAGATTATTTTAAAGGAATAAAAAGTACAGAGAATTTTTATTTTGTATGAGGTATTTCATTTACAATAATCACGATAAAATTTGTTTGAGTTGTCATAGTTATGTTATGGGGGTACGACATGCGTAATTAATAAACAACGTGTGAAAAAGTACTTCAATTTAGATCAGAAATTTGTCTATCAAAAATGTACGACATAAACATAAAATATTTTATGTTGTGCAAATAAAATAACCGTAACTTGTTTTCATTATTTTAAGTAAATGCTTTTATAATTGTCTCGATTATTAAATTTTCAATATTTGTTTATCATTTAATTCTGTGTAAAATACCTGTTAAGGTGTTAATTTTTTTAGTGGTAGACTCAGCATACTTGGTGGCAAGACGTGCAAAAGTGATCGCAATTTATTTTGATGATTTTTTACAATATTATTCTGCATATAGGTATTTGTCAAAAAGTTGAATAATTATTGTCCCTCCTATTTTACAAGGTATCAGAGCGCTATATGATTCTCAAAAAAATTGTAGTACAACCGGACTTAAAATCCAAAACTATGGAAAATATCATTCGTCCCGTATCCCAAACATCAACTTCATACGAATATACCAAGTAATTTAGTATTAACTAAATTTTAACAAAAAAAATTACACAGAGAATTAATGTAAGACTTAATTAATCCAAAAATGATGCGCGACCTTTTAATTTATGCGTTTGGTTATTTCGAAATCTATCCCTCGATTCTGATGTCTTGTCCGTTCCAAGGACCATATTCAAAGAAAGTTGTATTAAAAAATTCCCACATTAAAGTGTAAGTGATTTATACTTGTAACTCTTATATACATTTTGTAAAAAATAGTTCGCATATACTAATTTATCAATATTGATTTCTAAAAATAATTAATTAACCCTTTACTACTGACCTGGCGTCGGTGAGACCCCACACAGCTTTCAATCATTTATAACTTTGTAAATATAATAATCCTAGTCTTTTAACCTTTATATCATTACAATTATTGTGTGAAAGCTTTATGCGGCAAAACTTAATTAATTAAAAAGTTATAAACAATTTAAGGGCGAAAAAATAGAAAAAATAGAAAAAATTAAAATAGAAATTTGAAAAGAAAAACGTTTTTCATGCAAAAATGGTTCATTTTCAAAGATTTATATGTCAAATGGATTTTTTTAATTGTTCATGTATCCGGTGCATTTAAATAAATAAACTACTAAAAAAAATATGTACAGTACACATGTCATGTTCGTCCAACGATTACATTATATGTGCTAAAAATGAATGAATGTGTAGCATTCGAAGTCGCTAGCATCGAATTCGACAAATAGGTAAATACATCATCTTAACCTATTTAAGCGTAAAGTATAATGACTAATATTCAGTAATAAGCGATGCAATTTTTAATTTGTGATAGGGAAGAACAACAACATGTAAAGTAATACATTTTAAATAATATTAAATAATAGTTTTGCCCTATTATTTCGTCATTTAAAATAATCGGTTGTAAAAAATTTTCAACATTCTAATATTTTTTAAACTACATAAAAGTGTTTTTGTTCTTTCCCATTTTAATTTTCTTTATTTACATGGGTAATACTATTACGTCATATTTTTTACTTTCGGTTTCAAAGACTTTATTTTCTTGAAAATTATACTCTTGAATAGAGCCAACTTTTTGACAAACACCCATACATATAAAAAATATTTGATAAATCAATATATTTCCAAGCTTGAATTATTATAAAAGTAAATAATGATTAAAAAATTTAATTATAATTTAATTATATATTTTTTAGATAATTTATCATATATATATAATTATGTATTTATAATGTAACATCGTAGTTATCGATTCAATTTTAGGTGAATTATAAGATAGTTGAATTAAAGTTCAGTCCGTACTATATTATTATATTACAATTAAGAAACATGAAATAACACTGCACTCAACGAGAGCGAATAGTGTGTGCGCGAAGTAAATAAAAAAAAAAGAGCACCGAACGATCAAAAAATCAGCGCGAGTAATAAAAGGAGCACTAACGCGCCTACCTACCACCTATCAGCCATGTGACCGTATACGTAATTTATTTCGGGCGTCTTAATTGCTCACCTGTGCATGTTGAGCCAGTTCAGTTTTCTTAGGTTCTGCAAGGCTGCCAGCGGTATCTCCTCCAGCGAGTTGTAGCTCAGGTCCAGGGAGCGCAGACTGTCGCTCACTCCCCTGCGGACAAAGGAAATTTTCGTGCATGCAGGCGTTGGCTAATTGGTTTTTATGCTTTTACAATTGCGATTTGTAAGTACTTAACTACTTGAGTGCGAGTCGTGCGTCACACAAAAAGAAACTGGTATAATTATGAAAATTGTTTTCTTCTTTCAATCTATATATATATTGAAATGAGTATGATTCATCTACTATTAATACATTAACCGAATATGACTTGCTTTAAGATGATATTAATCCTCCGTGTTACTGGCAAATACGGGGAACCACTATTTTCACTTAGATGAAGTGAATTTTGAACTCCACTCTCCAGTATTCTCATCTACCTATCTTTTCTTCTACTATATTTATCAGGACTGTACTCTCAAATAGTCTGAATTTATTTTCTTTCTGTTTTCTTAGGAACCATGTTTCATATCCTTATAGGACTATTGCATGCATTTCCCGAATGTAGCCTTTTCTTAATCTCATTTTTCTTAATTATTATTAAGCTTAGGTATTAAATATCGCCTATTTAGATTTTTATACTAGGCTGACAAAATTAAATATGTGTAAAATTATAATTTTTTAACTTAAATATGTGTAAAATTATAATTTTTTAAATGAAATATTTGTTTAAACATGACAGATAAACTTTCTATAAAACTGAATGCAAATTATAATTGCATGCTCTAAATAATGCAAATATCAAACTATACATATTTAATATTATTAATGTGCAATTTTCAAATATCATCAAGGGCTTAAAACTTTAATAATTTCTTAAATAATTGATTCCTACAATCAATATCAACGCTTATTAATTGAATAAAATCTTTCATGCATTTGAAATTAATTTCTGTTATGTATTTTGCTCTGTAACCACAATATATTATTACATATATACCTATGTATAATATTTGTCTGTATTACAATTTTTAGTAATCAAAGTCATCATATCGCAGCTTCCTTTTTTCGCATCCCCTGCCAAATGATTTATAATCCATCGTAAACTACTCACAGCAGAGACTTCTCGCCGATGCTCATCAGCTGATTGCTCATCAGTCCGAGCGCCTCGACTCCGGACGCACTCGCCAAGGCCTCGTTGTCGAAGATCTGCAGGCCCGAGCCGACGACGTCCAGCTGGGCCACGTAACTTATCGAGACATCTGAAAGTGCCCACGTTTTGCGCGTTTTTTATTGTTTTTATGCTTTGCACGCTCTGCGGTCGTGGCGCGTTATGCAATTCGAGGAAAAAGTACAAATCAATCGGGTGCACCGCGCGATGGTTATTATATTTTATAGGAGTCGGGCGTTACCTCGATCTTGTGAAACCATTCATGAAAATCTTGAATTTCTTGCAAGTATACTCACGCTGATACGTGTTTAAGGAAGGTCGTCAGCGATACGGTTCGCGAAAAGATGTAGTTTTACGCTGGGAATTGGTCGGTCGGTTATTTTAGGGAATGTATGCGTATTTTATTTTAAATGATGGAGGAAAGGATATAAAGATATGATATAATGTCGATATGCATATGGCGATTTCATTATTTGTCTCCAATACGAATTTTTACGTAAAGAAATTTTATTTTTTTCTAAAAAGGATAACCTGTAGAATACAGCACATACATACAGCAATACCTCACCTATTTTTAACAGCTCGGGACCAAAATCCCTCATCTATGTTAACTTGATCAGTTGTTAGTTACTTTTGTATTAAATTAGCGTACTTGCGAGAAAACATATAAACAGGCTAAATTAGGTTACGTACAAGCGAAAATGTGTAAAATAACATGTGCAAAACATTAAGAAATGGAAGTTTTAGAAAAAAGGCTTTTTGCGAGTTAAAATAGGTGAGGGAAAAGCAGACGAAAAAGTAAAAATAGGTCAGGTATCAGTGGTATCACTGTACGATTCACTCATAAAGAATTCAGACCGTATAATTCCATAATCTTAATTAATGAAAGTTCAATTATAAAAAACCGTTTTATTATAAAATAGAAATAAAAAATTTATTGTATAAAATCAAGGAATTAATACTTATTGAAAGAATTAAACATCTTTCTTAACCTATTACCGCTGTAATGTAAGTTATACATTTACCGGCACTGCAGTTAGAATAATTTATCTTTAACCTCCCATTTTAATCCTTAGAAATTTATAAACTTCGGAAATTACTTCAAATATAAGAGCAGCTTTAAAAATAATAATATATAGGTGAATCTGTGATACTGACTAGGAGAGTGTCGGAGTTTTGGAAAACGATATTTGCTAAAACTTTGAGAAGTGTTTCCTGACACCCAAAAATTAAGTGTAGGAGCCTCGGCCGATCAGCAGAATCGGCCGTTGAGCAGAACGCCGCGGGGCGGGGAGCGCAACTGATCAGCGCGGGAGCGGTAGGCGTGCGTGCTGGTCGGAGAAGGAGTCTTACGTGGGTATGGTGGCCGATGGCGAGGTCCAGGTAGTAAACTGCGTCGTTTTTGTTGTCTAGATGGTTATGGTGGCCAATGACGAGGTCTAAGTCACGCGCTCCGTAGTTTTTAGTATCTAGATGTACGTGCTGATCGGAGAAGGTGTCTAAGTGGTTATGGTAGCCAATGCCGAGATGTAGGTAGTCGCTTCGTAGTATTATCTAGTTTGTGGATCAAGATTACAGAAACTACGGTGCGCACTATCTAAACCTCATCATCGACCAGCATAACCATGTAAACACCTTCTTCGATCAGTATACGTATACATAGACACCAAAAACTATGGAGCATACTACCTAACCTCGTCATCAGTCACCATATTACCACCTAGACACCTTCTCCGACCAATACGTACATCTAGATACCAAAAACTACGGAGCGCACTACCTATCCCTCGTCATCGGTTACCATAACCACGTAGACATCTTCTCCGACCAGTACGCACAGCTCACCTCTTCCGCGCTGATTAGCTGCGCTCCTCACCATACTTCTGACCATATCATATCTTTTCAAGTTTTTATGCTAGAAAAACTTACTCAAATGTAATTAAAAGTAGACAAATAGAGCTTTAAATTCATCTTTGGTCGTACAAAAATATGTATCTGGACCAAAGTTATTAATTTTCAAATAATGCAATGAAAATTATACTAAAATTTTTAAAGGTTAATAACTTTGTCACAGATTAATATGTTTTACGAAACAAAAATGAAATTAAAGCTCTTTTTGTCTACTTTTAGTTTCGTTTGGGTAATTTTTGCTAGCATAAAAACTTGAAGAGCTCTGATCAAAAGGCGAGGTACCATTTTTTACTAAAATAGAACTCAATTGAGATTAATTGGTTGATATGTCGAGAATAAACGTCCATTGGAAAAAACTAGAGGTGCTACACTTTATTTTTAGGTATCAGAAAAGGTGCAACATATAGAGTTTGACAAAACTAAAGTACATATGTTGGCTATCGAAAGAGTTCCAAAGTTATCGATAGCATACGTCTACGACATACTGTATTTACAGCCGTCATGTTTTGATTCCTGAGAGTTGAAAGTGAAATGTAAGCCCGTAAATTTAAAATATAAACAGTCAAATCCTTCAGATCCAAATACTTTATTCGAATATTCAGAGACGTCCGTATTCATAAATAAGTTAGATGGTAAACAGTAGGTTAAGTTTATGAATCTTCCTTATTTAAAATTTTTTTAACATATTTATGATTAATTGACAATTAAATAACTTTAAACTAACATGTAAGAATATGGCTAGAATACAAGTATCAAAATTCTTTAAAATTTAACGATTCTGGTGTAAATATATATAAATATCACAAAAAAGTACAAAATAAATAATAATATCGATTTAAAAAATATTACCGTTTTAAATAAAAGAAATAGTAAAAAAATGGGCAATAGTGAGTAGTGATACAATACGTAAAGACACATATGCATATGTATGTATGTAAGTAGATACAGGACGTATTTATCAAGACACGTAGTGTCTTACCTAGCACGGCAAGCATCTACTTACACTTAAATATTTGAATGTTGTTACACTCCAAAGCTTAACGGCGTTTTGTTTTTTCCTATTTCCTTTTATAAATGATTAAACTATTTTCATTTTATTAAAAATGGTTTCTATTGTCGTTTTTTATACTTTTTGTAACATTAACGGTAAAATACCTATATCTATGAAACAGGAAATTATGAACTGTATCGGACTCGATTAATATCTAAGTTTATTGTGAATTAGAGTGTAAGAAATATTCAAAATAATGTAACGATAGAGAAGGCAGTGTAATTACACGTGTCTCAAAAGCCAGATAAAGTGAATGAAGAAATATTTTAATTATAACTATTTATTAAGTTAATTTGTAATTCACTGTTATTTTGGCATAGTTAAATGATGTGCGTCGATATAAATAAAAGTAAGTAAAAGAAATCTAGAATTGTAATGTAAAGAGCAGACAGAAATAATTTGTATAATTCAATGGAAATCGATAGTAATAAATTATTATTTATTATTAATCAAGATTAAAAAGAAAACGGAAAACGTAACATATGAACTGCAAGCTCACGTCCTAACATGCCTAATCCGTGCTGTGACGAAAAAATCCAAGGTTTTCCGAGGGTACGAAAATATACGCAATCGAGAGATTCCATGCCGTGACGGGAAAACTTAGTTTTCTTGAGAGCGTCGTCTTCTACGCGGAAAATCTGAGGGTTTTCAAAAAAAGTAATAGGCGGGGATTGAGAAAATCCAAAAGTGACAAAAATAAGTCATCTTTGCCGAACCCAAGAAGGCTGCAAGACAAAGGCTCGAGCTTGGAGAGGTGCACCGCGAGGGTTATGTCGCAGAATTTTCTTCGAAATAAAGCGCGAGAGGAGGGCAAGTCTTTAAAAGGGATCGCGAGGAGCGCGACGGTATTGTTCTGGCTGCTCGCATAGAGGTAAGATCACGACGTTGTAATCATCGATTTGCCTTTTCAATTAAAAGAAAATTAATATGAATTTATTCTCACTTTATTTTAATTCCAGACCTTGTATAATACAGGAACAATTAAACCCATAAACTGATGTATAATAATAGGTGCCAAAATTTATTTCTTAAAGAGAAACTAACCTGGAAATCTGGCGAAGGGCACGCCGGTGCAGCTGATATCCATCTTCGTGAAGTCCGCGTCGTCCTGAATCCAGCAGAGGCACATCGCGTTGAAGACGCACGGCACATCGTAGCAGCGCGAACTGCCCGCCAACCAGCCCAGCAGCAAGAAAAACTCGGCGAATCGCAGTCCCCGCATCTGCGTATATATATTATGCATAATTATTGATGCGTTGGGGTGCTTAATAAGCGTACGTGCGCGCACGGGTGATTGCCCAGTGCTCGCCCAAATCGCGTTGCGCGCACTGTTTACTTAATCATTTTAATGAGTAATGCAAATTTTAATGTTCATTCACAAATGATTTAGTTATAGTTTACTTTTGAAATTCGAGGTAATATTCAAATGGTACTTTCTGTTTGTTTACATATAGAATAATGCCGCTGATATCGCTTTGTTCAATTCTACTTGAAAAATATGAAATATAGATGTTATATTATCTCACTTAAATTGGTTATTTGTATAAGACGTGCCGTTAATCATGTTTAAATAAAGCATTATGTTATAAACTATGCGGCGGTTCCAATTAAATATTTAAAATTTTACAAAAAGTTTTCACACTTCACATTATACCTCAAAATAATGACGATATGATATCGACGTATATTTCAAAGACTAAGACATTTCAGATTTCTCAAAAACACCTAGTTCTTTTTAGAGACCTTTTATAAACAATTAGCACTTGTTAGATTTTCTGATTAATACTAACACTTTTTTAATCCTCTAAAAAAATTATAGTTTATGTCTAAAATTTTAAAAATTTATAATTTTTGTAGGAGATTCCTAACGAAATTGGAAATGTGTTAGTCTTCGTAAGGAAGTGCGAAATACTCGCTCGTTATGTTTTTAAATTTGAGAAGATGAATTTATTATTGATCACAACGAGCCAAATCATGCTCTTGCGGACTATACAATGATTCAATCTCCTGAAATGGATAGTTATACTGTTTTATTTACAGTATTTAAGAACCCACCGTCGAAGATATTGTAAATATTCCAATACACAAAAGGCAAAACTGTGTATCTACATCACGGGTCTTATCTGGTCGTACTAATGACGGCTCACAGACAATTCCCAGAGCCAAAATACACATTAACTACCTGTATATTCATTTAAAAGAATTTTAATCTAAATCTTTTATTATAATATAATGTTCCTTTTTCAATTTTGCCCTTTGTGGATTGGAATATTCACAATATCTTCGAAGGTGGGTTATTAAATACTGTAAATAAAACAGTATACACTATACCTATTCGTTTCAGGAGATTGAATCATTCTATAGTCCGCAAGAGCATGATTTGCCTCGTGGCGATCAATAAATTCATCTTCTCTAAATATTTAAAATCTCTATCGGAAATGTAAACCCTGCTATTGATGCCACTCCTCCTCCCCCATTCGATCGATTTGACTATCTAGATTCATTGTAGTATTTTATATTAAAAATACCTAAATAAGCATTTAAAAGGATTTACTGAGTTTCAAATTACTAGTAGAGAGATATAGAAGTATAAGAAGGTAGTGTCTTCCATATAGCATCGCGGCGAAAAAATGTTATAAGAAAACTTTAATAAATCGAATAAAACCAATTATTTACATATTTTATTTATAGTTCGTGGCTACTATTTTTACATAAACAGCGTATCTGGATTTGATTCGAACCGTATGTGAGTGATGTTTTTATATATTGCAGGGAAAAATGTTTACAAGTTAACAAACATTAATATTAATGCAAACGTTTTTTCAACCTACTCACATTTTGTACTTTTTTATGTCAAAATCATAAAAACAATCTCAATAGACGGTATCAATTTAATGAGTACAAATTTTTATTTCTTACGATATTTCGACAACTTATTCGTCTTCCTTTTCAAGTTGACGAGAATAATAATATATATATATATACAAAAATAGTTACATTTTAATTCACAATTTTAGGATGACAACATTTTTTATATAGCATATTTTATTTAATATAATAAGCTTTAGTTTTTTCATTCTAATGGTAAATGCACCTTCGGTCGCCAAAGAATTTTATAGTTTTTGTTCAATAAATTTGAAAACAATAGGTTAAAAAAACGAGCAGTTACAGTAGAGTGCCTCATAGAAATATATAAACAATTGCGTATTCAAGATTTCTACTAACGGAACGCGTTCCAAATTGTTGAATAGCCTTCAGTGTATTAATTTCTCAAGAAAATAAACATAACCAGTCATTTTCCCGTAAAGGGTAATTTTTATCTGGTCCTTTAAAATCTTATGGATGATACATTGTTAGTATAATGTAAAATAAAGCACTTAACAAAGGTACTTAATACCATTTTTGATAATACATAGTGCATCAAGGGGAGAAAATGAGCTGTTTCTAGCTAGGGTGAGATTTTTAAGACGAGTCGAAGTCGAGGGTACCAAAGGTGTTACACGCCGTATTTTTTTTCTTTTTCTAAAGGCATGATAGGGCCTCTTTTATGCATGTGAGTTGGATGGCAAATTGTGCATTTTAAGTAGGGAACCGCTCGAAATGTGTGATTTTTCATAAAACTTTAAGTCTGAAAAAAGGTCCTTTTCATTTCCAGGTGGTTCGTATAAGGCTTTTCACGCCTGTGTATAAAAGAATATATTTGAGCACTTATACATTTTTATTTTTATATATGCCCAATTCGTAATAGCTGTTTAAAAATGTAGCCAAAGTCAGCCCACCGGTCAACGTCATCCCGTTTTACAGAACATCATTAAAAAAAATTAAACACATTTTATTAGTAAAAGTCATCCGTGGGTGTACACAAAAAAATGTACTTATTTAAAGTTTATGTTAATAAATAAAAATATTACTTTCATATCTATCATTAAAAGAAAGTACTGTTTGAAAATCATTACAATCCAAAAACATGAAAGCGATTAAATCATTTATTATTATAAAAAAAATTCTTAATATTTTAATATCATCATCACTCAATATACCTTTCTAATCACAATCTCCTATACGTAAATCCAACCCCTAAAATCTTTACTACTACCCAGAGCGTAAATCAAACCTTGCCACCAGTATATAATTCACGAATTACTACGCTCCATTCATGAGGCTGCAGCTGCAGCAAAGAGAAAAATCGAAGGGCACCCGCCGCGTACCATACGCTATACATACACACTCGTACGTATCGCCGCGCAGCATTCATCCAGCGAGCGGCCGCGTTCATTATAAAGAAAAAAATTGCGCGACCGCGCACTCGTGAATGCGTCACCTGCCATCTGCGCGGGTGGCATTCATCTCCGGAAAGCAGCGCGGGGCAGAAGCAGAAGCAGCAGCAGCGAATCGACCGCGAGCCACTCGAAAATGCTCGAGCGTGCTTGCACACCTCGGTACTACAACTATATACACGCGCACCCTCACCCACACACACATACACACACACACAAACTAGACATCCGCTGTGTCTTTTTAGCGAGAGAAAAAAAGGAGAAACAAACCTCGACGGGTATGTGTGACACCTCTGCAGATGTGCGTGTACTCCCAAATCTACGTATTATCCTGGATGTCCATGGTGTAAGCGATCCTCGCCGCTTGCAGACCAGCGCTGCTGCTGCTGCTGCTTGGCTTCACCCCGGGCCAGGACGATGAACCTTCCACACGACACTACTGCCGGCTACCTAGTGTGTAATAGTCACGCGCGCCCGCGAGCTCTCGGCTGCAAGCGCGGCCCGATCGAAAGGGCGCATGCACGCGCGCAGGCGTACAACAGCTATCGAGGCTGCAGCGGAGCAGCCCCTACTGTAAGGCTTCGTTCATAATAAGATAGCTGGCACGAGAGACTGGTCGGGTCGGGACCGATACCTAACCCGACTAGACTTGATTAGGTATCAACCAGACCTGACCAGATTCAATCTGGACGAGCAATATCTGTCATGAGCTTATTTAAATGTATAATTAGTGGAAATATGGGTTTTATGTCGAAGCGTGCTAGAGTGTGCCAGAGTACTTTAAACGTCGGAAAAGAATATGTCAAATTACATACCTTAGCATACTTTGGCATATTTTTGCACTCTTTGACACACTTTGGCATACTTTAATATAAATAATGTACACGTTGAAATACATTTTCTTGGGTAATATGCAGTTCTTTTCGGAACAAATTATTTTTAGTGTATCAAAGTATGGCATTAGTATGTCAAAATATGTGCCAATCTGTTCTAATCTTTATCAACCCTTCGTTGAGATTGTTATCAATGCAATTTTCTATTATTTATGCAAATCAATGCTAAATTGTGTACAAGTGTGTTAAACTGGGCCAAACCATGCCAAAAATACAGTAAATAGACAGAAAATTGTTATTTTCCAACGTGTGCTAAAGTACGTAAAAGTTGACTAAATCGTATCAAAGTATGCCTTGGGGGTACCATTAGTACAGTACCAAAGTATATCCTTACCGTATCCAATGCGCGAATATTTTTCCGACATTTGACGTACTCTGACATACTCTTATACACTTTGATTTTATAATTACTCTTAATTTTTCTATTTTCTTCATTAGCGTCGTTTCTTTATTACACATTGTTTCGGATTAATCACTGACAGAGATTGAGCCTGACTCCGACCCTCTCACTGCAACAAAAATGTAAAAGTATTCGTCCCGTTTGTAAATAAATAAAATAAAATAATTTAGCAATACATTTATAAATATTAGTATAGTTAATTACAGTAACAAAATCCCTTTCTTGCTAATATTTGACTGTATGTGTAAATTGGTAGCAAGTAAATTGGCAACAAGTAGTCCCGCTTCTATAGTATCTCACTATGAATGGACCCTAACCTTCTGCTCCGTCAACGGGGGATCGACGTCTATGTATACGGGTTTTATACGTGCAGGGAAGGTATATACAGAAGAGCCAGCCACACGAGACTGTCTGCGGATCAAGGGTGGTGAGAATGCGAGTTCGTGGCAGAGGTGAGTGCGCGCGCGGCGAGAAGAGGAGAGGATCGAAGGCGCGCGCGCGCGCGCGGGCCTGCAAAGAAGAGCTGCAGACCGGGCCGAGCTGCAGTGAAGAGCACAGCTGCCTTTGTTTTCCGGGGAGTTCGATGATTTTCGTCGATTTTTCAAAGCGGAGTTAGCAGAGCGTCGATGACAGGGCGTGGAACGGGGTCGCTTTATATGCCGCTAAGAATTACAATGGAGAAATTGGAGCAACAATAGGTATATTGTATTGAGGGGTTAGAACTATATAGAAGGCCGAGAAAATAGCTTTTTTGATTTATTTAAACTAAAATAAAAGAAGTACAGCAGATGAAATTCATGCAAAGTCATGAAAATATAATATCGTGATGTAATTCAATATTAAATTTATTGTATTATTGAAGTGTAAGTCTTGTATACATAATATAATATATTGTAAGTTCAGAAACTAAACATTTATAACTTTTGAAAATTCGACCTAATTTTTCATGTTTTTCTACCTATTACACGTAAAACTTTAATTTTTTATTCTTACGTAACTTCCTACTCGTGGTTGCCGTTGATTAAAATTGTGGTACGCATATCGCGCTTCGGATGACTAGTTTTCTAAAAATATGAATGTTTTTTTTAAATCCTGCAGTATTGTTTCTGTAGGTCTAACTAACAAGGAGAGTGACAGACCTCCGGGAAACGGATTTCGTTAGAACTTCAAGGATCGCATTCCGGTACCTTAAAATGAAGCCCAAGTTTTATCCAAATACCCCAAGTTTTATCTAATGGGTCTCTATATAATAGATACAGCATATTTTATTAACAGTGTTAATATATCTATATATACAAGATTTTTAATATTGCGCATATGGGTAATTCTAACGTTTTTAGCTGTAATTCAGGTTCTAGGACCCATTAGATCAAACTACGAGTTTTGGGTTTCATTTTGAGGTGCAAGAAAACTATTTTCAAAGTTTCAGCCAAATTCGTTCCCGAAGGTCTGACACTTTCCTTGTAAGTATAAAATTTATAATATTGTCGTTTTTCTTAAATCTATCGATTTTCTTGAAATCTCAATAGTAATATTCAATTAAGATTAGCTTAGATGTAAATATCAACATCTGAAGGCTATTAATAGTAGTAAGGAGGAAGAGGAGAGCTCTAAATTTTTGGTCATTATTTTATAGATTTAAGAAATTTTATTAAAAATATTTTTAAAAAAATTATTCAGAGAAAAACTTTAAAACATAAATATATTATAATAGCAACTTAAAATCTGTGTAGAATAAAATAATTTAATTATAGATAAATTTAACTATACACTAAAGATATATTCCAAGTCAATTTAACGAACATAAAGAGTCATTCATTGATGACAAGATAAGAAAAAGAGTATATAAGTTTTGAAAAAAAAATGTTCATTTTTTAATCAAGGTATTAACTCACAATTATATAGAAAGAATTGTTTTTAAAAAGTAATATAATTATTAATTAATGGTAAAAAAATTTAATGAAAATATACAGCGAGAGCAAAGTATTTTTTAGAGTAATACTACTCTTAAATTCTAGGTTAATCAATCTATAGAAAATGGTTTGATACACATTTTACAGCTCAGACGGCAATCTAAAAAGTGAATCAGTACATCCGAGAAAAAGTGAATCATTTAATTATCAAGGGCGATTCGTCTATTACTCAAATAAATCGTAACAAGGCGTTCGCTTTCACGAAAGGCTCAACACTACAAAATGCTAATTACGTCACAACCTTTTAATATACACTCAAGGCTGTAATAAACTTATACAAATAAATGATATCTCGAGTCCTATTTGTTCATTATAATGTAAATACAGTGTGATATAAAGGAATGAAAGAATTTCCTTTATTCGAAGTGGATACTATAAAAAACGGAAGGTCATAAAAGTGCGTATTGAAATTCTTCTTTAGTACACTGATCAGTTCGGCTATGTACGATTTTTCGATATATCAATCATAAGACCTATTATACACCATGCAAGTTTGACTAAGTTTGCTATAAATACTTTGTTTTAATTTACAAATTTAATAAAAATTACAATTAACATAATTGCAAAAATATTATTAACACAACAATTTTATGCTTAAAAATATACGTTATTATACAGATGTAAAAACCAATTTATAATCTCACTAAATTATTACATTCTTAGCATGCCAATGTCCCCCATGACTTACATCTTTAATTTTTATAAGACACAAAACAGCCTTTCTACTTTTCAATTACAATCTACTCCCAAGAACGTAGAACCGCGTATATAGCCGGTAATTCGCCGCGTGATCTCGATCAACGCGGACGATTACAACGGTTGCTCCTCTATTTTTTTTCTTTCCACGCACACAGAGCTCTATATACACGCATAAATCGAAAGCTGCGCGAAGAAGCGAAGAAAAAAATCGCATCGATTGCCATTTGCACACGATAATGGCTGTCCTCCATTCCTGCGCGCGTGAGTGTATATAGGCGTCGCGCCTCCGGCATACAATTGCTCGGACCCCGTGGTGCCGCAAACTGGCGGTGCGGTGCTAATGCAGCAGCAGTCGAGGTATCAAATACCCCCGGGGGATCGCGCGCGGACGAGCTATGCGGCTCACGGGCACTCGGCGCGCGAGTGCGTCGCGACCGCAAGTTCAAGTCTCCCCGTGCGTATAGGTATACGTTGCGTCGCACGCGCGTCGCGGTGTTTTACGGTGACAAGAGGAGCTGCGCAATCATACGTACGTAATCTTAGGGGCATGGGTTTGTTTGAGATTCTGCGAGGACAGGGGTTGGGTTGAGTTGGCGCGGAGGTACGAGTTTACAGTTGTAGTGGATGGAGCTCATTAGGAGGATATATTGCTTACATGAGATACAGTGGAACCTCCCTGTAGTCGATACTCACAAGCTTAAAAATTTTTAGTGAACTTTCAATATCTCTGAGGAAAAACTACTGCTAAGTACTTTTGCAGAATGCTTTCTTAAAGAGAGGTCCAGAAAGATCGTGTCAGAGAATCTTATAATAGAAATGCGCACCGAATAACCTAGTGCTAAAAGAAACTCACTACATATACCGCTCAAGTATTGCAAGTCTGAAAAAGACCTAAAACTGGAATTAATTTTTAATATGGTAGCGGAAAATTCATTACTAGTCATAAAAGACGGAAATGGAATGGAAGTCACACGTAGTTTAAGAATATGTATGTAATAAAATAATAATAATTATAATGTAATATATTTTACGAATTTGGATCCGACAAATGTCCACTAATTGATAAAGATGATTACACTATTAAAATCTTCATTTAATTCTCTCTGAAAAATTGCTTCAGAGTGATTTTAAAACACGTAAGTCGAATGAAAATCACACGTACCTTTAAAAATATGTACGTACTTTTCAGATATCTTCCGTAAAATAGGCTATAAACTTTTTTTCTTTTAAAAGGTTTTTTAAAATTAATCTTATCAGAAAATAAGTATCATTGACTCCAAAATATAATCATTTATATGTTGAAACATATACGAATACACCTGCAAAATTTCAACGCGTTATACATTTCTTCGATAGTTACAATGAACGCAAAATTTAGCGCACACAGATAGTAATTAATTGAAAAACCTTTTCTCTGATTCTGGTTCAATAACATCGCAATTTATTAATATCTCTTATCCGAAATTTTTCATCATCATAAAGCTTTCTTTTTGAGAAAGCAAAAATGGAATTAACCTCTCACGAAGTAAATATTCGTTCTGGTTGAAACAATAGTTTCAGAGTGAGAGGTAAATTTTTTACTAACCCTTTTGATGCTCAAGGTCATTATTCGATCGAAAATAAATATGGTAAGTGATCTGTTATCTGTAAAATGGTCTCAAACAGTACTTATACATTGCATAGTTTACTTCAAGAATAAACTATAAATATGAATTTTAGAGTTGGACCCTAATAACAACTACAAGTTATCTTGCTTTTAAATTAAATTTTAATAACTAACATACAGTAATTAGTTAGTTTGAATGTTCTTATACAAATATATATCGATAGAATTAAATAGAAAAATAATTTTATTCAAAATTTTTAATTGTACACCAGGTAGTTACATTGTATTTTGTCTAAAATACAAGTGGTTTACTTTCCATCTAAACAAAAGTATTACATTTCTTAGAAAACATTTTTAGCAATTATCAATATTTTACGCAATATGGAAAGTGGATGGATAAAATAGTGCGCCTGTGCGATAAAGGGTTAAAATACTATGTGAATTATTTTTAGTAAAAAGTTCACCCTTCTGCAGTGTAATTTTCGAATTAAAGATCGATTAAACTTAATTACATAAAATATACTCAGTTATACAGAAGTAATCCGTTAAATGATAATAATCAATTTTTTATATGCTAATATATCATCTTATATAGCCATATGTGTCCATATAGACCCATAATTGAAATATGGCTATATATGAACATATATGACCATTTATGACTATATATATCTATATATGAAAGATTTTTTCTCGGGTACATAAAGTCAATACAAAATTCATTTAAAAATACGGTGTAACATTTATGTAATAGAAAAATTAACGTTCATTAGAATTAACCTACTCATTAATAGAATCAATCTTGCTGAACTTTCTATGTTAGTATTACCTATATTCAATAAAAAGCTTGAAAACCTTTTGTATAAGTGTATATGTTACCGGTAAAAATCGAAATGCGGCAATTTGCGGAATGCCTAGGCAAAACCTAAAATGCCTGAAACTTTAGGCAATTCGGGGTTTGCCTAATATTGACTAGGTATAACTCAAAATGCTTAACTTGCATAAGGTAAAACATGAAATGTAAATGTATCAATGTGGAAAAAATATTCATTACTGCTACTGCTCCTGCTACTGCTACTGATACTGCTACTGCTACTACTACCACTACTGTTACTACTACTTCTACTGCTACTGCTACTACTACTAATACTACTACGGCTACTATTACTGCTATTGCTACTGTTACTTTTACTACTACTACTACTATTTACTACTACTAGTACTACTAACTAACAAATTATGAATTTCTTTATTAATATTTTATTAAAATAATAGTAAGACGACCAATAATTGTTTTTAAGGTTCATCATTGAAGACCATAGTTAGAACAAAGTTTTAGATTATTCTTGAACGAAAGGTTAATATTCTAATAAGTATTTATTTGTCATAATTACAAAGCAAATTCAGTAATGTCAGCAATCAATCACATTCGATATTTGATTAAAAATCAGTAATTTCACAAGGTTCAAAAATGATTTTATCTTGTAGTATCTATATACTTAACAATTTCCAGAAGTAGTTGTTTAATTTGTAAAAATTGAAATTTAATTAAATCCTATTCACAAGCTTATTTGTAATTCAGTATGGAATCAACGTTTCATAATTATAATTAATAAGATCCGCATAATATAGCTTGATCGACAATTCAATTAGATAGCATTTACGAAGAATTGTTCATAATAATAAACAAACTTTACATTTCAAACAATTATTTTGAACAATAATGATTATTATATGAGAAATAAAAGTTAAAATAATATGAGTAAAATAAATACACGTATAACGTGATAAGTATATAACAAAATAAAATAAATAATCGTGAACTCTAATAAAAATGAGTTCGTAATAATTTAGAGCATAAAAATATTAATTTAGATATAAAAAAAATCACCCCCTTATTAGAAGGGAAATAAGTTTAAAATGTGGATTAAAAATACATGTCTTGCAGTGTAAAACTCTTATTGAACTCGCCCTGTATCTACATTTCTCGATTTATTTATATGTACTCCATATCGGTTTATTTATTATGCTACAGCATTTGATCAGCTATATTATGTATTAATAATGCACTTCCCAAATGATGGTATACATACGTTCCATAAAAAATATCTTATACCACGGGCATCATCCTGCCTTATTACAGAAATCCTTCATTAAACCTCCAAATCCCAAACAGCTCCAAGCACCTTCCAGAAAGACCAGAATCTCTCATCTACTCCAAGTTGTAAGACTCAACGTCGAATGGTCCACCCAACATCCGTACACGCAATACATTATCAAAAATAAAAAATTTCCTCGCTGACAGCAGCATGTAGGTATCCTAGCACATCGCGATCAGTGGTAGCGCGTCAATGGCCGAAAATTGAGCCACATCGATGTTGCTCAACTTTATTTGCACCTGCTGAGAGACGACCTCGCGCTAGAGCGGCTGACGTAACTCCGGCCGTGCTCGGGTCGTCGTCTCGCTGCTCCCACGCGCGCATACAGCACGCTTCCTGGATCCGGAAGCCGGCGATCGACGAAGAACGATGGATGTAGTACGCGAAATTGGACGTAGAGCGAGAAACGCGTGCGAGGTCGATCACAGAACCCAATGTCGTTGATCGGTATTCGCGATTATAGATTCGCGAATTGGCTAAAAGAGAAGGCGGTTGTTTTTTTGTTCTTTGGAGGGCGTTTGAGAATTGTGGAAGAATATATTGTAAATTGCGCGGAAGAAGGTTTCAGTGGGTTATTCCGAGGAAAAACTTTATTTTTGTTTGTTTATGCTTTAAGATTCAACTTTGCATACTGGGAATGCAGTAATTTTTGTGTTATTGTTCTGGTTTTGCTTGTTAACTTATTTATATATTCATTTAGCGGTAATGTTAGTAATTAAATATATGTTTAAATGATAAAATTCTTCATTATTGTTTGAGTGTAACGTTTTTTTTTAATTCTCTCGAAATCGTACAGCTACTTGAAGAAAAATACTCAGATTATTTTAATAAACGGAAACAAATCCTATTAATTATTTTATTTCAACAAAATAATATTAGTTTCCAATTACTTAAAAAATGAAATAAGTGGTACTATAAAACAGTGTAAACCTGTAATATTTATTGTATTATCGAGTTCAAATATAGGTATACAAGTGGAAAAGTTATAGCACGTCTAACTATGGCCCAATTAGTTTTCTCATTTAAAGATACCTTATAAAGTCTAATTATATCTAGTATCTATTGATCTGGAATAATTTTGTCAAGGCTTTCTTACAAATAAGACACAATTATAGACTTTTAATCCTTATAATAAATAAATTATTCGCACATTCGATCATTTAGTTATGAAGTAGACATTTTGACAAAAGCGGTTTTTTTTAATTTTCGTATTTTTACTTTTAAAAATTAAAAGAAAAAGTACATGTAAATCATAATGAAAAAAAGAACACAAAGCTACCTCTTTAAAAAAGGAAATTTTTAATAATTATAAACCCAACACACCTATAACAGTATCTCTAAGGAGACGTGGAAAAATGTAATTTAAACTAAATGTGTACTTTTAATAGAAACTTATCTTTTGATAAACGATCAATGATAAATCAGCACACATTTTTGAGATTCTAATTAAAAAGAGATATAGCAATTTAAAATTAATTTATTAGAATAAAAAATTTTATATTAGAACAATTAATTTAGTTTAAGGAAGCTAAGTGCCAATAAATTGGCAGCGGTCTTTAGTTTTACGCAAGATATAGTGCTGCTATTAAGGAGTAACGCCACTCTAGCTATTTAAAAAATTTTTTTTTTTTTCCTAAATGAAGCTTAAGGTTCCTAGAAATGATATGCACTTGGTCCCAGGTCTCAAAATTAATCCTAACTACATTTAAAGTCAGGCCGCCGAGACCAGGTGCAGCGTCACCGTTCGGGCGGTAATTCGGTTTCGAAACTTCAAATGCGTTTTTCTCGAATCAACATTTTCAAAATCACGAGGCCGGTTTCGTCCTCATTTTTAATCCGATTGACTTGAAATTTGAACTGTAACTTCGTAATAACATTCCTCATATGATGATGTAGGGGATTTTTGATATCATGTTTATTTTTCTTTTTATACACAATTTACCACTGAACTTTTGGTCAAAAACGCAATTTCTTTTCAAAGCAGTGTCATTTTGTCAAATATTAATATTTCAAAAAAGTCCTACGTCATCCTATGTATTTTTATGTTAAGTTTCAGAAAAACTTTTATTTTGTGTTCCAAGTTAAAAATTGTTGAAGTTGATGCCCCAAAGTGGAGCTATCTCGAAAAAGAAATTTTCGGACTTTCCACAGTACAGCCGATATTTAGTATTAAAGTGTCAATACAAAAAATTTTTAGAGTATAAAAACATGTACCCCAACCCCTTATTAATGAATCTCTTGTAAGCTTTCTCGTTTCCGCACAAAAGATTACGCAAAAACGCTCATTTTTTAGAGAGTCGGAGTGGCGTTACCCCTCAATTAATCTTCTAGTATATCAATACTCAAAAATCAATTTATAATGAATATTACTTTTAACGAGTACACCTACAGTACCATTCATATTCACAATATATTTACAGCCGCATCAGTCTAGAACTTGCGCTACCTATCTCTCGCTCATTTTTTCCCATCATATCCTTGCCTTCGCAAGATTCCAAGAATCCCGCGATCTTCCTTCGAAAACTTGCAGCATCTCTCCTCAAATCCTGACCCAGCGACCAGAACCGCCTCCGATCTCCCGTCCAACGAAAACGAAAGTCAGCAAGGCGTCGCGCCCTGTCTCTTCCCGGTCCGATCTTGTCTACACGTAGCCTCAACGCGCGCATAATTAACGCACATTCGATCGCAGCACTCTTCATCGCGTCGCTCTCAAACGAATAAACCAAAAAGTAACATCGGAAAAAAAGAACCCATAGATCGAGTAAGACAGAGAGGGAAGGAGAGCCGCGAGCCGTCAAAAAGTGAAAGGTTGCGCGGCGCGTGTGTATCCCCCCACACGGCAGCGGCGCGCAATCACGGACTTCCTCGCGAGCGCGCGCGCGCGCGCCAAACTCGATCTTCTCCCCTTGGCCTGGCCTGGCGCAGCAGCAGCAGCGGAGATCAGAGCCTAAGCTAAGCACGCGCGTGTACACACGCGCCGCGTTCGGCTCTTTCGCCTCCTTTTTTCCCCATTCAGACTTTTCGTCGCGTTCATCGACACCCGTGCGCGAAGCACTCCGCCAGTCGTGCGTTGCACGCGCGTCGAGGAAAACGTTGATTAGCCTCGCCTCCTTACCTCGAACTAACTTCTCCGAGAACATCGATTAGATCAAGTAGTGTTAAAGTACGTCGTTTACCAATATAAACGAGAAAATAAAGTGTCATCTTCTGGGTGTACCAAGTGTTTCCATTACGTCCTGAAATCCTTCAATACCCCTCTCCCTCTTCGAAACAAAAATCTGCAGGCAAAAATCATGACGATAAACGTGAGACAGTCAGAGTGACAGGTGCCCGTATGTGACTATCTTCTTCGCGCCTCGCCCCGAAGATTCCTTGTGCACCAGCAGCCCCTCCCAGTGTGTCGATCATGTCCAGCGGCAACGAGCAGAAGATCGACGGCGGCGTCGTCGTTGCCAGCGGCGATCGCACGCTCGAGCGCAGCTGCCGTCGCAACCCCGACAGCACCGAGGAGCTGAGCGCGATGGAGCGCGAGTGTCTGGTCGAGCGCCGGCGCACCGCCAAGCTCGTCGAGTGCTCGGAGATGCTGCGTCGCAACGGCGCGCAGAGGTACCCCCGGGACGCCTTCAAGACGCTCTTTCGCAACGAGGTATACGGGATTGAACTGTCATGGTGGGAGGTTCTTTTTGATTATTTTTAGATTGGTAGTGATTTTTGGGGATGACGTTAGACGTGGTAGGGATGAACGCGGAAATTTAGAATAGAAAATGTGGAGATATGTATTTGTAAGAATGGCTAGAGAAGTAGGAGAAGAAATTAGTGAAGAGGACAATGAATATAGAGTCACTAGCAGAATGTCTCTGGCAAAAACTTCGAAACGGAACTTCGATAAATGTCATAAAAACTTCAGAAATCTACGAGTGAAAACTGTGGATATGATATTGATGTGCCCGAGGGGTTGGTTTGTATATAACTTTTAGATGCACGCTTTGCAAACCAACTCCATGAACACATCAATTTTATCTCCACTTTTTTCACGCGTAGATTCCTGAAGCTTTATGCCTTTTACAGGGTTAAGAAAATAGGAAACGCATGTCTATAATTTTTCGGTTGGTAATTTATTAAAATGTTGACTAACTCTTGTGCAAAGGTGGATCCTTAAAACAGGAATACTATAGAGTGAAGAATTTTGAGCAAACAGGAAATACATCCAAACTAATATTACCAGAGTTATTAAAAGGACAGGCCCGGGTTAAACCCAAATAAAGACTTTTTTACGAGTCCAGAAACCTTTTTATGTTTAAAAGCAATCATTCTGAAAATTTGTATGCTATCAAAATACAATAATATCTTAAGTTTTACGGTTTTAAAACCTCAAAATCTTGATCCTACACGTCACAATAAATCATTATTTTCAATACCATATTTATTGAAGGTACTTTGTTCCTCACACGATTCTAGGTGACAGATGAATGAAATTCTTTTCCGAGCGGAGCACTTTTCCGTTAAAATTTTTGTATTATTCTTTTTCGGTGATCCAATCAATTTTTTGAAAATTTCTTTTTATTTTTTTTAAACAACTAGATCTACGAAAAAAAATAAATAAAAAGGTTTTAAAATGGTAATTAATTAATTGCTGGGTATGTAGCATGAATGGGAAAAACAGTACTTGAGGTACCTATATAGGAAAACCAGACGACGCAAGGCCCCAAAGTAAACGAAGATGAAGATGGGAGGAAAATATTAACTCTATGATACTAATGTAGGAAGGACTTTAGGTCTCCCACGCCTAATTTTCACTGTAATATCTTTTTAATCTGATAACTTATTTTAACTATTTTGCTCTGTTTTACATTTCTAAGATGTTTGAGCATTTGCACATATAATTAACATGAGAATATTCGAAATATTTGTTAAATACTATAATGTATTGAAAACCTCATAGTAATTTTAAGAATTTCATAAGTTAACTAAAAAAAACTCATACATAGGTAAATAAAAATATATTTATTCCACATCGACCGATATGGCCACTTTTTCCCCTGAAAATCGGGGCGCAAGTAGCATATATTTCCCGTGAACCCATATGCGGGGCGAAATTAAAATTTGCCGGGCGAAAGTAAAATTTGCGGGGCGAAAGTAAAATTTGCGAGGCGAAAGTTAAATTTACTGGGAAAAGTAAAATTGAAAATTTTTTTCTTTTACAGAGTATGGGGGTGATTTTAGTACAATTAGAGAAGATTTATGAGGTTTTCATATAGAAGATGAAATAAGGATAGAAGAATTGTGATTATTATTTTTCAATCGATAAAATAACTTGATAACAGGCCTCAGACAAACATCAATATAACTATCTTAATCCATAACGATTCAGTAGAAACCGAACTACTCTAATCAGGCTCCTAGGTTCATGCAACGTATCAATAGAAATTACTACAATGTTTAATAAAATCAATGATTATTTGTATATAAATTAAGTTAGAACGTAAAGATGAATGACAAATTAAAATTTAAATCGTTCATTGCTCTATGACATGAAAGAGGGTCTATTTACTTTTGATTTAACGCACATCTTTAAAACATTAGATTCTACGAATTTCCTTAATGCGTCATTACCTACAAACGGTCAATGTCATATATAGACTTAAACTGTTTTTCAACTCGTCAAATAAATTACTGAAGCCAATTGTAAAATTTAGTCTATTTCAAAATAAAATGCAATTGAATTCACTAAACCGTTTTCAAAGAGTTGACAAGACAATCTTACCATAAACCTGAAATACGCAAGTTTGATTATATGTTAAATAAAATGAATAAAATCGTATGTCATGTAAATCATAACAAGGAATAATAAGGCCAAAAAGAATATACAAATGAACTAATTATTCTTATTTGTCTTTTTATACGCTTTTATTATTAAATTTTGATACGCAATAATAAGGCCAATACGAATATAAAAATTAACTGAGTTTTATACACTTTTATTCATTTTTACACATAATGTACCATTTCTAAGTGATATTGTAAAGCAAATGTGTCAGATCTGCACTGAGAGAAAAATCAAGGACTTATTTCGTGTGATAGTAGTCACGCAATGAATCCATGCATTTTCTTGCGATGTATCCTGGTTTTGCCTGGACGCTCTGCATGATACAGATCGACAGAATTTTTCCAAAGAGCCACTAGGAATTTTGCAGACGCTCTCCATAGAATTCTTGTAAAATAAAGCGCAATGATTTGTTTAAAAAAAATGCTCGATCCGAATAACATGTAAGTTATAAACAACGTGTATTTTACGCTATAGGGAGTAAATGAAACTACTTTATATTAATTGCAGGATTCATTTTGTAAAAACATTTATCTACAAAAAAATATAAACAATCCAATGGTCAGCAATTATGAAATTCTATCTATTGTATTTTATGAATACAGCTTATTTATTTTGTCACATTTTTATGAACTTCAACAGTTATAAAAATATTCAAAGATGGTTTAATAAATATATCGGAAATCTAGTTGACAAATGATAACATTTTCCTTATAAACTTTTCTATAACTTATAATTACATCTCTAATCAGTTTAATATGTCAGTATCGTGCATAATACTCTGAAATTGATGAGCGAATCTCCGAAACTTTTAACGTTTAGGTTATGCACTCTTAATAACGTTTTAGAAAAAATTGATTAACTGGATAGTGTTTTAAGTAGGACTATCTTATTCCTATAAGTTTATAGATATAGTTTCATATGTTTATTTACCTACTTATATCATAAATATATTTTATGTTAATATTCAAATCACAAAATCTCAGAATTTCCGCATGCAAAATCCCACTTTTCTAATATTTTCAAGATTACAAGCTCTTAAATTAAGCCGAAAAAATTGAAAGAAATTAATTATAGTTAAAAATATATGCGAGAATTGAACTGTAAAAAAGATAATTGTATGTCTACAACTTAGGAAATAGAAGTCTCAAAGCATTAATACTTGTTACTAAGTTTGACTGTCGAGACCATAATGCACAGAGTAATTTTTTAAGTAACTATGAAAATACTCGAATCATTGTTTTAAAATTCTGATGATTGAACTTGAATTCACACTGAAGGAGCGCACTATTTTTTATCAAAGTTTTTGCATTTACATAGTTTCATTTGATTTAGTTGAATTGAATCACTCAAAAAGTGTAGTGTGCCATTCTTTTATATTATGTTTGTTGCATTTCAGTATTATACATAATTCAAGTACGTAGACATTTAATCTACTTTTAAATATTTATACCTCCTATAGGCGCTCATTGTGGCCCTGCTCATGGGTATATCAACGCTTCTTACAAAGACTAGCACATTTCAGGTTTCTCGAAAAATACTAGTTCTTGACGGGAATCTCCTACGAAAATAAGCAATTTTCAGAATTTCAGACAAAGACTATAATTTTTTCAGAAGAGAATGTTAGTATTAATCAGAAAATCTAAAAAGAGCTAGTTTTTTTTTATAAGAGGCCTCTGACAAGAACTAGGTGTTCTTGAGAAATCTGAAGTGTGCTAGCCTTCGGAAAGGGTGTCGATATATTAAATCGTATGTGTTTCCAGAATTCACATACATAGTACGAGTATATTGTGTACAATGGGCGAAAAGTAGGTCTTTTTTGGCCGAGAATGCAATTTGCAGTACGAGTTGTAGGCGAGTGTGTATTGCGATTCGGAGACGAGTAATGCAAATATACGAGGTAAAAAAATCCAATCGCCCGTGATGAACACCATATTTTTGTTACACATGTGTGGATTTTTTTGTTTTTGTTAATAAGTGGGCACAAAGGTCTTTTTCGTCCGCTTCTGACTTTTAGTCCGCCGATCGGAAAACGGTCACTTTAGGCCTGCTTTCTAGGACGGAAATACGCAAAAATCGTGCGTGTATGACAAAAAATAATTAAACGTGTGCTTTTATATTTTGTTATTATTATTTTTATAATCAAAAGTTAAACGTTCCAGAGATTTCCCCTTATACGTGAGAAAATTATGATAATAACAATTAGTATTTTATAGTATTATTATATTGAATCGTAAAGATACTTATAAGTCTTTACTGCTTGAAATAAATTGCTAGAAAATTTAATGGCTTAAATAAGATATTATAATAGAGTAAAATTACAAACGAGAGTGATTCTTTATTAAGTATTTTATTAGCAGCATAATATTAGAGGATTTTATCACTCCATAATTTTAGACTATAAATGGTATTTGAGGATGATTTATGCATCAATCATAATTAGGTTTCAGTTAAGACACAGGCTTTGAATTAAGTCGAAACTGGTTTACGTCCTGGATATTTTATATACAATCAAATACACTTAAGTTGCGTAAACTGACAATGAATTTTGTTTACTTCAATTTCCTTCTTAAGAAAAAAATGAGTCTTAAGCTAAAAGAATTATTTATTAATGAAATATATAAATAACTCTTGAAGGAATGAGCAAAACTTTCTGAATATATATATAATTTTCATTAAATTCATTAATAATTTTATTTTTTTTTTTTCATGCTTCTCATTATTATACACTTAGGTAAAATTTCATGTAGTAATAATAAATTTTGAAGAAAATCTTTTGATAATAAGCTACATCTTAAGTTTTTATTACTGACTGATTTTGAATAAGAAAGTTAAAGAAAAAATATGCAAATATCCATCTCCGTATGCTTAAATCATATGTGAATATTTATTGTAAGAACCTCTAACTATCCAGATTCACTAAATAAAAATCGATAATTCTTTAAGCGTTTGTATTTTAAAATTTAATAATAATTAAATAAAAGTGTGTTACATTTAAAAAAATTTCTTAATATTTACATCAAAATATACAAATTAATTATATAAATTATTATTCAATTACTTTGTAAAATATGAGTGTAACGGTTGTTGATATGTATAGATGAACCAAAGATTTACATAGAATAAATTAATAAAATATTAAAATATATAAATTGAGAAGTTGCGTGTAAGAACGGTGTAAGCTAATTTAAGAGGTTTTTATAACTACTTTACTGCTTTGCCAATAATCCTCGTACTCATATTCTACTATAGAATATCAAATTTTCTAGTTTGGGCATTATATTTTATTTTATAATACGTAAATCATTATTTCTAATAGGTTTAATGCAAAATTTCTCAACAAACATCCATAAAATAAAGCTCTTAATTTTAGAGTTTAGTTTTAGATGCTATTTATTATTTTATTAATAGACAATTAGAAAAACCGTTGCCAATTCATTGGCACTTAGCTTCCTCAAGCTAAATACATTGCTCCGATATGAATTTCTTTTATTCTAATATATTATTTTAAATTGATATATTATAAAAATGACTTATATATATATATATATATATATATATATATATATATATATATATATATATAAATCGTTTTTACTAGAATAATTTTTTTTTTTTTTTAAATGGCATTTCGAACTCGAAAGTTCATCGCCTCATCTACGCAAGCCTTCCATGTTTCCCTATTTTGTGCCAACCCCATCCATTTCGCGCCTTCCCGCCCAATTTCAGTTATGTCTGATTTTACGTTATCCTCCCATCTGCGTCTAGGTCTACCAAGAGGTCGAGTTGCTTTCGGTTTTCCTTTCATTATGCGCGCTGCTGTACGATCATCGCCCATTCTTGCCACGTGCCCTGCCCATCTTAGTCTCCGTGATTTTATTATTCTGTTAATATTTGGTGACGCGTACAAATTATGTAGCTCGTCATTGTGCAGTTTCCTCCACTCCCCAGTTTCCTCATCTTTCTTTGGCCCGTATATTTTCCGCAGAACCTTATTTTCAAATACCCTAAAACGATTTTCTTCCGCTTTAGTGAGCGCCCAGGTTTCGCACCCATACAAGATTACCGGCATTATTATAGTCCTATATATCCTTATTTTGACATTTTTCGACAGTAGCTTTGACTTAAGTAATCTGTTCACAGCGTAGAAGCAGGCATTACCCGAATGAAGTCTCTTATTAATCTCGGCTTTAATTTCGTTTCGATCATTTATAGTTGTACCTAAATATCTGAATTCGCTAACCTTTTCAAAAGTGAAATTTCCGACTCTGAGATCCCCCTCTGCTTCGCGAATGCCCAGTTTCTCCATGATCATATATTTCGTTTTCGATTCGCTCACTTCTAACCCCGTGTTTTTAGCCGCATTTATAAGGATTTCCGCATTTCTCGCCACCGTTTCACCATTATCTCCCACTATATCCAAGTCATCCGCATAGCCTAAAATTTGCGTTGTTCCGTTGAGTGTTGCGCCTAGCTCGCTAGCCTGCATTTTTCTAACAACATGCTCTAGCGTCAGGTTAAAGAGTACCGTTGAAAGCCCGTCACCTTGCTTCAAACCGTCGCGTATCATGAACGATTCGGATACATTACCGCCTACTCGGACCTTTCCAGTGCTTCCGTTCAGACATATTTGAATTAATTTTACGAGTTTTTTTGGTACGCCAAGGAGCACTAGGATTTCATACATTTTGCTTCGTTTGACAGAGTCGTACGCTTTCTTAAAGTCCACAAATAGCTGGTGTATAGTTTCGCAATATTCCCACTTTTTCTCTAATAATTGTCTTATGGTAAACATTTGATCGCTCGTTGACCTGTTGCGCCGGAATCCACACTGATAATCTCCTATTATATCTTCCGCGAATGGTGTGAGTCTGGCCTGTATTACGTTCGACAGAACTTTGTAGCAGGTAGCTAAAAGTGAGATTCCCCGGTAGTTATTGCAGTCTGTTTTATCTCCCGTTTTGAAGATCGGTATGATGATGGATTCTTTCCAATTTTCTGGTATTGTTTCATTTCTCCAAATAGCACATACTAGATAAAAAATTTTAGATGTAAGCGCGGTGCCTCCATATTTAAGTAGTTCAGCTGGTATAGAATCGTTTCCTGCGGCCTTATTGTTTTTTAGCTTTTTGATCGCGGCCTCTACTTCTTTGTAGGTCGTTTCGTCCATATGGAGTTCAGCAGTGTGGATTTCGTCTCCCATTTCCTCGGAGTTTTCATGCACGTTTAATAACTTATCGAAATAATCTTTCCATAATTTCAATAGTTCATTTTCGCTTGTCACGAGGTTCCCGTCCTTATCCTTCATTAACTGCGATCTACTCTGAAAACCCTTCCTAATAGCGTTTATTCCTTTGTACATCTCGCGCGGGTTATTTTCCCTACTATTAGTTTCTATTTTTCTAATTTCATTTTTCTGATACTCGCGCTTCTTGTTTCTGTAAATCACACGTACTTGCTTTCTTATTTCATGGTATTCTTCTACGGCCCTATCGCTTTCATTCTGTACACTATCTAATTTAGCCTTCTTGCGCCTTTCAAACCAGAGTTCGCACTCTTCGTCAAACCATGGTTTGCTCTTCGGCCTTTTTTTCTTACCCAGTACTTTATTCGCGGCCCCTTTTATAGTTTTTTCGATAGCCCCCCACAACCTGTTCGGATCGTCATCTACTCCCGTCTGTTCATCCGTTTCCTCGAGCGCCTGAAATCGGTTGCTAACTTCTACTTGGTACTTGATTCGCTCTATCCCGCTTCGTAGTTTTCCAATATCAAAGGTTTCTACTTTGTTCGCTCGCTTACTATTTTGACCGGCTACTAATCTGGCTCTTAATTTGGCCACTACGAGATAATGATCTGAGTCGCAATCCGCCCCCCTATAGGTCCTTACGTCGAGTACATTCGTGTGGCGCCTCTTATCAATAAGAAAATGATCGATTTGATTGTGCGTGGCCCCATCCGGCGATGTCCACGTTGCCTTGTGTATATCCTTGTGCTTGAAGCACGTGGTCTTGACTATAAGATCTTTTGCGGCTGCGAAATTTATGACCATAATACCGTTATCATTGCTGGTTTCGTGCAGACTTTCTTTGCCTATGGTGGGCCTAAACATTTCCTCTCTCCCTATTTTAGCATTGAAATCCCCCACTACTATTTTGGTGTCGTAAGACGCGAATTGGTCGATTAATTGCTCTAAAGTTTCATAATAAAGATTTTTGACTTGTTCCTCTTTGTCCTCCGTGGGACAGTGGACGTTAATAACCACGTAATTATACCACGCTCCGTCGATGATGATATACGAGAGTCGGTCATTCACGAAATTGCAACTTTTAACGGAATGTATGATGCTTTTGTTAACAAGAAATCCGGTGCCTAGAGAATGCCCGCTCGCGCCCCCATATAAAAAGGTGAAGTTACCGGATCCTAGCATCGCGTTATCTTTCCATCGGGTTTCTTGTATTGCTACCAAATCTAAATTGTACCTCTCAGTTTCATTTATGATTTCCCGGAACGCGCCTGCTCTGTGTAGACTGCGTACATTCCAGGTTCCCACCCTCAAGTTTCTTTTCGTTTTGGTTTGGTTTTGTTTTCTTTGAGCCATGATAGTAAGTTAAACCCGCGCGTTTTGGATCCTGTTCCGATCGCAGGTGAGTCCATCCGTCTAGGGGTGATAACCCTCATACCTCCCTAGAACTAAGTATGAGAGCTTTCTGACTTTGGCGAGGACACAGTCAACTCGTCGTCAGACACACTCGGTTTCATTCTCATATCCTAACGCCCCCCTGCAAGGCAGCGCGCCTTCGCTGGCTTCGTTGCCATGTAAAACCAGGTGGCGAATCATTCTACACATCCCCTCTCAGGGCAGTTGTCATCGCTCCCGCATCCTCCACGACAGCAGGATTTTTGGCCCATTTTTTGTTTGAAATGTGTGGTAAAAGAGATAGATTACAGAGTAAGGTAGAAGAAGAAAGATAGGAGATTTTGTATAGTGTTTGTAGTTGTTGCGGTGCTTGCGTAGTGTTTCTAGATGAATGCGTTCGCCAGTGCGGGCTCATCACACCCACGCCTGGGCCTATCGGCTGTCCGCGACTGCTTATTCGCTTTATTCGCAGCTAACCTCTTTCTCAGGGGTCATTCCTCTATCCGCAACCTGAGGACGCGCTGTGTAGCGGTGATAGGCACCCACCCGTCCGCTCTGGACGACTACGCCCAGGACCCGCTTAGGGTAACGGCGTTGCAACAGTTTACTAGAATAATATTAATGCAAAATTAACATAATAAATAATTCTTTTTATTGAAAATTATTGATGTTTTATACATCGCAATACAATAAATTATTCATAAAAGTAAATATTATCCTAAATGGGATTTGAACACAAAACCTCTACGTGGCAAGCCATTAACATAAGGGGACAGGCCTAGGTTAAATCCAAAAAGAGATTTTTTTTACCGGTCCAGAAAACGTTTTATGATTAAAAGCAATCATTCTGAAAGTTTTATGCTAACAATACTTAATAATGTCTAATTTTACCGTTGTAAAACCTCAAGATCTTGTTCCTTTAAGTCACAATAAATCATTATTGTCAGTACAATATTTATTAAAGTAACTTTGTTCCACACACGATTGACATGTATTACAAAATGAGCGGAGCACTTTTTCTTTGACAAATTTTTTAATATTCTTTTACGAAAATCCAAACAATATTTTAAAGAATATTAAAAAATTTTTTTCTAAAAATCGATTGGATCTTCGAAAAAAATAATAAAACAAATTTTAACGGAAAAGTGTTCCGCTTATTTTTTAACACATGCCAAAAGGAGTCGAATAACCGTCGAAAAAATAATTTTCGTTTATCATATCACCTAGAATCGTCTGAGGAACAGAGCTACTTTAATAAATGTAGTATTGAAAATAGAGATTTACAGTGACGTGTTAGATAAAGATTTTGAGATTCTACAAAGGTGAAATATAAGATATTATTAAGTATTGATAGCATAAAATTTTTCAGAATGATTGCTTTTAAACATAAAATGTTTTCTGAACTCGTAAAAAAAATTCGTGTTTTGGGTTTAACCTAAGCCTGTCCTTTTAACTACTAACCCAACAGTCTTGGTTGTAAGAGTAGTATCTAAAATGCATCATAAGCTGTACCGGTAGTCACCTTATATATAATTATATATAGTTATATATAATTATACCTAAATGGACTTAGACAAATTTTCAAAAGAAAGTAAAGTATAGTCAGTATAAAAATGAAGAGTTATATATAGTATTTGGTTATATTTATTCTTATATAAAATGTTATGTTCCCAGAAAAACTACTTAAGTTCATTTTTTGAAAAATTAATTTTCAGCGATTTTGGTATCCTTACATAGTAGTATATTGTCTGATAATAACGCAAGTAATTGGAAAAGTGTGAAAACAAATGATCATATTTACTCCCTATGACTTTTTTTAACATTAGTTTAAATGGAAAATAAAAACTTTAAATCTTAATATCTGAATAATATAAAACGTAGACTTAAGTCGTTTTCCCCAGAGCACACACACACACACACACACACACACACACACACATATATATATATATATATATATATATATATATATATATATATATATATATATATATATATATATATATATATATATATATATATATATATATTGTATATAGTTATACGTTACAATTCTGTTTGTGAGAAAAATTACAATTTTAAGCTGACAGGGGCACAAATCAAGTTAAATACGTTACACGATTTAGATAAACAAAAGCTAGAAGAATTAGCATTCAATCTCAATTTTATAAAAGTATATGCGTTTGTTATAGTAAGAGCTGGTGCAACATATACATATGAATTATAAAACAAACGAAAACTAATTCGACATTGTACATGTAGTATTAAAAACCCATAATGCACTGTACGGCAAAGTCAAATTTTATTTTATACAAAATCAAAGTTCATACATGTACCTTCAGTCATTTGGAATTGAACAAAACCGGATTATTTATCATCATAAAACCATGGCAAAACTTTCGAATATTGTACTAATCAATGAAGAACGCGTACCAGTTATTAACTTCCAGGGTATAAGAATATGTTCAACTGTTAGTTCGGGTTGGTAATTACATTTGTAAATCTCCAAATTTTCTGAATATAATTATGTGATTTATTGGCATAATCTGTATTTTTATTATTTATAATTGTTATTTATTATTATTTATTGTTATTTTTTCAAAATGAACATTAAAAATGAAATTTTAAGTATATAAAATTATATATAATTATATATAGGGATATATAATCAGATCAGACTGTCGAAAAATAACTATTATATATGACTATATATATACATTTATATATCCTTATATATAGTTATATATGTCATTTTTACTCCAGATTACAAAGCTTCATCTATGAGGAAGCAAGAAAGCAGATAGTACATTCACATAACATAATAACGATTTCTCAGAAAGATGCATTAAAAGTATTCAACATACAAAGAACTTTTGAAAAACTCTCATACTTATATAAATAACGCAATTCAAATCGCTACCATCCAAATTTATTATCTAATTCCATAAAATTTCGTTTTACATAAGCCCATCCCACCATAAATGAACCGCACGTGCATTAACACTTTCTCAAGTATTTCTTAAATATTTCGCCTGTCCATCGCGACACACAAATATACCTACCTATCCACAAAACCGATATACAGCATCTCTGCCAAATCCAAGATCGCGAATGAATGAATAATGCACGGCTCATAAAAACTCTCCGGAGCTATAGGTAGCTTAAAGTACCGACTTTCTCTCTCTTTCTCTCTCTAAATCATCGAAAGTGCGGCTAATAGGCCCCGACAAGACTCCAAATCGAAAGGCGCGACTCGTATTTGAGAAGTCCCCTAAATCCAAGGACTCGTGTATGCGTGCGTGCGCGTCTCTGCAGACAATCGGCCGCAGTCCAGCCTTCGATGCTCTAGAAGCTGTCCCCTCGAACTGTCAGCTATGAACGCTCGATTTGCACGCCCACACTCCGCAAGGATAATACCTATACTGTCTGACGTGATCACGATCAATCTTTCGAATTGTTCTTTTGCGTGTGCTTTTTCCCGACCGATGCTGACTCGCGATAAGAAGGCGGGTTATGCGAAGTAGCCGCGCGTGAGATAACGTCGCGCTTAACTATTCCATGTGAATAATGCTCTTGTTTTGAAAGTATTGGTGTTTAGTTCTCGTATAGAGGAAGATTCATACAGTATTAGATATGTTATGTATAATGAAGTTGAGTTTAACAAATTATTTTGAGTAAAATTATAGTTAAACGTATGAATAATATATTTTTAGATTGTTTTTTGATAATTTTAAATAACTCTTTTTATTATATGTAATTAGATGGAATTTATATTAATATAATGTGAATTTGCATAATAGGAGAAAAATATTGATCAAATGTGAATTTTCGTTCTCCACTATACTGGATGAAAGTATTTTAAAAAATAAATACGATATATACGGAGTTCGACTGAACTTTAGCAAAAATCAAAAGACTACTTTTCAATTATGAGTTTGTCGATGCATTAGCATAGATTTCAATAAAGTAAATACGTATCTGGATATTTAAAGTGGAGCACTGAAATTCCTAATATAAAAATGCACAAAAAGTATGTTATTCTTAATTATGGTATACATTAATCTTTCTGAAACTATCATTTTTTAGTGTTTTTAAGAACAAACTTTATATAATTAAGAGACCGATACCATTTTGGTTGAAAATAATTCAATATTATTACTGTTCAATATTTGGTGCTTCAAAATCAATGGCAAATATTCCCTACTTTCATGAATAATTAATTATTTTATTATTTATCGATTTATATTAATTTAATTATTTATTTTTTTAAATATGCTGATTATAAAAATCTTTTTACATTTCACCGAATCTAGTATTCACAGTACGATCTACAAATGAAGTACATCATATTTCAACAGTATCTCGTTGAATTTAAACTATTGTTATAATCAGTATCTGTGATATTATTACCGAGAAAAGCATAATAAGGGATTAATTCAAAATAAACAAGTTATTACATATCTTCCATGTAAATAAATTTTATTTGAGAATTTTTTAAATTAAAGAATTTATGAACCCTGGCTTTTCGACATGTCCTAACCTTGGTGTATGCGCGTAACGCACACAACTCTATAGCTAAGATTCTAATTGTAATTAAAATTTAATTAATATCATGAATATAATAATATTTAACTTTTAAGTAGAATCAGTCAAGCATAGTAAGACCGACTATACAAAAATAATTAAAATAAAATCGATCATGATGTATATTAATTCATAATTTGACAGTAATAACTTTGTGAGATTATGATCGTTTCAATATACTTGTCACTCAAGTTGGAATAATCAGATAACGTTGTTTTATGTAATACACTTTTTTTGCATCATCCTATTGTAATAATCTTTAAAAAACGAATTATATTGTACGTATATTTATTTAATGATAGTTTCCATTCACAAGGAGAGTGCATACCTTCCGGGAAACGAATTTCAGTCAGACTTTGGGAGGTGGCTTGAGGTACCCAAAAATGAAGCCTAGCACCCGTAATTTATTCTAATCGATCCTTATTGTCGAGATATGAGGTAATTCACTTGAAATATGCATTCTTTTAATGAAAAAAGCAAAAAAGGTAATGAAAAAATGGTTCTTCTAACCATAACTCTACTACATTTTATTATTAAAAAATGACTCATTTAAGAATAATAATCTGATCAAAAGTTATTAACAATTGAAGATGATGACCGAAATTACATGAATATTCGAACTTTTGATCAGATTATTATTCTTATATCGATGGCCTTTACCAAGTCTAAGAAATCTTCCATGAATACTAGTACATTTCGCCATTCCCCCACGAAGACTAGCACATTTCGCAATTTTCCCACGAAGTCTTGCACTTTTCAGGATTTTCTCACGAAGACTAGCACATTTGAAAATTTGCCACGAAGACTAGTACATTTTGCGATTTTCTGCCGACTGATTTTTTCAGGCTACTTATATTTATTTGTGTAGCCTGATTTTCTCGAGTGAATCGATAATTTGTTGAGTACTAAAAGGGTCTAGTACCTGACCCGAACCCGATAAAGAAATACTCGACCTGACTCGTCGAGAGTTTATCAGCGAGTTTATCAGTATAACTTTAATTTACGTATTCTATACGAAAAGTGCTAGTCTTCGTGGGAAAATTATAAAAAGTGCTAGTCTTCGTGGAGGAACGACGAATTGTGCTAGTCTTCGTGGGGGAATGACGAAATGTGTTAGTCTTCGTGGGAGATTTCCAAATGTGCTACTCTTCGTGGCAAGTGCTGAAATGTGCTACTCTTCGTGGCAGTTTGAAATGTCTTCGTAAGGGCTTTCGTCGATATGTAACAAAGTTTAAATTAAAGTCTTTCTGCCTACTTTTTACTATCTTTTGAATCATTTTTAATAATAAAATATTTTAGAGTTATGGTCAGAAGAAGAGGTACCTTTTTCATTAAAAGAACGCATATTTCAAGTAAATTCCCTCATATCTCGACAATAAAGGCCCATTAGAATGAATTACGGGTGCTAGGCTTACATACACACATGCATACACACGTAAACACACACATACACATACATACATACATACTTACATACATACATACGTACATACATACATACAAAACGAATTAAAATACTATTCTTTAATTCAGAAATCTTGATAACATAAAAAATTCATCAAAATCTCAGATTCCCAAATTTTCATCGTTACAAAACTCTCTCTTCCAGAAACAAGCAAAATAAAAACGCTAGTTCTCGCAAAAAAGCATGAAGCATTTTGTGTCCCTACTATTATGTCCAACCAATTTCCCCCAAAAAAATTGCAGCCATATTTTGTCTGATCTTTAACCTGCATGTAGAACAGATCGCTGCACGCAGTGCAAAGTCAACAGGCGCGAAGTGTACGAAAACGTAGAGATTTGAACGACAAACGAGTAATAGAAAAAAGCGAAATATCGAGAGGAGGCGCGATCCATAGTCAAAGGCCCCCGGCGGGCGCGCACGTCGGATCAAGGCACTCGATCGCCTGGGGCCTCGAGACCTTGGAGCCTCCAGCGGAGCTGACGCCGCTCCGCGGCCGCTGCCTTCTCGCGCTCCTCGTTCCTTTTCTATTTTAATTAGTCTCGGATGCGAGCGCGCGCGTATACTCTCCAGAGATTAGGCTATTTCGCTTGTTGGAGCTTAAACATTGGCGAACGCTGGAGGATATATGAAGCAGGAATAAACATTTTGAAAATTGGAATTATAGATTTTTATAATACGTACGTACATTAAATTAAATTATCACAACTTTTGGACTATATTTATATTTTCCGGCTCATTTCCTTCGGCGTTGGCAACCTTTTGCACCAAGTGAAATATACTAATCTGTATGATTTGTATATATTTATAATGCGCGCATCGTCCGCGCCTAATACCTACCTCTTCACTGGCAGTTTAATAGAGTCTCGCTTTAACCTTCAATATTGAATAACATGTATGTTGTCTATAAAACAAAAACTTTCTTAGTATGAAAAAATAGAAAAAAAATTCTCTACACAATGGAACTCTTTAAAATTTCTTAAACTAGCCATTATCACTGTAATGCTATTTAATATTAAAAGTTAAAGCGAGCCTCTAATAAATTGCCAGTGAAGACGAGGCATGAATGGCGATATAAGAACATTCGAAAAGTACTGATGGTGTAATAGGTAATTAATTTTTAAGGCAACTCAACCTGAGATGGTAGGATGTCATGTATACGATACTGACATAAGCATACTAAGTTTCAGCCCTTAAGAAGTTTTGACGTTATTTCCAGAAAGGTATTGAATTTATTTTCTCTTATTTTAGAGTAATTCTTTTAACCGATTAGAAGGCGCCCCTTCGGTTTTATGGACGCGTGCGTGGCCAAATTCAGGTATACGGGATTAGCAAGAAGTATGTATAACTGAACTATTAAAAACATTTGAGTCTAGTTTTCTCGAGGTGAAAAACTGATAAAAAAACGCTGCCAACTGGTGTAACACTCAGCTTGCTCAAAGAAGTATCAGTCATTATGTCGTATTTATAGTATCTTATATTATTATGTAAAGGTCAATACCTGTTGATGGATTTGGCAAAGTACGTAATATATTATAAAGCAAATTTGCTTGATCAAAAATTAGTTGATCTGACACGGGGGCGTGGCCAATATATATAGTAAACGTAATTTTAGGCTTGTTTGCGGCATGTTGACATCTCAACCAATCACGTTCGAGAATTTCCGGGCCCTGTCTGCTTTAACTCTAACCCTTCAGAGGGCGAGTGCTCGGTGTCAGATCCCAATATTGAGTTGATTATATAATCTAATGAAACTGTATACAAGAACTTAATTTGCAGTTAAATTTTAAACTTAACATATTTGCAATATTTATAAACTTCTCAAAACAAATTTACTTTACAATATATCGCACCTCCAGAATAAGACTATGATAACTCGAATTTTTTAACTTGATTCTTGTATATAAAGTGGCTCATACGAAAATCAAAGTACTTAATACCCTTCAACAATTGGTTTAAAAAGCTTGAGAAACAATAATAAAATTCATGAACTAATTTCTACTTCATAAAAAATGTACGTTACTAGCTTAGTTTTATGCGGTTTATGTCGTAGTATAGTTCTGGTGGTTTTGCCAAATCTATCAACAGATATTGACCTATGCATAATAATATAATATACTGTATGACATGCCCGAGTTCTCTTTGATAAAGCTAAGTGCCAAATCAGTTGGTAGCGTTTTATTTTTTTATAATGAAACTTGTGTAGACAAAATTCTATTTTCACAATATAATTTGGAAGTGAATTGGTTAATAAGTTCACAAAATTTTTAATGCATTTTTGTCTACTCACGAGTAAACTAATCAATAAAAATGGTTTTTGTTCTTGTAATTTTTATAGTTAGCAAGTTGCTTAATGAAAAATGTAAATAAGAATATAGTTTCAATTACTGTAAAAACATATAATCCTTTATTACAGAAAATACCTAAATGTTTTATGTGAAGTATAAATAATTTTAAAATACACATTGCTTTAAGTCACACATGCGCCGCTCAGTCAATAAAAATCCTTTTAAAGCATTAAACGATTAAAAAATTAAAAAAGATTCGGCGATATTTTGGTTTACCCTAATTTTTATACTGTGCTTTAAAATTTATAGCTTTGTTGTATTTTATCTTCGACGTACGATCTCATTTTAAAGGTGCACAGTGTGAGAATTTTTCCTCCTACTCGCGATTCAGGCAACAGCAGCAACAGCAGTAGCTTCAGTGTTTTTACGGGCGATCGGATCATTCGATAAATATAATCGTGATGATCTAGATTCGATGTGCGTAAGCCCGATTTAAACGTAACAACTCGATGGTCAAGTGATGCTACCATGAGGTATTCGGAGGATCTTTTTCTTATTTTCTTATTTTAATGATCGAAAAGCAATAAAAGAAATTCAGTACAGTTAAAATAATTACTTTTAATTACGAATTAGTACGCACATATATATCATTTGCATTTGTATATTAAAATTAATAAAAAACTGTTTTACTTAAATATATTGTTTAATTCAATCAGTTTCTTGAAAATGCTATTTTTGTCAATTTTTTGAAGTACATAAATACATAAATGGAAAACGAAAAATTATTAAATAAATTAATATTAATATTTATTCAATTAAATATTTGAACTGTACGATTAAGGGGAGGTCGGAGCTATCCTGATTGGTGCAGATTTTACCTAACCTCAAAAATTAATATCATAAAAATAAAAAATTGTGGTCATTTATGGTACAAAAATGCGGTTGACCGGTGTTCTTGTCATAATAATAAATGTTTATAAAGCTTCAAGCGTACATAATTGCGTACAATTTCGTAAAATAATGAAAAATACGGCGCGAGGTGAAGCTATCAGTAAGGCTAAGAAACGGTAAGATGACCATCACTTTTACCGTTTTCCATTCGTCAATTGTAACAATATTTCATAATAGAAAACTTTTGAGGCTACTAATAAACAAAATTGCTGTTGTCCGATGTTCTTTACATAATAACAAACTATTATCAACCTCGATTTTGATGTTACTATGTGAATTTTAGACGTATAATGAAAAATACGGCACGAGGTGGAGGTCACAATGGTAAAGTTCGCTCCGACCTCCCCTTAAAAGTGAAAATTAAAAATACAACAATTTTCAACTGCGTTGTGCACGACTCGCAATACGCGATCACTTACCCAACTTTCATGCATAAAAAAGGCCCTATCATGCCTTTGTTGAAAAAAATACGTTATGTAACGCGGGAAGAAATTCTATTTCAGACTCAAGTGAGGTATTTTCAGCACTCGTCTTTGTCTCGGGCGCCATTGGCACCCTCGATTTCGACTTGTGCTGAATACGTCACCCTCGCTAGAAATAGCTCATTTTCTCCCCTAGTTGCACAATGTACTATTCTTAACGTTTTTTAGCTTAAATCGTTTTCATAGACGTAAGAATGTCAAGTCAACGAAAAGTCAACAAAAAGTTGAATTCAGATGTGATTTTGTTTCTTAGGCCTATGAAATAGTTGTTATATAAGGGCACATATGGAAAAATGGTTTTACCGTTGGGTATAATACCTACATATAGCCGACTCTAGAAAAAGCACAGTGCCGAAATGTTCCGTAGTCACAGTGCAGGGAGGTTCACAGTATATATACAAAAATGCGTTGACTGCTATAGCAGATTTTCTCCAACTTAAAAGTTATTTTATGTTATTTACTACTTTCGATAGTTGTCTTTTGAAAACATGGACTATTTCTTTATTTCAATAGTTTTACGTTCCTCAAACATTTTTTTGAAGCTTTTCTTAAAAACAACGCATGCCTAAAATACTTCTTATAGTATAAATTATATTATAGAAATGGGTTTTACACTGCTTTTTGGTACGCTAAATTTCAATGGTATATAGCCGATATATTCGAAAATTTATAGTTGAAAGTACATAACTCTTAATTCGATACTCCAAAAGAAATAGTTTTGCATAATTTATTATTCAGCTGCACATTCGTGTCTCGAGTGGAACATCTTACGTTTCGATCTTTATAAACTTCTACATAAGCTGTTATACAGCGTATGTAGTCATTCTGAGAGGAGATATACGATATACTCGTATATTATGAGAGGACATAATTGGAATGAGATGCGAAATTATGGGCTCTTAAAATTTATGTACAATAATTTTCGGGCGTTAACAGGGTTTATTATGAGATCGGGTAGCTAATAATGTGAGGTAGATAATGTTAATGCAAAACAACAACAATTAACCCAATATTAAATTCTTGGAACTTTAATTATAAGCTATTGGCCTTAATTTAATTAAGTTTGCCTCCATATAATTATAGCAAATATGACCATATATATTTTCATAAATCTTGGAAATTAAAAGTACCTTTAATGTAGTATTTTTTAACAACATTGTTTAAGATTTGTTGTTGTTATCAGAAATAAATGTTGATTCGCCTTTTCAAGCCCATATATGAACTTTTCAATGTATATGTTTTTATTATAGCCGAGTGATTACAAGTGCTAAAGTAAAGCTTATTGAATTTATATATCTTTTTATTTTAATAAACAACTTGATCATCATACAAAAAATGGATAAATCCTCAGCTCACCAAATATTTTAGGATATATTTTGTATATTTCTTAAAAATGTTTGCATTGAATAAAACTTACGTATGCAAATATTTATAGAAATTAAGGTCCATCTAAACAATAATATAGCACACTTCATAGATATAATAAATGGGAAAAAAGCTAGACTGCTTAGATATTCATACGTAGTTTGCGGGGATCTGAGCTCTAGCGGTATCTAATTCTTCGTAAATTCAACGAGTAAAATCATTGAAAACTGTCAAACTAAAATTGACCATCGACAAAATACGCTTGGGTGCGGAGGTTACATATCGTCTGAAAAATTACAAAGGTTAATCAGACGAAGTTTTCAGTTTTAACCTTTCGCCGACTATATTTCAAATGAATGAAAAACACATTAAATAAAAATAAAAACTATAGCTTAACTTTTGAAACAATTTTTCACCTATTTCTAAAAAGAAACAACGATTATTACTCTATAAATGTTTCTTATAATGCTGTTATTGCTCGGCCGAGAGTCTGGACGACTATGAAATTGGAGCTAGATTGGAGCATAGCGTGGATTTTGTCGATGGTCAATTTTGATTTTTCAGATCGGCCGATATCCAAATTACAATGATTTTTCTGATTGCATTTATAAAGAAAGGCGACTTCAGCTCAGATCCGCTCAAACTACGTATCAACATCTAGTATTGATAATGCTTTTCAGTAGAAAATATTATTTCTCGGATGAGAATCATTGACGTAATGAAACCTATCATTTTCCCTATTTTACTATATATATTATATTTCCCCCTTTACTATATTTATGAAGTTGACTATATCGAGTGTATAGATGGACCTTAACTTCTGAAAATATAGTTTGTGTAAATCGATGAATACACTTAATTTGATAATTATTAATCGTAAATTAAATTGAGTTCATTCAAATCATGTTTGTAATTCATTTTTTAAGGGCAGAAATCACTAACATTCCGTAGCGTATAAGTACTTTGTATTGCCTATTATACAGAAACTATCTATATAATCTAATATATCTCTTTGAAATTTTTAGGACATTTTCTTGGCTATATTATAATGTAGGAAAAACATAAAAAAAATAAAACTTGTTATTGTTTCCAAACTCTCAGGGGAGGGGGGGGGGGGATCTTCATTGGATTATTCAGGATGAGAAAATAATTATAAAATATTTTCAGATATTTCGAATGACCTGTAAAGGTGCCCAGAGAGCGTTACATGTCAAATTTCATGATTTTTTACTTTTTATATATTTTTGCTTTCTCAAAGAAGCTTTGTGATAGTAAAAAGAAAGTTTTGCTAAAAATATGTTAGAAACAAGTTTTGAGACTTAAGAAATCAAAATACACTATTTTTAAAAAATGTTTGTGTGTGTGTGCATGCGTGCGTACGAGCGTGCATCCGTGCATGCTTGAGTGGTTTTTTTATTTTTGAGTTTTAATTTTTCGGGTTTTTTCGACCTGAAAGTTTGGATAAGGTTCCCTTCTTTTGTTATACACGATAACGTAATTTTTTGTCTAAACCGTTATATCTCGAAAATATATGTCTGTATATATATATATATATATATATATATATATATATATATATATATATATATATATATATATATATATATATATATATATATATATATATATATATATATATATATGGGAATATGGAGAAGAATGTTCAGTAAAATTTTCGAGTCTTGACCTTTTTCCTTTGTCAAGAAAAAAATAATTTTGCAAAAAAAATCGATTTTCTTTCTTCGACGATACCTGAAATAAATCGGCAGCATTTTATCTGAAACTTTACAGAAAGGTAGCTTCTTACTATCTCATGACCTGTATGTTTTTTTAGATCATGAGAAAATATATTTTATGAGATATTGTGTGTTTTTTAATTCTTTTTTGTTCGGATATATCTCGAGAATAGCACGGTTATTTTTTTACCAATTAGGTCTCATTTTTTTCGTTTTAAAATGAAGATTCAAAATTGTAAAGATTTTCAAGATTCATAGACTTGTTTTTGTTTTATAACGATTTTTCGATTTTTGAGCTTTAGATTTTCTATTTTTTTGGTATATTAGAAATATTATGATAAATCTATTGTGGATTCATTAAAAAGAGTATAAAATTACATATCTTTTACAACCGTAAATTTTGGATAGGATCTTTTCTTTCTCCTAAATTATTTTTAGAATAAAAAAAACGTGACTATACGGAGGGAAATGGTCTAGTAATGAATACTTTTATTTTAGTAGTAAATGTTACATTAATAGCAGTTATTCCTATTTATCAATTAATATGTACTAGCGAGTGTAGGATAATGATCTACTAAATAAGTATAGTAAATATACTGTAAAGTATATTATTGTTAAAGTTATTTTTCGATTTTTCGATTTTTGAGTTTTAGTTTTTCTGCTTTTTTAAAGTATTGTGATCAATTTAGTGTAAACTTTTGAAAATCATATTGATTTTTCACCACAGAATTAAATAGAATAAATAATTTCATATTGGAACGTGTATTTTTCTCCTTACGTGAGTTTGTATAACTAGGTACATGAGTAATAGAAGCACTCAAACTTCTAATAATTTATAAGGTTGCCGAGATATGTAAGGCTATATAATTTTTAACATTTTTTTCATATACTGAAAATTTCTAAAACTATAAGAATGAAAATGACGATATAATTATTTAATGAAAGAGCAAAGAAGTTGTCTAAAAAATATGCTGTTCTAGTAGTATTTACATATTCACATACAAACATCTAGCCAAGATTAAATAAAATTTAAAAAAAATACATTACTGTAGAAATAAGATTTATTATTTTATTGTTTTTGTCAGATATATATACGTTACAGTTATCCGTTACTCTCGCGCAAAAAGCTACACATCGCTGTATTTCTCCTGCACACGGGCGCCTCCATCTTTTCGGATAACTAAAATGTTTCGAGCGAGAGTCGCAAGAGTAACGGACTGCGCCCAGTAGGACCTCGACTGTTCGAAGTCAAGCCCATACTCTTGAATTTCAATTTATCGAGGTCCGACAGTATTTCAATTTACATATTGCTACAAAAATCTGCCTAGGCCACTTGACAAAACTTACGAAATCCAAAGGGTTCAAAAGAATAAGATCAATGCAGCAACTAAATTACAATCGAAAAAGTGCAACCTTCGCGTCTCCTTCAACCGGTAGTAAAATAATCGAGAGCAGGCCGATATTTCATTTGGAAACTACACCCAATGCATTCGCAACCTCATTTTGTTATTCGTCGTAGCGATTGCAACAAAGTCAGAGAAAAAAAGAAGAGCTCATCCTTTATTTTCGAAAGAGTTGAAAAAGAAAGACACGACACGAGGAAGACGCCAATCGTTCGCCGTGCTCCGTGATCCGATATATCTTAAGGACACCGACGATGGCGCTCCCTTTGAGTACGTACTAAAACTCGAGCGCTCGTTAAATCCCTCGCTCTCCTGGAAATTCGGATTCGCCTCGTGTTACATGTAAATGTTTGTATTATCTGTATATTTTGGGCGGTAACCGTCGCGTGTCTCTACTGTGCACGTGTGTGGCGCACGCAGGAAACGCTCGGTTCGACGCACGTTGCGCGCGGCATTGACCCGTTTTTAATAACAACGCGCCCTTTTCGCAATAACAAAAGAAGCCGAGATCCAGATGTAAATATAGGCGCAATATCGCGAAATCTCGACTTCTGTGCACGTGCATTTGCGTGAATTCGCCTTCAACATACGACGTCAGTGCGTGTACGCAGCGCGAGTAACCGCAACCTTTGTTTTTGATTGTTGTTTTTGTATACGCGAGACGATTATGTGGTGGATAGTGTGGAGGGTTATAATTGGCTCTGGAGTGAATTTCGAGTGCGTTTGAAAATTGTGCGTCGAGTTTCTTGGTAAAATAGGTTGAAGTGTATACGTACCGTACGTCATAATGAAAAGTAGTGTAGCTGCAGATAATTTGTTTCTTCGACCTAGGAAACTTCACCTTTAGAGACAATACAGTTTTTCGAATAATATTCTTGAAAGAGTTGCTGTAATTGTTTTTAATTTTAAACAGCAGATATATTACATCTGTTCAGATTTAAATTAAAACATTATTCACATAATGTTAACTGTCCTATTTTAAGAAGATGCATCTGGTGATATCATGTGATATAAAACCGATTTTCAACAAAACGATGTGGGTATTAGGTATATACGTTTTGTAAGTAGGATTGACAGATACATGGACAGAGTTTATTTAAAATGAAACATGCACTTGCTCCTGAAATAAAGTCTATATTGACCTTTCGTCTTTTCTCTCTACATCTGACGAAATCCTGTAAAGTTAATCAAATTAATTGATAAGCAGTGACATTTTTTCTTTCTTCCTATTTTATAATCCTGTAAAAATAAAACGCTTATGTACGATTAAACACCTTCAGTTACTCAAATTAGCAAGCATAATGCTATTTATTAAACGATTGCAGTATAATAACAACTTCATAACAATTTTGCGGATGCGATTAGACATCAAAGTAGGTAAACATTGCCCGTGACAGCAATATACAACCGAGTATAAGTCAAGGAAATTCGCTATTGGCATAGACGATTTATACGTGTCAGATGGGAATCGAGTGCCTTCTCAAGGCGTCGGCTGCAATTACATGACTGTACTTTTCTGCGGACTTTCCACGAACGTTTTGAGGTGAACGCGATAAAAAAGAATCGAAAACGCAGTTGATTGTCACTTTTAATTTTGCTTTTCACCTAACAAGGATTTTTATCTAATTAATTCGATGCGGTGTCTAGCATTTGCAAGACTAAGTATCGGGAACTCTCGAGTTTAAAACGTTCAAAACTAAATTGTAAATAAACTCTAAAAATACAGTTACAGTAACTTGAAAATGCCGAAATTCGATTTATTTATAATAAATAAGTATTAAGACTAAAAATACTTTTCAAACTTTGTTTTAATAATAATAAATCAAATACTAATTATTAAAAATACTAATTAATAAAATATTAATTATTATTAATGCTAATTATAAAAATACCACGTATACTTCTGAATAAATACTACAGAATATATAAATGATAATTCAATCAGTTTTTGTTTAAAGCTATTATAATTCCATTTAGAAGTCAACAAAATAATTAAGTATGTAAATAAATAATGAATAAGATCTCTACATGCAAACTTAAAATATTATTCATAGATTATCAACACAATAGATAGCTTTAAGGTAACAATTAATCATGATATGAAAACTTTATTTATACTTTAACTGGCTTTTCTATATTCAAAAGATTTTCAAACTTTTGGTATGTATACTGGATGGAACAAATATCTGATCGAAATTAGTATTTGTTTTTTTATTCGAGTATACTTACATTGGAAGATATTAAAAAATTTGAAATGTGTTCTGTCGGGCGAATTCATTAGAAGTTGTATTACCCTATGTATGCAACTAATGATCATTTTTTGACATAAAGTAATACCTTATATGTTGTTAGAAAAAATTGTTTTAGTACTTAAGTCTGAAAAAGACTTAATAATAAAAGAAAAGAAGATTGGCTTTTATAGAAGTAAAAGTATATAAGTATAATCTTATTATAAAACAACCACTAGCGAGTTTTCTTAATGAAATTGCTACATGATTGTATTGCAATGAAAGTACAATACTAACTACATCGTAGTAGTTTCAAAGTAACTACTGTCGGTTGTATGGAACAAAAATTTGGTTATAATTATTTATTTATTCTACAATATTATAATATCATTTTAATGATCCCTGTCAAGTTTAATAGAGGTACGTCTCATTATTTCATAATCCGCAATAAATCAAGGCAAATCATTGAGTAAATAATTTCATTGAAACTTACGTTTGTAAGGACCAGTAGCTCTCTCCTTGAACAAAATGATAACCGTTCATCAAGCACTCTAAAAATACATTTACCATACCTCTTAATGAAGTCATAATAACATCACTTGCAGGTCTTCCTGGAGAAGCTATTCGCTCTGTTCGATCAAGATAGGGACGGACTGCTGAAGCAAGACGAATGGATTGAATTCCTGAAAGGCAGATTGACGTAAGTCTCATATGTTTGACCGTTCGCGGCACGGGCATTTTCCATCGGCGCCTCGAACGATGCGACCCGAACGACTCGCCACAGCTGATTTATGTGTTTTTCGCTTTTCCTGACTTTCAGCAACGAAAAGCAGAACGACTTCGTCGACCAAATCGAGAGCGTGGCTTACGTGCTGTGCGCCGAGGAGCCGGTCAATCTCACCACGTTCCGACAGATATTCCACACCAAAGGAGTGAGCCCATGTTTAAACATTTGCCTTTGCTCCGCTTTTGTTGCTCGCGTGCACACTTGTATAGAGTGGCCGGTGCGCCCTTGTATAGATATAATGAAATTCGGATGATCGAAGTGTATATATGGAGAGGAAGTTTCGTTTTAGGGAGTATACTGATTTAGAATGGAATTAAAGCAGTTTCTATATTTCACTGTAGACACTTGAAATGTTAATGGAACCCCTGTGAATATTACGTTTTCATATATTTATTAGTCTAGTTGTCTAGTTCACTGTGATCCATACACAGTATAATTTCTCGATAAAAACTTTTGTTTTCGATGACATTTCATTTTTAAACTATTTTAAAAATCAGATTTTTAAGTAAATGCTCTGCTCTGCGTGAAGTATGCATGTGTACAGATTATGTACAGTGTATGTATTATATTTAAATTAAAACTATAATAATTCACTCAATTAATTACCATAATAATTAGACCTGAATTGTATATTAAAACTTGTTTACTTTAAATAATTGACTGGCCGTTAAGAACAAGCAAATAAAATACTTTTATTTAAATTTAAAATTTAATCTAAAAATGCAAATTATCTCGCAAATTAGATAGCAGTTTAGCTATGATAAACGTCTAAATTTTCAAAACATGTTTTGTTTTTTTACTATCGAAGAATTAATAACAAAAATAGTAAAGGCATGTAATAATGTTTCTGTTGCAAAACTGTACATAACATTACGTTTCATTTGCAAATTACGTTATGAGGCGCTTGATTAAACTAATAAGTTTTTAGAATCATTGACCATTAACGTTGTGATAATTTGACCCTTTAGGCTACACTGATACCCCCAGAACGAAACTATAACTCAAATTTCTATGTTTTTGTGAAACCAAGCAAGTAACGTTAATAACTTTTCATAAAATATAATTTTCTTAATTGAATTTCATTATTTTATTATAGTTTCTCGAAGATTTTAATCAATTTTGAAAGTGTGTGAAAAGTTTTAATTTTGGAATGAACTATTTTGTGAATAAAAATCAAGGTATATAAATTTTAAGTTAGTATAGTGTTGATGTGGGAGTGCGATAATAAAAGTTAAGACAAATAAAAAGTCTTAATTAAATGTTTGCATTAATTTTTGACATTCATCACGTATGTTATTTGTTTAAGGTTAGTCGACGATTGTTTTGATGAGTCAAAAAGTTTTGATCGGCGAGAAACGTTAAACAGTCTCAATTAAAGCTTAAAATATTTCGATTCGAATTTTTATTTATATAAATATAGTACTTATACTTCTTTATTTTATCCTTATTTCCAGATAATTGAAAAACTATTCAAGCTTATCGATATAGAATGCACAGGAAGTGTAACGCCTGAACAAATAATGGAATTTATTGCTTCTATAAGTAATCCCAGGTAAATTTTAAAACATCACTATAAGTAATAAGAAATATTAACAAAGCTTAACAAAAATGTTGTCTACTCTAGAGCGAGAATTGGCTTTGACGAACGTAATTTAGAATGGCTAGAAAAAATTTTCAAACAAACCGTTGGAAACGAGAAGGAAATAAGGCGAGAGGAATTCAAAAAAATTGTCACATCAAAAAATGTAAGTACTCCGAGATTCAACTTTCTAATTAATTTATTATTTTCAAACGTATGAAACTCTTTAAAAAATAAAATAACAATTTTTTAACACCCTTCATAAATTTACTATATTATGTAAATGCGTTTAACAGAATTTTGGAATAAAAATCGAATAAATTGTTTCCGAAGGAATACCGCAACAGCCAATAAACAATCTGTTTATGCATGCATATAATATAAGCACTCCTTTATTTATAGCCATTCTTCACGGAAAGAGTCTTCCAAATTTTCGACAAGGACAATTCCGGGACGATTTCGCTGCAAGAATTCATCGACGCGATGCACCAGTTCGCCGGCAAGACGCCCGACGACAAAATCAGGTTCCTCTTCAAGGTCTACGACATAGACGGTCAGTCCACCGCACGTATAGCTCGCACGCGCGCAATATTTTGTAAAAACGGCTGCACTGGTGACGCAAAGGCGCCGCCTCGCGACGATCCTCGCCGTCTAACGAGTTCGGCTATCGGTTGGATAATCTGGTCGCGTAAGATCGTTTACGCCCCCCGAAATGGATGTCTCGGATACCAAATTGATTGCGCAACTAATGAACGCGGGGACGTCGGAATTGAGTCACTTTGATCAGCGCGGATGATCGACCGTCGACGGGTGTCACATAAACGAGAGTTATAGCTTCTTCTCGTAAAAGCGACTTTGCTAATTCGTGAGATGTAAATGGAAAATCGTGGTATTTTTTACCTGATTGATTTTTATTTTAGAAAAATAAACTCTGACTGCGGGCTGGCTTATATTAATTATACAAACTTTTTATCCCTATTGAAATGATATTTATATCGAAGAAAGGAGCTCCTGTAAAGTTTGAATATTTAAATACATATAAATTTTCGAGTATGATATTTATTTTGAGCTAAAAAAAGATTCTATTGATTTACTTCTTTGCTACAAATCAGCAATGTGTTAATCAGTCTTCATAATCTTAAATAACAATCGGAAATGTTAAACATTGCATTATTGAAATATTTTTAAAATAAAATTCTTGTAATAAAATAACAAAATGGGTAACAATTAATTAATAATTCCACGAAAGTGAAAATCAAGGAAATTACTCGAATTTAAAATATATCTATTGTTAAAATGTCTATAGTAGACTCTCGATATAAATAATTTATTACAAAAATACAAAAATATATCTCTATTAGCTAACTTTTTCGTAATCTTAACATTATTCAGATTAGATTAGATTATAAAAAAGTTATATCTAGAACAAACACAATTCTAAATATTTATGGCAAATCATCAATATTATAATGATCATAAAAACCAAAATTCACTTTGAATTGTAAGTCATCGAGGTTTGGAGAAGTTATTTTATGCCCCTAAAGCTGAAAATTGACGTTAAAAGCGTGTATGAAAAAATTCAACAGCCTTATTTGATATCTTAATTTGCTGTGATAATTTGCGAATGAAACACTGCGCAATCTGAAAATTCATACAAAATTATGGGGCTCACTTGAGCACACCTGCGTGCAAGAACTACCTCCACGATTATAAAAATTATAGCAATTATACTATTTCAACTGACATCTTTATTTATTAAAAAAACAAACTGCCGAGAACCACGACAATCCCTCTAACATTCGCACGTCACCCATTTTCTCACATCACCGAAATACCCGCACAGGCGACGGCCTGATACAGCTGCGCGAGCTCGAGCACGTGCTGCGCGCCTGCATGGAGGAGAACGGCATGCGCTTCAGCGACGAGCAGATCGAGGACCTGACGATCGCGCTGTTCGAAGACGCGGACCAAGGGAACCGCGGCGCGATCACCTTCGAGGCGCTCAAAAGGCAGCTCGAGAAGCACGACGGACTCTTGGAAAATCTCACCATTAGGTAAGTCAATTAACGGCAGCGCTGGCGGTGCGCCTCTATTAACGCGCGAGAGTACACGCGCGAGAGAGCGGTCGTTAGTCGCTCGCGCCCGCGTTCTCGGCACTTGTTTTTTCTTTCTCTCTCTCTCTCTCTCTTCGTTTGATCGAGCTGCGGCACTCGATCCAGCAGCGCTAATTAGTCCGGCGTATTTTTGTTTCTGACGTGTCTTTGAGATTTTTGGACATGACGCTGTCCAAATTTGTCTTGCCGAGAACAATTGTATATGTATAGTAGCGAGAATTACTATTTCTGTTTGGGAACGTACTTAATTGTCTATGAAAATTAACATATTGATAGATGAAACAGCCATTGTTTTCATAAAGAAAATCTTGGATTTTTAATGTACAAACAGAAGTAGTAAATTTTGCTGTATGTTTTTTCAACTAAATAATGATGGAAGTACATTACATGCTATTTATTTGGTTATTGTTTGGTAATTATTAATTAATGAATGTACAGTGTATACAGTTGATCATGAAAATATAAAAAAATCGCAGATTAACAAATGGCGTACTTATCTAAACAGTGAAAGCGTGCTTTTAGCTAAAATTTTACATAAAATGTTAACATTTGATTCTTTTATTTTAGCATAGACAGATGGTTGGTACCACCAAAACCAGAAGAGCCCAAAAAGTCGTATCTAAAGTTCCTTCCTCAGCTACGGCCTTATCAATTAACAAAGCCATATCTGAAAAACAACTATGTAAAAATTTCGTTTATATCTATCTTCGTCATAATTAACTTTGCTCTCTTCGTATCGAGAGCTTACCAGTACAGGCGCGAAAATGGATATGTTATTGTAGCACGAGCTTGCGGTAAGATTCTTTTCCAATATTGATTTTATTTTTAAATGAATTATTAATATAAATATACATAACGAATTTTTTCATTTTTAATGAGAAATTATTTATATAATATACTTAGTATCGCAATTTATTGATTTCTAGGACAATGTCTCAACTTCGATTGTACGTTTGTCCTAGTACTGATGCTTCGACAGTGCATCACTTTCCTTAGGACGCACGGATTCAGTTCGGTTCTGCCGTTGGACAATCATATATACCTGCACAAAGTGACGGGCATCTTCATCTGCATCTTCAGTGTCGTCCACACGCTGATGCACCTACTCAACTTCGGTACGTTCGTGTACGTAAATTATAACAATGAATCTTTATAATTGCCGCTCGTAAGATTATCTCGCTTGAAATTATTTTTTTCTTATTATTACAATCAATTCATAAAACAAGAATTAATTTATTTCAACAGCTTCTTTAAACGCATTATAAATAACATCGCAATAACAAAGTTTGGGAGGTTTAAAATTCATATAAATTGCATATTTTCCCACACGCGTCTGTTCAATTTTAAACGACGCAACTGTAAAAGTATCCTGCAGAAGCAGTTAATTAGTTGGCATTTAGTAAATTCGAACCAAATAAAGAATGTTCTCTACGTTCATTAAAATTAATTGCACGGCGTGCTGATGACGTACGCTGTAAGAGTCTTTTATCACAAGTTCGATATGGAAAAATTTAATGAAATATTACGAAAAATTTGGCTCTCTGAAAAAAGCTCCTGACATAATCGAATCAAATGATCCGTATATCTCGACGTATACTTTAAACAATCATCATCATGACTGTTGTTATTTACCAACGTCACCAAGTGTCCCCGTGTGGCATTTCACATGTCCACAAACAGACACACGTACATCCATCGAAAAAAAGTAAAGACGAAAGAGATTAAGTACGTGCGAATCGCGATGAAAACGTTTCCATTTGCGAACGTGAGCGCGTCCTGTCACAAAGTGAAATATATGTAATGCAGTTTTCGCATTCTCGGGAGTTCGCGCGCAGCTCATCCGCGGTTGTTTTTTCGATCTCGGATAAAAGGAATTACACGCGCGTATAGCTATACCGATACGCTCGATCTTGCGTGCCTGTACGCATTCACGCGTACGTACCGCGAAATCGATTTCGCAATATAATTGGTCTGATATAAGTGTAATTGCCGCGTTGTGCGGCGAGAGGCGTATATATATAAAAGAGCGGTCGGGTCGTTTGGTACCTACATGCGAAAAAAATGCAGTCAAATTAGCGAGTATTTCGTTTGCTTCTTTTGTTCATTAAGATTTTTTGGGCGCTCATGTGCTCTTTTTAGGACCTTGTGCGGTAAAATCGTATAATCGATGGCGAAGATAAAGTTATTATGTTACCATAATAAGAGAAATGTTGCTGCTTTTTAAATTTAAATATTCTTGCTCACAGTATTTATTTATTTTTATTTCCGCATAAATAGCATCACTTAGATTGGCATTTAAATTATGATGATTGTGTACATTTAAATAATTACTTTATAATAGTGAATATAAAATTCAACACACGTGTCGTTATAATTGAAAAATTCTAATTAGAATTTTTAATTTTTCCACAAAGATTTAATATATTTAATGCAAATAAAATTGCTTTATATAATTTACGTTATTAATTGAGAATATGGTTTAGTACAATTACCATGACGTCTATTTAGTCATTGTTATTAATCTTTATGAATGTCACTATTCTTTTCAAGGGGGGTCCCGACAATTTTTTTAAAATTTTTTAAAATACAAATCATTTTAGTTGTATGTTTACTTACCAAATAAAGAAACTGTTTTAGCCTATTTTAGCCAATATCATGATTTTTTTTATGAAAAATGACGTAGATTACCATCTTCCTTAAGCACACACAATTTATTTTACAGTCTAGAATTCCTACTTACTTTTTATACCAATTTAAAAATATTGAGCTATTTTTATCCAAACTGAAAGAAATCCGCAAATCTTAAAAATCAGATAATATTATCAATAATTTCTATAAATATTATTTTTAAATAATTATTTTTCAATTGATCTAGTTTTCACACATGCCCTTTGATGATATAGATACATTTCTTCGTAATACAAAAAGTTTCGACAACAGAGTAGAACAGTAAAAATGAAAATCAGTCGTTCAAGTGATTTAAATTTACTACATAACGGAATGCACCCTCGTAAAAGAAAATTTTGCTTACAAAAAAAATCTTTCCGTACTCGTAACATTTCAACAATTTTCTCATCTTCCTCATAAATACATCAAGTAGTCAACTATAGGTTTTCTTCGAATAAAAGTACATCAGTGTACATTACGACTTATCAACGTTTATATATCTCTCCGGATCCCACAATTCGTAACTCAACACAGAGACCAATAACAAACAAGCCGTCGCAGTCCCAAATGGACGTGTGTGTTCTCTCATTCGTACACAATTTGACCAAAGCTTAAAATCTCTTAAAATAAACCCGGTGCCCGAGAGAGCGAGAAAAGTGGCAATTTAAAGCGCTCGATACGCCAGGCAATAACGCGTCGATTGTGCTTGTCTCTGTCCGCGCGCACAGGCACGATTGTGATCAACGACCACGAGCACCTGAACCACGCAAATTACACGATGTCCGAGTGGCTGCTGACGAGCCGGCCGAGGCTCTTCGGCCTGGTGGCCGGGGGCGCCAATCCCACCGGCGTCGTCCTCATCGTCATCCTCGCCATTATGACCGTCTGCTCGATGCCGTTCGTCCGCCGAGGTGGCTGCTTCGAGGTATGTAAATCCTCTGGCTCTTATCGTGCACATATCGCGCGTGTAAATCAATCCGCAGTACGTGTACCGCGCGTGAATATTTCAGTGCCACAGGCCCGAAATATATCTCGTGGAGATTTGCGTCGGGTGTTCGGTGAAAAAGAAAGACGAGGACTCGTGATCCTTGATTACTGTTTATTGGAAGTGTTTTGCTGGCTTCTACGTTTGAAGCAAATGAATCAGACTTTGATTTCTGATCGGAAGGCTATAATTATTTTTTAATACTTAAATATACGCTTGGTAATTATTATCGACAGCATCGTTTTGAAATGATAAATTAGAAACTCATAAAAACGAAATACAGTAAATGCATAGTTGTGTGGTATCAAATAATTAAATGTTCTGAAGGAAAAAAATCAATTTGTGATGTAATTAATCAATTTAGCACTATAATAAACCAAAGACTAAATACACAATATTTTAACTATTACCTAATTCTATCGAATGTTATTTATTTTTCTAAATAATTTCCTGTTTAAAGAAATGTATATGGTATTCTAGTTCCGCTATATTCTGCCCCATTAACTTTTTATTCTTTGAATAAGGTCTCGTGTTAACGTTTACTCATACCGAATCGATTATACATATGCTCGAATATATATTAAATGAACCGAATAAGGTAAACCTACAAGTAGTTAGGCACGTCGCAGTGTTTGGCCAAATTACTCAATAACTATTGATCACACTTTTATTGTAAAGTGTATTTAAGTAATAATAAAAGACTATTTAAATATTAAACTATTTTCATAGTTTAATTAACACATATCATTATAAATATAATTATATAACGAAATATTTAGTCTAAATACTGGGCTTGAGTGTCCATCAATCAGTGGTACTTTTACCTTACACATAACACGTCGCAAACTCAGGTGTTCTACTGGTCGCACCTGTTGTACGTGCCCTTCTGGATCCTGATGATCTTCCACGGTCCGAGCTTCTGGAAGTGGTTCGTGGTGCCGGGCACGCTCTACGCGATCGAGCGCATTCGCCGACTGGCCTGGGTGCACGCGCAGCGCGGCAAGACCTACATCAGCTCGGGCCTCCTGCTGCCGTCCAAGGTCACGCACCTGGTGATCAAGCGACCGCCCAACTGCGACTTCCGGCCGGGCGACTACGTCTTCGTCAACGTGCCCGTCATCGCCAAGTACGAGTGGCATCCGTTCACCATCAGCAGCGCACCCGAGCAGGAAGGTGAGGGTTGAATGTTGTTTCTTTGATATTATACAAAAACTGAATCTGAAGTCTGCTAGGTAGTGTAATCGAAAAAGTGTAGACAATGCCTAGGCTGCAAACATATTGGGCCGATCTACTATGGTATATTTAATAAACTTCGAAATTACCAAAATTTAAATTTAAATTAAAAGCTTTATAGAAGGATGATTACTCGGGCCCCATTGTAAATTTAATCAGTCAATTCTTTAATATTAGTTAGTATTACGAAATAGTATAATAACTATGTGATTTGAAACAATGACCAAAATGTAGTAATAGAAATAATAAAACTACGAGTAGTTAAAGAATGAGGGCTATTCTGTCGCTTGATGGCGCTAGTGTGACACGTGAGTCAAAACATTGCGAGTATATACACACATATATGTTTGTAGGATGCGCGTGCATATGTATGTATAGATATACTTGCAATGTTTTGACCCACGTGTCACACTAGCGCCACCAAACGGCAGAATAGCCCTCATTACGAAAGGCTCACTTACTGAGCGAGAATTATTTTTACTACTTCACTTATCTCAGTGCATTTGAATATTAGAAAATGTATTTCCTGAGTTTGCATCCAGTCAGAAGATAGAAAGATCAGGATTTATCTTCTCAATCAACGTACTACATTAATTTTAGATGCATTTTAGCGAAATTTCATTAATTGGAATTTATAATTACTGGTAACGTGGTTAGACATTGTCTAAGTGTTTTTCATTTAGCTTACAGTTATATATTTTTATATGATTAAACCAATTGACTAGTATTTTATTGCAAGCAAAATCAAAAGATAATTCAAAATGACTGGATAACTATTCGATGGTGATTATAGATCACAGCACTTTCATTTATATAGGTTTTATAAATGACAAATCTATATAGTTATAACAACTACTTTTTATTTGCCAGAGTACATGTGGTTGCATATCCGAGCGGTTGGCGAATGGACCAATAGTCTATATTCTTACTTTGATAAGGAGCAACAGAAACTTCATCGCGGCGACGTATTACCTGTTGAAAACTGCACGACCAGAAAAACGCCGTAAGAATTTATTAAATACTCGTATATAAAACTTGAAAATGAATTAACAATATTATTTTAAATCAGGTGCAAAGTTGTTAAGAGCATTCCAACGATTCTCGAGAAAAAATTCTCCACCGATTCCCTCGACGACCCGAGGGGCCTGGTGAATCCTGTTTTCGTACCGGAAACTGAAAAGACATCATCGTCCAATCCCGCTATAAGTTCACCATCATCTTTCGCAACTGCTGCAGAATGTAAGTAGCTGGGGGCTCCTTTGTTAAGAAATGTGATTGAACGAATAGTAATCAATTATTTTTGTGCGTTTTTAGTGAGTTCCACTCCAGCGAGAACACCACGAGAGAAAAGGCTACACCAGCTGGTTTTGGGTAGCAAGATGCCTCTCGAAAAGTCGTTTTCCATGCCAGACATGCAGACGAAAACGAAAAAGAGACAAAGAATGATGGTGTAAGTCACTGTTGCCTGTATATTTTAGTAAATTTTATTATTAGTAAAAGCGACTTTTTATATTAATGCTATAGACCAAAGCTTTGTTGTAATATATTTGCGATAACTTTGAGAAATAGAAATTCATATAAACTATCCTGTTCAAATCTTCAAAATAAAAATACAATTTAAACTTTTTTTTCTAATAAAAATGATCAGAAAAGTCTAATTCGAACTCTATACCCAATCTTGTAATCGTCTAAAATTTCTTTATAATGAGTTTATTATCTATGTATAAACATTTTAAAATTTAACTGAACACTGTATGTTAAATTAATTTGAAAATTTAATGTTTTGTACTATACCTTTTAGTTTTGTATAGAGTTTAAAATCAGATAATTTTCTACCAGGGTAGTGTTGAACTATTTAACGATGTAATATTTTAAGATGAATGCATAATTTCTTTACCCTGCATTTTGTATTTTTCTATAGTCTTCGCGATTATATGAGGTCTGAGTCCGAGAAAAGCTTTGACGAATGTTCCATACGTCGAGCGAGATTAAAGTCATTGGGCTTGGCTTATTTGAGTCCACAAAATAAATCATTAGCGCAAAGTTTTCGTTATATGCGCACTAAGCCAACTATAATTGCATTCAAAACTCCGAGTTTGGAAAACTGTGAATATGAATTTCCTTCTTCAACATCAAAATCAAGTGAGTTTCTTAAAGAAATTTTCATTACGCTTATTAAAATTAAAAATAGTATTAAGTTAAAAATATGTACACTTTTTAGACATTAATGAAGATCAGCCTAAAACGGAAACACAAATTATACCAGCGGCAGTTGCTGAGGAAGGCAGAGTAGGAACAGCTTATGAAGAGAACAGAAGAAAACAAAGTTGCTTTAGAGGTGTAAAGTACGAAATAACTTGCCATTCCCCCATAAATTATCCAGTTGGAAAACCTCTTGAGGTACGTACAACTTTTAATTACTGTGCATTTAAAATTAAACTAATAAATTTTAATGTATGGCATATAAATGATTAAATTTCTTTAGGGGAGGTCGGAGCGAATTTTACCATTGACCTCCACTTCGCGCCGTATTTTTCGTTATACGTCTAGAATTTACATAGTAACATCAAACTCGAGGGTGATAATAATTTGTTATTGTGTAAAGAACAGTGGACAACAGAGTTTTTGTTTATTAATAGCTTCAAAACTTTTTTATTATGAAATATTATTATAACTGACCAATAGAAAACAGTACAAAGGTCGGTTATCATACCATTTCTTACCCTCATCGGCGGCTTCACGTCGCGTCGTATTTTTTGTTAGACGTCGAGATTTCATAAAAAATCGTACATACCCTGGTGGAAAATTAATCTAGAACTATGTAGATCTATCTAGTTTGTCATGGGAATAATCGAGGGCCTCGATAAAACTAGATAATTTTCTACCAGGGTAGCGACCTTGATAATCATTTATTATTATGTAAAGAATAGTGGACAATGAAATTTTTGTACTACAAATGCCTACAGATTTTTATTTTTGTGATACAAGTTTTGGAAGTAATCATAATGTTAATGTAAAATACATTACAGAATAATATAATGAAATACACAATATTAAGTTCGTAAAAACATACATTTATTTTTTAAATAAAGACAAGTTGTAACATAGGTTGTACATTAAGGTGGACTCCGTTGCGAAGTTCTGTGATAATAATACGCTTATATATGCATACAAAAATGCACTCATTTTAGTTACATACTAATTATTTTTTATATTTGGCTGGCACAGGGTATTTTAATTAAATAATCGAAACCAGCAATTAAAAATCTACAATCTACTGGTGGTTTTATAAAGAAATAATGGGTTTTCATGTAGTTATAGGCATAAATGCTAATTTCGCCATAATGTTGCTAATCGAGCCTATGTTAAAAATTCTAATTGCAAACATTTTTTGCCCTTCAGTTTACCTGGCAATCCCACCTAACTAAAATTTCAATAAAAAGCTTAAGACGTACCCGTTAATTAAGAAGCCACCTTAATTATAAGCAACTAAAAATTGACTGAAAACCCTCATTCTGCTGGCAGATCTACCTGGACGGACCTTACGGTGCGCCGTCGAGCCACATATTCCAGGCCCAGCACGCCGTCCTGATAGCCACGGGCATCGGGGTCACGCCGTTCGCCTCTATACTCCAGTCGATCATGCACCGCTACTGGAAGGCGCGACACACATGCCCCAAGTGCTCCTTCGCTTGGGCCAGCGAGATACCCGCCACCGTCATGAATCTCAGAAAGGTTCAAACTCATATACGCGCGACAGCACGCTCAGTAGTTGATTACATATTACAGTTTTCAGAAAGAATGTGTATCGGATCTATTTACGCTTTAACCCCTTAGTGATTTAACCCTCTACGTCCGGTGGGTGTCCTCCAGGACCAATACATGTTTTCGTTGTTCTCAAATTTTCATATGGTAAATTCGAAATCATACGAAGTAAATATGTCCATCAGGTCGCAGTGGGTTATTTCCGAGTTCTTATTAGGAGAATAAGTTATCTTTGACCGTATAGGGACCGAAAAACTTGAAAAATTAAAAAAGAAGATTGCACATATCCAAATCTTACAGTCCAACAACTACCTTGCATTTTCCAGAATTTATCAGAAATTTTACAACGTTTTATATGCTTGCGACTTGGAGGATTTACCCTTTGAAATACGAGGGTAGTTCAATAAGTCTTTAGAATAAAGTATAAAAACAATTTTTTTTGGGTAAATTTTTTTTTATTTTTCAACATAATCTCTTTGGAGCTCTATACACTTGGTCAATCGCTTTTTAAGTTTTATTAATCCTTCAGAAAAGTGCGTTTTCGAAAGTTCCTCAAAATAAGCACTTACAGAGGCAATGACGTCTTCGTTGTCCGTAAATCTCTGTCCACCGAGCCATTTTTTTAAGTTTGGAAATAAGAAAAAGTCACTGGGGGCTAAATCTGGTGAATACGGTGGGTGTTCGACCAATTCGAATTTTAGTTCTTCAATTTTAGCCATTGAAACGAAGCATGTGTGAACTCGGGCGTTGTCGTGATGAAAGAGAATTTTTTTTCTCGCCAAATGTGGTCGTTTTTTTTTAAATTTCTTCTTTCAGCTGCTCTAATAATGATGCATAATACTCACCAGTAATTGTTTTACCCTTTTCCAAGTAGTCAATAAGTATAATTCCACGTGCATCCCAAAAAACTGTAGCCATAACCTTACCAGCTGACTTTACGGTCTTTGCCTTCTTTGGAGCTGGTTCGCCTGTGGAAATCCACTGTTTGGATTGTTCCTTTGTCTCAGGAGTGTAGTGGTGTATCCATGTTTCATCCACAGTCACAAATCGACGAAAAAATTCCTCAGGATTCCGACTTATGCGCGCCAAAAGAGCCTCAGAGGCGACCACTCTATTGCGTTTATTCTCAGCTGAGAGCAAACGCGGCACCTATCTTGCCGATAGCTTTTTCATGCCTAATTTTTCATGTAGAATTGAAACAACTGCACCTATAGATATCCTTGTGGCCTCAGCTAACTCACGCACTTTTAATCTTCTATCCTTCAACACCATATCGTGGATTTTATTGATGATTTCGGGAGTAGTTGCTTCTACGGGCCTTCCTGAACGTGGTTCGTCACTTATTGATGTACGACCACGCTTAAATTCATTTACCCAGTTATAAGCCGTTGCTAAGGCAGGGGCAGATGTGCCATGAACTGAGTCCAATTCATTTTTTATCACATATGGAGTTAAACCCTTTAAATGAAAATTTTTAATTACCGCTCTGAACTCGTTTTTTTCCATTTTTCTTAACAAGCAATTTTTTTTTTCAATTGGTTATAAAAACACGTAAACTCAGAAGATGTGGACTGTGACTGCACCATATATCTAGTCGGGAGTGGTGCTGACTGAAAACAGATGATTTGGAGCGATTCGCGCGCCATCTGTTGGTCATTCTAAAGACTTATTGAACTACCCTCGTATTGTAATACTCGGATCAGTATTTGATGTAATGCTTTCTTTTATATTATTAACTAGGGAAGGACAATTCCTCAAAATAGAATCGAATCACGAAAAGTATCGATACTTAAGAATCGATTATTTTAGAAAAGAATCAAAGTATCGCTACAGAAAGCGATACCTATTGGTTTTGAATTTTTGATTTTCAGGTTTCGTATTCTTAGTATTCTTACTAAAAATCTTATTTCTCGTACTGTTGACTATTAGAAGTGCCAAAAAGCAATAATACTATTTTAGTTAATTTTCTATTTTTGTAGAAAATCTATCGTGGGTGTCATTTAAATGAAAATTGTCTGATTGGCTCTGGGCTCAAAAGCCGTAGTTATTAATTATATAAATCGAAAGCTACTGCATTGAAAATTATGAATATAGTATTTTTAAAATAACATTCTAAATAATAAAATACGAATAATTAGTAAGAAACTCCAATACAGCAACACATTTATCGCGTATTTGTAATAAATTTATCATCTCACTTAAAAAAATTCTCCCAACAAAACAGCTCTTGTTATTCGTCGACATGTACCGCAGAAGAACAATAAAAAACTCATCACTTTTGTGTTTGGCGTAAAAAATAGGTGGACTTTTTCTGGATCAATCGGGATCAGCGCTCGTTCGAGTGGTTCGTCAATCTGCTCTCGCAGCTCGAAATGGAGCAGGCCGAGCTCGGCGCGACAATGGAGCGCTTCCTCGAGATGCACATGTACATAACCAGCGCCCTGCAGAAGAGCGACATGAAGGCAGTGGGACTCCAGCTGGCTCTGGAGTTGTTGCACGAAAAGGTGAGTCGCGCGTCACGGGGAACTATCAAGCGAATCCGAAAGAGCGATTTTGGAATATTCGCGATTGAAATTAAATGGCTAGGCTACCTTGACGACCAAAAGAACGCGTGATTTTCAAAACTTTTTATGAATAAATTTGTATGAATTACCTAGTAATGAAATTAATTAAAAATACAATACATAGTTTTATTTATTCTAGTATTAATAAACAAAATTATTATTGATGATTTTTTTATCGGACTTTGAACTAACCATCTCCATGACAAGCTATATAAGAGGGCAACATTTGATCCGAGGACAAAATACATTATCTTGTTCATTATCCGCGATATTTACTAGAGAAGCATCATATTGATATATTTTTAACCCCCTCAGAATAAGATTGTGACACCTCCATTTTTTTCCCTTGATTTTTGTACATAAAATAGCTAATACGAAAATAAAAGCCCCTTATATACTTTGAAAATTAGCCCAAAAACGTTGAGAAACTATAGTACAATCATAAAATTTAAGTAGAAGAATGTGATTTCGAATAAAATGTATGTTACTTGCTTCATTTTACAGAAACATACATCTTTTAGTTATCATAGTTGTGTTCTGCGAGTGCAATATATCAAAACATAGATTTTTGTAAATGTGATAAGCATTTCAAAAAATACATTTATCCTTTTATACTAAATTACCTATACTGTTTTATTTTACACTGCGTTTTGTAGGTAAGAAAATCTCGTATAAAGTTATTTGTTTGAAAAAAATATTTCGATGCATCATTACAAATTTGTATGTATCTTATCTAGACAAATTATATATGTATTATGTAACTTATTTAGATACATTCTCTAACTTCCAGGCATAACAACTTGTCCTTTTATTAAACTAGTTTTTAGTTATTTTCATGGTATATTTTCATAAAAAGTCAAAAGTTGCAAAAGTTCATTTGGCAATTTAAAATTAAAACATCAATATCTCGACATTGCAAAAAATGGACTCACTTTGACTTTTTACTATAGAATCACTGTTATAAAAGTGTATGTTGTGTAAAATGTTTTTAATGGTTTGCATCACTGTATTTATCAAATAGAAGTAGATATTTTAGGTATTGAGTGTCAAGGTGGCCTAACCCCTTCAAAGTTCAATCCGATTTTCCCTTTCTCGTAAGTTATAAAGGAAAATTTGTTATTATTATTTGTTTTCTTTTTATATTTAAACTCTGTACACATGATAACGTTTTCAAAGCATAATACGACGGGACTTTTTATGACGTACGAATACCTGAAGCTTTGTGTATAATCCCAAAATCAAATTATTTCCGATAATTGTCCTAAAATCATTACCCTTGAATGTTAAAAATCCGAGAGTGAGAAATCCGCGCACACATGGTAGGTTTTCAGGATTCTGGCAAAATTATATCGAAGGCACTTATCCTTACTTTGGTTGAACTTGAAACTGCAGCTAAAAATAAGATGACGGGCACTACTTGTAAAAAAACCTATTGTTTTAATTTGTTAACGTAAACACGAAAACAAGATTGAAACAAAAAGTTAGTCTGTTATTATATAGTTTACAATGAGTAAATTATTAAGAGGACAGACCTGGGTTAGACCAAAAAAAAATTTCTTTTAGCCCATAAAACTTTTTATATTTAAACGCAATCATTCTGAAATTTTTTTAACTATTAATATTTCGCCTTTAATTTCACCATTATAAAAGTAAAAATCTTGATTCTACATGTCGTAATAATACTAATTGTCAATACCATTTTTCGCGAAATCAAAAAGTACATACTCTGTACCATGGGTAAAAAGGCTTTTCACCTTTGGTACACAATATTCTATTATGAACTCATAAAAAGATTCTTTTTGGTATTAATCCAGGCCTACTCGTTTAATTGTCTATGAACCGTTTGTTGTCGGTAATATTCTATACATACATCATACTTTGTATTTTCAGGTAGTTAGAAGATAGTTAATGTTTTTACAGAAAAAAATGTAAATTGAAACATAATAAATAACAAATGCTGTGCAAAATTAGTACAAAATAAAATATCTCCTTATAGCAACAGACTAACAATCCAAAGCTTCGCGATCGCACTCTTGACCAATCTCTATATACGAACGTATACCCTACTCAAACCGAAATCTCTTTATAGAAAGCTGCCTTCAATTAGCCACGGTAAAAAATAAATTGCATGAAAATTCGAGAAATCGCTCGCGCTCGTTGTAACTCGTTGTTACAGCGCAGCGCGTGTGCATTCAAAAATCATGTGGGTCGCGATTTAAAATAAATAAATAAACAAATAAAAGCATCGATATAAATGTAGCTTTGGTGGGCGGGGCTGGTGTACGGGGCACATAAAAACAATTACGATTCGGCGTGCAATTATCTTAATTAGCAGCTGGGCGTCAGTGCAGCAGCGGCTAAAATGGTTTTCTATTATGGGTCGACCGACTGTCTTACTTTTATGCGTTTGCAGGAGAAGCGGGATCTGATTACGGGACTGAAGACGAGAACGAACGCGGGTCGGCCGAACTGGGACAAGGTCTTTAAGCAGCTGCAGGATCGGAAAAAGGGCAAGGTTACGGTCTTTTACTGCGGGCCGCCGCAGCTCGCCCGTATCCTGCGCTACAAGTGCGATCAGTTCGGCTTCAACTTCCGCAAAGAGTCCTTTTGAATGCTGCGCCTGCAGCTCTTCGAGCTCGTTATTATCACTGCTCATAATCGTCGTTGTTAAGTTCTTCTGGCGCTTTGCACGTCGACGTCGAGACCATCTTGTATTATGCCGATAAACGAAAAATTATTTTATTTTTTCAAATCCTTACGTTTCTATACCCTGGTAGAAACGTTTCCCATATGTTCGCCAGATTTTACTCTATTTTATAGGGAATGGCCAATTTCTGCTTAAAAGTCTGGCCAGAAACCCCGCTACCTGTCGACGTTTTCTCGTCAGAAACCTGACCAACTTATGGTTAATGAATAAATAAATAAAAAATAACGTTTAACGAATTTTTATAATTTAATAATGATTATTATGTCATGGATTTAATAGCTTATTGTTAATAGACTGCTAAGATATATTTGGGATAGATTCGAAATAAAAACTAAAAACTTATTTCATTAAAAGTTTTTTTAAGGTTAGAGTTTTATAATTAAATAAAACATAAAAAAATCAAATAAATAATCGAATAAAAATTTGCATGATGTTTTAACGCAGAATTACTATAATGGGATTTACATTTTCAATAATTTTTTATGGTTATGTAAGCTATTTAGATTTTCTATAAATTTCTGGTCAGATGCTGGTTTATTTCTGGCGAACTATTAGGAAACGGATCTGCCCAATAGATCGTGAACCGACCATCTAATATGCTCAATTTTCTACCAGGGTACATTTCTATTTATTACAAGTATCTGAATCTGATTCAATTATTTCCTACTGCTTTAAAGAAAAGATTCAAATTATTAAATTTGGTTGAGAGAATCTAAAAATACTCATAACTCATTTGAGGCTGTTAAGAAAATTTTAATTTTATTATAAATATTAAAGTTTTTGAATATTTAGCATTTTTAAGAAAATAGCGAAATAATAAAATAAATAAAAAGAAAAAATTAATGTTTAAACATTGTGAATCCTCAGTTATTTCATTATTTTTCGTTATATATATATATATATATATATATATATATATATATATATATATATATATATATATATATATATATATATATATATATATATATATATATATATATATGCATTGTTCTATTTTAGAAGATACACGAGTATTTGTCATATGTACCACTATTATCCGATACAATTAATAATTTTATATGAGTACTTACAAAGTACGTACTCATAAAATGACTACAATATCGCATAATAGATACATTATCAACTTTAAAACGATTTTAGTAAATCAAATTAATTAAATGGAATATTTATAAGAAATTAATTTATATAAAGAAATATTTCGGAGTCCTTAATAGTTTTTTGTTTTAAAAACAACCATTCTGAAATTTTTTGTATTATTAGAACTACTTTATAATATCCTTATATTTACCGATGTTAAACCTTAAAATCTCGATCCTACACATCACAATGCATTGTCATTGTCAATGTAATACCTTAAATATTTACGGTGTGCACGATTCTAGGTGACGTGATAAGCGAAAATTTATTTTATTGTATATTTTTCAGAAAGAAAAACAATCATTAACAAATTGATATTCATAACTTTCTATAAATTGGATTAACAAAAAGGTAACACACTTAATTTTTAGTAGATATCATACGAGTCGAATAATGTGCTCAAATCGTTATCCGAATCTGAAAAAGTTCAAACCGTTTTTGCTAAGAGCGGGCAAAATAGTACATTGTGTAACAAGGGAATAAAATCGAAGATTATTCCCGAGGACAATAATCACTCGAGGGAATACTCGACTTTATTCCCGTGTTGCATATAGAACTTTATTCCCGACTTAACTGTGGCCACTTTATTGACTTAAAAAGACGGACATTCAGTAAGAACTAGAATTTATTGCAAATACATTTGCGAGAGAAAAAAGCAGATTTTTCCCGCAACTGCGGGAAAACAGTAAATTTGCGGGAAAAAGTAGATTTGCGGAAATTATATTCTACTTTGTCCCGCTTTTAAGGTCAATAATGTGGCCATTACGGTTGAGTTGGGAATAAAATTTTGTTTGCTTGCCGGTCGGAAAGCAGCCGCTTTGCGCTCGCTTTTGAGGCATAAAAAATCGCGAAAATCGTTCATGTAAGACAGAAAGAAATTTTTTATTGTTCAATCTAGGCCTGCCTTCTTAATTGGATAAAGTGAAAAATATTTTAAACTTCTTATTTAATAATATATATGGACATATATAATATATATATATATATTGTGTAATTCTTATTCATCACAAATATGTGGATCTACAAACAAAGAGTGTTAATTTCTGACATTGTCAGTAGAAAGAAGATTAGTGCAACTACATTATATAAGAACAGCGCAACGTGAAATTTGTATTTTTAAATTTGCATGTGGTATTGCTATTTTTAAATCTGCGTTTTTCTAGCACCGTTTTATAATTACTCGAACTAAACAAAAGTTGTTTTTAATAAGGTGGGGAGACCGGGGCTAAGTTGGGCAGTGAACAGTGTTCTTAAAACTAAAAATAAACATAGTAAATGACTAAATAACATACTGAAACCATTTAAATAGTTAGTTACAACCAATTACTTGATACACTAATTGCAATACTATTTTTCATAAAATGGTAAAAAATAAAAGTCTCAAAACATAAAGTGTCCAACGTAGCCCCGGTGTCCCCTACGAACGTTTATATACTTCTTATATTTTTCGAAAATTAAGTCCTTAAATAGTAAAAATAGACTTTATTTTAAAGTTTAAACACTTACTATATATTTCAATTTCATAACTATACCGCTTTTAAACAAGTGATGCACTATTACTTTAGAGAATGTAATTTAATATAATTATCATTAATATTTTCGTGAGCATTATACTTGTGACAAAATCTTCTGTGTAATTGCTATTAACTAATGTAATATCGAAAAAATGTTAGTATATAAATAGAACGTAGAGAGAATGCAAGTTGATATAAAATTATATTGGGTATATGTTCAGTTATAAGTGCTAAAATCATTTTCTTATTATTTTAGAACATTTTGATTTTACTTATAATGATGAACAAAATACTTTTACTTTAATTGTTCTGTTTATTAAATTAAAATATCGAAATTATTATAAAACGTTGTGTACATCCTTTTATATAATGTATACAATTGTTATATTTCTAGTTAACTATTCTACATACAATTCAGATGATTCAGATACAATTACGTATGTATATATATATATATATATAAAATTAAAATCTTACGACCTTTTTATTACATTAGTTTTTAAAAACTGAAACTATAAATAATATCTTTAATGTATATGAATGTACATACTTCAAACTTTGTTGTATTTATTATTAAGTATATTTGTAAGTTGTAAGTTCTTTTGTGTACTATATTTAATTTTAGTAAAACAATGCAAAAACTAAATATTAACATTTATTTCCAATCTGATAAAATATTAGATCCCCCATGATTATCATTTTCTAAAGTACTAGATACTTAGTACACTATTTCTGCATAATATGTAATTATTTCAAATTTTCCCTCTTCAATAAATCTTTTCTCTGTAATGGCTTAACGAAAGATTATTTGCAATAACTATTTTTGTTATAAGATATTAGTTTCGTTGAAAAATGAAAATAATTTTAATGTTTTCCTAAGAAGGAGAGACCACGGAATTCAGGTCACAGATTTAGATGTAACTTTGGGAATCGTTTTTTAGTATCTAAAAGTAATTACCAAAACCTATAGTTGTATTCAATAGGTCTTTGTATAGTATACGGTGGCCACTTTTGAACCGCCTATACCACTCTTTTATTTGTGTTTTGCCCATACACTCATCTTTAAAGGCCTTTTGCAACATTTCAATAGTTTCCGCACAACTTTTACCGAGATTAAAGCAAAATTTTATGCAAATTCGCTGTTCGGTTCGTTCTGCCATTTTTAGCAATAAGCAAATTGCGACGAACGCAAAAAAGTCGTTGTAAACAAATACACGCTGCGCGGGAACTAAGGCGTTTCATCGGTATCTCAGGCTACTGACGAGAAGGTTAGGAGTTGCTGGTGACGTTCGTACCCTCCAGAGGTCGCCTGAGTCTCTCCGCGCGAAGATATGAACGTAGGTAGGATACTTTTGGGACAGACCTCGTACTATAGATGCAGCGTACTTCAATAATGTTGACAGTATACCTACATATATATCGTATTCTTAACATTATGCATATAAGCAATACTAGTACTTAGGCTCCATTGAATAAAACTACGGGTATAATGCTTCATTTTTAGGTACCAGAAGACAATACCCAATGTTTCATCAAAATCTGTGAACCGAACTCCAAAATCTCCCTTTGTAAGTTGTCAAAGTATATTTTTTGCTTTACCTTATCAAAATATATATACCTAATATCATTGCTTGAGTCACAGGTTAAGTATTTTATTGCGATGCGGATTAATTGATAGAATAATTAAATAATTTAACAAATTATAAAATATCTATCATATAATTAATTTTTATTAATTAGTGATTTAATTTAATTATTTACTTACTATAATTTTAAGACTATTAGCTAGTATAATAAATTCTTGATCATATTTGAAGCATTGATAAACTTTTGGCAATATGCTTTTTTGAAGAAGTCGAAAAATGTTTTTATCTTCAATCATCACATTAATATGAGTGTAGTAATCCTACAAAATAATTAAAAACATACTACAAGAAAAATGATTTCGTATGTATAGAATACAATTATACATTCATACTTCAGAAATATATTGCATAGGTATAGCATTACATAAGCAATTACATAGAAAAAAGAAAAAGGAATTAAATAAATATATATATATATATATATATATATATATATATATATATATATATATATATATATATATATATATACTTTAAGTATCGCGACTGTTGGATCCATGCCAATAGCAAGTGAAAAATGCTCTAATGCTTGTTTAACATTATTTGGATTCTTCCAGTAACTTAAGGGGGCATGCCTGGGTTAAACCTAAAGAAATACATTTCTATTCCGAGTTCAGAAAACTTTTTATGTTTAAAAGCAATCATTCTGAAAATTTTTATGCTATCAAAACACAATAATATCTTAAATTTTGCCGTTGTAAAATCTCAAAATCTTGATCCTATACGTCACAATAAATCAGTATTTTCAATACCATACTTATTAAAAAACCTCTAATCCTTACACAATTCGAGGTAACATGATGAACAAACATTTTTTTCGATGGTTATTCGATTCTTTTTGGCGTTTATTACAAAAAGAGCGGAGCACTTTTTCCTTTAAATTTATTTATTTTTTTCGGAGATCCAATCGATTTTTAAAAAAATATTTTAAATCCTTTTTAAAAAATTAATTGGATCTACAAAATAAAATAATAAAAAAATTGACGAATAAGTGCTCCACTCTTTTTGTTATACATGTCAAAAAGAATCAAATATCCATCGAAATATAGTATATTACGCATCTAGGGAGGTAAAGAATTGGCGAGTCCATAGCACGTGTAAAAGCCACCCGAGCCAAAGGCGAGGGTGGCAAACACGTGCTATGGGGTCGCCATTTTACCTCCCATGGTGCGTATACTATTTTTCCTCACACCAGCACCGAATTTTCCCCACACCTGTACCGAAAGTACCACTTTTCCTCCCGAGCGCCTGGAGAGAAATGTGTATTTTCGGTTCTGGTGTGAGGAAAAATAGTATACGCACCATGGGAGGTAAAATGGCGACCCCATAGCACGTGTTTGCCACCCTCGCCTTTGGCTCGGGTGGCATTTTACACGTACTATGGACTCGCCAATTCTTTACCTCCCTAGATGCGTAATATACTATTTGTTCTTCATGTCATTTCGAATCGTGTAAGGATCAGAGGTCCTTTAATAAATATGGTATTGAAAATAATGATTTATTTTGACTTATAGGATAAAGATTTTGATGTTCTACAACGGTAAAACTTAAGATATTATTGTGTTTTGATAGCATACAAATTTTCAGAATGATTGCTTTTAAACAAAACAAGTTTTCTAGACTCGGAAAAAGAATGTATTTCTTTAACCCAAGTCTGCCCCCTTAAATGCCACTTCTACGTTAAGATTCTGTACGCCTGTACTTGTTGCATTTACCTGTTATACACGGGATGCTTTAACGCTATTTTATCAAGACATATTTTAGATTTTCGAAACATATAGTCTTTTTTAAATGTATTCATTTGAATAAACCCAAGAGCCAGTCTTAAACGAACTATACAACTTTCTGGTTCATTGTTCAAAATTCTATTGTACATTTAAGAGTCATTTGATTATCTTTTTTTCTCTGTATAATTGAGCAAGAAATATATACCACAATATGGATTTTTAGAAATTGCCTTTGTAAAATAATTACTTTCCTGATCGGTTGGTATGAATTTAGAATTCTTATTTCGTCTCTTAATTCTCAACAATTTACCCAAAATTAACCACCAGAAATCGCAATTAGCATTTTTATTTTGCTTCACGAATGCATGATTCAGTTTCGTTAGGATAAGTTTTAGACACACAAAGCATTTTGTTGCTTGTAAAACATAACAAAATTTGCAGAGATTCCAGAATCTTTCCTGAAATATATTGTTATAGTAGGGAAGAATACCGATTTTTAGTTAACAGTGTAATCTTGTAGATCGTGGTATAATCTCTTTGTAAACTTTTGGAATTTTCACGATATCTTCAAAATTGATAAAGCTATAAGTAAAACTTTAAAAAGATTTGACGTCACTTAAAGGACCAATAAGCTATAACTTTCGCAAATTAAGTCTTCTTTTTTAATACCAATACAAAAAGCAATATACGTCGGCTTAGATTCTCTACCATTTGCGCAAGTTCCAATCAAAAAACAAATTTTGTATTCTTCCCTATTAAGTATGTAAATCGAGTTTTCATATTTAAAAACTATACGATTTTGTTATGACTGTACGTATCTGTATAAATACATTCATTGCCGAAGGCGGGCTTGTTCGATTAATCGAGATTACTAAGGTAGATGTTTAGAGTAAACATATATTTTATCTATTTAAAATAAAACTATTAGTTACAGTCTTTAACCACATTTCTAATTAGTATTATAACTTGAAATTACAGCTTTTTCAAACGAACTTTTATCACTAACAATAGGTTTGTTATAAAAACGATTAAAAATATTAGATCTTTGTGACCAACCAGCCAAATTTTTTATTATACTAATGCCTATTCCTTTTTTCAAATCGACTGATGTTGATGCATGCCGTATACTGTGAGGTGCATATTCTTTGCTTATACCGCATTTGGTCATGAAAGCTCGAATCCATTTACTTATCGTATCCTTAGAAGCTTTTTTAAAGGGCGCTCTTGTGGTTAAGATCAGATCGTTACAGCTATTTCGAGATGCACTTGTGACAACTAGATAAGTGTTTTAATGACGCACAGCTTTCGCTTTTCTTCAAATTCTGGTAAGATAAGTAATGGTTGATAAGCACCTGGACTTGAAGTTTTTATTTTTTGTTGCATTTTTATTTAATATCCCTGCTTTGCTTTTTCTATATTACTGATATTTATGAATTAAATTATCTTTTTTCTGTGTGCCGTAATTAAGGCAAGCAAAACAACTAATTTTCAGAAAGTTCTGGCAATGTTAACTCTTCAAGAGGGTACAATTGCTTTAGTTTCGTTAAAACAGGTTCTAAATCATAAATCTTATCATATATCGGCATTGTTAGCTTGTTACTGAATACACCTTTCATTAATCTACCGATCGTTGTGTTTATACCCACTTTATCGCCAATAATTAGAGATAACGTCGATCTGATGGTATTAAGAGTACCATAAGAAGATCCATCTTCATACTTTTTAGATAACCAATTAACAATATGTTCAATTTCAGGATCAAAAATATCACAATTTATCTCTTGACAATACATGTTAGTTTCCGATATAGATTTTTCTAATAAATCTATAGTTTTGTCGTTGATGTTTCTTTTCTGATAAGCTTGCTGATGGATAAAACTCCAGCCACTAACCATATCTTTAAGGCCAACGGATGGTGGATTTTTCTACAAGAAGATAGTAATAAATTATTATCTGGTTTAAAATATACAGGTTTTTTCACTAACATAGATTTCCACACCGAATACCACGGCTGTGACGGCCAATGTGAAACGATTAAGATACCTTGTGATTGGTCTAGTTGAATCTTTTTTATAACTTTTAAAATTAATAAAAATGGTGGGAATGCATAAAATTGGAAATGACTCCATGGAAACGTGAAAGCATCCACACAATATGCATCTGGATTAGATGTTTATTTCTCAAGTAATTTATAACTGGTTTCATAATCTTGGTATGTAGCCAGGGTGCTATGTTTATTCCAAATAGTAAGCATTTGCATTCAAAAATTTGATTTCTCCAATTAAAACTTAAAAATTTTTGGTTGCTTGCGTGCACTGGTATGAGAAAATAAGCATCTTTCAAGTTTAGTGACGTCAAATAACATCCTTTTGAGGTTAGCTTCATTGCTGTTCTGACATCTTCCATCTTGAAGTGATCAGTTGTTATAAACTTATTAAGTTTCTTTAGATTTAAAACGAACCTATATTTACCATTAGATTTAGGTACTAAAAAGTATGATGAGATGAATTGGCCTTTACAAGCTCATACTTTTTTAATCGCCCCTAGAGTTAATAGATTATTGATAACCTTGTACATAAGTGGTTCGTTCTTCATATTTAGAAGATTTTGCTTTGGAGGATTTACCTGAATTGGCGTACGGTCAAAATTTATTTTATATCCTGATATACGAGGGTAGTTCAATAAGTCTTTAGAATGACCAACAGATGGCGCGCGAATCGCTCCAAATCATCTGTTTTCAGTCAGCACCACTCCCGACTAGATATATGGTGCAGTCACAGTCCACATCTTCTGAGTTTACGTGTTTTTATAACCAATTGAAAAAAAAAATTGCTTGTTAAGAAAAATGGAAAAAAACGAGTTCAGAGCGGTAATTAAAAATTTTCATTTAAAGGGTTTAACTCCATATGAGATAAAAAATGAATTGGACTCAGTTCATGGCACATCTGCCCCTGCCTTAGCAACGGCTTATAACTGGGTAAATGAATTTAAGCGTGGTCGTACATCAATAAGTGACGAACCACGTTCAGGAAGGCCCGTAGAAGCAACTACTCCCGAAATCATCAATAAAATCCACGATATGGTGTTGAAGGATAGAAGATTAAAAGTGCGTGAGTTAGCTGAGGCCACAAGGATATCTATAGGTGCAGTTGTTTCAATTCTACATGAAAAATTAGGCATGAAAAAGCTATCGGCAAGATAGGTGCCGCGTTTGCTCTCAGCTGAGAATAAACGCAATAGAGTGGTCGCCTCTGAGGCTCTTTTGGCGCGCATAAGTCGGAATCCTGAGGAATTTTTTCGTCGATTTGTGACTGTGGATGAAACATGGATACACCACTACACTCCTGAGACAAAGGAACAATCCAAACAGTGGATTTCCACAGGCGAACCAGCTCCAAAGAAGGCAAAGACCGTAAAGTCAGCTGGTAAGGTTATGGCTACAGTTTTTTGGGATGCACGTGGAATTATACTTATTGACTACTTGGAAAAGGGTAAAACAATTACTGGTGAGTATTATGCATCATTATTAGAGCAGCTGAAAGAAGAAATTAAAAAAAAACGACCACATTTGGCGAGAAAAAAAATTCTCTTTCATCACGACAACGCCCGAGTTCACACATGCTTCGTTTCAATGGCTAAAATTGAAGAACTAAAATTCGAATTGGTTGAACACCCACCGTATTCACCAGATTTAGCCCCCAGTGACTTTTTCTTATTTCCAAACTTGAAAAAATGGCTCGGTGGACAGAGATTTACGGACAACGAAGACGTAATTGCCTCTGTAAGTGCTTATTTTGAGGAACTTCCGAAAACGCACTTTTCTGAAGGATTAAAAAAACTTAAAAAGCGATTGACCAAGTGTATAGAGCTCCAAGGAGATTATGTTGAAAAATAAAAAAAAATTTACCCAAAAAAAATTGTTTTTATACTTTATTCTAAAGACTTATTGAACTACCCTCGTACAACTCAAGATAAATTTATCTAATATGATTTCGGAACACGCACCATCAAAGTATCTTAGTCGTCCAGCAATCTCACTTACCATTTTTACTTCTTAGTTATCGCCGAGCTCGTTGCCTGAGCTGGTGACTGGCGGCTCTGAACTTCAGTCTGGTTTGATAGTTTGCTCTTCCCGTGCGATCTGGGATGTGGGAAGGATTTCTGGAAGCTGACAGTTTTGCAGCCCGCCTACGACTAGTTTCGATGTCCTCCAGACGGGCCCTTCTAGTTTAACGCAGACGAAGCCTGGAAAACTGTGTTTTTTGTCCTGGTTTGTCTGTGGTTTTAAAGACAATCCTATTTTTTCCACAGCCTTAGCAGTTTTGATTCTTTGAAAAAGTTCTGGGCAAAATAAAAACTCGCCCGTTTTTTATTTCTCTAGAATAGATTTTGCCTTGCGATCAAGGTTTGGATATATAAAAGCTTTTCTTGCCTTTATTAATTGACTATGCAATTCACACATGAGTTTGCCAGCGTAAACCAGTGTGTTGTGATAGCCCTGATAGCACATAACGTTTTTAAAACATTTTAAAAAGGTTGCATCAAAACGCCTTTTAACGTTTAAATGAACAAGTTAATAAACGTTTTTATAACGTATTAAAAATGTGCGAAATGTCCGCAATTTCGTTCAGTAGGCAAAATTATAAAACAATTTTTAAAACGTTTGAAAAACTTTATTTTATAACTATAATACGTGTAATTTAAACAGTAACATCTGAATGTTTTCAATATTTTCAAATAATTAACAAACTAATTATACATACGACGTTTTATATGAATTTTCTTGGCGCCATCCCTGATAACACATAACGTTTTTCGTACAGTTGTTTAAATAGAATTTGATGCTACAAATATCACCAAATTTGGAAGTATCATCCAGATGGTACTTCCAAAATTGGTAATATTTGTAGCATCAAATTCTATTAAATGATTTGCTTCGATATATTCTAGACTAGTATTTTTTCAAACTATTTTCAAACCTGTTTCAAACGTTTCAAAAACGGTTTTACAACGTATTCTGTGGAACGAATCTGCGGACATTGAGACGTTTTACCAACGTTTTTCAGACGTATTTAAAACCGTGCTATTGAACTTTTGAAAGTTTAAACTCTAACGTTTTTAAAACGTTCAAAACACGTTATGTGTTATCAGCAATATTATTATTTACTACAAGTTCGTATTTAAATATATATATATTATACATTAAACACTTCGCTCTTATATAGTAATTAAGAACAGATTCCGTCACTTGCGGGTAGAGTGTCAAACGCCATCTAACGGTGTAATTACGTTTACTCTTCGGCTGATACAATAAAAGGTTCTTAAAGCGTTTTTAAAACGTTAAAATATTACTGTTTTAATTGACGCATTAAAGTTAGAAAATAACGTTATTAAAACGTTTTTAAAATGTTTTTGATTCTGCCTACTGAACCACATTGCGGACATTCCGCACCTTTTCAACACGTTATGAAAACGGTTTTTTATCTTATTCATTTAAACGTTAAAGGGTGTTTTGATGCGTCGTTTTTAAAACGTTTTAAAAACGTTATGTGCTATCAGGGAGTGCTTTTGTATCTATTTCTTTAACTGAATGATTAAATATCATAGGAAGTCCCGTACCCATGAGCTGACAAGCCAGCCCCGTAGAACTCTTGGTCTGTTACAAAAAATTTGTCTCGCTTTTTAGGTGTATCGTTGATGCTAGCCTCAATTTCTGGATTCATCTTTAGGGTTAGGATAGAACAGTTGCCTGAACGTGGATATTTATCCAACAATTCAGCCTTTTTCTCTTTTTTCAATCCATCAGACAATACTTTCTCCTAGGTAACTGCCAAATTCGGATGACAAACAAATGTATTTTAATTTTTAAGCGCCTCATTATCGTCTAAAATAGCTAGTGTTTCCTGATCAAGTTCTACAAAAGCGTTCATTTCTGCTGGACTTGTCTCATCTGGAATCTTATGGGCTTGTGTCGCATTGGCGTCGACATTTTCTTTATTTTCGACCTGTTCTGACGTTTCTCTTGTGTCTGATACGCCTGGCGATTCTAGAAGAGCAAAATATCTAGGTTATGTGCTATCCAGCTTAGGACGCAATTTACATAACTATAGTCACTATGTGCGGCCCGTCTCACGTGTGATCTCACCACCGTCAACAATCAATCGTAAGTTTACCTGCTATTTCCGACAATTCCTCGCTACTTTCAGTCTCCAAATCTGATGACTCTACTTCATCTTTTTTTATCAACTTATTGTTGATCTCTTCTTGAAGTTTCAAGAGCTTAATTTGCAGTTCTTTAATCGAAGAATCACTTTTCATTTCCCCATTATGTACAATAGAAGAAACTCTTACATAAGTTTAATAGTTTGACTATTAACAGGTGTTTAAATTAAGATTATCTATCCATCTTCTATCAACCGTTGATTGTGATCAAATAGATGATACGTTGATTCGGTATTCTGACTGAATGTTTATTAGAATTACCGTCCTCCGCTGTCATGTTCATTTTCATAAATTGCTGTGCGGCAAATGTTAAATTAAAATTTTTGTTTTGAACATTAGTCTCTTGTATTATACCATACGCAAGTAATTAAATTATTTGTAGACGTGCCTTTTTCAAAAAACATTAAAGTCATATTTTTCCTTCTTTCATAAAAATAGACATTTAATAAATTATACCTGGTCATTTAAAGTTTTCGTATTTTGGATGTACATATAATAGATATACTCTAATGTTATATGACATATTACATGACAACATGAAAGCCTCGTTCATAGCATTCACAGACATCTTATATTTAACCGTTAGTAGAGCACATGAAGAACAATTGAATAGAGACCACTGCACAAATGAAATTGTAGCCTGATCAAATAATCAGTTGATTTATACATGTAGATAATCTTTTAAACATTTAGAATATAATATATTAAAGTAAATAATTTGTTTACTTTACTTATAATTGCCTACAGCGTTTTTGACGTTATACTTATAGCTCTATACTAAAGCCTCCTTCATAGCGTTCACAGACGTCTTATATTTCACTGTTAGTACAGTACATGAAAAATAAGTAAATAGAAATCTTTGCACAGATGAAATGATAGCGTGATCAAACGATTCCAGCCTCGCATACGCGCAAGTAGGCGATTTTCGTAAAAAACAGCTAATTAACACATTCTCGGTTAAAAATATAATTTTTCCAATAACATATCTAAAAAATACTAAAAACATAACGCAGAATAAGAGAGCACCTGCGTGGAATTACTGGCGAGGCGCCAGCTCGCGTGGGTGGTTGCACTCGGGGCGCATTTATACTCCACACTAAACTAGATTTTAGCTAACCAACTCATTAATATCAACCGTAAAAAGACAGCATTAGAACATATATTCTTGTATCACGATACCAAATTTCAAGTAAAAATATTAATTAGGTCGCCTGTAATCGACAATCAGGCAAAAAAATTACCTCGTCTCCTATCGTAACGTTCTTTTTTTAAATTCATGTTTTTTAAGCACAATTCAATGCACTGGGTCGCATTATGCCAAATTAAAAAGTACAAAAGATATGGACATTCAAAAATAGTTTCTCATAAAAAAGAGGTTTAATTATCACTTTAAAATTTTTCCATTTTGTATATTAAAAGCACTTATTTATAAGCTGTCGATTCCAACAAATTTCATTAAAAAACTGCCGCTAATTGCTTTAGCAGAATACTTTCTCAAAGAGAGGTTCTGAAAAATTGAGTTTAAGAATTTTATATTGGAAATTCATTTTAAATAAAATACAGTTACAACAAATTCATTAGACACAAGCGTTTCAGTATTGCCAGTCTGAGAAAATCGTAAAATTTGAAATAATTTTTAACATGTCTGCACGCGGACAATTCATTAAATCTTAAAAAATGTACATCGAATAAAACTTGCTAAAAATTATAATGAATTAATAAGTATTAATACAAAATAGACTTTTACACATTTTTTAAAATTAATATGTTTAATAAAAAATGCATCTTTTGCAACGCCGTTACCTTAAGCGGGTCCTGGGTTGCGGATAGAGGAACGACCCCTGAGAAAGAGGTTAGCTACGAATAAAGTGAATAAGCAGTCGCAGACAGCCGATAGGCCCAGGCGTGGGTGTAATGAGCCCACACTGGCGAACGCATTCATCTAGAAACACTACGCAAGCACCACAACAACTACAAACACTATACAAAATCTCCTATCTTACTTTCTTCTTCTACCTTACTCTGTAATGTATCTCTTTTACCAAACATGTCAAACAAAAAATGGGCCAAAAATCCTGCTGTCGTGGAGGATGCGGGAGCGATGACAACTGCCCTGAGAGGGGATGTGTGCCTTGCAGGGGGGCGTTAGGATATGAGAATGAAACCGAGTGTGTCTGACGACGAGTTGACTATGTCCTCGTCAAAGTCGGAAAGCTCTCATAGTTAGTTCTAGGGAGGTATGAGGGTTATCACCCCTAGATGGATGGATTCACCTGCGATCGGAACAGGATCCAATACGCGCGGGTTTAACTTACTATCATGGCTCAAAGAAAACAAAACCAAACCAAAACCAAAAGGTACTTAAGGGTGAGAACCTGAAATGTACGTAGTCTACACAGATCGGGCGCATTCCGGGAAATCATAAATGAAACTAAGAGGTACAATTTAGATTTGGTAGCAATACAAGAAACCCGATGGAAAGATAACGCGATGCTAGGATCCGATAACTTCACCTTTTTATATGGGGGCGCGAGCGCGCATTCCCTAGGCACCGGATTTCTTGTTAACAAAAACATCATTCATTCCGTTAAAAGTTTCAATTTCGTGAATGACCGACTCTCGTATATCATCATCGAAGGAGCGTGGTATAATTACGTGGTTATTAACGTCCACTGTCCTACGGAGGACAAAGAGGAAGAAGTCAAAGATCTTTATTATGAAACTTTAGAGCAATTAATCGACCAATTCATATCTTACAACACAAAAATAGTAGTGGGGGATTTCAATGCTAAAATAGGGAGAGAGGAAATGTTTAGACCCACTATAGGCAAAGAAAGTCTGCACGAAACCAGCAACGATAACGGCATTAGGGTCATAAATTTCGCGGCCGCAAAAGATCTTATAGTCAAAACCACGTGCTTCAAGCACAAGGACATACCCAAGACAACGTGGACATCGCCGGACGGGGCCACGCACAATCAAATCGATCATTTTCTTATTGATAAGAGACGCCACACCAATGTACTCGACGTAAGGACTTATAGGGGGGCGGATTGCGACTCGGATCATTATCTAGTAGTGGCCAAATTAAGAGCCAGATTAGTAACCGGTCAAAATAGTAAGCGAGCGAACAAAGTAGAAACCTTTGATATTGGAAAACTACGAAGCGGGATAGAGCGAATCAAGTACCAAGTAGAAGTTAGCAACCGATTTCAGGTGCTCGAGGAAACGGATGCACAGACGGGAGTAGATGACGATCCGAACAGGTTATGGGAGGTTATCGAAAAAACTATAAAAGGGGCCGCGAACAAAGTACTGGGTAAGAAAAAAAGGCCGAAGAGCAAACCATGGTTTGACGAAGAGTGCGAACTCTGGTTTGAAAGGCGCAAGAGGGCTAAATTAGATAGCGTACACAATGAAAGCGGTAGGGCCGTAGAAGAATACCATGAAATAAGAAAGCAAGTGGGTGTGATTTACAGAAACAAGAAGCGCAAGTATCAGAAAAATGAAATTAGAAAAATAGAAACTAATAGTAAGGAAAATAATCCGCGCGAGATGTACAAAGGAATAAATGAAAGATAAGGACGGGAACCTCGTGGCAAGCGAAAATGAACTATTGAAATTATGGAAAGACTATTTCGATAAGTTATTAAACTGGGAGACGAAATCCACACTGCTGAACTCCATATGGACGAACCGACCTACAAAGAAGTAGAGGCCGCGGTCAAAACGCTAAAAAACAATAAGGCCGCAGGAAACGGTTCTATACCAACTGAACTACTTAAATATGAGGGCATTGCGCTTACATCTAAAATTTTTGATCTAGTATGTGCTATTTGGAGAAATGAAACAATACCAGAAAATTGGAAAGAATCCATCATCATACCGATCTTTAAAAAGGGAAATAAAACAGACTGCAATAACTACCGGGGAATCTCACTTTTACCTACCTGCTACAAAGTTCTGTCAAACGTAATACAGGCCGGACTCACACCATTCGCGGAAGATATAGTAGGAGATTATCAGTGTGGATTTCGGCGTAACTGGTCGAGAAGCGATCAAATGTTTACCATAAGACAATTATTAGAGAAAAAGTGGGAATATTGCGAAACTATACACCAGCTATTTGTGAACTTTAAGAAAGCGTACGACTCTGCCAAACGAAGCAAAATGTATGAAATCCTAGTGTCTCCTGCGCATACCAAAAAAACTCGTAAAATTAATTCAAATATGTCTGAACGGAAGCACTGGAAAGGTCCGAGTAGGCGGTAATGTATCCGAATCGTTCACGATACGCGACGGTTTGAAGCAAGGTGACGGGCTTTCAACGGTATTCTTTAACTTGACGCTAGAGTATGTTGTTAGAAAAATGCAGGCTAGCGAGCTAGGCGCAACACTCAACGGAACAACACAGATTTTAGGCTATGCGGATGACTTGGATATAGTGGGAGATAATGGTGAAACGGTGGCGAGAAACGCGGAAATCCTTATAAATGCGGCTAAAGACACGGGGTTAGAAGTGAGCGAATCGAAAACGAAATATATGATCATGCAGAAACTGGGCATTCGCGAAGGAGAGGGGGATCTCAGAGTCGGAAATTTCACTTTTGTAAAGGTTAGCGAATCTAGATATATAGGTACAACTATAAATGATCGAAACGAAATTAAAGCCGAGATTAATAAGAGACTTCATTCGGGTAATGCCTGCTTCTACGCTGTGAATATATTACTTAAGTCAAAACTACTGTCGAAAAATGTCAAAATAACTAAAGCGGAAGAAAATCGTTTTAGGGTATTGGAAAATAAGGTTCTGCGGAAAATATGCGGGCCAAAGAAAGATGAGGAAACTGGGGAGTGGAAGAAACTGCACAATGACGAGCTACATAATTTGTACGCGTCACCAAATATTAACAGAATAATAAAATCACGGAGACTAAGATGGGCAGGACACGTGGCAAGAATGGGCGATGATCGTACGGCAGCGCGCATAATGAAAGGAAAACCGAAAGCAACGCGACCTCTAGGTAGACCTAGATGCAGATGGGAGGATAACGTAAAAGCAGACGTAACTGAAATTGGGCTAAAATAAGTGCGATTTGTACACGCGCGCAAAGCGTGTAATGGCACCCTTCCAATACTCGTATCTCGTTCTCTCGTGCGTATTTTTGGCCGTGTCCTCTTGTATTCTAACTGTTTGATCGATTAAGATAATATACCTTCTTCCTTCTTATCCCCTACTTTAGTAGGAACCTGGGAGGCTGAGCCTAAACTGGGACACGTAGCCAGCGCAAGAGTTTCGCGCTGGCCAAAGCAGGTAAGCACCTTCTACTCGTACAATCGGTATAGTGCGAGCCTTGGTCTCGATCGCAAGAGAAGCGCCTCTAAGGCGCACGCGCGGGACGCTGGCAGTGGAGGCATGACAAAGTAAATAGTGCGAATACCCATATAGACTCGAGCGAATATTAGTTAACAATATTCGCCCTCGCTTAAATTAGTAAAGTATTGTGTTATAATTATAATAAATATAAATTTCTTTATTTATAATCTTTTTGTTTCCAACACAGTAGAACATACAAATAATTTTATATTAACTTTAATAATTTATTTATTGTTGCTATATTATTAATTCATTATATTTCATTAACATCTATATAAGATTTTTTGGTTTGACAAGAGTTATCTATTAATTAAGAAAGTTTGTATACGTAATATATACCTTAAATAACAAATATTATTTAATGATTTATTATCATATTATGCAATAATATGAGAAACAATATAATAGGAAAGTCAGACACTTCAAATGTTGACAACAAATTTATCAAAATTCCAATATTGCAAAAGAAGTTATCGACAACTAAAGAAAGATTCGACAAAACAGTGGAGACTATTTTATTTGTTATTCGATTTGAATTTTAAAGGCCTCGTTTAAATCATTGTAAAATTATTAAAAAATATAAAAAATTAATTAAAATTAATGGATTAATTAATTTATTATTAATTAAAATTATTAAATTAGAAAATTATCATAACCAGCAAAGTTACGCCGATTATTTACAAATCACATGTACAAAGTTATACACAATTCGTAACTTTGCAAGTTTTGATAATTATCTAATCTTTATATCTACTATCTAGTTGACAATATCTAATTTTACAATAACGAAATTACTATATAAAATTTTTTTAGTTGCCAAAACACTCTTATTTCATAATACATTGACTTTCACGTCATTATGTGGTATTAACTTGTAGTAACAAATAAAAAATCTAAATAAAAATACACTTTTTTGGGTTCAGAAATCTAAAAAAATAGCCGCTGCTAACTGCTTTAGCAGGATGCTTTCTTGAAGAGAGGTCTTAATTAATCGACTTATAGAATCTTATAATGCAAATTCGCATTAAATAAATTAATGTTAATACGAATTTATTTTGTTATATATTGACCAAAAAATACTAGAGTCCTACCTTAAAAGGTATACTTCGAATAAAACTGACGAGTATTTTGTGAATATTTACGTACACTCTATATATATATTTTTTACTAATCAGTGTTAGAAATTTAAATTTGCGTTTCTTTCTTTAACAAATCTAAAGAATAGTTTAAAAAAAAATAAAATAAATGAAAATCATGCGGACTTAAAATATGTATGCTTGTCTTCTATATATCTTTATATAAACTGCCAAAATAAAAGCGTGTGTGTGTGTGTGTGTGTTTGTGTGTGTGTGTGTGTGTGTTGCGTGTGAGCGTGTGTGGTGCGCATGTGCGTGCGTATGTGCGAGATATTCGAGAATATTTCGGGCCACAGCAGCAGACACGCCGCTTCTTCAAAGTCATTTTTGGAGGGTTTCGATATTAATATATTAAAAAGTGCAGCTGGACGGTCAAAACAATTCAACACATTCAACATTTTCTACAATATACCTGTACAGTATAAAGAGGATACGGTAGCTACTAAAGTATTAGGCAATAAAAGTGCAACTAAAAGAAGACATCAATGTAATAGTGCTTTCATAGTAGTGAGTTCCCGAGGGAATTTTAAACTTTAATCTGCATGTCTTGAGTTACGCACGAATAAGTAAAAATTATGCAGTTTGCACTTGAATCCTATGAGTATATGTTATATTTGAGTCTTGAGACACAGTTGAGAATGGCTAAATTTAATTCTCGAATGCAATAAAGACAGTGTGGTTGCCCTAATGCACAGAAATGCTATTGGGATTCGATCTCGCTATTCGAGGATATGCCAGATACGTAATGAAACCTGCACGTATGCAAATAAATGCTATAGTATAATGTAGCCACACTTTTCGAAATAAGTGCCCATCTAAGTCCCCGTTCAAATACTTGCGTAAACTATAAGTGTTGACTACAGCGTCCTGAAATGCTGAATTATATCTAGCGATACCTTTGAACGTGCACGCACACTGAATGTGAGTGCAAGCATTACAAGAATAGTATAGGACACTCGCAGAAGCCTCTTTGTTCTGCGCTATAATTAGAGAGGCTCCAGAAGCATCGGCTATGACTCCAAATTTTGACTCGGAGAGGGACCAAGTAATGTATTACTTGCAAGGATCCTCAAAGCAGGCCTCTTATAACACAAGTTGCATCAAGTATCTTAAAGTTTTTGAATGTACGCGCAGTTCCGCTGCGTACGCATCGAAAACTATAATATACTTATTGGCACTTCTGTTGCGAAGATAGCCGTACGTTTAACACGCGCACGAAGAGAGACCGTGCGTATACCCGCGCGCAAGAGGAAATCCAAAAATCATATCGAGCGCCGACATTTGCGCTTCAGGTGAGCCGAAGCGCTGAGCGATACCTTGAGGCGCGACTGCGATTGACTGAATTTCCGAGGAGAGAACAGCGTCGCCGCGAACGTTCTACGGCAACCTTCATGCTCGATAGCAGAACCGCGTCGCCGCGAGCGCTCTAGGCTACCTTCATGCTCGAGGGCAGGCTGGGGTCTACCTGTGGGTCTACCTTCATGCCCGAGGGTAGCTACAGTAACCTGACGTAACCTACGGTAACCTGCGGTAGACTTCATGCACCTGGGCTTGCTTTCATGATCGATGGTACATCGGGTAAATCGATGGCTAACTTCATGCCTCAGACCTGTCGCCGATCACGAAGATAGCTCTTAGACGTGTAGCTGAGTTGCTTTTGTCACTTTTGAACTTGCACACTCACAGTTCTTTTTATTTAAAATATATTAAATATAGTAAATGAGTAGACAATAGTACATGCGTAGAAGTAGTACATGTTTTGATACTTTTTTTTCAAGAAGATATTTTTTTTTATATCACAGAGATCCAAAATGAGTGCAAGATTGAAACTATTATGGTTACTTAATGATACTATTTCTATGCAGCTTAGTTGTAAATAATATAATAGACTTCCAAGCACATGAAATAAATAAAGGCAGACAGTGTTATGGCGAATACCATCATCTATTTCCAGTATTGAGAAGATATCTTGAACAGATAAATTTGAACAATATTTGAGGATGAATGTTGAAACTTTTAATTATTTATTATCTAAAATAGCAGCCAATCTAACCAAGAATTGGTGTAATCTTCACACACAGCCAATCCACCCGGAAGAACGATTAGTTCTTACATTAAGGTAATTATTTAATAGAATTTAACAAAATATGCAGAAATATGCGATTTTGTTCATTAATTATGAAATGCCCTTATGTTACTTTTATTATTATTCCAATCATTCGCTTAATATTACCATAACTTTTTGAAATTGGTCTGAAATAAAGAATTCTAGCAATGATAAATAATCACAATATTGTATTTCTAGGTTTCTTGCGACAGGAATGTCTTATAGTCAACTGTCATTTTCATTTAGGATGGGTATTTCTACTGTTTCTACAATAATTCAAGAAACTATGGATATAATATGGAACACCTTTCATCCTATATACTTTATCATATGGGACATTGTCGGTTTTACTGGAGTCGCAGATAATTCGCAGCTTACTTCTATCAGCTGATAAATGTTTTGTTTTGACATTATAAAGAGTGTACGGAATACGGTGTATTATTATAAATAATAATGTGCTTGGAAGTCTCTTATATTATTTACAACTAGCTGCATAGAAATAGTATCATTAAGTAACCATAATAGTTTTAATCTTGCACTCATTTTGGATCTCTGTGATATAAAAAAAAATATCTTCTTGAAAGAAAGTATCAAAACATGTACTACTTCTACGCATGTACTATTGTCTACTCATTTACTATATTTAATATATTTTAAATAAAAAGAACTGTGAGTGTGCAAGTTCAAAAGTGACAAAAGCAACTCAGCTACACGTCTAAGAGCTATCTTCGTGATCGGCGACAGGTCTGAGGCATGAAGTTAGCCATCGATTTACCCGATGTACCATCGATCATGAAAGCAAGCCCAGGTGCATGAAGTCTACCGCAGGTTACCGTAGGTTACGTCAGGTTACTGTAGCTACCCTCGGGCATGAAGGTAGACCCACAGGTAGACCCCAGCCTGCCCTCGAGCATGAAGGTAGCCTAGAGCGCTCGCGGCGACGCGGTTCTGCTATCGAGCATGAAGGTTGCCGTAGAACGTTCGCGGCGACGCTGTTCTCTCCTCGGAAATTCAGTCAATCGCAGTCGCGCCTCAAGGTATCGCTCAGCGCTTCGGCTCACCTGAAGCGCAAATGTCGGCGCTCGATATGATTTTTGGATTTCCTCTTGCGCGCGGGTATACGCACGGTCTCTCTTCGTGCGCGTGTTAAACGTACGGCTATCTTCGCAACAGAAGTGCCAATAAGTATATTATAGTTTTCGATGCGTACGCAGCGGAACTGCGCGTACATTCAAAAACTTTAAGATACTTGATGCAACTTGTGTTATAAGAGGCCTGCTTTGAGGATCCTTGCAAGTAATACATTACTTGGTCCCTCTCCGAGTCAAAATTTGGAGTCATAGCCGATGCTTCTGGAGCCTCTCTAATTATAGCGCAGAACAAAGAGGCTTCTGCGAGTGTCCTATACTATTCTTGTAATGCTTGCACTCACATTCAGTGTGCGTGCACGTTCAAAGGTATCGCTAGATATAATTCAGCATTTCAGGACGCTGTAGTCAACACTTATAGTTTACGCAAGTATTTGAACGGGGACTTAGATGGGCACTTATTTCGAAAAGTGTGGCTACATTATACTATAGCATTTATTTGCATACGTGCAGGTTTCATTACGTATCTGGCATATCCTCGAATAGCGAGATCGAATCCCAATAGCATTTCTGTGCATTAGGGCAACCACACTGTCTTTATTGCATTCGAGAATTAAATTTAGCCATTCTCAACTGTGTCTCAAGACTCAAATATAACATATACTCATAGGATTCAAGTGCAAACTGCATAATTTTTACTTATTCGTGCGTAACTCAAGACATGCAGATTAAAGTTTAAAATTCCCTCGGGAACTCACTACTATGAAAGCACTATAAGACTGTCTGAATGTAAATGTGCCTCTGCATGTTACGAAGTAAATACTGTATATCGTTTTCTCGTACATTACGGAAAATAAATAATCTCTCGGACATAAATAAGAGCTGGGAGAAAGATTGTACTCTAAACATCTACATGGTTTTGTATCATTTCGAACGAGGCAGCAGTATAATTGACCGATCAAACGAACTTACCTGTAAGTGAAGTTCAATCGTAAGTATACGAAGTATGCGAATGCCTCGTTCGAGATGATCGACACCCTCCCACGTCTCTTTCCAAATAAACCCAATACAATTTTTTCCTCTACGGTGTAACAACTTTAATCAGTATGAAGATGGCGGAGCCTCGGCACAGATGGTCCGTTAATCCCCAGTCTCCCCTAATTATAATGTCCGAAAATTTTATCTATATAGTCATTACCGAATAATTCTCAAAAAAGAACTTGCACAACAACCTTTAACAACCAGTCGATTAGGGTTTGTACTAAGAATTACAAAGGTTTACTAGGTTTGACCAAATCCGCTCTGGATTTAAAAGAGCCACCCTACACAGGCTAGAAGAAACCCAGTCAGCCGAAGGCTCCAGCTTCAGCTCCAGCCCCAGCTTCAGCTCCGATGGTCAGGTCTCTATTAGTCGTGGACGAGGCAATCGACTATATGGCGAGGGCCAGTAAAAAAGACCGCGAGGAATGGACGCGGATTCTCGCCCAGTCTGCCCAGCCAACGAAGAGCCAAGGGTAAGCTACGTCAAGGCTAGCGACAGCGCCGACCAGTGGCCATCAGAAGCGGCAGTGGCTCATGCCTGGGCAAAACGTCGCCCTGAATCCCGATTGGCAGCGGGTGATCCTGGAGAGCTTCGACACCTTCAAAACCGAGCTCGACTTTTAAAACTAACCATGAATTCTGTTTTTTTTTTCTTATATTTTTGTTAATAATTTTGCTCTACGTATTATTAATAATAGGGATTAAATAGGACAATTTTCACCTATTCTCTGGAATGATACGTAAGAATTGAGTAGGTATCAATAAAGGCTCACATTTTACTTATATATGGTTTTGTCATGTCTTTTTGACCATTACTAGACACGTCAGGCGCCAACATTTTATGTCAGCCATTCCTATGTCCATATGAAATACAGAAAATATATATTTATATATATTTTGTACACAATATTTTTATACGCCTTTCTTATAATATAAATAAGATGATTGACAATCATATTATGTAGTTTAACTTAAGTATTAAACAATATGCTTAAGAAGAAAAGATTATATTTTTGTATGATAAATACACTTTATATCAACCATATTCCTACCTTATCGGCACAACATCGATAAAAGCTTAAAACAAAAATTTCACAAAACTTGGATTCTCTTTTTTAAAACCCATATTTGATATTCTGAAACCTAAGGTTGGTATTAATAATAATTACATAATCACTTGAAAATATTTCGTTATAGTTCATTGATAAAGAAATTTACGATCTATTTTAAAAATAAAATAGTGGTGTCGGTGAGGTAGAAATCGGATTGATTTTTCACGTTTTTTGTAGAATTTAAAAGATTTCAGGATTATAAAATTCTACCACTATCTTAAATCTAGTCTAGTTTATTTCTAAGATAAACTTCGACTAAATTAATTGTAGTAGATTTCTTAGTATCATAGTTGTAAATTAATTCCAGACAGTTGCAAGCAAGGGCTAAGATAATCTGCCGTCCAAAAAAAATATATATAATATGTTATACTGTCCATGCGAAAAATGATCCAGTAAATATCTGTCCCAAAGATCACCTGTTATAAATATTGAAGTATAGGAGAGACTGGAGAAAAGCAGGGTACCTAACCTGTCACTTGCCAAAACTACCGGGTATACTGTACCACTTCCGTTTTTTACTTTAGAACATAGTCTTAATATGTTTAAAATTAAACAAAAATAACTTATAAATGTTAACAATAATCTTTTACAAATTTAAGTAGCATATTCACTTTAAAGGTTAAAAGGAACAAAAATTTTAGCTTGACTCTAGTACCCTGGTATGCCCAAAACAATTTCTTTTAAATTAATAAATATAAATATATTATTGTTTATGAATTTTAACTTCTGAGATCGAGTTCTAAAGCTCTTAAGTTGGCTCTCTGGTTAAATATTGACAAAATATCAACATTTTTTAATTGTAATATAAGATAATATAGCCCAACCCAATTCTTGTGCTACAAAATATATGATGATCACTTTACTAGAAAATTTGTAATATTTGTAATGTTTGAGTAACGGTTTTGAACTTAAATATACTCATTAGTAACCAAATAAAAATATATTTTTACTTTGTATATAAATAATACATGTAATGAAATAGTTTTGTAAAAATCCAATTTTTACAAAACCGTTGCTTTATGGCTAATTAGTTTTGAATTAAAAGTAAATTAATTAACACAGCCTCCTTAAGTAATACCACAACATCATGTGCTTATAGATTACTATGGGTGATCTCGGTTGTTGCTAGTTGGTAAATGAGTAGCACAATGCTTGAAGGGGAGAACGGGGTGTCCTTCGGTCATTGTCTAATTCCGGTCACCCTTATTTTCAATAATCTAAACATTTTTAGATAATAATGCGAATAGTATTACAAACGCAACATAAAATGTAATTAATCTAATGTCCAAACAACCTTCTATTCAGTTTTATTAAGGAATTATACACAATCAAAGTTCAGGTCTACATTTCTTATAAGAAATCTGGCCCATAAAATAACCTTTTATGCATATTATTTGTTACTTTATACAGTTATTTTTTTCTACTTTATTAATTCCAACAATCTAAGAATACAAAGTAGTGAAGAAAATAGAGTATAAACCTATTGCTATTTTTGTCATTTAAATTTAAATTACTAAGCAGAATTAGGGAAATACGGGCCACAATGTTATTTATATGATGCTCCCGAAAACGAGGCTAAGAAAATGTTGCGCTGCGTTCTCAGGTACGGCAACTTTGCTTAACCCCCCTGCGCAGGAGTTATCATGCCAGAAATACCTTCCAAATGCAGTAATTTTTCAAAGCAAGTCTAAAACGTAGAGGGGAATGATTTTAAGGTTTTTGGGGTCGCTGATTACGAATCTGCAGTCAGAATTACGAAATTCAAAATGGCGGATCCAATATGGCTGCTACATACTAAATTCTTGTATATTACGATTTTTTTAAAGAAAATAACCATACATGGGTTTTTGGGGTCGCTAATTACGAATCTACAGTCAGAATTTCGAAATTCAAAATGGCGGATCCAATAAGGCTGCTACATACGAAATTCCTGTATATTACGATTGTTTTTAAAGAAAATAACCATACATGGGTTTTGGCGGTCGCTAATTACAAATCTGCAGTCAGAATTTCGAAATTCAGAATGGTGAATCCAATATGGCCGCCACATAAGCAATTTTTGTATAATACGAGCGTTTAAAAAAAAATAACCATACATGGGTTTTTGGGACTTGTGCAACTTTTCTCAGCAAAAAACGAACGTGTCATTTAAATAACACGTAATATCCAGAAATTTTGTAGTTTAGATGGTAATTTTAATATTTCACTCTATAACAGAGATAATAATTGCACCATTTTGAATTCTGAAATTCTGACTGCAAATAAGTAGTCAGCGACCACGAAAACCCATGTAAGGTTATTTTCTTCAAAGACACTTGTAATGTCCAGATATTGCGTATGTGGCAGCCACATTGGATCCGCCATTTTGAATATCGAAATTCTGACAGCACATTCGTAATCAGCAACCTCGAAAACCCATGTATGGTTCCCTGATAAGACAAAACGTTATTAAGACGTCATTAAGACGTCTTAAAAAAGACGACATAACGTCTTTTTTCAATGTCCAAAAGGACGTTATAAAAACGTCTTTTAAACGTCATTTTGGCCGCGGAATTTTTCCAAAAAATCTTTTATAGAAGCCTTTAAAGACGTTCTTTAAACGTTAAAAAAATGGCGGAGTTATGAATTTTAAAAAAAAAGCAAAATTTTCCGGTTTTTCCGAATTTTCTCCGGTTCTAATTATCCGATCGGATCGTTTTACCCCTCATTCTCTTCGTAATAAAAATAATTCTCTACAATTCATCTATGTACACCATTAAGATTGCTTTAATAGTTTCCATTTTACAAGAAAAAAACTAAAAAAAACGTCATTTTTTGTTGTTAATTGTTTATAAAAAATTAACAAATGACATTTTCGAGTAGGAAACATAGTGGGAATAAAGTACGGAGTGTCCTGCATATGATGGCACAGGCGGTTTCCAGGTAGGTTTTTTGTCCACGACGAAATCTCTATTGCTTGGTCTAATAGTGATGCTAAAGGCTGTTAGAGAAGAAAAACTCCTAAATGCTCAGCACGGAGAACCCGAAGATATTTTAACCGTTTCAGGAGACGGTACCTGGCAAAAAAGAGGATTTTCTTCTCTTGTTGGCATAGTTTCTTTGATATATAAACACAGTAAAAAAGTTACGAACGTCGTTATCAAATCAAGCTACTGCAAAGGGTGTGAAAGAAGAAAAGGAACAGAGGACACGATTGAATATGCAGCATGGTACGAAGTGCACCAAAAAAATTGCAGTGCTAATCACTCAGGTAGTGCCGGAAAAATGGAAGTCGACGGTATATGTCAAATGTTTTTGGAATCTCTCGAAAAATATTCTGTGCGTTATGGTTTTTACATCGGCGACGGTGACACGAAGACTTTCAAAATACTGCTCGATACACACCCGTATGGTGAAGGAGTGATCGTTAAAAAGTTAGAGTGTGTGTTACACGTCGCAAAAAGAATTTTCAAACGTGCTAGTGAAGCTAAAAAAAATCTTATACAGGCAAGAAAAGCTGCAAAGAAGAACGAGGAAAAAGCTCCAGCAAAAAATGCTGCAAAGAAGGACGAGAAAAAAACTCCAGCAAAAAAAGTTGTCACTAAAAAAAGAAAAACCAGCGTAAAAAAAGTTCCTGTTGTTAAAACTCAAGATTTAACGATAAAATTAATGAAAGAACTGTCGAAAAATTACGGTTTAGCAATTCAACGGCATCCTGATTCCGTGGAAGAAATGCGCAGGGAGATCTGGGCAGGATTTTATCATAAGATTTCAACCGACAGCAAGCCACAGCATTCATACTGTTCTGAATCCTGGTGTAAATATAAGAAAGCTGTGGAAAACAACACTGTTCGACAATTTAAACATCCTCCTGCTCTCGCTGAAGATGTTCAAGAAGTTCTCAAACCAATCTACGAGGATTTGACAAAACAAGAACTTCTTGAAAGGTGCCTCGGCGGAAACACGCAAAATAACAACGAGTCTTTCAACAACTGCGTCTGGTCGATGGTTCCTAAACACATCTTTAGTGGGAAAAAAACTGTTGAAATCGCGTGTCAAACAGCTGCGTGTATTTTCAATGAAGGATTGAAGCCAATAATGAAAATATTGGATGTGATGGGCGTCAAAATCGGCAATATCGCCGAGCAGTTCGTAGCTGAGCGAGATCTAACGCGCGTACGAGTTGCAAACCGCCGCAGTGGAGATGCCTCTAAGGAGGCCAGAATTAATCGAAGGAAGGCTATTTTGGATGAGGCGGTACATTATGAAGAAACTGAAGGCATAATGTATGGTGCAGGCATCGCTAATTAAGCGTAGGTAAGAAATTTTCACGTTTTTTCGTTAAAAAAAACTTTGAACGCGTTTTTCTCGAAATGACATTTTTGTACGGCTTGTTGAAAAAATCTCGGAAGCTACTGCATCAATCCTTACCAAATTTTTACCACATATTCTTTATGATGATAGCTATGTCGCATATCATACAATTTTTGAAATTTTGGTTTAAAAAAAAAACTGATGAAAAAAAGGTGATTTTTCGTTACTTTTCGAAATATGGCCGCCATTTTGACAATTTTGAAAAAATCAAAAATCGTATGATCTGCGACATAGTCATTACCTTACTGAATCTAAAACCTTTTTTTTCAGATAATCCACTCCAAAAATCGTGAAAATAGTCATTTTTTTGCGCGTCTAGTTAGGGTAGACCCCTTAACTAGATTGTTAGTGTCGGAAGTAATTTCACCTGCGATTCTAATTACATCGTTTTGTCCCCAAGATATTTCTAGGAATTCTTGAAACTTGTCATATTTGAGATCGTATTTAGCAGTTGCGGTATCAATTGATTGTTTGATAGAAAGTATGTTTTTTTCTAGTTCTAGTTTCTTATTAGTAGTTATATTTTCAGTTTGAATTGTATTACAGTTTGTTCTCCTTTTTTCTTTAACGGTTTTTTAAGCGATTCGTTTTTATTATTTACTTGAATTGGAGGGAGCACTTGTGTCTTTAATTTCGGTAATTGCAGCTAAACTCGCAATTGGTGGTGAAGTATCTTAGGTACCCTCGGAAGTGGTCGAGGGCGGTGGCCTTTTTATACCTACATTACTAATGTCTTTGTTTGTATCTTGAGTGATGGGGTGCAAATTTTCCATGAAACTTGTTTGAAACGCGCTTTGAGTATCTACAACAGATATTTGCGAAACGGAAGGATTTTCCACGGCTTGCGGGCACAATTTAGCTACATGCCCACTTTGTTTGCAAACAAAGCAGCTCGTTGAGTCTGTACTCATATAAATCCAGTATGTTGTTTCCTCGTAATTTATCTGAATTGACTCTGGTAGTTTATTTGCATCTTGTTCTTTAATATACATTTGTCGTTTGTACGAGATAATGTGAGAGCAGCCAGGTTTATGCAGGCCTGCTCTGACGTTGCTTATTTGTGACACTGGAATTATGTCTCATTTCTTCAATGTGTCAATTATTATTTCATTTGGGATAACGGGGCTAATATTCGATATAACCACTCTTTGGTTATATTCACTGTTTAGTTAAGAACACCACTACTCTTGAACCAGATATTTTGGATATGCACGTGATATCATTTATACTGACCAACTGCTCCAAACCGTCGAAATAGTCATCATTGGTTCAATCTACGATTGATTGAATAACAATAGATTGAGTGTTTTTGGAACGCATTGTACAGGCGTAGGTTTTACGAATAATTAATTTAGAAGCACTATGAGAAACTTGTGTGGAATGACCCCTGTTTCTAGAAGCCATTTTTATCGATGTGATTTAAAACTGCTGTAGCAGCTGAGAGCTGCAAGAGCAGTTGAATAGCGGACTTGTGCACTTATAGTTATATACTTATAGAAACTAGTTTTCAAGTCTAAATATCATATATATCCGACTCAGTGTTTACCCTGGCTGCGAAACACGTCTTTGGGAATCGTTCCCAGGAAAGGTGAGAGAAAAGACGATGAGTGAAGTAAACTAGGCTTTATTGGAACTTCGCTCGTCGGGTACAATAAGCGTCGAGCGTCGAGCGGTGCTTGCCGATGCGTCTGAGCAGCACGAGAGGCAAGCTGGTTCTGACTAGCTTCTCGCCACCTCGAAGTGGGGGAGAAACAAGTACAAGATGGCCGCCTCTGCCGAGCTAGTACAGCTCCCGGGGACAGAGGCGCTGCTTGCGGCGATGAACCGGGGGCGCCACTCCTCCTCCAGTGGATCTGGCGGGTGGCAAGAGCCACGATACCCTCTTCTTGGCGGGGCGCGGTTGCGTGTCATTGGGTTCGCAAAGCGATGAGGGTGGCGAGGCCGAGATCGGAGGCTGTTGAGCTGGAGTCGTTGGAACGGCCGGTGACGTCGCTGGAGTGGGCGGCGGCGTTGCAGGTCCGGGCGACTTCATCACAGGTTCGGGTGGCGGCGTCGTAGGTCCGGGCGACTTCGTTAAAGGTTCGAGCGGCGGCGTCGCGGGTCCGGGCGATGGCGTCGCGGGTCCGGGCGACGGCGTCGCTGGAGGCTAGCTGGGTGGGTCTGCCGAGATCGTGCGGTGTGAGCCGGCGATGTCGATCACGTAGGCTCGCTCGCTGACGCGCCTGATGACCTTGTGTGGGCCCGTGTAAGGGGCCTGCAGAGGCTTGCGAATCGTGTCGACTCGCTTGAAAACATGCGTGCACGTCCGGAGATCCTTGTAGACGAAAGGATGGTGTTCCTGGACGTGTCTCGAGGCCGGGACTGCTTTGATTGCCTGCGTCAGGCGGCGAAGGTCCTTGATGAAGGCTGGAGCGTCGGCTTCTGAATGGCTGGGGGTGGTGAAAAATTCACCCGGCATCCTCAGCGTTGTGCCGTAGAGCATCTCGGCCGGAGATACTTGTAGGTCTTCCTTGAAGCACGAGCGGAGGCCGAGCAACCTGAGCGCCGCTTTGAAGGTTCGGTGAAACCGCTCTACCATACCATTCGACTGAGGATGGTAGGGAGCGGTGCGTTGTCGGCTGCAGCCGATGAGCTGGGTCAGGGCGCTGAAAAGTTTGCTCTCGAACTGCGGACCTTGGTCGGAGGTGATCGTCAGAGGCGTGCCGAAATAGCAGATCCAGTGATCAATCAGGGCCTTGGCTGCAGTGCTGGCCAGTTGATTCGGAACTGGAACGGTGGTGGGCCACCTGGTGAAACAATCGATGATCGTGAGACAGTATTGCTTGTCTCCGACGAGCGGTAACTTGATGAAATCGATGTGCAGGTGGTCGAAACGGGCATCTGGCGTGGTGATATCGCCCAACGCTGCACGATTGTGTCGATTTATCTTGGCACGCTGGCACGGCTGGCATTCCCGTGCCCAACGTGTGGCGTTTTTCCTCATCCTTGGCCAGAAGAATTTCTGAGACATCAGGCGTGACGTCATCCTGATGCTGGGATGAGCGGGACCGTGAAGGATGTCGAAAGCCGTCTTTCGGAGCGGTTCAGGTAGGTAGGGCCTGACCACGCCTGTCGTCGTCTCGCAGAGGATCGAGTGTCCTTCTATGTCGAGAGACTGTAGGTTTACCTTCGAGGCGAGAATTAAGTGAGGCATCTCGGTGTCGGATCGCTGGCTTTCAGCGATCGTAGCCGGGTCAAGGATTGTCGGCATGCTGATTGATTCGACTCGCGAGAATGCGTCGGCGACTACGTTGTCCTTTCCGGGTACGAAATACAGCGTGACGTTATGCTGGAGAAGGTAATCGATGTGGCGTGCCCGCCTGGGTGACGCCTTATCTGCGCGCTGGTCCGGCGCACGCGTGAGCGGCTTATGATCGGTCCAGAGGACGAAACAACGTCCTTCAAGGATCTGCGGAAGTTTTTTATTGCTTCAACGGCGCCCAGGAGTTCCCGATCGTACGGGCTGTATCGTGTCTCGGTGGACGACAGCTTCCTCGAGAAAAAGCCTAAGGGTCTCCAGGTTCCCTTAGGGTATTCTTGTTCCAGCGCCGCACCCAGAGCTGTGTCCGAGGCGTCGGAACTCAAGCGGAGTGGGGCGTCAGGTCTGAGGAAGGTCGTGCGGGCAGCTGAAGCTATAGCCTCTTTGCTGCGCAAAAAGCTTCGTCTGCTTCCGAGGTCCAGACGAGCGGAATGGCCTTTTTCTTAGCTGGAACGGCCTTCAACAGGTCGTTCAACGGGGCCAAGATCTCGACGGCCTTGGGTATGCAACGCCTATAATAGTTCACGATACCCAGGTAGCGGCGCAGCGAGGTCGACGTCGGTGGCTTCGAGTAGTTTTGGATCGCTCGCACCTTGGTGTCGGGAGGGGTGAATTCGTCCTCTCACACGACGTAACCGAGGTACGTCACCTGGCCTTTTCAGAGAAAGCATTTGGCTGAGTTGATGCGCAAACCGGCGGCTCTCAGGACGTCGAGAATGATGCGGACGTGCTTCAGGTGCTGCTCGTGGTTCTCAGAGGCGATTATCATGTTGTCGAGATAGCATCTCGCGAACGGGTACGGACGCAGGAGATGATCCATGGCCCGCTGCAACGCTTGAGCTGCGCCCTTGAGGCCGAGCGAAGATTTGAGAAACTCGAAGACACCAAAGGGTGTGGTGATGGCGGTCTTCGGAACGTCCTCAGGCGCTATGGCGAACTGATAGTACGCCTTCCGGAGGTCGATGACGGTAAAAGCTTTTCCGTGTAGTTCCTGGAGGAGGTCCTCGACAACGGGTAACGGGTACCGGTCCGGTTTGGTACGGGCGTTGAGGCTTCTGTAGTCTCCCGTTATTCGAAAGGAGGAGTCAGCCTTTTCCACCAGGTGTAGTGGGCTCGCCCAATCGCTGGATGACGGCCGGATGATTCCTTGGGCCAGCAGCCGGTCGAGTTCGGCTTTGGCTGCGGCGAGTCGTGGCCCTGTGAGTCTCCGGGGGCGCTCGGCGACAGGAGACCCCGTAGTTTCGATGTGTAGAGTCGCTGTCAGGTCGGGCAGATTGGCGGTGGAACCGCCGGGCGACATTAGGTCGCTGAACTCCAGGAGCAGCTCGGCGTAACGGTGCGGGAGATCCACAGAAGCGACGAGCGAGACGCTGTGGACCGCTGGGACCGCTAGCGAGCCTGGAGTTGAGAGCGAGGTCATCATGTCGATGAGACGCTTGGCCTTAAGGTCGACTGCGAGGCCGTGATGAGCCAGAAAATCGGCTCCGAGGATCGGGGTCTGAACGTCGGCGACGGTGAAATTCCACTAATACGGGCGTCGCAGGAACAGGTCCAACGACATCTTATGCGTGCCGTATGTCGAGATGGGCGACGCTTTAGCTGCATGGAGTGTCAGCTGTTGTCGGAGTCGGTACTGCCTGAAAACAGAACGAGGCAGAAGCGAGATTACCGATCCTGTGTCGACCAAAAACCTGAGGCTCGTATAGGTGCAGGAGATTCTCCATCAACGCGCGAACCTCCGCCGTCTGATACGGGGCTCGCGCCTCTAGTTTCCCATGTTGAGAAACGAGCAGGGAGGCCTGCACTTGGATGCTTGCTGACCGTGGGTCCGGTGGTACCAGTACCACTGTTGGTTACCGGCCGGAGAAGCGCTGCGGCTCGAGTTCCCACCTGAGCCGGAGCGCGAGCGCGAGCGGCCTCTGGGTGCTGCTGGGGCTGCTGGCCGGACCCTGCATCCGCTGGTCTAAGGTCGCCTGGAGGTTGGCGAGTCGCTGCTCGATGGAGGCGTTGCCGTCCTCCGTCGGAAGCCTGTACGGCGGTGTGGCTGAACGGGGACGGTAGGCGGTCATGGCTGCGACTGCTGGGTCGCCTGTGGCGAGCTCGTCCGCGATAGAGGCCAGGTCGCCGGTTTTGAGTATCTTCAATAGGCGACTTACGTTGTGTGGCAGCAAGTCGAACCATTTTACGCGCAGGGCAGTATCCGTAACGGCCATGCTGGCGAGCGACTGCATCTCGCGGAGAAGCTGTGAGGGCTTCTTATCGCCTAGCTGGAGCTCTGAAAATAAACGGTGAAGCTGCTGATCGGACGAGTTCGTCAGGCGTGACGTGAGCGCCTGTTTGAGGTGCTCGTATCAGTCGTTTTCCGGTGGGTTGAGCAGCATGTCGGACACCTCTTGGAGGACGTCGTGTGAGAGGTGTGTGACGACCAGGTTGTACTTTGATCGGTCGGCGCGAATCTGGTTGATGTCGAACGCAGACTCGACCTGGAGGAACCAGAGCCGCGGGTCGAACTTCCAGAACGTGGGCAGTTTGCACTGGGTTGCTGCCTCGACGGTAGGTGCAGAAGACCGTGCAGTGGTGTCGTCAGTGTTACTGGTCCCCGAGTCGGGCATGGCTCCTTGCAGCGCTGTTCGTCGCTGTGGAGCTAAAAACGCCGTGTAATACTCGACAGTCGGCGAGGCGGCGTTACGCCGTCAGCGGCGAGTGCTTGCTGGTGCGTGCGGCGTCTGCTGCTCTGCGTTGGACAGCGGCGGTGGCGCTCGGCAGTGCGCACGGTTGCTGCTGAGCTGCCTTGGTCGGCGACGGTGGCGCTTGGCGGCGCGCGCGCGACGGCTGATGCGCTGCGTTGGTCCGCGACGTAGGCGCGCGCGGCGACTGCTGCTCTGTGCTGGTCCGTGATGGCGGCGCGCCCGGCGGCTGCTGCAGGGCCGGGAGGGCGGAAATCGCCTTCGATGCGACCGGAATCACGTGGTTCGTGCGAAAAGTCGGCAATATGGCGACGCCGGCGTCCTCTTTGTTGCCGATAACGGACAAAAGAGGGCGCGAATCTCTGAAAAACGAGAAATTACGACGCCCGGGCAAGAAAAATTACTCGGGGCAAGAAAATTCGCTCTCCCGTGCGTGCGAGGCGAATAAAATGTCACCGCGCCTATTACCAGGCGATTTACACGAAAGAAGACGCGGGAGAGTTTTCTCTGTACGAGAGAAAAAAAAAACGAAAACTCGAGGTTGCTCGGAAAATTCGCGGCTCTCGAAGACGAGAGCGATGCGAGAGTTAACTGGAATGCGCGAAAACGTGGCGTTGCTCGAGAAGGCGTCCTGCGAGACAGTGTACTACGAAATGTAAGTAGCTAGCCCGTGAAATCGCGCACTTTGTACTCTCACCTCGTAGTATCACGTCGGGGTCACCACTTTGGGAATCATTCCCAGGAAAGGTGAGAGAAAAGACGATGATTGAAGTAAACTAGGCTTTATTGGAACTTCGTTCGTCGGGTACAATAAGCGTCGAGCGTCGAGCAGTGCTTGCCGATGCGTCTGAGCAACACGAGAGGCAAGCTCATTTGCCAAAACTACCGGGTATACCGTACCACTTCCGTTTTTTACTTTAGAACATAGTCTTAATATGTTTAAAATTAAACAAAAATAACTTATAAATGTTAACAATAATCTTTTACAAATTTAAGTAGCATATTCACTTTAAAGGTTAAAAGGAATAAAAATTTTAGCTTGACTCTAGTACCCTGGTATGCCCAAAACAATTTCTTTTAAATTAATAAATATAAATATATTATTGTTTATGAATTTTAAATTCTGAGGTCGATTTTTAAAGCTCTTAAGTTGGCTCTGTGGTCAAATATTGGTCAAAATGTCAACATTTTTTAATTGTAATATAAGATAATATAGCCGAACCCAATTCTTGTGCTACAAAAAATATGATGATCAATTTACTAGAAAATTTCTAATATGTTTGTGTCAAGGTTTTGAATTTAAATATACTCATTAGTAACCAAATAAAAATGTGTTTTTACTTTTTATATAAATAATACATATAATGAAATAGTTTTGTAAAAATACAATTTTTACATAAAACGTTGTTTTATGGCTAATTAGTTTTGAATTAAAAGTAAATTAATTAACACAGCCTCCTTAAGTAATACAACAACATCGTGGGCTTATAGATTACTATGGGTGATCTCGATTGCTGTTAGTTGGTAAATGAGTAGCACAATGCTTGTAGGGGAGACCGGGGTAATTTCGGACATTGTCTAATTTCGGTCACCCCTATTTTCAATAATCTAAACATTTTTAGGTAATAATTCGAATAGTATTCCAAACGCAACATAAAATGCTACTAATCTAATGTCCAAACAACCTTCTATTCAGTTTTATTAAAAAAATTATACACATTCAAAGTTTAGGTCTACATTTCTTATAAGAAATCTGGCCCATAAAATAAGCTTTTATGCATATTATTTGTTACTATATACAGTTATTTTTTTCAACTTTATTAATTCGAACAATCTAAGAATACGAAGTAGTGAAGAAAATAGAGTATAAACCTATTGCAATTTTTGTCATTTAAATTTAAATTACTAAACAGAATTGGGGTAATACCGTCCACAATATTATTTATATGACGCTCTCGAAAGCGAGGCAAAGAAAACGTTGCGCTGCGTTCTCAGGTAGGACGACTTTGCTTAAATGTTTCTGATTGAACAGTGGTTATGCGATCACTATGTAAGTTCGAATAATAACACGACTGATCATATGAAGGTCAACTGTATTAAAGAAATTTTTCGCCAATAAAAGTAACTTTTTAATAGTGACCGGAATTGTACCAAGGCTGACCGGTATTACCCTTTGATGTGGAGTAAATCCTGTCCAAATGCTTTTCTCTATTTCGTCTTATACATTCAATATATTATATTTTTATATTAAACTAATAAGAAATATTTAAAGTCAATGGTTTGAACTAGCAGAATAATTATTTAAAGTTAATAAAAACCAATTTGAATGTTGAAATAACAAGCACGCTTGCTTAGGTGATCGGAAATACCCCGTAGTCCCCTAATAGTGATTATTTTTATGATGTCAACTTCTGCTCTTACCAACTAGGTTCTTCAACTGATTAGGGGTCATTTTTTAAAAATCTTTCTAGTACGTATACAAAATAATTATTTATTATTATTTAAAAATAATTAATAATAATAAATGATCAATTATTAATTGTTAATTATTATTAATTAATAATTAATTAAATATTATTTCAATTGTTATTTTCATCATACTGTACAGTACGATAAGATAGAGCTGGTACCTTATTTTGCTCCATACCCTATTTTACCCTAGTTTCCCTGACATCTTATTATTAACAACTTTTACAATAAGTAAATTTATTGCTTTGTAACACCACATTTTCTGTGTGTTACACAAACTTCCAGTCTGTCGAACGAGCTTCTCAGTGCAAGTCCGATGCTCCATAGAACTGGCCTATACACTACCTAATGGCACACTACTCTCTCACTACACTCACTATACACATACACACACACTATTCTCCTCGACGACACAGAGCAAGCGAGCTCTCCAATACCCTGAAGCAGCTGAAGATGACGCACAGCTTCCATCCCATAGATCCTCGCATAGGCTGGAGCTGGTTGGTCTCGGCTGGGGTGCGCTGAGCGTGTCCTGGTGTCTCCTCTCCTTGTTCCCTTCCTCTCGAACCAACCTAAGAGCACATAAGAGGGGATTAGTATTTAAGAAAATAAGCAAAATGGTATCAGAATAATACCCACCTGGTTTTATGTCTTGAAAGGCATAAACGAACCCAGCTTGAGCGGAGCGGCTGCTTCTTTGGATACTCCGGAGGCTTGCAGCATACACCCTAGACAATATAAAGCTGAGTTAGCCTACAGCAGATACGAACATCAAACTGGAACTCTCTTATCTGGTTTGGAGGGTTTATAGAGGCAGTGTGGTCTCTCAGATGCAGTAACATAGCTCAGCTCATGTCCCGCTCCTCCATAACAGCAGCAGCAGCAGTCTTCGAAGCACTCGCCAGTCACCTAGAAGCAACCTAGCATTAACAAGAGTAGATTACAGTGGTATACAAAACACTAATCTCGCCTGATAGCAGTGGCAGTTGAAGAAAGAACCTCTTCGAGGTCAACCGTGCCTACTGTTCCTGCTGCAAGTACGCAGTCCTGGGCCTTGCAGCTCTGGTCTTTGTGCCCCTTCGTCGGCACAGTTGTCTAGGTGCATCTCCTGCTGGATCCCTCGTCGTAATACCTCGTCCTGGCCCCTCGTCCTTCCTCGTCCTCCTCAACACCGTCTGCAAGCCGTCGATTGCGTGCCATATAGCGTGACGTCACCGCGAGCAGGCGCTCCCCTTTCCTCTTTTTTACTTCTTTCTTCCTCACAAGGCGCATGCGCTGCGCCCTCAACCGGGCTCGGTCAGCACTAGCGAAATCCGAATGTAGCGCCGCGGGGACGAAGCGAGGGCCTCACTCACTTCTTACGGAGCCGCGTTCGCAGACACTCGTGTTCTCTACCTGCTCCGTGCGAAAATATTCGAATTATCTTGCTCCAACTCGCGAACCTGTAACCGCTTTCCGTACCTCGACATTATCGTCGATCTTCTCGTGTGTGCCAACCAACTTGTATTTTCGAAGGAGGCCATACCGGATTTGGAAAAGAGTAAGTTGCACAGAGTATTATTGTACTTACAAAGTATATATATATGGGTAATTCTCGTTCAGGAAGCAACATTACGAAAAAGCTCAAGAATACTTTTTTCCTTGCAATTTTCTGTAGAATTTAAGTACGTTTTTTTCAAATCCGTAGAGGCCTTATTCTAAGACTTCAAAAATTAGATGTATTTTTTTAGGTCCAAAAATGATCGAGTGTCATTCTGGAAGTTATGCAGGCACTTTTGTATTAAAAAAATCTATCTCCTTGATTTTTTTGGTGATGATCCGGACGATCAAACTCTTATTTTTTCTTATTTTGATTTAAATTTGACATAGCCCATTAAAAATAAGCTCATATGGCCTTAAAAATATTTTTTTTTAAAATTTCAGAAAATTTTCATAAAAAAGTATAGATTCAATTTTTGCGCAAAATGCATCCCGATTGAGCTAAAAATCATTTCCCATAAACGTATTAAAATTGGTTAGAGAAAAAAAAATTTTTTGCCTTCGATTTCACTGAGAATTACCCATATATATACACACACACACAATGCATTACAATAGCAATATGCAATAGCATTTACTATCGGAAAACTGGAAATGTACACGAAATACGTAACTAAAGGGAAAAAAGATATTTAATTTATTTTGGGTACGTTTGATTTACTGCTTAAAAAACAAATAAACACGCGTGCGTAGCGCATATCATTAATTCTAGTAGCTGTAAACTTACGTAGTTCAAACCATATATAAATTATTTAGGTTAGACTGTGCTGTCCATTGTCCATATTTCGTGTCAGCTAGTCACTTAAAATAATAAAGCACCACATACTGTATAAATAAAATGCATTCAATACTTAATAATAATACAATCATTATTAATTATTGCTGTTTGAATGCAAAATATACGGACTTTTGGATGCCGCATTCACGTTGAAAGCATTGCAACCTGAAAATTTGATTGCTACATTCAAAGTTGAATGCATTAAGCAATGGCATTTTGAATGCCGCATTCAAAATGCCTGTTTAACAAACAAAATGCATTCAAAATGCCCGTTTCTTCTACATATACTTATATTTACAATTATATATACCTATATATACCTATATAAGTCAAGTCATGGACACATATTAGTTTTAAAAAAGTATTTATTTAATATTATATAAACCATTACGCCGCGATTAAAGACTTTTGCACTTTGCACATACTTTATTCGATGCAGTCCGAAAATCACAGTAATGAAAAACATTGTTTTCTGATTATGTGCATTCTCATATAAATTATTTAATATTAAATAAACAATTGTTCCAATGAAATACCTTTGCACAAACCCCCCCATTCTATTGAATTACCAATTTCGACATAAATAAATTCAATTTACTCAAAAACACTTATTAGTTTAACAAAAAATTAATTTTTTAATAATATATATATATAATTACACCTATTGAAGACTTTTGCACTTTGCATTGTTTTGTAATTATCTGTGTACGCAGAAATAAATGCAATTTATAAGGACACTTAGTTGTTTGTCCGAAAAAAATATTTGATATTAAATAAACAATTAGGGGAATTAAAGCCTCTTTCAGATTATATATTGAAAAATTCATCAATACATCTTGTCTATATAAAAACGCAACAAGGTGCCCTCTTTTCTCAGAACGTTTTCGGAGTACATAATGAAATCGCGAGTGCCGCCATCTGGCGTCTATTCTTACCTGAGTTTTCTGAAACTATAGCATCCACGTGGTTTTACCCGCCGAGTCGGCAAACGATGTAGCGCTGAAGCGTGATCAACTCATTATTTTTATAATTACTTTAATAACGGTAATAACTAATTATTTCCACTTTATATCGAATGTATATTTTATGTGCATCAATAAACTATCTTATTTTACTTTTTGTAATTGACAATAAGTCCATATTTAAAAGAAGACATGTTATAATGATGAATTTTTAAAATTGAAAAAATATAGATAAGGAAATATAAATAATTATTTCTGTCATTGTAACTTATTTACTTGTAATTTAAGTTAATTTATCAGGGTAAAAAAAATTTTTTGGATATATTATTTTTGGGTAAAAATTACATTTGAATTTTGCACTACCCCCACTTTGGTCGGGTGTCGGTTTTGGCTGCGCTGGCAGAGTATGTTTTTATTTAGTTTTCATTGCAATCAATTATAAAATTGAAAATTCAATCTTATTATAAAACGATGTTAAAATAAATTATTAATTTATCTAATACAACTTATTTATGAAATTAAAGTACGTAAAATAATTTTTTCCGCAATAATATTCTTATTACGATATTTGAATTTCGCGGTAGCTTCCACTCGCTCGTTCACGATACTGCCAACGTGAACCCATAAAGTTGGCGCACCAATCGGTGGACCGTTTATCATCGCTGTTGTGCACGCAGCTCACAACTTCATGGATCCGCGATGGCCATCAATTGCCGTATGAACTTTTCCCGTTTCAGCTGTCGCATATAGTTTCCACGCCACAGCTGCATAAACACGCCGAGGCTGCAGCTAGCTATATACTCCTTAGGCATCAACAGACGCGCGCGCACGCGCGTGCATATCGAAATTTCCGCTGTATACGGACGCTTCCAACAGCGCGAAATTAAACCCCTTGCTCCAGCGGAGCATCATGCGACGAAGTTAAAAAGAGTCTCCCGCGCATGGAGCCGCGACTAATTGAACAATCCAATCCGTACATCGTGTTGCGTGATGCGTGCGCGCTCGGAGTGATATGCCGGGATTGGAGCACAGCTTCGGCTTCCACTGCACGAGTAGTACATCCGCGTACGGCCTAATGTCCGATGGTGTCGCCTCCGAGCAAGTGAAAAAGTTCTTTTTCACCTCGGGCAAAGCCGCCACCGCCGCCGTCGCCGCCTCGTCATCGGCGTCATCGCGCATGAGTAGCGCGCTTCCCAGCGACGAGCTCCATCACGACGACACCCTCGAGGTCTACATTCCCGAGGTAAGTGCACGGGCGGACGCTCTATCCCTCCCGGCCGAGAGAGAGAGAGAGAGATATATACCACGCCGAAGCGCGTCTCGAGGGGAAGAAGAACTGTCTGCTACTGGTGTTACGCGCGAGAGAGGGAACGCCATTTTGTGGTTAGATTTTGCCCGTGCTGCGGGCATACCGCACGGGAGTATAACTATAGACACGCACCGCGTACTTGGTGTGGGCACGTGCGCAAGGCGCTCGCTGTTTTTGTGTAATACGTCGGGGAACGATTGTCGTGTTTGTTGAGGATTCTTGAGCTGACTGCATACTTTTGAGTTTTGGAGCGTGGGCGCTTGATCGTTTGTATTTTTGCTTTTCAGTTGCTTCAAGCGAGCTACAGCTTTTACACGTGGCCTTCGGCTCCAGTTCTGGCTTGGTACTTGTGGGAGCATCGAAAGGAACTTCCTGGCAAGTGTGTTCTGGAACTCGGCTCAGGTATGGATCATTGTGGTTGAGATTTCACTTACAGTTTTTAATGCTGTCGTGTTACAAAATATTTACACGTATATCATGATCAAATTTTGTTTGTACACTAATAAATGATACTTAGTTTTATTTATTATCAATTTGAGATTTTAATAAAATACTTTGTACATACTTGAATCTATCTGAAATACTATACTTTGAATCAAGTTGGAGAAAGTATTTATTATTTGTTAAAATTATTTTATAATCAAGTTAATACTTTAAACAGGACTGTGCGTTAATACTAGTAATGGTTTGGAAATTATTTTGTTTGGCTACCCGCATAATTTTCTACTCTTTAAGCTGAAAAAGCACTTAAATAATTTATCATATTTTACCAAGTATGCTAGAACTGCATAAGTATTGAAATGATAATTCATTGCCTGAAAAAATGAAGGAATAACGAGTTAAAATTGTCTGTTATAATGAATCTTAAATATTTATCCTTTATTATATTATAATTTGTCTTAAATCTCAAGACTGAAGATAGTTTGTATATTTTAGGTACAGCACTACCTGGAATTGTAGCAAGTAAGTGCGGAGCTGTGGTTACTCTCAGTGATTCTGCAACCTTACCTAAAAGTTTACAGCATCTAAGAAGAAGTTGCGAGCTAAACGGAGTTTTATCTCAAGTGAAAGTGGTTGGAATTACTTGGGGATTCTTCTTATCAAGTTTATTTTCACTTGGACCCTTGGATCTTATATTAGGTTCAGACTGCTTTTACGATCCCTCTGTTTTTGAAGATATTGTTGTCACAGTTGCTTTTCTCTTGGAGAGAAACCCAACAGCAAAGTTTCTCTGTACTTACCAAGAACGCAGTGCAGACTGGTCTATTGAGCATTTATTGAATAAGTGGGGTTTAACTTGTTCACATATATCATTGGCAAATCTTGGTGCAGATGCTGGACTCGATGTGCATGAATTGATGCAAGATCATACTATTCATTTACTGGAAATTAAAAGAGTTTGAAATTTGACATGGCTACAAGAGTTGCACATGCATTGAAACAACCTGCAATTTACATAACTAATCTCCCATGGACAGTAGCAACCAAGGAACTTAAAGAGTACTTTACAAAATTTGGACAAGTAACCAGAGCTAAAGTTGTATTTAATAAAGATACTGGATTAAGCAAAGGTTATGGTTTTGTATCGTTTGAGAATGTAGATTCAGTGCGATCTGTATTTGCACAGATAAATCATCAAATTGAGGGTAAAAGAATCAATATAAAACACAAAGAATAAGTTTTTTTTTCTACTGTAGTGAAATTAGTGACAGATTATCTTAAACATGGCTGAAGGTATGGATTTGGAAGGTATGGATTTGGAAGCTTCAGATCTCGAAGCAACATTCAACAATGCAGCAACCCATTTCGAATCTTTGATGTCGCATCTAGATACAGGTCAGTTATTAGGTTTTTACGGACTTTACAAGCAAGCTAATTGTGGGCCTTGCAACGTACCGGCACCCAGCTGGTTCCAAATGCAAGCAAAGCAAAAGTGGGATGCATGGAAGAGGTTGGGCGACATGAGCAAGGAGGTAGCGATGGGAAGTTACATTCGTGCGGTGGGCAGACTGGATCCCACATGGGAGAAGAACACTCGCAAGCACTCCAGGACTTGGGTAGTGGTGAGTAGACTGCCAAATTCGGACACAGAACTGAAGGACATAGACAAAACACTCTTAGACTGGATTAAGGATGGCAACGAAGAAAAAGTACGGATCTTCCTGTCGCGCAATCAGGATGACGTAGATTTGAAGGACCACAACGATATGCTACCGATACACTGGGCCGCCGACCGAGGTGATGTCGAAATTTTTAAGTGCCTCGTCGAAGCCGGATCCGACGTAAATGCCGTGGACGTGGACGGTCAAACTCCTCTGCATTATGCAGCGTCCTGCGGACACGAGGGGATCGTCAAATATCTGTTGTCCTTGAATGCTCCTTTGATCGAAGATGACAGCGGTATGTCGCCAAAGGATGTTGCCGATGAAGCTCTGTCATCCATGTTCTAAGCTATATGCGATTGATTTATCATGTATAGAATAAGTCTGTACGAGTGTATGTTAATAAAAGAAGTCTTTGTTGACAAAGATAAATCTGAGACTATGAAAGTTCATTTTTGCAGGTTGCACTTTAATTATTCAGATTTATTAAAGAATGAAAAATTAAATATCACAATTAATTCAAGTTAAGGCTATAGCACAACTGAGGTAGATATCAAACTATAGTGTTATTACTTGTTACACATTAAAGCTTATTCCAAATCCATAATTGTAAAATTCTATTGAAAACGTCTATAACGACACTTTCATTCGTGTTGTACAGAATCTACATCAATTGTGGTAGGGCCTATGTGGTAGTTTATAATTTTCCATGTTGTACTAAAACAGCTACATTAAAAAAATTTGTGTTCATATATAAATAATGAATGGTACATACCTAATAAAATGTGTACATTAGTAATGATTCACTTATTTAAAACAAAATCATTTTTTTTTAATAATTTTTTATTATTTACAAATACATGTTCTAATACTCCAATGTATTCACAGCCTAAGCTTTCCTTAGGTAAATGCATGCCAAACGTACCGATTATTACTATATATATGTATATATATATATATATAGTAGCCTTTAGACCAAACAACAATTTTTTCTTCATACTTGGAATAGATTTTGAATCCTCATAAACTACAAATCATTAACAAAAGTAATCTTTTGATCACTAATCATCCACCTACATCCAAATCAAAAGCAATTTTCTTTTCGTCTCTATAAAAGAAACATCTTTCTCCGTCTCTTTAAAGAACGTAGAAAAATAATTTTTCACCTACCTGAACCGAAATGTTTTAAACACAATTTATAAATTATGTATAATAAATCATTATACACCATATCGCGAAATGACTTATTTTTTAAGTTCAACAAATTTAATAAAAAAAGGCATCATACGATTGGAGCTCGATCACGCAAAAATCGCATTGAGTTGTAGAATTGGTTTATTTCGATACAATAAAAACTTACGTATGTACACGCTATGTCATAAAAATCGAACTGACTAAATCTCATATTCACGCTTAACGCGAAACGACAAATAATAATAATAATAATAATAATAATAATAATAATAAGAAAATGAAAACAAGCTTAAACGACACTCGTTGACTCTTCAAAGGACATGTCATGTCGAAGTTAATGGACGAACGCTAACTTTAATCGCGCTGCCGATGCAATTCCTGTCTGCGATATAACTCTGATTAACGTCTAACTAACATTAAATGCGAGCACATTTGAAATTTGTGCGTTTAGCGATACCATTGGAATAAGAGATCGGGGCGGAATCGACTCTTGCTTCAATCATTTTTTTTGTCTCTTCTTATTAGATAAACTTATAATGTAAATCGCGATGTTTGACGCGCGATGGCTTGTATCGTTTGATAGACAGTATAAAAACTACGCTGCAAAAATACCTGATGTACATTTAAAAAACGTTCGCGAATCTATAATGGAATTAGGCAAATTTTTTCGTTTGATAACGAAAAACTTTAACGAACCGTAACTTTCTTTAACGCAACTCCCCGACAAATATTCTATAAATATTGACTCTGCAAAATCGTATAAGCTAGCTCGGAAGAAAATTATTGCATAGGCCACCTTCGAACCAGCTTATCCATATCATAATGAGGCCTTTCTATCGGAGACGCTGTTATGACTTTACTAAATCTTAAGCTCCTTTTTGATCGTATTCATCAAGACACATAGACGTTTAACTTTTTAATAACGTAAAAACGGCAGTGAGCAGAAACTGTACTATAGTTTAGATATGAATTCTTATAAAACGTACCTTTTTCAAGTGTTATCTGGTTTCAAAATTGTTTCTATGGATTTTCTGTATAGGATAACCAGATACAGAATATCAGATACAGAACTATTTTGATAAAGCATTCTGTTAAAATCGTGAAAATATTCTCAATACTCAGAGGTAGTTGTATTTAGTTGCAAAGTTTTCAGAATGCATAAGCAAAGTTCTTCACATTCATAATAGTCTTTGTATCTGATTTGAAGCAATTCAGCTTGAAAGAAGTCTGTGTTAATTATGTATCACACAATTTTACTGAATTCTGAAAATTATGTAATATGTTTTAACTGATCAATGAAATCAGATGCTTTTATCGTAGACAGGAAGATTAATAAGATATTCTACCATGATAAACACTGATGTTCTTAAAAATCATAAAGAAGTGACAATACTAATCTCATACAGCAAATTTCAAACGTTAGATTTTATCATTTAGTTATCAATATCATTAATAATATATTTTTTACTATATTGTTTGTCACCTCTTTATAATAAGACATGGAAAAGTATCTAATCGAAAAAGTGTACATTTTTTCTAATCGTTATATAACAATAATAAACAGCTTCTTTAATAAATTCATGTTTAAAACATACATATATAACACCTCAAAGCTTTCATATCTAAAGAGCATTCTTATTTTTAAAATTTGATTAGTACCTATCAATGTAGTAAATCAAAAGTATCTTTTTTAAGTATCTAAAATATTTTATGCTTTATTCCTCTTTTTGCGTTATTCCTCTCATAGATACTGGTAAATATAATTTTCTAGAAAAAATATTTTTTATTTAACTTGTATAACAGTATTTTTTTAATGTACTATTTTGCTTAGATATTCGCCTATGACTTGTTTATCTAAATGAGTATCTACCGTACAGATTCTGGCCACAATTGCCGTATAATACAGAGCCTCATGCTTACTGTGCACATGGACGCTTTAAGTGGGTGTGCAAGTTTTATCTTTACTTCTCATATTGTTTTGTTTACCAAGTAATGAATAATCATGTATAACTTCATCAAAATATGTATATCTTTAAGCAAAAACTAAACTCAGTTGCCTTTGGTATTGAAGTGCAAATATACAGTGCAGTTGGAATATGTGCTTGAATCTTATAGAACGACAAACAGTCAATTATTCTAATACCAAGGGTCCCCCCTACATTCTACTAGTTTAAATTTTGCCTACACTCTAAACTTAAAAGAGTAAAACTTGTAAAAATGTAGAAACTTAGAAGTTTATTGTTTTGAAGAGTATATCTAGACCTCACGGGAATTAAGAGTAAACTTTTAAACAATAAATTATATCCCTGAAAAAGAAAATAGCTTATAAAAATAAAAATGTCACATCTTAGTCTTTTGAATAAAAGAATCAAATTAAGGAGTTAAATCTTTAGCTTTGTTTTCATTACGAAAGATTAAATTCCTTAAAATATTATTCATTCTTTTAAAAGAGTAAAATGTGATTTGTTTTACTTGCCTAAAGTAAGCATTTAGCAGCCAATTCTCTTCGACAAGAATAAGCTTCTTAATTTACACATCTAAAAGATTATGGTAACATTGTAAAATAGAGAATTAGCAAATTACTCTTATAAACCAGAATAAACTGCTGACTTTCTGCTTTTAATGCATCAACTTATACTCTTTTGATTTAATCATAGTCTGATAATTCATTTCTTGGTCGTTAAATTTCAAGACGAATAAATTCGAATTTTCAATTAACCTTTCATTACACCACCGCATATCAAACTTTAAAAGGATGTTGGTGCCAGTATTCAGTGCATACTTAGACCTATATTTATTTTAATTATTCTTATTCAGTATTTAATTATTATAAATCTGTGGCTTTGATGCATAACAACTTAAGTCCACTTTTTTTTTAAATTGTGTTTTTAGTGACTTTGGTATCTGTGCATGGTATACTTTCATATAGAAATATGAAAGTTATAGTTCATTTATTACTTCCTATTTTCATGATCTATGCTTTCATTTTGCATAGGTAATTAATATATTCAAACTTCGATATCTCGACATTTCAAAAAGTGGTTTTAAGTCGTTTTGCCTTGACATCACAGAAATTGTCTCAGTCATCCGGTATTCCATAATGTATTACAAACACCGGATGACTGAGATCGTTAATGAAAACAAACAATTGAGTTAATAAAAATAACGTAAAATACGATGTAGAAATCTGTAACTGGGCGCCACATCCCCTTAAGGGGGTGTCAAAGTCAATTTTCTCCATCCGAGAAAATCTTACGATAGAACGGTAAATAATGAAATGTAATTAAAAACACAGACCATATCATTTCCCTTCCTTCTACGATTATGAATTACAACCGAAACTTGAAGTTCGCTCTGACACAACCTGGTTAACTCGTTCAACTCCAAGCTTCATGCACTGGCAGATTAAATCGCAACGAAGGGCAACGATATCCTAATTTCGGTCTCTATCTCCAATTACAACCAACCCTTCCACGCTCTATCCATTGAAGCAAAATCTCGCTCTATTCGAATGAAACGCCACTCCAACGGCGTGAGACTCCCCTCTGGATCAATCGATCGACTGACTTTCACTCCCCAAGACTCAAGCTCGCCAAACCCGTTGAAATCGTTACCGCTCAAAATCGAAAATTCGAATCCCTCCCCTCGGTAGCAGCGTCGCGCCCTACCTAAAGATTCGTGCTCTCGTGCTCGTTCTTGGGCCTCGCAGGGCTGGTGTTGGGCGGAGGTGGGGGCGGCGGCTGCGGCCTCGGCGGTCTCTGGTGGAACCTCGGGGAGGCCGGTGGCCCCGGCTGAGACTGCTGCTGGGACTTGGGCACGATGACGGTGTGCGTCTGGGTGTGGACGTCGATGATGTTGCCCTCGGAGCGCGTCCTCGAGTGCGACCTCACGGGCTCGGGCAGGTCCGGCCTAGGCGGCTTCTCCGGACGCTGGAACTGCTGCTGCTGCTGGAGGTGGTCCATTATCAGCTGGCTGCCGGTGAGGGACATCGAGACCGGCCGACTGCCCACGCTCGGGCTTCTCTGCAAGTTGATCGTTGAGCTCGTCGCTGCTGCTGTGCCATTATTGCCATTGCTCTCGGGGCCGTGCAAGCCCCCGCCCGTCATCACTTGTATTATACTGACCTGCTGTTTGTCTACCGAATACATATGGGTTCGCTCCAGAGTCAAGGGCTGTTTGGAACACGAAATGTCAGGATGTGAGTTAATATTGTGCGCTTGGGGGGCGGAGAGAGAAATGGGTCGTGTCGTCGACGTGGGGATGTGTGTGTGTGTGTGTGTGTGTGTGTGTGTGTGTGTGTGTGTGTGTGTGTGTGTGTGTGTGTGTGTGTGTGTGTGTGTGTGTGTGTGTGTGTGTGTGTGTGTGTGTGTGTGTGAGTGTGAGTGTGTGTGTGTGTGTGTGTGTGTTCACGACGGGTGTTGAGCACGAATTGGATTCTCTCTTTTTTGGGTTTTTTTGAAATGATAAGAATGATTGGAAATTGAGTGTGAATTGAAATTTTTGCACATGATGATGGTTATTGAGATAGGTGTAACTGTTTAAAGGGTGCGGTTTTTGAAATGTAATGCGTGTATAACACACAGAGAATTTTTTGATGAAAATTACCAGGAAAATTATCGTTAAAGAATTGTCGATACTTTATCAAGGTACTTTTTATTATGAAAGCAGTACGTACCACATATATTGCCATTCTCCTGGTAATACTTATCGTAAAACTCACTTGGTGTAGTTATACATTTTTGATTTTACACAATTGAAAAAATATGAGGATTAATAGTATGGTTTAATATGCTGATTTTTAATTAATGAATTAATTGAAAGAAATTTGTATTTACTTGTAACATTAAGGATAAATTATACTCACGATTCAATCATTTTATCAAGTTTTAATTATTTTTAATCACAAGTCAAAAACAAAACTATGTAATATATAATAATAAAAATAAACGAATATAACTATAAAAATCATACAAGAACCCAATTGTTTTGGCTGCAAAGTCTTTTCAACTTTATCTATAAACATTGTCTTATAAAATACATTATTTTTTTTTTTAAATGAATTTCAAAAAATTAATAAAAAATATTTAATAATGCTATTCTAGAAAAAAGACTATTAAACTTTTGAAGAAAATAATCACGGAGTAATATCTTGAAAATAGATGTTGTATACTACCTAGTATTTTTAGGCAAGCTGCATGTCAATAGAATTGTAATTAAAATATAAAATACAATGTGTGTAAGACATTTTTATTGTAAGCATAAAAAAATAATTTCAGTATAACAAAATAACATTCTCTTTATCACAATAATTTCTAGTAATTGTGTAATAATAAGCAAGTGCAATATAAACTTGATTGCTGTATTATAGATATTTCATACCAATATGTGAGTGTTTTGCTGGTAAATTGTACAATTACAAACTAAACAAGAAGAATGAAGCTGTAATAAATTGGTCTCACCAGTATATAAATCACTGCTTATTTTAATACTAAACTACATAATCATGGTACACTTAAATTAATTTCTAAGCTTAGTAAAATAAGCTTCGGAATGTCACGCAATACGATTTATAAAAATAATATATAAAGTATTTGTAGTAATTTCATATAAAATAATAAAAAGAAAGATATCATTTTAATTAATTGCATTCGTAAAAAATACTGCTTGGCTCTAATGTTTGATCAAGCTAAGCTCTAGTTATATCGTAAAATCTTATTTACAAAAAATGTTATACGTTAGTCTAAAAGATTTTTTTAGATCATTTTAGGCGGCTTGCTGGTGTTTGCTTTTACCTACCCCTGAATCCGAATCCAAATTCTCATTGCTATGTCGAGGATGTTGTCGAATTAAACTGGAAGGTCGAGCTAGGCCGGCTGGACGTTCTGGTATGGCTGGTTTACTGTTTCTGTCGACTGCGACAACGTTGTTTCCTTCAGATTTCTTGCGAAACTCCACAGTTTCTTCTGTAAATATAAAAACATTTTCTTTCAAGTATAAAAAAAGTTTGCCGTCGCAAAAAACTTTAATAATTAATAAAAAAACTTTTGTAAGATAAATTTAATTAATTGTTACTTTTCTGCTCAAACGTTTTAATTATTTATTGAAGTAAATTATTCGAAAGTCGGCGATTTTTTGGTCTGGTGATGTCTGGGTCTTTATTTAAAAGGAGGAAAAAGTCGGCGTTAATATACATAAAGATTCATCACAAAATTCTAATTCATTTGCTTGAAAAGTATTATAGCAGTTTTGTACAGTAAACGGGAAATTGAGATACGCCTTTATGCATTATAAACTTTCAAAGGGTTAAATTACCTAAGTCATAAATAATAACATAACAAAAACCAGAATCTGAATTACTTAATATTTGTATCATTCATTTTCTTTCAAGAAATAACAAAAATATTCTAAACAAGATTACTCCAAAAATAAAGCTCGCAACACTGTCGAGTAACCCAATAAAATATCAGAAAGCCAAATAGACCAATTATCAATTGAAATGTCCAACCTTGCGGATTCGATGTTATGTTCGTTATGGTGCGCGGCGTGGCCACGGGAAACTTCCGCCTTTCCAAACTCGACGGTGCCGCCGGTTTTTCCGCGAGGACCGGTTTCGATTTCGGCGAGTCCAACTTGTCCACGCCTTCCGCCGTCGCAGTAGCCGTCGTCGATGTGGTCGTCGTCGTCGGCGTCGCCGTCGTCACCGGCGACTCGTACATCGATTTGCTCATAAGGTCCGTCGCCGATCCGGCTGCCTTCAGGCATAAGGTCCGTCGCCGATCCGGCTGCCTTCAGGCTCAGCGCCTCGAAACCGATCAGATTGCTCTGCAGTCTCTCCTCCTCGCTGTCCTTCCTCTGATTGTCGATCTTGACGGTGGTCGGGGCGATCTCGACCTGATGCGGCGGTGATCCGTCCACGGAATTTTGGCATTCCTGTGGTAGAATCAGTGGGAAGGTGAATTATCGGTACTATTATTTTTATCGATTTGTGGAGTTATAATACGTATTTTCAATGGAAGGTTGTGCTTATTTTATAATGAAACTAACTTTCAAAATTGTGAAAGAATGTTTATTTAGTAAATTTTAGTGTGAGTGTTATTATTACATTTTTCTTCACCAATGCGTTGACAAAAATGTGTAATATTCAGTTTCAAGATGCAATATAGAATCATGTAACACAAATTATGAATACAAAATTGCTTGAATAAGTACTTTACCATTGTAATTTAACAAATTTACAACGTCAATTCTCCTTCTTACATAACTTACTATTGCACTTTATAACATGTAGTTATGTGCTGATTTAAAAATACGTTTCTGAAAATTACATAATTTACAAAAAAAAATCAAAATATTTTTCATTTGAATTCTGCTGTTGTAACAAGCGCTAAAGCGTCTGGTTCATTAAAAATACTCACTTTCGACTCTTAAAGCAAACTGCTAGAATGTAGGTCAAGATTTTTAACTCTCTTGCACACCTATTTATTTTCACACATTTGGATTGAATCGAAGCAAGTTTATAACGAAATGTCCTGCATACTTCTGCAACCTCTTAAATTAAAGCTATACTATTTAGCTTCAAGTTGTGAGGCGTTAGATATCCATGCTATATACAAATTTACATTAAAAACACTACATAAATTACATATATTTTAGACTACATATCTAGGCTTTGCCCGCAAAAGATTAAAATTAGTGCAAAATTTAATATACAGATATAATGTACCCTAAAAATTTCAAAGATTCAGGTTTAGGCCCAAATACATACTATTGTATTAACCCTCTGGCGCAGTATTCTAAGATATCTCGCCCAAACGAGGTCTTTACCGTAGCCAGGAGGATGAGATATCTCGTCCTAACATTTTTGTCCATAAGTTTTGACTGGTAACACTTTTAGAGTACCCACGACCACGCAAAATAAAGCTGACAACTTTCTCTTTATGATAAGGTTGGTTCGACTTTCGATTTTTACGCAACCCCGAAAATATAAAGAGAGATGTTATCCAATTTCCGAACATATAAAAAAGAAATATGCATTCGGGAACAGAAAAGACAGATAAAACGCTTACGCGGGGGGGTTAATGAAAGTTTTATTTAAACTACATGCAAGTACATGGAGTTTCTCTACTGCGGTTTACATAATTTTGATAGTAAATTAAAACGTTTTAATAATCAATTTCGCTAATCTACTGGTATGAAATCAAAATTTGTATCCACTCATCTACTTATCAACCATTTATACAAAATTTCGATGTTTCAGTTAAAAACATAACATTTGCAAAATAGGAACAATGTTCATTTTCTTCTGAAAAGGGAAAGTTGTAATAAACAATCAATAAATAATAATTACTTTAATTTTAATAAATACAATATCAATTAATATTTGTCGTTAATTTCATAAAATCAAAATTAGCACGGCTTTGACTAGTACTACGTGTTGGAGTCACCTTAAATGCAAGATAAATATAAATTGGTATTAATAATTGAGAAAAGTTAGGTGAGACAAAGAATTAATTTAGTTTTGTCTACATTGATATCGATATTCAACCGTCTTCTTAAGGAGGATCCATCGACCCAGAGCTAAAGAAAGATGCATATGAAATTTTACATCTTGAAAGAAAATTGCTTAAGCTTTTAATTAAAAAAAAAAAAAGAAAGTAGGGTGTAAACGACCAAAACAAAGAGAAATTAATAATGAAACATGAGTTTTTCAAAACGTGGCATTTCGGTGCCTTGGTTACTGACGTGGTCATTTTCTAATAACTTTTAATATATAAGACAGCTGTCATGGGACAAAAATTATGTTAACCCTATCAGGGGCAGTGGTACGTATACGTACCACCTTTTTGCTTTCAGTTTTTTCTGTATTTCGGACGTATTTTTCAGTGCTCCTATGCGTGTGAGTACTTTTTGGACTCTTGAGATGATAAGTTATAAGTTTTGTATAGAAAAGTATGCAAATTTATTTATTTATAAATAGTTATAAACAATTGAGTCACAAAAAACTCGTTTTTATTCGTAAAAAATCGTTTATTCTTGAACGAAAAACTCTAGAGTTCTGAAATTTTTTTTATCTATAGTCCGTGTCCAGCTCTATAATATATTTTTTTTTAATTTTTTCGCACGCTAGTTTTTTTGATAAAAATTTGAAAATTTCAAAAATGATATTTTTTTATATGAATTTATTTATAACTCTGACTCTATTTGTAATTCTGACGTCAGATTCGTATTCAGCGACCCCAAAAACCCCTATATACAAAGTTTTATCCTAACCGGCAATAAAACCACGAATTTAACCTAAAATAGTCGCCATATTGGATCCGCCATCTTGAATTTTGTAATTCTGACGTCAGATTCGTATTCAGCGACCGCGAAAATCCTTATACCACTAATGACTTTAAATGTATGTACAGAAGAAAAATGTGCCCCTGAAAGGGTTAAACAGTTTGAAGTATAGAAGACGAATTTGTAAGGAAAGTAATAGATCAACGATGATAGTTCAGAGATAATCAACAAAAATGTAAAATATGATATATTTTATTTAATATTCGTTTGTCAAATAAGAAAATAATTCTTTTGACATTAAAAAGATTAAGTTTCAAGTATTATCTCATAAAATTTTTTATTTTTACGCATAGAAAATCAAAGCTCCCCCTGCAGGCCACGACTGGGTCCGGCCCGCTCCGATGGATCTCCTTCAATTCTATTGGCAATAGTACTTAAGAGGAGGTCGGAGCTATCCTGATTGGTGCAGATTTTGCCTAACCTCAAAAATGAATATCATAAAAATAAAAATTTGTGGTCATTTATGGTACAAAAATGCGGTTGTCCGGTGTTCTTGTCATAATAATAAATGTTTATAAAGCTTCAAGCGTACATAATTGCGTACAATTTCGTAAAATAATGAAAAATACGGCGCGAGGTGAAGCTATCAGTAAAGCTAAGAAACGGTAAGATGACCATCACTTTTACCGTTTTCCATTCGTCAATTGTAACAATATTTCATAATATAAAACTTTTGAGGCTACTAATAAACAAAATTGCTGTTGTCCGGTGTTCTTTACATAATAACAAACTATTATCAACCTCGATTTTGATGTTACTATATGAATTTTAGACGTATAATGAAAAATACGGCGCGAGGTGGAGGTCACAATGGTAAAGTTCGCTCCGACCTCCCCTTAAGACCAGTTCATTGATGAATTGATTGCACAGTTTATAGCTTGATAAGGACTGTCGAATAAGCTATGTCATATTACACGTTACCTTGAGCAGTTCGGCCTTGTTGACAACTTCGAAGCCCATCGGCTTCACGTCGTTCTCCAAGCTCCTGATACTACTACCCATGAGTTTATCCGACTGCGTCGTCGTCGTTGTTGCTTTGCCGCAGCTGCCGTTGTCCTGATTGTTTGGTTGTATCAATTCCGCGGTGACCTGGTCGTGCTTCTGAGCCTTGTACGTGTGTCGATTGAGGGTAGCCGTGGTCAGGGGTCGGGGTGGCTTGTCGGGTGCGGGTGGCGGCTTGTCGTCGGGCCTCTTATCGTAATAGTGCTGCTGCGGCTGTGAGGTTAAACATTTTAATAGTTTTTGTATGTTAAAATGGGCTAATAAGCATTTTTGTCGGTAAATTTGGCGGAAGAAATGTCAGTGAGTGGCGCATTCAAAGAGCGAGGTATGCCCCAACCTTCAAATCTGCGTTTATTCTTACGCTAATGTTTGAAGTAATCATTATATATATAATAATTAAGTTGTGAGTCGAACATTTTTATCATTCCCTTTCTTCAAAACACAAAAACATCTATAAATAAAAAATAAAAAAATAGAAAAACTATAGTTGTAAGTTAAAATTTTCTGAACCTATTCAGGACCGAACTACCCGTTAAGAACCCGTTAAGACCGAGCCCCTCAAAAAAATCGAATAGAAAAACTTTGCAAACTTATAATAAATGTGTTTCAATTTCAACCGTTAACTAGAATATTATAGCAAAACAATTTTTCTCTTCTAAATTCGTGTACTAGTTTCACTGATATCCTTTTGCAAAAATAAAAGCCTTTAAAAGCCCATACAATTTTCATGCCAAAACACTTGTTAAATCACAAGTCACATGTCCGCCACTTTCACCGACAAGAAAAAAAAGGAACATTAAAAGCCAACGCGTCTTGTTCTACCGTGTGCGGCTGCGACGGAGACTGCTGTTGTTGTTGCTGCTGCAGGTGCTGGTGCTGTATATGCACGTGCTGCTGCTTGTCGGGCGTGGTGCCGCTCGGGGGCGTCGGGGCGGGCTTGTTTTTTCGCCGGGTCGCCGGCTTTGGACTGCCCTGGGTCGGGCTCTCGCCGTGATCGCTCAGACTGCTGTTGGACACGCAGCGCCTCAGGCCCACCTGGGGATTCGCGCAGCTGCCCTCCGAGCCGTTCACGATGCCCAGGTCCAGGTCGCGATCGAAGTCCATCTCCCCCGGGAAGAACCAGTCGGCGTACGTTATCAGTTGATCCACGATCAGACTAGAGTTATTGGCCGTGTCCATCCTGTGCATGATGCAATCATGAAAGAATCTTTAGTTTTCTTTTTAAAAGTTTGTGTGTGTGTTTTCTTCTTTATTGAGGGAGGTTAAATTCATCGGAAAATTTTTTTATAGATTATTTAAAGGGAAGCTTATACTTTTGGTTAGAAATTATTTTGAAAAAGTAGTTTAGATTAAGATATTTTATTTCTAAAATTGTCTCTATCCCAACTACCTAGGTATGTATTTTGTTGAGAGAACAATATGTAGCCATTAAAAATTAATTTACATAGGTATTTTCATTTTATTCAACGATTTCGCTGCTAACAATGCATAAGGATTTTATTTTCTATTGAATTATAATGCGGAACTTGTATACTATTTGTGTATATTTTATTTTATCATATCATACCATATATTCTTATCTGTAAACGTTTTGAATTTTTTAAATTCATCAAATATGAAAAAAGATGCAGCGTACTCAAAAGTAGCGGCGTCCTTTGAAGTGGACGGAGTTTGTGAAGTCACAAAAGAACTTTTGTATACTATTTCGTGTTTTCTAAAGATTCAAACAAACCTCGAAATCGGCTTTATATATTTCTATTTATTTGATAGGTATCGTCGAGAAAATAATTCTCATGCAGTTTCCTATTATTTAATTTTTGTTTTAAAATAACTAATGATAAATGGATTCGGGCCCGACGATTTCTTATACTCTTATTGTTTTATGAAGTAAAGAAAAATCCTGTCGAATTTATTTTAGATTGTTTCCATAATGCATAATAACGATCGTTGAAACGCGCGTGACCCATATATGGGTCAAATCGCAGCGACAATGTTAAAAAGCCACAGTTTCTTTTTAAAGTAACCCCTTGAAATTAAATTATAAAAATATGCGATGCCATAACTCTTATTTAACGACATTGTGTTTTTAATATTTCAAATATCTAGTATATATATATATATAGGTCAACTGCTCGTAATTTAAAAACTACATACACACACATATATATATATATATATATATATATATATATATATATATATATATATATATATATATATATATATATATATGTAGTTTTTAAATTACGAGTAGTTGACCTCTTTCTTTATCAATAGAAAATAATTTAAAAAAATGTTAAGAGATTCCATCCATATTATCAATATGTAATTTAGATTTCGCACTATATAATAAGTTTAGAAGGTGGGAATCTTCTAGAATTGTCAGAAACTGAAAGGGCGTATCCGCAAATTTGATGTAATGAAAATAGCTCGGGAAATAGTAATAAAATCAAATACAATGTAATAATTTTTTCTATTAAATTTTTACCAACATCACGCTGTCATTTGAGAATTCGAGCGATGTTTTAAGCTTGTGTGTTTTTTCAAGTAATAAAATGATAAAATTTACGCATACGATCTTTTCGTTTCCGGGCCCACTATTGTGTTATCACTCATGTTGTAAAATTTTTAAGGTATATACGATGAACGATGAGTCACGTTAATGCTAATTTAATACTGATGACATTTCGCCGACTTATTTGTCGTCCTTTTCAAGTCTAAAATTATAATATTGCACACGTATTTTGTTTTTATTTTAGACACACTGACTTTAGAAAATAAGATGTAACTTTACTATGCTGAAGCTAGGTAATAGTGAAGTAATGATTTATAATTTAAAAATAAATTTTTACAGTGCCTGTTAAAAATTCATATTCGTGATTCATTGTTCCTCGGAACTCAACAGATGTACATACAATGCAATATTACTGACATAATCGTATGAAATTAAATGCTAATAATTCAATTCATTTAAAAGATAAACTCGACGAACTTGAATAATGAAATAAAAAATGTAATCAACTTACACTATAGTAGTTGTGTCCTCCTGAGAATTCCAAATTAAGTTGGGAGCAACGACTATTGCAATATTATGAGGTGTCATTTTATTGACATCTTGATTTTTCGTCAAGACGGCAAAAAATTTAATTAGGAACCTTAAGTTTTCATAATTCGCCGTTGGCAATTTATGTAGTACCTCCCAAAGAGCTCTGAGTCTTGAGTCACTTTGAGTGAGTTTGGCAGCTGCCATCCATTCAGGATACAATCTAGTAAAGGTAAATAATCTTTATAACAATAATACATACACGTTTCATATATTTAAGAAATATTAATCTAAGTTATATTAATTTAATATAGTCAAATTGAAATACATTAATTTTTTTTATTAAACTTATTCCTATCCTAAAACATCTCGTATCATATAGGATGCATGTTAAAAAAATGATTTCTTCATCATTTTTTTCTAGTAGTCAGATTATTTAAGGTCATGGATCAAAAAAGATTAAAAATAACTAGAAAAAGGCCGAAAACAATTTTATTGCAAAAATCTTTCTTTGAAATCATTCTAAAAAGTTATCCTTTTGAAATAATGATAAGGAAACGTTCGATTTCGACTAAAATTGTGACTTTATATTAATTTTGTAATACTAAACACACGAAAAAATACTACCTATGATAAATAGAAATAACAAAAAACATCGACAGTCATTTTCAGTCGAATAACTACGTGCTATTTAAAAGTCGTTCTTTTCAAAGATAAAAGCCTGATTACAGTAGATATACATTAACATCATTACCGCTAAAGCTACAACCGAATCGCTCATTTTTGAGAGCCCTTATCAACACCTGAAACTCGAACGCACATCGGCGCGACCGACGGAGATCGGGGGAATATCTCGCTTAGCAGGTGTCTCGTACAGGACAGGCCGTGAACATCTCGACGCCTTGACGGGCGCGCAGGCCTCTTGCTTATATTTTTCTGCACTAAATCATTGCAAGTCACGTCGAGGTCGTATCAATCGGACATGCGGCTCGAGTGCGGCCGCGCTATACGACGAGCCCCCTTAAACTCCTTCATTGTGTAATGCAGACCAATAAAGGCTTCGGGCTGCTTTCTCCTTCGGCTCTTTGTCGCTCAGCCCCGTATATACACGCGCGGCGGACGTTATTTTCGATTGTTCGCTCGTCGTTAAGGTGGCTGTTTAGCGAAATATGACTTCCTTTGTAAGAATCTTCTTAGAAGCTTATCGTGTCATTATAACGACATTACTCGTGTGTAGGTATTGTGGTTAATATTCGAATGGAATGCACCTTCACTCAGCCGGGGTATTGGAATTTTAAGTTTTAATCTTTATCGTGTAAACCTTTGCATCATAGATGCACTTTTTTAATGTATGTAACTTCTAGCGTGTTCTTATTGAGATTATAAAAAAAATTGATTTTATACAGAATAACTTTATACGGGGTGTAAGAAAAGTATGGAAACCCGAAAGTAAATCATTTGTTTTGAAAAATTTAATGAGAAACTTAAAGGTTTTTTTTTTAAAAAGCTGTAAATTTTTTAGATCAAGGCCTATTTCAGGACTTTTGATCGTTTCCATCTAATGTTTTCAACGAAAGTGTTTTCGTCAAGATATTCAATATTGACCGTTTTCTTTAAGAAAAACAATTAACTAGCTATATTGTTTTTAAAAATATATCCATCAAAAGATTATTCCACCTATAATTTAGATTCTATATTTGTTCAATTTGTATTTAATTATTCAAAAAGTATTATACAGCGATTCAGAATAAAATTAACTTTCGAGCTGCTTTGTAACGCTATAACCACGTTAATGAGTACATATTTAACCAAGGAAAGAGAGCGAGAGTGAGGCCCGCAGCGATGAAAAGCCGCAGGAGATAAGAGTGAAAATTTTCGTCAGCTACAGTCCCCGAGACGTGGGACAGACTCGATGCACATTCGCATTTCGTGACTCATCGTACGTATAAGCAGATATATACATGTGTACACGCGCGTACACGGAGCCTTCTCTCTCGTCTATTTCTAGGTCATTGACTCACTCGCGCGAATGCACGCGTATACGCTATTTAAGGAATACAGTCAAATTTCGAAAATCCGCCGACTTCCAGGCGCGCCTCGGAAAGTTCGCGCATGGGTTCTCATCTTGAGAAGAAACGATAACATTGAAAGTTTTATGAACAGAATTTTAAAAAGTTCGTTGTGCATAGCTTTGTCAATTTTATTAAATGTATTTGCAAAACATTTATGAATTGAACATTTTGAATTTTACATTCTAAAGAAATCAATGTTTTTTAAAATGCTTATTGTGATGACTTTTTTCATTGATTTTAATCAAATGAAATAAAATGTATTTTAACTTTACTTTTGTAGACACAATAGAAGTATAAAGTAAATATCCACATATAAAAAAAATATACTTATTTCAGGATAAAGTTTTAGAATTTATTATCACGATATATAATCTTTAAAAATTACTAAATAAAAATGGTTTGAAATTGTCTTTGACACTACTGAACAACCACGATTACGTTCATGAGAAGTTGTAAGCATAAATTAAAAACAAAAAAAAGATTTTATGATTTATTAAAATAAATGATTCTTATGTTAAAGGGTAAAAAGACGTTTATAAACTCACTTAAAGGTAAGCAGAGGTTCCGGCAGCTCGCGGAGGTAAGACTTTAGTGCTCCGGCTATCACATGGGGATCCTTGTATTCAAGGGCGATTGGAAGAGTCAAGCAACAAGCATCAAAGCTGAGCTTCATTCTTCGCAATTTAGAAGCACCACTGGCTATCCTAAAAAGTCCTTCCTCTTCCATTCCTAACCTCAGAAGGGCGGAGACACAGAGTTGAATAGGTAATGCTATTTTTCTAGCTGTCACTCTCAGATGCTCTTCTAAAGAGTATCCATAAACTGGCTTCATTTCATTGTCGTCTAAAGATAGAAAAAAAAAGTTTATGTAGAGAAACTGCTGTATTGAATTTAAATTATGAAATTAGTTAACTGTCTTACTTATATAACATTCAAGATCTGGAATAAGATCTTCGAGACAGTGCAAGGCACTCTCGTGATATGCTCGTTGAAGTTTAACATATTGAATGATTGTTTGGGCAAGCTCTGTTTCTCTTGACATTAGCTGAAACATTTCTGCAGCTAGGTGATCTCGACATTGTTCTACTTTGGTTTCAGCTTCCTCAAGTTCATCTCTTAAACTATCTACTTTTGTTGCTCCAGTACCTGTAAATAAAGAAAGTATATTAATCAAAATTATTAAACAGTTTTTAAAAACTCAATATTTAAAAAATTCAAGAGGCAGCTCATAACTTCAAAATTTGTCAAATAACCGATATAAGATGAAAATTAAATTGTTTATTTTTACTTACTATATACCTACATAAATCATAACAAAAAGAAAACAACAAAGGAAAAGTTTTAAGTATGTGTATATTAATTGATAGAAAAATAAAATAGTTAACTTCAGTAACACTCAAATCAAACAAAGCTTTTATTTCAAATTATTTTTAACTGATAAATTCGTGTGCATTACTCACCTCCACTATTGTGTTTACTAGCTTGGTGATATCGTGCTCTTGTGCTATCCATATCCAAAATCAAACGCTGCAGATTTCTTTTGTGCTTCAAAATATTTGGAACATCTGTCTCCAAAATATGTTGCAATGGAGATGCAACATACTGTTCAACCTTAGATTCATGATCAACAGTCTCGTTGGCCAAGGCCACTTGTGCTCTTCCGCACTCATGCAGCGTGTAGCTCATAAGTCCTTCTTCCCCCGCATTTTCCAGCATGGTCTGCCCCAAAACATACTCCGGACATTTTTTCTAAAATTAACAATAAAGTATAAATTTTTTAAAAATCATTCTCAAATATTTTATACTTAAATAACTTTAATAATCTATATGTATCTGCACTTCCTGATGTGCTTAAGAGTAATAATTGTATACTATTGTGTAATAATAGGCTTATGCTCATATAAATAAGTAAAATAAATAAATAAAAAATACTAAGAATTTGGACAAGCACTAATATACAAGTCTTTAACGCTTCAATTGTTTAATATGATTAATTAATTTACAACAGTACTATATAACGTTAATTCTTTGTATTTTAGAAGGAGATTGATAATTTGCTTAACATAGCTAAGTAATGTGTAATAGCTAGGATGTTATTAAGTGGCTTCAAAATGTTATCCAAGATGTACTATTCCATATTGATATAGTATTTACTTTGTGATACAGGAACAAAAACACAGTCTGTTCAAAGATAAGTTCAAAAATACTTACAAGGCGTTTTTCTTTGTGAGCAGAATCCTGAGTGTTGGATTCACTGGGTTTATTCCCGAGTCTCTTATTGAGCCCCATAAGGGCAGCTCTGATCTGCTCGACATGTTTATCTGCGGCTTGCAAGTCGTCGGTCAGAACCTCTGTTTTCCCAGCTCTAAAGACGGACATACGCACAAAGAACAAGGATAGTGAGTACAAACCAAGAATATAAATATTAATTGCCTTTTAGCATACCACTGCAAAACATCGAGCTATCGCATGCATCACCAATTAGATTGAAATCAATCTATTATTGTACATCAATATTGCATATTATTGATAGTATTACATTACATTATTGTATATCAATATAGTCATTAACAATTTCATCTTTTGAATACAATAATCGATTATTAATACTTTATTAAAAAATGAAAAAAAAAGAGGAAGGGATAAACAAGATAAAAAGATGATAACGTCGAGAGATCAAGATTACAGACATGACCGACCGAGCATACAAAAACTACCGAAACAGCTTAAAAAGATAAAAAAAAAAGAGTAACCCAGAGACGTCCAAAAATACCGGAGTTGTCTTATCGCAAAGGGCGTCTCCAGATACAACAACATCCACGCAGCTCGACGAGCTCCAACAATCGTGCATCAACAATACTTAATGAAAAAAAAAAAGATCGACACGAAACAACAAAGTGCACGCACCTGGAAAAGGTTTGATCAGCGAGCTGCTTGACCCTGAAAAATTGTTTCTTCATGGTCACTGGATCGCTCGATTCCCGACACACTCGACCGAATAATACAGGCCTCCTCGCCTCCTCCTCCTCCTCCTATCCCCGCATGCAAGCGAGAGGATACCTCTCGTGGTCGTCGTCTTCGTCGGCGGCGACAACCGCACCGTACACGTAAAAACAACCTCGACGACGATTGCAAAGAAGAAAAGAACAAGAAAAACAACAAAAATCGGAGGAAACACGTATATGTATAAATATATATATATATATATATATATATATATATATATATATATACAACAATCACTGGCTACGAGTCATAACGTCGTTCCACCGCACGCACACACCGACACTCACCGAGTTATACACACGAAACCAAGAAAAAAAAGAAAGAAAAAAAAATAAGGCTCGAGAAAAAGAAGAAACACTTTCACTCGTTGTTGCTCGCGGTGTCCGCCTCCGCCGACGAGGAGAGAACGTCGCCGTCGCTGCGATCTCGCGCCGAAGCCGTGGTGGCTCGAGCTCCGGGCTCCTCCGGGTTCGGGGCGCGGATGTAACGAATCCGTCGCTGGGCGGATAAAGTCACTGCTGCTGCACGACCGCGACGGCGACGATCACGACGGCGCAGCTCGCACATCAGCCGTCATAAGCCGCGCGCGTGCACACGGTGATCTCACGCGCGCCACTGCCGTAACATCATCCTCTCTCGCGCGCGCGGGGCCGCCCCCACCCCGCGGTTAGAGTGTCGCCGTCTCGCTCGCGCGCGCGGCGCGGCGCGGCTCATGCGCGACGTGTTGATTCTCTCGGAGAGTCGGAGGTAGAGTGAGACGGGTCTATGTAGGTATGTGTGTAGCGCGCGTGCGTGTGCGTAGGTATGAGACCGCGAGTTGTCGTTGTGCTGCGCTGCGAGCGCGCCATGGAGATAAGAGAGCGCGGAGAGAGGCCCGAGGCGAGGAGGAGAGAGAGAGAGAGAGATTTGAGATTAGTTTTTGCGCGAGGAGTGAGGACTGAGGACTCGAGGAGCGCGAAGCGACCGTCAGTGTGGGCGTGTTGCCGAGCGAATTGACCGGCTGATTACGTAAACATTGACGGTTCGAGTGACCCGTCGCTTGTGCGTCGATGGATTTTTAAATTTGGGAGAGTTTCCCGCCATAAATTAAATCTTTATTTTTATTGATCTTTTTTTTCTTATTTAGAGGAGAACGGGGCGAACTTGTACCCTTTGTTGATTCGTAATTTATTTCAAATTAAGGGGTAACACCACTCTAGCGGCCGGAAAAAATGCCTAATTTGTACGATTTTTTACAAGAGTAGGAAAGAAGGGATCAAATTTTTTTTGAGGGTTTTCTATACATATATTGAGGTACAAAAATATATTTTTTTTTTACATTTAAATACAAAATGGCGGCTATACAGCGAATCTCGTGAGAAGCCTTTTTCAATCTGGGAGAACAGATTACTCGTAAACTATTGCATGGATTGGATTGAAATTTTTACTGAAGCTTCACAAATAGATTCTCTAAAGAAGTACGTTGCCGTTTTTTTTTATAAACAATTTACATCGTTTTTTTTCGAGAAAAATCTACTTTTTTTCAGAAGTGCGCCATTTCTACAAAAAGTGAAATAAAACAAAACCCCTACGTACTTCCAAAGTTAACGTTATATAGATTAAGAATTTCTTTGTTTTTTTATTGCAGGTCTCATACATTCCGAGAAAAGTGTTCTCCCGTTTGGAGGTTTGAGAAAAAGGCTTCTCACGAGATTTGCTGTATAGCCGTCATTTTGTATTTAAATGTAAAAAAAAAATATATTTTTGTAGCTCAATATATGTATAGTAAACTCTCAAAAAAGAAATTTGATTCCTTCTTTCCTACTCTTGTAAAAAATTGTACAAATTAGGCATTTTTTCAGGCCGCTAGATGGTGTTACCCCTTATGTACCTTGTTGCATAGATTTTAAGGTACCTTGGTTAAACTCTAAAGATAGTGTTTCTTTAATAAGTTTGTAGCTTTCTCGAATTTGTGCTTACTTAAGTCCATTTTTCGAGTTTTAGAGATATTAAGGTTTGAGTTTTTAAATTATCATTTAAACATATACGCTAAAGAAAAGTAGATATTATGAAAAAACGAAAGTAATATAGATGTGCTTTTGCAACTTTTTACTTTTTTGTGAAAGCATACCATGCATGATATAAAAATCACTGAAAACTTAATTTTCAAAAAAAGGGATTTAAGTGCAGATATTCCGGGAAGTCACAAATGTTAATTTAAATGTTTTTTCTATCCAATAAGAATTATAAAATTTTAATTAATTTTTTTAAAGTTTGACTTCAAATGTATCTCAAACAAAAAAGGTGACTCGAGATATGCACTTATGTCTAATATTCATATATCTGTCTTTAGGCACACCCAAGGGACAGTGATTCTTAGTGAACGTGTTTGAATGTAGCCCTCAAAGTATATCTATATACGACGTATATGAGGAATTCCATAAGAAATCTGCACTTAGACGGCTCAAAAAATAATTAAAAAAAAGTTGAGGCACACCTTTGAAACTATTTTTTTTTCATCCTAAGTATAAGTCATATAATATATTATGTAAAAAATGTCCAACATGAAAAATAGACCACGCAATTTTTTTAAAACGTCAATTTCTCTTATAGGAATTTAACATGGGAATTATGGACTAAAAATGTCATCAATGATATAACATTCACGTGGCTTTTGAGGGTGCAAACAATGTTTTCAAGCAATAGAATATAAAGTAAAGAAAAAGCTTGGAAAAAAAGCTTTAATTTGAGACGTGCCGCATTTAAACAGATTAATAATTATATCAAAAGTTATGATTGATCAAAGATAGTGAATAAACACGAAAAAACGCAAAAAAATTATCAAAAATGAAAAATCATTAACTTTAGCGATTTTTTCGTGTTTATGTACTATCTTTAATCGTTCCTCGGGTGTTATACATAAATACAAAGTACAATAATACTATAATATGAACCCATAAATGCACATACCTAAATCATGTTGGTAAATAAAGAAATGTAATGGCACGGATATCTCTAATAAGCTTGAGTTTAATATAAGCACTTGGTTTTCCAAGGTATATCTTTTATGGATTTTATCTAGAAAAGGTCTATCTGTAAGAATTTAATGGTTTTGGTAGGCCGAAAATGACCGCTAGTACATTTTTTTGAATGAGGCATAAAATAGAACATTGGTCATTTTCAGAGATTTTTGGCTATAAATAATACACAACACAATCGACCTGCAAGACTTTTATAAATTAAAAATTGATAGTCAATTTCTTATAAATGTAGTCACTCCATTTTTATGGATTACAAGAGATTGCAGCAGAAAAAATTGTAATGTAAGCAGTTTTCATATTCATTCAATTTATTTACTTATTTATTTATTTATTTATTTATTAAACCAGGAGTACATGTAGTTACATACAATATATAAAATATAGTTTATGAAATTAGCATCCTAAAGAGGTAAACGCAGTTACATATGCATAGGCCCGGAATAATTACCTAAATATATTCTACTTAAAACTAAATAAAATTACAATTAAATTTAAGATAATTAAGATAAAATTAAAATGAGAGAATTACAATAATAGATTTTAATTGTTTTCAATTAAAAATAATGTATTTTACCTTTTCTATGTTTTTAAATAAAAATAGTATTATACATTCAAATAACAATTTAGCTCTAAGAAAACGTATTTATACATTTCAGTCGTGTTATGCTTCATGTAACTATGCATGTATCTTGTAACAATACATGTCAAGTACAATCCCGTATCCTTAGATACAAACATAACTTCCCGTTATTTCATCTATTGCTTAATTTGTATCCCGCATCCATTCACAGATATCCATATACAGATACGTGATGACTCGGGAACTTTGTTCTGTATTACAACCATTTACCTTAGAATATTCTACAGTAAACCGTTTTATTAAATTAGAAAGTCGATCAAACGACATGAGAGCTACAAAAACATTCATTTTTTTACATTTGCTCCCATAAAAATAATTAAGTATAAGTTCAAGTTGAAATTTCCATTAATAATTAATGTAACAAAACCTTATATTAATTATTTCCATGTTAATTATACTTCCATATGGACTTTTCAGATACGTTTTCATGTGGCCTTTCTAATGGAGATTTTAGATATCCCATGCATAATATAAATACTTGTATACCATGCATACCAGTGAATATAAAGCGTTACTCTTTTAATCTATTGTATGACCGTATAGTATTGTATTAGGGGAGACCGGGACTGATTCGTTCCTGTTTTTTATAGTGATTTTTAATTCTTACAATTATTTAAAAATATGACCCTCGGTAAATAACCATAAACTATATGGTTATAACTAACTATTTAAATTTGTTCAGATCTCTTTTTGTTCATTTACTATATTAGTTTCTAATTTAAAATAGAAGTTGCTTTTTACGAATTAGCCCCGAGCTTGGGGCTGATTCATACGTGTGTTTTAAATTAAGGAGTCACGACTTAAAAAAATACAAATCGTAATTGCCAGTAAATCTTTTTATAATACGAATGAAATTCAAACTGTTTGAATATAATTATCTAATCTATAACTTTACTTACCAAAGTTTAACTGACATCAAAATCTTTGTTTTGATAAACTATAAACAAACAGTAACTTTTCCGAAATAAAATTTCGCTCACACAATTCTGCGCACAACTTTTACAAAATTCGAAAAGTTGTAAAAACGTATCTAAAATTCGATTAGTGTCTGTTACGAACCGGTGTAGTTATACTAATCGTTAAATCTTTATGCAAAAGTTCGACTCTGTTGATACCTTGATAATACCTTATCGGCAGGAACGTGCTCTTTATTAACAATATATTCGACTTTTACGAATTAGCCCCACGACGAATTAGCCCCGGTGTCCCTTAAACCTAGGGTTAAACACCCAATTTATACTGATACTATTTTTCTATACGCTGACATAAATATGCCCGATATTTTTTCTGTATAAAGTTTAAAAATAGCATTTTATACAAGTTCTAAATTATTACTTACATTGAAAAGTATCATTTCATCCACGTATGAAGTGGTTTATCAAATTTTTACAGAAAAATATATCGCACCTACTGAACAAGACTATGACACGTTCAAATTATATGTTTTTGTAAAACCTTATTATTATTTTCGTATTTAAGTGCAAGATATGCTATTTTATGTACCGAAATTACGTTGTAAAAAATTCCGAGTTGTCAGAGTCTTATACTGGGAGTGCGAAATGATAGATAATATGAAATTTGAAAAAACGTAGTTGACTCAATATAATTTACACATATCTCGATATCAGGTCAATTTACCGTCTGTAGACGGTCTTCCCGTCTGCATCATCGCGCACAGTTCATGCAGCTTGACTTGCATATCACTGCACAGGCGCGACACGTCCCATCATCTATTTATAAACGCGCGAGCATTCTTCTCTCGTTCCTTTGACAGCTGCAGCGCGCGCGACTCACGCTTTAATGGCAGGCGCGCAGATTTTCGTTGCCATCAATGAAACGAGATTATTATATACTCGCAATTTATTATACCCGACACGAAAAATAATGCAAAGCACAATTGTAGTTTCAGCTACGACGCGTAAAATGCACAAGGATCGTTGTCGTGTACGAGATAGCCATGCAGAGCGCATATATGAGAGAAGAATGAGCGCGTTAATTGCCCCGTGCCCATGACATTTCCGAGCGGCTGAATCACAGCTACCTCTATGGCCTTTGCCGATTTTGTCTGCTTCCGCTGTCTCGCTTGCACGCGCGCATTATTTATTCTTTGTATTTGTATGTGTTCGCGTTTCGCCTGGTCTGCGTGTTACGTGTATTATATCTTATATCTCCAGCTATAATGGACGGACACTGTGTATGGGCGACTTTCAACAATATTGCGTATTTTATGTAAGCTCCGTAGTATCTCTAGTGTATAGTTTGACCTCTAACTATAATTCCCTCTTATCATAACATTTTATTTTATTTGGAGTACAAGAGGCTTGGAATACAAAATGGCGTAAATTTTTCATTGTTTTTCAATTCAAAATCCACACTAGAAATCAGCCGACAAGAAAGTCAACTTATAAGGTACTTTTCTATTTCATGAAAAGCACTTAAATTTACATCCTCCATCTGTGGAATCATAATTGTCGGTTGGAGTTCCCAAACGGTCACCCATCCAAGTTGTAGTCGCGTCCATCTTTGCTTAACACGAACGATCGCTCGTTTGAACAACACGGATCCAAAAATTTTCATCGTTACAAAACTTTTATTTCTCTTTGAGAAAGCAAAGCATCAAAATCTTATTTTTTTTTATTCATACCGTTCTATTATAAAAATACTTTGGTTTACGAACATAAGGACTGATTAGAAAGATTTAGAAAGTTTGTATTCAAAAACTACGCGGTATTAAGTTTCACGAAGATCCATCAACATTTTTTTATCTAGGATGAAAACCATTAGAAATGTATGCCGTCTTGGACTAAAACAGGTTACAAAAAAGTCACCGGATAAACCTTTTTTTCTTTCAATAGGTATTGGCCCCAGGCTATAATGACCTAGACGGAGCGGACTTGCAAGGAAAAGGTGAAAAACGTTTTATATAAGTAGATACAAGTTGTTTCAATGTACAATCAAACCGACTTCAAAAAAGGACATTCTAGGGTAGAGGCACTAGTAGACAGCCATCTAAGGAAAAACTTGTATTCATAAGCTATTGCAAAAAATTCGGAAAAATCTTTGTCTATAAATCAGCGGTTCTATTACACTTTAAATGTATTCTAGTTTTTGATAAAATGTTTATTTTTGCTTAAAATATTTACAGGGTTATTATAATATGTGTTTTAATAAAATATGACGAAAGCGCTAGTAGTCGGCCATCGGAATCTAGTACTCGGCCGCTTGATCGCTAGTAGTCAGCCATAGGACAATTTAAGACAATACATCGCGCTTTAAAAACATTGTTTATTCTTTTTAATAGTTCTATGATTTAAGTTTAGCTATAGAAGATTAAATAAATATTAAATGAATGAAATTAAATATTAATTAATCGTAATGATCATTACAATTAAAATTGGCTTTGGACACGGGTTATCGACCAGACCTGGCCGACAACTAAAATTTATCAAAAATTAAAAAAATTCTAGTAGTCGGCCACCTATAAGTACATATCGATAAAGATATATCGAAAAAAAATATTATTAATGGTTCTTAAACTGTTTTAACGTCAGAATTAAATGTTTAAATGGCATAGATCATTAAAAAATTATTAATCTAGCGATATTTTATCTACGGGTTTATTTTTTAAAAGTGAATAGCCAAAGTGTCCGACTACTGGGGGTGGCCGACTACCCTATATTCGACGCGTATGTCATCTAAAATTCTTGTTGCATTTGCGAGGGTCAATTCGCGGTGGTTTCACAAGACTTTAGATAAGTACGAGGACCAAATACTGGGCCAGTACAAAGCCAGTAGATATAAAACTAAAATTTCTGGCACTGACGCCAAAAATTTGTATTTTAAGTTCAAATTACCAAAATGATGATTTTTTATTATATAAAGATAATCAATGTTCGATCATTTATCTACTATTTGTTCAATCTCGTTATTGCAGAAATTATTACTTTTTACTTTTTAGAGCGCTATTTTATGAAATCGGTTCTATAAAATAGTACATTGTGTACCAAGGGCGAGAAGGGGCCTTTTTTGACCGCGTACAGCGAGGCGGAGACGAGTACAACAAACACACGAGGTAAAAAAAGACCCCCCTCGTCCGTGATGCACACTATATTTTTTGTAACGCATGTATCGATTTTCACAAATCAAGTTTATATTTTTCCCATTTCAATTGACGGAACGAGCGGGCGTAAAGTAACTACTTTACGCCCGCTGATCGGAAAACGGTCACTTTAGGTCCGGTTTTGAGGGCAAAACACGTGAAAATCGTGCGTAAGTTACAAAAAAAATGTTATTGTTCCGAACATGGAAATTTATACAGTGTACATATAGGACGTTAATAATTAATCCTGCCGACTAACTCTATAAAAAGGATAATAATCTCATTTATCTGTATTAATTCACGAATGCTATAATTATATTAATGTTATTATTGCTGTTCAACATTTTTCTTTGTCATTGTTTGATGTGTGATTCAAATTAATTTAACCTATACAATAAGTGTAGAACACATATTTACAAGCAATTTTATTTTCGAGATATTTATTTGGGGATTATTATATTGTTTGGCAAATCATTGATAATGAGAGTCGAGTTGAGTGGATCCATTCAAAGGCTATCTTGCATAAGATATGAGTTACTAAAATCGTCATCTCAAACATACATAAAGAACCATTACTTTACACAATTTTTTTATTTTAACTCTTTATTTTAATTATTAACTATGTTTGTAATAAAAATGAATCTTTAACGCATAATTCAACTTACAATTTATAAGGATAGAGATACATTTGATATTTACTAAGATTATTTAAGTGGAAATGTTCATCGTTTATAATCTGGAAAAATACGGAAAAATATGTCATCATGTTTAACAATAAACATTATGATGATAAAATGAACGTTATATTTCAAACGTCTTTAGAAAAATCAAAAGATACATTAAATTTAATGTTAAAGTTTCAAAGTCGTTTGCCTATAGTATTGAACGATCTTTATATAAATAATTAAATTATTATTTTTGTTTTAATCATCAGGTTAAAACAATGAGGTTTATCAATGTTGGAATTCGGATGTGCAAATAGTGAAAATGGGAGAAGTGAATAAATGAATGATAAAACGCAAGTGTGTAAGAGATGCAAACATTCAGGTGTTTAATATGGCACATGAATCACTATTATAAATATATAATCTTTTAATTCCCGTATTAAAGAGTTAGTAATTTTCTGAACTGTTGTTCAAATAATGCCCGATGTTAAACATTAAAAGTACTGGATACATTTAAGGAATAAATAATATAATAATCTCGAAAATAATTATATAAATAAAATTTTCATTGTAAGTGCATTGTAGGCCATATAATTGTACTAAATACGACTATTTGCAAAATATAAATTAGATTGCAAAAAAAATTAATTTAAACAGATCAGAAAATTCGATAAAACTAATCATTATGACAATACATATGCATAGAAGATAAGATCAAAAATGAATTGCTACTTCTCTTACACATTGATGTTTCGTAAATTATTATAACTTTCTATAATTCACTTTTTTTCTTTATAGAAAATTTGATTTGATAACATATACAAATTCAAAAATTATTCTAATACATAAACTAGCTTACGTTATCCTTGAAGCACTACGTTGCCTCTTAATTATATTTTATGTATAGAAGAATAACAATAATAATGAAAGAAAATAACATAAAATTTGCTAAAAGCGTTATTACCTAATACTTAACAAGTAATTTTTTCTAATTCAAGTTTAATATTACAATGAATATTATAAATAAATGTAAATTTATACAAAAATTCGTTATGAATATAAAATTTTAGCTGTTGAATAAATACAGATATATACACGTTGATTGCAACTGTTACTAGTGTGAAGAAACGATCGTTGTAAAGCTGGAATCTGACAATGAATTCAACAATAAGTTAGGGAAGGATGTTATCTGGTAGAAAGATGATCTACTTTACACTAACAAATTAAACTTCTATACTAAAACTAGCTCAGCCTAAGTCAGCATATAGCTTAAGATCACATAAGTTATAGCTTGGTTAACGTAAATGCATTAAATGATTTTTGTCATCAGATGAATATTAATATATTGAGATACATTTATTTTACATATATAATATAGGTATTAGGTAGCAAAAGCCTGTCTAAATACAAGAATTTGAACAAATGTTATTGAGTGTATAATTTTTATAAAAAATAGTTAAATGTTCAATTACATTCTCAACTATATCTTCTTAATTGTACTTTTTATTACACATGTCTTGAATTCGCGAGAAATAAGAAAATATCGGTTTTTTGAAGAGCGGACGAACAGTTTTTCGTAAATTTGCATAGAATTTTTGTCTATCCCTGTCTATTACATATACATGGATATAGATGCAGTGGCAAGGGAGAACACCAACTCCGCGTAACTCGGATTTTGATGAGGCTTTGGGAGGTGCTTTCTGGTACCTAAAAATGAATCCTAGCCATCTTGCTTTGTTCTAATGGCCCTTTGTATTAAAAATATAAACTATATTACTCCGAATATACGTTATTTTAGTGAAAAGAGATACCTCTAGTAATGATTATAAATATGCATGTATTGACACTAGAAAAAACGGCTTGAAAAATAATTAAAGTAGGCAGAAAGAGCTTTAATATAATAACCTTTATTTCATCCATTAAGGCCCAGAAATGGAATGGATTACAATCTATTCTTATCACACTCATTCTTCCATTATTTATATCACGCTGTGATAATATCTCACTATATTAATATCTAGAAAACACATACTTTTGTCTCTTTGTTCATTTGGTCTTATAATATTTTACAATATATTACAATGATTTACAGTAGTTTCATTTATACAATAAATTACATTCGCTTACCGTAGTTTACACAACTTTGTCGTAATTTACACAGTTTACATATTTTGCCGCACTTTACATTTTACCACCTTTGTCTTTTCCGTACAAAAAATTCACCAAACACCTTTGAATTTAACCTACGTAACCCTTTACTCTATTCTTATCTCTAGAATTTCACTCAGACTTTCATCCATCCATACCGTAGGCAGCTCGGACCATCACATCCAATCTACACTCTTATTCCTATCTTATACTTTTTCTTGCGTACCTATGTATCTACCTTAGCTACTTTCTTTTCATTTTGTCTATTTTTTGCAGCTCATTCCACAGTTCTCTAAAGCTTCCCACTACAACAGTTTTTCTTTCCTCACTATATAGTTCCTTAAATTCGAAATTAACATCCTCTAATAATTTTTTCATTATTTCTCTCGTTTCTTCGCAGTCTAATACAAAGTGTTCCATCGTTTCCCTATCTTTCTTACACATTTTACACAATTTATCCTCTTCTTTGAGCCAATATTTATTTCCATTTACAAAATTACCGTATCTAAGTTTCGCAATTATTTCTATATCTCACTTCCTCCCATTCTTTCTTATATATTTAGGTAACCGAACAATGTTTAACTCCTTATATATCTCGTTATATTTCGCTTCTCTTATTTTCATATCAAAAGTTTGCCTCTCTATATCCCTATCTCTTTTTTCAGTTCCTTCTTGCACACTTTTTTCTCTCCCTATCATATTTACTATCTCCATTTCACTAAAACCTAAAAAGAAAGAGCTTTAATTTCAGACTCATAATGTTAAAAAATATTAATCTTAGCCAAAGTTATTAGCAATTCAAGATCATCACAAAAATTGTATAAAATATTCACGAAATTAAAGCAGTTTAATTTCTACAAATATTCATACATTTTTAGTCATCATCTTCAATTGCTAATAACTTTGGCTAAGATTAATATTCTTTAACATTATAAGTCCTAAATTAAAGTTCTCTCTGCCTACTTTTATTATTCTTCAAGACATTTTTTCTGGTATTAATACATGCATATTTATAATCACTAGAAAAAGTACCTTTTTTTGCTAAAATATGGTATATTTGGAGTAAAATAGCTTATATCTCGAATACAAGGGCCCATTAGAACAAACTAAGGGTGCTAGGTTTCGCAATTATTTTTTATTTTTAGGTACCAAAAATCACCTCCCAAAATCTCATCGAAATCCGAGTTCCACTAGGTTGGTGTCCAACAAAACTTTTAAGGAATAGAAAAATCTAAAATAGTTATAGATTTTTTAAAGTTTTTTTCATGACGTCATACTATAATAAAATTAAAAAATGCCGATACTGTAATATGACGTTACGATCATGTTCCGAAAGCTATATCTTTTTTAAATTTTGCTTTCTCAAGGAGAAAGCTTTGCACGAAAAAAATTTTTTGTCTGTCAGTCTGTATGTATGTGTGTGTGTGTGTGTGTGTTCGTATGTATGAAACCAAATTTCGTGTCCACCAAAACTCTTCAAGGAAAACACGGTATGAGCTGAAATTTTGCAGACGTATTAGGCATGTCTCAACTTAGAACTGATTAGATTTTGAAGTTGATGGATAATGAAAAGTATATTTTAAAAAAATATATTAATTTTAAAAAATTTGGAAAAATCAAAAAAAAAATTTTGTCACTTTATACGTTAAATATGTTAAAAAATGTACGTTTTCATACAGACGAAATTTTACTCCAATTGATACATCTAATAATTATTAAGTTATTTTTGTGAAAGAAAAATAAAAGTATAAATTTTTATAAAAATGTAAAAATTGCTAAAAAAATTTTTTTGTTATTTTGTACGTAAAACATGTTATAAACAATGTAAATTTTATAAGGTTTACGTAATTTCCTTTTAATTTGTACGTATAACAATCACTTTTAATTTATTTCAGTCAAATAATATAAAAATATTAATTTAATTTTTTTCTAAAAATCGCAAAAAATTGATGTCTTTTTAAACGTAAATATGAAAATATATGCGTTTTCAAAAAGAAGACTCATCTTACATCCAATTTATATGTCTAGCAATCATCACAAAGCTATTTTAGTGGAAGAAAAATAAAATTATTAATTTCAAAACATTTGTAAACATCACAATCTTTATTCGACGTATACTTTTGAGAGTTAATGAATTTTCCGCGTGCTGTCATGTAGAATATTATTTCGAGTTATAATATGTTTTTAGTATGGCAATATTTAAACGCTTGTGTTAGCATTATTTAATTTAAAGAAAATTTCTGTTATTAAATTCTTAAACTCGTATTTTCAGGACTTCTCTTTGAGAAAACATTATGCTATAGCAGTTAGCTGCGGTTTTTTATTTATTGCATGTTTACAAAGAAAATAAGCAAATGCATTAGAAATATTGCTAAATATAATTTTTTGAGTACAAATTTTGTTTGCCAATCAGTTTAATTTTTGTAAGAAAAAATTTGTTCACTTGGTGATTTTGAAAATCGCATGAAAGTATTAAATATAAATTGCTTATGTATCATAACTGTTTGTTACGTATAATACAGGAATGAAGATCCATTTTAAGGTCAAATCGAACTTAGCCGAAAACTAAAGGAAAATTTCATTTTTTAGAATCAGTACCTACCAGTACTATAAAAAAAATCCTTGACCTGGAGGTTGTAATTTATCCTTATAAAACTTAGCACAAAATAACAAAATAGTATTGGGAATTTCCACTTAAATCTATGTCTACTCGTCGACTCGTCGACTCGTCGTACTTATGTACATTGAAGATTTTATTTCTTGTTTGATATTAAATATTTTGCTTGATAAATATGCTAAAAAATAATAATAATCATAATATGAGTAATAATAATAATTATAATAATTATAATATAATGATTATAATAATGATGATTATTCACTAATGGAAATATTACTGTTTTTCCATCTACAAAGATTTTCAATGAGTAATCAATTAAATACGCAAGAAAATCAGAAGCCTAAATAAATAAAAAAAATTGATACCGATTGGCATGAAACAATGTAATGGAAAATTTTACTAGTGTTTAATGTATAATTGATATTATTACTATGCGTCATGTGAATCTTTATCGAGGTCAATTGTGTTTGTAAAATAGATCCAATATTGCAACAAATCATATAATTTTTATTTTATCTAGTTTTTGACAACAGGCTAAAAATGTGGTATTTATATCAAATTATACATAAAATCTGTCTCGTACCACGTTGTACAGCAATTTGACATCACTAATTTCACGGTGACAATTTTGTACAAAAATAAATCATTATTATACATTTGTGGTATAAATTATTGATGTGTGTGGTGGTATGTGATGGATTTTTATTTCCAAGCTAAGAATGCACGCGTATCATTGCTCCTATAAATTTCAAATCAAAATCCATCATTGATAAGTGGTTATTTTAAAGTGGAAAACTAAAAACTTATCAGTAAATTATTACTATTCAAATTATATTATCAGTAAATTTTCTTCGACTACAGACAGCAAATTTTAATTGCAAATTAATGAATGCGCACTGATAAGTAGTCAGATTTCTCTAATTCATCGACGTTATCGAGAGCTTGTTATTCATTTTTCGTGAACGAATAATTTCATTCCTAAATTTGTCGAGTATCAACTGCATTAATAGAAACCCGCAGAAACCAGACCTCTAGTAGAAACATAGTTTATCTTTTACAGTGGATATTATACTGCCATATAATATCGACGATCTAAAACTTTCACGCGCACGACGGCCAGCAATATATACCTACACGCAGTGCAAATATATAATAGTTGTCTACTGTGATGAGAGTATCCCATGTATGTAACTTTTGCGTACATTTCTTTTATCAAATACCGAACATAATGGTCAGGTAATTATTGAATCCGTGAAAATCACATGTTGAAATGATTCGAATGTTCGACAATGAAATGACATATATTTTGCATAAATTGAAGTTTAACATATGAAAATTTAAGAAAAGCGATAAAAATGTATAGGTTCTGGAGGACCCACCAGGATTTAAAGGGTAAATCCTAGAAATTTTATTTTTCGGATACCGTGCATGTCGACAATATTGTAGCCAACTTTAATATTTAGTTTGTTCTGAAGAGAGGAGTCATTTCAAGAAACTTTTCGACACTATCAACCTAATTATTTTAGGTCTCGAAATCTCCTAGAACTTGTTCTACTTCATAATATACATTATTTTAGCGAAAAATGATACATCTTTCTCTGCTCATAACTGCAAATTTTTGTCAGAAAAATGATTAAAATAGAAAATTAAAGCAGTCGGAAAGGGCCCGCAATTGAACTTTATTTTGTATAAAAATAGTGATTTAACAAATTTATCAAAATATAGCATTCGACAAACTACCTAGAACACAAAAAACTTGAATGAATTATTGACATTGTAAAACATTAATAAACAATAGCTTCAGTATCATTAAAATTGTCCTATAGCAATTAAAATAACAAAAATTAAAATCTGTGGCTTCATATCATAGCAAATAAAGTCCACTTGTTTGAAAATTGAGTTTTTAGAGATTTTGATATCTATATGCATTGTACCTATACTTTCACCTAAAAAAGTTAAAAGTTGCAAAAGTTCATTGATTAAGTACTTTCTTTTTTTTCGCAATCTATGCCTTTCTTTCGCATAGATTTAAATGCCAATTTAAAAATTGAACCCTCAATATCTCGACATTTAAAAAAATGGACTCAAGTTGTCTTATTTGCCTCTTCGCCACCGGAAAATTCATCAGTAGCCGCGTCTCTCTTCCTAAAACTTGCCAAAAACCCACGCATTATGCATCTCCGACACATCGCATAAATACGCGGCCACCACATAGATCATAGTTCGGCATCGCCGTCGGTCGTCACACATACAACCCACCCGCCCGCGCTTATTCCATCCTACAAACCTACCACGATCCTACGTACACCTACACACCCGAGAAATTGTTCCCCTCCTCGATCGGAGAGAAAGAGAGAGAGAGTGAGTACGTCCGATACGGGGAGAGCAGCTCAGCAGGCGTGTGTGTAAGTAACCGCGGCGTACAGCGCGCAGCCGTCGACAGTCAGCCGCGCGCTTCCCACCCGAGACCTGCGCAACAGTAGCAGCAGCAGCAGCAGCAGCAGAAGCAGCTGTTCACTGTCTGTGTATACCAGCGCACAGCAGTGTACATAGTAAACTATAACGCGATCAAGCTCGATCTCGGTGTAGACTTATACTCGTACACGCTGTTTACGTCGCAAGCTTCGCCGTGGGTCTACGCGGGCTCTTGCGCTTTTCCCTTCCTTTTTCCTTTCGTTGCTGCTCGTCCTGCAGTGTCGCCGCCGCCACGCGTCGTCCCAAGGGAGAAAGCACCAGGATGCAGGTCGACCGGGGTTTCCTCAACGTCATGATCCTCAGCTGGGGATTCATGCTCGTATTTACGGCTTTCCAGACCATGGGCAATATAGAGGTCAGTGCTTTCTCGAGTCTTCTCTTTTCTCTTTTCTATCAGTGTGTGGCTTTATTTCTTTATGCGTGCAAAGAGGATGTGGTTAAAGGGGAAGATTAGGTTGAAATCTGTATGAATTATTGTGGATTCGAGTGATTGTTGTTATTTAGAGAGACTACATTTATCGGTCAAACACCTGTACTGTTGGGTCATGCAGCTCCGTATGTTGTTTTTTTTGCGTCGCGTCGTTGAGGTTAGTTTGTTTGCGTGGGATGCACAAGTGCATTATATTACGAGCTTGCTTTGTCTTTGTTTTTTCTGGTGTTTTGATGTAGTACACTGCAGAGGATGTAAAGTGTCGGCTGTCACTGCTCTCTGAGTGAAATCGGAGTGGAATGTTGATATGATTAAGGTTAGGAAGTTACGTGATTAGTGTTGGATTATATTCACGTAATGTAGCCTATTAGAGACATACACTATTAAATACCGTCAGACTATATAATTAGCAGAAAATAGTCGAATCTTTTCAGATTGCCAATAAAAGTACAAATAATAAATTCAGTTATCACGTGCAAATGTATATTTACATATAAGTGGTTCAAATGTTCAATAAATAATATTAGCGATAACTTTAGCGATACCTAATTATAGCAAAATACTGTGAGCGTCGAAAGTATGATGCAATGTACGATTGCCAGTGTATGCAACTAATTAACGAAACAAACACAAAAGAAATGTACATGTTAATTTTAATCGTAGCTCAACATAATTTACGCTAAAAAATTGTACAAAACAGCGCTATAAATTCTAACGTCACATAAACAAAAGCACAAGAATACAAATAAAAATACGCCGGAACCTCGCGCACAACTATCCGTATACAATAATATCAACTTTTTTATTTGGCACACTTCCAGTATATAGGCTCGCGACTCGCCGAGGAGGAAAACTCGCCTATTTTTGGCAAAGAGAAAGTAACTCGTTCTGTCGAAAAAAACCAAACGCGCGGCCGTATGGCGTGTGTTTTTGTCCACGCATGGCGCGTAGTATACGGCGCACGCTGATGGGTGCAATGACCGGTCGATAGTTTGGCCCCTATGCACGAACTCCGATGAAAGAAAGAGAGAGAGAGAGAGACATAAAAAGCATCAGATGCACGCAGCTGCAGCGGCTCTCTCAGGGCTATGCACTCTCTCTTTCTATCTCTCTCTCTCTCTCGCTTCACGGTACACCTATGTCCGGTATGCGAGCCTTCCACTGTACGCTCACCTTGAGACACGAGGTGCATACCGACCGCGGCCGGAGATAATTCGATGCTGTATTTTATTCGTCTCTTCCTGCTCGTGGAGAGAGACTCACGGGTATCGCGGGACTCGGAAAAATCAGTATTGTTTGACATTGGCTTCGATTGGGAATGCGCTGCACGCGTCTACGGGAGAGAACGATTTGACGCACGCAATCGGTGTTTGCTCCGAAATGAATTGCTTCTAAATGTCTTTTAACTACTTATGGTTTTTGAAGGTAGCTCCTGCATAAGACGAAGTAAAGTTAGCATTGATTAAAATTTGTATAGATTGTAGGTATTTATGGTTACGGAAGATTTAAAATCTTACTGGTATGATGGTCGACTGTTTTGCATTAGACCTGTACTTTTTTCTATTGTTTATTCATAGATTTTTAAACGTGGAAACTGTTAGAGAAAAAGTAGGCATGTGTACTAAGGTTATATGAGAAATCTTAGTACTTATAATAGAATATTAGATTGTTGCATGGTCTAAAAAGGTATTACATAATATACATGGGTGATTCTGCCGTAACTTGCCCAAAACAAGCCTAAAAACGGCGGATGAGTGAAAATTGTCAATTTTTACCACTAGCCTGCATTCATTCCCCTGAATTTACGAGAGATAACTTCGCATAGCATTTTATGTATTTTTAGCCGTAGAATCATGTGGTGTAATTAGTTTTTTATGAAAATAATTGAAAATGCCTTTTATTTTGATAATACTTTTCCTAGGGTGGTACGGAACTAACCTGTTACGGAACTGACATTTTACTTTGAAACTGCTCTCATAACTCTTAGTCTTCACATACAAACTTTTTTGCAAATAAGTTTTATATACTTTACTATTAAGTAACGAAAAACACTTTTTACTTGTAGTAAGCTCTACTGCTTTTTACTGAAATCTGAAGTGAGAAAACTGTTTGTACTCGCGAAATTTTGAATTCCCAGATATTTTTCCGGATACGTTTGATGAGTTATAATATATAGTTTGCAAATCCACCGTCAGTCTTATCTATTATAGCAAACTACTGCGTTTTCTAGTGTAAATACTGTCGTCATCAATATTTTATCGCAAACTAATGGACAAAAAGTATGCACCTTGTGCTTTAATGATAATTAGCGAGTTTTAAGTTTAAAACCGATACGAATGTATATTATTAACTCTATAGTTTACTATGTACACGGAGGAATTATTTTTACCTACCTTACGTGTGCGTAAAGTGACGTTTTATATAAAAATTTGAGTTTTGGACATGTTACGGAACTGACATTTGAGATCTAATTTATTGATTTGTTTTCAAAGATAGCACTTATATACATTTCTAGCTTTTAACAATTATAGTTGGGTATGCCGTACATGTGTAAAAATTAAGAAAGAATTTTTCCGAATGTATAAGTGTCTAAGAGGTCCGGATGCAAAGTGGGCAAGTTACGACGGAATCACCCATATGTAAGAATCAACGTAATTGCGTAATACGTCTTCTATCTATTAAAGTTTGAGTTGCACGTAAATATTCAATAAAATATTCTGTACATTGGTTTTAGTTGCTATTTTCGAACAATTACGATAGTTGTACTTTTTTATCCTTAATAATAATATTTTTATTAAAAACATAAATATGTATATATTTGAAGGCCTTTGAACCTCCCTTGTATTTAAGCTTTTTATGTAGGAGCTATACCTTAAATTATACTCTACAAAGTATTCGAAGTTGAATGGATTTTTTAGCTACATAAACTGTGAGGAATTTAATGAAATGTGCATATTACTATATTAATAAAGGTTGCATGAACATTTATTATGAATGGTGTTATAACGAATCCTATTACTCGAAGGATAAAAATGGATAAGCAAAGTATAATAAATGTAAACAAAATGTATTTTTTTAATGCTTTCATTTCAAAGTATAAAACGTACGTAATCTTAAATTTACAGTGTCATAAACTCTTAGTATGTGGAAGGAAAGTGTAGTTATTTGTAGCTGCAATTTAAATTGCAAATTTGGAAGGTAAAGTAATATATGAGCAAGTAGTTATTAAATTATCAGGCGTAGGTATATGAAGAGTATAAAATACTAGGCGTTGAAGTCGTAATTTGTTTGAAAAATGCAATTTAGAATACATTACTGTGACAAGGGAAAATATTGGAAATTCTCGGTGCATACATTTTTGCATATTACTATTCATGTATATTCGTAACTGGTATAAAACATACATTTCACCTACATTTAGTAAAAACGACAAAATTTTTTCTTTACTTTGTGCAATTCAAGGTAAAGGTCACCGGTTTAAGGCGAATGAAACTTACAAGGACTAAAAATGTACATTTTATTAAGTTACTCTTTATCTTATAGAATAATTTAAAATGGCACGTCCTTAGAAAACTATTCTACGACTGAAATGAAATTCAACATTATCTTCAAAACGTGAATAGACTTGAAGTTAGGTAACTATAATACTTGTTACTGGAAAAGAGACGCGTCTAGAGAAATCACAAAATTGCGATCTGTATTTTGCAAGCATTGTATACGCAACAATTTCTTAAGATTAAAACTTCTTACGTAACAGTTGATTAACACGTAAATTGTAGAATAGGTTTCAAAATTAGGTGTTTTTCTGAATAATTTGATTTGTCTTGAGCAACGTAATCGCCACTTTCAATGGATATAGTAATTGAAACGTTAGTCAAAAAGAATTGTAGCTTTAGTAGGCTATCAAGTCGAGCCCTCTTAGTGATAGAAACATGTATGTTAACTTTTGATTGTTGATCGTAAGTATCCAGATTATCATTATTACGATAAAAATTAGTACAAATTAACATAATTTTAAATAATAAATATTATACGGCCCTATAAAATTACGTATAAAAATTAAATATATATTTAAAGCTTCAATTAGAAAATAGTATGATCTAATTGTAGTAAATTTTTAAATAGATTATGCAATGTAAATCGCGTGTCCCGCTTTACAACACTCATTTTGTCCCAACTAAAATCAATTTTCATATGATGATTATTTCATTTACTTTATTCCCGGCTTAACTATAATAGACACTTTATTGACCTGAAAAGCGGAACGAAAGTGACGTATTATTTTCTTTTACTTTATTACCACAAATTTTACTTTATTTCCCGCAAATATTTTTTTCAATTTTGAATTATTTAGCTCGCTATTTAGTTCTCTTGCCTTGGGTCCCACGCTTCAAATCAAAGAAGTGGCCACAGTTAAGTCCGAAATAATGTTCCATATGCAATACGAGAATAAAGCCGACTATTCCGTTAGGTGATTTCGGCCCTCGCTTCGCTCGGGCAAAAAACCCATCCATGGGAATAATCCTCGACTTTATTCCCTTGTTGCATAATGTACTATTATTCACAATTCAATCGTAATGACCACTTTATTGACCTGAAAAGCGGGACAAAAGTAGCATATGATTCCCACAAATGCGAGAAAAAAGTAAAACTTTTACTTTTTTCCCACATTTGTGAGAGAAAAGTAGATTTACGGGAAAGAAATGGATCTGCGGGAAAAAAGTTAAAAAAAATATTCCCGTAAATGAATTTTTTTTAATTTCCCGCAAATGCTTTCTCTCATTTTTTTCAATTTTGAGTTATTTCTTTCTCTTTCTGTAGGCCCCACTCTTTAAATTAATAAAGTGGCCACAGTTAAGTCGGAAATAAAGTTCTATATGCAACACGGGAATAAAGTCGACTATATTCTCTTGTTGTATAATTTACTATTTTTAACCATTAAGTTTTAAATTAGCACATTTGATATAGTTGCCTATAATGCCCTAATGACTAAAAAGTCCAACGTTTCCTATTTATTATCATCGATATAAAAAATAGGAACTATTTACCAAATATAAGTAATTTTCAAGGTCGTTAGCTTTTATTATTACATATGTAAAATTTTTTATCTGACATTGAGATATTTTCATTAGTTCCTCTCAACGTTGTCTTTTATCACTTAGACCGATAGCGTTCTAAGAAAAAAAAGAAGTAAACGACTGCATGAATGTCACATCATGCGCACGGTTGGCGTGTTTTGTCAAATTTTGTGCTGTTTTTGTTTTAGATTTAATGATGATACTACTTATACAAGATAAAAATAATCTGTCTCTTATGTGGTAATGACAATCTCGAGGGCCACTTATAAAATTTAATGATTAAATTCATTTAAATATAAGAAGAGATGTGTATGATTCTTATAGTTACTGTGTTACTAAAATTTCAAATAGATATATTGAATCAAATTTTAATAGTAACTAAGGTGGCTGCGTCGATTTTTCAAAATTCATCATTAACAAAAAATAAAAATTTGACTAAAAGTGTACGTTTTATACATTCTATTGTAATTTTGGTTAGGTGGGGATGCCAGGTAAACTGAAGAGAAAAAAATGTTTGAAAATAGAACTTTTAACATGTGCTCTTATGGCGAAATATGCATTTATGCCTCTAACTACATAGAAAAACATTATGCCTTTATAAAACCACCAGGAGATTGCATCTTTTTAATTATCGACTCCGATTATTTAACAAAAATGCCCGGTTGCCAGTCAAATACAAAAAATATTTAATAAATAAGTAAAATAAGTGTATTTTTGTATGTATATATATACGGATTTTTATTATTTCTCATATATTATAACATATATTTAGATCAATAAGTCTGACAATTGATACTGAATCATTTTTATTAAAATTGCATTGGTTATTAGAAAAAGAAATTGGGTGCCCCACACGGGGCCCCGAGTAGATACGGGACTACGTGACGGAGCTACCTTAAATGTACTTTTATATGTATGTATATAACATATTTAGTTCTAAACAGTAAATGAATCGTATATAATTTTGAGTTCAATTTTTGACAATTATTAATGGCTGATTTGCAATCTATATATGCAAACCTTCAATATCCTAAAGCATGGCAAATATTATGACCAATTGAAAGTGTTAATTTCTATAGGAAACTTGCACGGGTCGTAATTAAATTGTTATTTCAATTTTATTCGAAAGTTCATGAAAAAATAATACAATTCCCAAGACAGTTTTGTTCTTGTACGATAACTTTTATAATGATAATATATTAAAGTTAGGCTGAAATTTGATTTTAGTTTAAGGAGATTCAGGTGCTTTAAATCGACCAATTTCTTTTTTTATGTAGTTATAACTCATCAGTGTCGATATTTATACATCGACGCCTGAACGGAAGAACCTTCTATCTCGGACTGCGCGTGAAGAATCTCCTATCTCGGCTCGCGCGAATATCCCCTATCTCGGCCCCACGAAGGTGCTCCTCATATATTACCCTTATAATATTATTATATAATAATATTATATAATAATTATAATATTATCCGTATAATAATATTATAATAATATTATACAGATGATGTATAAGGCATACCTTGCAATATATTTGTAAATAAAAAACTGTTTTGTAGTTATTTTTAATAAAATATTAGATATAAGCTTCTTCGCGCGGGCCGAGATAGGATCTTCTTCTCCGCTGCAAGTTAGGAACTTTGTCGCTCGAGTTGAGATAGGATGTTCTTCGCCGCGGAGAGTTAAAAAGTTCTTCGCGCGAGCCGAGATAGGAGCTTCTTTACGCACCGACCGAGTTAGGAGGTTCTTCACGCGCAGTCCGAGATAGGAGGTTCTTCCGCTCAGGCGTCGATATGTGGAAGTAGTGTACATTATGAAGATAAAAAGAAAATTTTATCAACAATTCTGATTTTTCAAACATAATTATTGCCAATTGAAGAAAAAGTTACTAAAAATGCAAAAACTTTTTCGGTATTCATACAATTTTTATTCTTAAGGACTTATTTTGTTCTTTAAATGTGTTTTTATAAATCGAACGAAACAAAATTTAAAAAATAATTTCTTGTTGCTAAGAGAAAGTTTATTGTTTAATTAGATTACGCGAGTTCATATAAATATATTTTAAACTATAAGCTTTTTCTTAGCAACGAAAAATTATTTTAAAATTTTGTTTTAGTCCGTTTATAAAAATACACTTAAGGGACAAAATAAGACCTTAAAAATAAAAATTGTTTGAATACTGAAAAAGTTTTTGCATTTTTGGTAACTTTCTTTTCAATTGCCAATAAATATGTTTGAAACATTAGAACTGATGATAATTTTTTTTATTTTCATAATGTATACTACTTTCACATACATAAATATCAACACTGATGAGTTTTAACTACATAAAAGAAGAAATGGTAGATTTAAAGCACCTGAACCTCCTCAAGTTCCTGTCACGTGACTTTTTCATGATGATGTGGATATATCACCGTTCAGCGCCTCCACTCACAGATATCAAAATAATTATAATGTATTTCGAAGGTTTAAACTCACCGATAGAGACACTGAACAGCGATACATTTACGTCATCATGCAAAAGTTACGCGACCGGAATTCAAATAACCATCAAATTCTAGCACAACTTTAATATATTATAATTATAAAAGTTATCGTATAAGAAATAAAAACTGTCTCAGGAATTTCATTATTTTTTCACAAACTTTCGAATAAAATTAAAATGTAAATTCATGCAGAGACCGGTCCGAAAGTATCATTCCATTAAATTCCATTACATTATTACATTTAATACAGAATATTGAATGTTCAAAATTTGTGAGATTATCATATTTTCACATTATTACATTGATAATGCTTGAAATAAGTGAAACCGAAAGGAACGAAATAGTTTCGGGCAGGTTCTTGTTCAAGTGTTTATGTAATGGAATGTCGGCGTCGGTATGCTGTTTCGTACTTACGCACATTTTCAAATTTTCCATTATTCTTGTTCAGTTTTAAATTTTTATTGATTATGTCAGTCGGTTGGTGCTTCTTAAGGTACAACAAACACCGCATAGCCAGGACTTTTAATGAAAACAAAAAGTTGAGTTGAAACAACGAAAAATACAATGTAAGAATCTGCATTTAACTCAACTGATCTCCCCTTAATAATAAATGTTTTTTATTGTTTTTCTCAAAATGTATGTTTATTAGTATATAGCTATGTTTTGCGTTAGTATGCATATTATGATTATATTAATCATTGGTACGAGAACCCTTACTTTTCGTACTACAGGAAAAACTACTTTAGAATGCATAATACTAGAATACTGATAAGACTTATTACGATACTTTGATGTAATACCGCTATTTATCATCTATATTTTCTCTTATCAACGTAAAATTAATAGTAATTTTTATTAAGTATAAGTCAATTGTTCTCACACATACTTTTTGATATACGTGTGCGCAAAATGCATTTTTATGTACTGCTTTGAGTGTGTAAAATGCTATTTTACGCACTCATACAAAAATCATGCTTTTACAACTTAGTAGGCAGCGACATTTCACATTACGCCCGAGTTGCAAACATTATTTTTCTATGTTAACGAAAAATTGCATTACACGCCCTCAAAACGGACGTTAAATCGATTTTTTTATTCACAGTGTATCGAAAAATTCGTATGCAATTTGTGCGTACGAGTTACACACTCGTATGATCGCGTGACACTCGTCTTCTGCAACTCGTGCGCGACGATCGCTACTCGTGTGTAAAATCATATTTTCCGCACTTGTTGCATAAAATACTATTTTGCTCACTTTATTAATTTTATCAATATCCATATGTTTTATTGTGATTTATTTCTTTCTATAGTATATAATATTATTAAATGTAGTTTACTTATCCTTTTTTGTCTGCATTCCTTAATAAGAGTATGAATATTATAAAAGGATTTTCCGTATGCTATAATATAAAAACAATATATTTTAGTAAATACCTTTATTGATTAACACTTATGTTGCGACGAGAATAATGGACTTCTTTAACAAGTCTTTTAAATTAGTAACAAAAATTAAAAATATCTAGAAAAGTTTGAAAAAAACATTTTGCATTTCTGTTTGTGCAATAGTTCAAGATATGCTGAAAAATAAACTGTAGTTATCATTTTTATAAAAGTACTTAATTAAATCTTAAAAATAAATTATTATAACTCATATATTCAATAACTCATATAGTAGAGAAAGTGCTAAAAAATAGTAAGAACTATTATTTTGCTCCTCATAAAGCTTTGTGATGGTTAAAAAAAGTTGTGCTAAAATCATCATAGAAACATGTTTTGATACATTAGGAATCAAAATATATTCTACACTGAGAAAACAATATCGTGAAATATATAATTCGTATCGTAAAAAATGTTAATAAATTTGCTTTTGAAAATGATGTATTTTTGCATAAAACGTTTAAATACAAATGTTTGATTTTACGATATTCAATATCGTAAATTTTACGATATCGATATCGTAACTTTTACTGTAAAGATATTTGATGTTGTGTATTTTTTTTAAACTTTTTTATCTCTTATATTTCGAGAATGGCACGGTCATTTTTTACTAAACAGGGCTCACTATTTTCGATTTTTAATGAAAATACGAAATTAAAAAGAAATTTTTAAATTCATCGACTCATTTTTGTTTGATAACGATTTTTCTATTTTACGATTTTCTGAAATCGATAAGGTAAATTAATTCTGTATGTTAGAAATAATATGACTCGTTCTTTATATTCCGAGATTTCCTTATATTCCGTGACCTTAATATTCCGAAATGTTTATAAAATAAGTGAGAGGATATGATTGGCAAAAATATTTTTATACTAATCTATACTTAAGGTGATGCTAAACTCCCTGTCACCGTCAAATACGGGGAACCACTTATTTCATTCAATTTTGAGAAAATATCTCTATGGTAAGTTGTTGTTTTTGATGAGGACAATAACGTTTCATAAAGATATTTGCAAAAAATTGAAAATTAAATGAGAAAAGTGGTTCCTCGTATTTGTCAGTGACAGGTGGCTTTAGCATTACCTTAATATGTAAAAAAAGCTCCTTTTATTTTTATTTTCTAACTGAGTTCAATACATTTAATTTGATGATAATAAATCATGATTATTATAAAATCTGACGAATAATAAATTATCAATTGTTTACCTTTATAAGTTGCTTAATTTATTTATTTATTTATATATGTATCTGTTAATTATTAATAATATAATTTACATAATAATATTACATATACCTACTTTTAGATCACTGTTATCAATATACATGCGAATTAATTTTAATAATACGTAAATAAAGGAGATGTGCGAAAATAAGCAGGTTTAAATATTTGAAAGTGCTTAACTTTTTGATACTTCAAGTTATGTTACTTGATAGTATATATTACAAAATTGGCTTATTTTACTAAACTTGCCTAAATTTGAACAAAAGTGAAACTACAGATTAGACTGGTAAATTTTAAGTCTTATAGCTATACAATAAATTAAATTCCCGGTGAAAGTAGAAAAGAAACTATATTTTTTGTCGGTATAAGATAAGATGACGAGCACCACAGTTCAGCTTAATTAATCACATTGCGCAACCCTATTATGTTAAACGAAATGAATTAATATCCAGTTATGTCTTTATTATATTTGGCATGATGTATTCGTTAAATGACACCATTTCCAATAAATTTACAATCAAATTATTTACATAAAAACGAGGAAGATAAGATAATAAATATATTATTTGCATTTCGTGTGACGATAACAGTTAAGAAAACTTTGATTTGTTAAGGTACATTTAACTAGCAGAAATAGTATTAGCTATATCTAAGAATGACCTCAGTATACACGTAGAAAGAAAATACTGAATAATAAAAATGACTGAGCTAATTATCATAATTCTCTTTTTGGAATTTTGAATTCGACTTAAATCGAAAGAAACAAGGTTAATTTTCTTAAGATGCATATTGTTTCTTTTTATATTTTTAATAAACCTAATTTATTGTTCAAAATTCAAGAAAACAAATCTATTTTTAAAACATTTTTATAATAATTTTCAAAAAATTGGTTTGTATTTTTTTAAAGAAATATTAACAAATAAGTGCTCTACTTCATTTTTAGCACATATCAAAATTAGTTAAATTACCAACACAAATATTTCGTTCCTCCAATAAATGCGGTATTGATAATAGTATCTTATTGTGATGTGTACGATCAAGATTTTGAGGTTATGCAATGGTGAAATTAAAGATATTACAAAGCATTTGCAGTCAACATTTTTTCGGATTAATAACTTTTAACCTGCTAACGCCCAGTGTATCTTGTACGGCACGTGTATTTTAAGCTCGTGCAAAATGTCGCTTAGTCGTTATATAGATTTCTAAAACGTTTAACTCTTGTGATTTGATAGACAGTAAACCAAATGATAATGTTAGATATGAAAAAATATAATTATTTACTGTAAAATTCAAAATAACGATGCTGCATCGGCAAAATAATGCGCATGTAGAAAAACAATGGGTATGGCGATAATTATTTTTGCTTAATGACTTAAAATTTGTAGTTGTATTAATTGGTAGTTGTTTAGAAACACAAACAGCAACAAACTACCATGTTACTTATTGAAATTTGAATTAATTAAGGGGGGCAGTCTATGTAAACAGTTGAAAAGAAAGCAACATTTACGTACAAAAAACTATTTATTAAAAAGTACAAAAACTTTTTGTGTGTATTAATACATATTTGAGTAAAAGAAAAACCAATTCTGTTGAGCTATTTTGAATGCATTTATATATAATAGGTAATAGGGTCTATTGGAGACGTTCGCAAATGCTTTGGCGTCGGAGTTATCAAGTGGTGGGACGTATAGCATCCGCTGCCGGTGTCCAAATAAATGAAAACAATATTTTATCTATTTATGATAATACGCAGTGACTGAGCCTTTGTATTTTGTTTTAAATAAGTATAAAATTAGTTAAACCTTGAAACATTGACAAATATTACAATGTTTTCGAAAAAAAAAATCTTTTTGATCATGTAATAAAAGCTATGAGATTTTAATAAAAGTTGATTTTTAAGGTTTATATAATCACGTATGTATGTGCATAAGTTGACCACAATTAACCGAATATATTTTTAAAAACTCGTTTAAAGTTTCTAGTTACTAATTACCTATTCTACGTGCCTGTATGATTTTGACTGCAGACGCTTTTAGAGCTCGAATTTCAATCTGCATCTTTGGAAATATGATCTTCATATAAAGAAAACGATTCCGCAAAAAGTCGATTTTTATATGGAGTGCTACCCTTAAAAGATCAGATTTACTTAAAACTGATTTTAAACTCAACCGCTAAAAATTGTATTTTGAGCTTATTTTTACTTGAATAAGCTATTCGAAATAGATGATATAGGGTAATTTTAAAGCTATGGAGCCCTTTTCTATTTATTTTTTCCATTCAAAAAGAATGCTGAGCGTTCGAGGTTTAAATATAAAAAGTTAAAACTCTTAAGAATAAAACTCAAAAGAAAAAAAATGGTTTTTAAATAAAATTCGGTTTTTAATTCCCACATACTTTCGGAATCTTGTATTCGGTGCAAAGATATTCGATTGTTCGGGAAAGTCATTTTAAGGGTCTTACCTACGACACCTAGTGTGACGGTTTAGAAAAATTGATTTTTTTTTACATTTTTCGAAAGTTTAACAACTGTAAAATAACATCATGAAGTATTTACAGTCGGATTCGACATACTTTTGAAGTGACTGGAATTGACAGTATACTTTTGTAGCAATGAAATACTTTTGAAATGGCTACTCGGGGCCACAAATCAGTATTTAGATCTTTAAAAACGTTTTTCTCGAAAAATCGTTTTCGAAATTCGCTGCAGTCATAACTCGCGTACAAATTGATGAATCAACTTCAAATTTGATAGATATATTCAGTACACGTTTTGTCATAGAATGAATTAGGATTTTTTCAATCCATCAATAAATGTCAATAAGTAATGCAAAAAAACGGGCATTGTTTGGTATTGTTTTTTGTCGCAAAATTCAAACTCTTGTTTTTGAAACACCGTAATATAAAAAATTTTCAATATTTTTGCATAATCCTAGTTCATTGTATTGTAAACCATTGAAGAAAAAAAAGACCGATTTCAGAAAAGCTTCAAGGAGTCCCAACTTCTCGATTACACCCATAGTTCACTCTTCTTTCACTCTAAAATCACTAATCCGCAAATCACCGCAATGCGATTCTTCCCGCAAAGTCATCCTCATCCTTCGCTACAATTCCAGAAAACCGTGCTCGAGAGCATAGGCAAGGAGGACCCGAACTTCCACGGCGACGGCTACACGAGCCTGGCCATCATCTACGCGGCGTTCGCCCTCTGCAACTGGTTCGCGCCCTCGTTCATCTCGATGACGGGGCCGCGCACGAGCATAGTCGTCGGGTGCGCCTGCTACGTCCTCTTCATCACGACCTTCCTGTATCCGCGCACCGAGCTCCTGTACACGGCGTCGGTGGTAGTGGGCGCGGGCGCGGCCCTGGCCTGGACAGGCCACGGTCTCTTCCTCACGGTCAACAGCGACAGCGAGACCATGTCCCGGAACTCGGGCCTCTTCTGGGCCATCTTCCAGTCCTCGCTGTTCATCGGCAATATCTTCGTGTACTTCGTGTTCAAGGAGCCCGAGATCAAGGAGGACGTCAGGAATCTCGTATTTAAGGTATGTATTGTCGAGACGTTTCAAATTTATAGTACGAAGATTCATTTTATTCGAAAGCTGTACGTGTAGGTGATTTTCAAAAGTGCTGCGCATTTTATGTTGACATGGTGATATTCCAATATGTAGTTTAGACTCTAACTATATGATTAATAAGAAGTATAATATAATTTAAACGATCTTTAATGCAGAATTTAGATATACAGAAATACTAATTGCCACGGGAATTACTGCAAAACCTCATGGGACACACTAGCTGATATAAAATAAAAGTGAAAATACTTTCTCTTTATACCTTATACATAATTCAATTCTACTTATTTCATCATCAAATATACGTGGAACACAAATATGCAACATTTTGTAAAATCATCTATATGTAGAATAGGTTTGTTTGTTCTTGAAACTGTATAAGTTATACTGTATCGTAGCATAAAAAACATAAACACCCTGGTAGAAAAATATCTAGTTTTATCTAGATTCCATGCTTATATTTGGGGCACCCAGCTTAAATAAGCCAGAAATTTCGATAAAACCAGATAATATTCTATTAGGGTACATAATCTATATATCTACAGATAAATAATGTGGAACACTGATTAATATGCTGAAATCTAAAACTTTTGAATTTGAATGCTTACCAGTTTATAGACTGACAATATTGTAGGTATACAGAGAGAATTTTCTAAAAAATACTGATGAAAAATTGTCCTGATTTACAGTAAAATTTACCGTATTGAATTGTAAAAATTATAATGAATAATGTTAATTTTTACCGTTCATCGCGGTATTTTTTCTTCTGAAGTCTGGATGTCCCACTTTACAGTGATTTTTAGGGTAATTTTTATTAAAGAATTCTCTCTGTATATAAATTTTCGAAAGATATTCCTTTTCTGTATAACGTATTATCGTTTATATCTGAATTTTAAGAATATTTTAGTTATTCTTGGTTTCTATTGTTCTTTACTTATTTATTGTCACGATTATTTATAACTAGTAGATTCTAACGAACATATTTCATATTAGCTATTTATTCTTTGGCAACCTTTTGGCCATATTTTGGCCATTTTATAGAAACCCCAGTAATCCTTTCTATGCATACAGAATAAGTTCAGTAATTTACAAAAGTTTGATATTTCAAATAAAAAATAATCTTTTAGAATGTTTTTTTTTTGTTAATTATTCTAGAATTTGAAACTTCCGAGCACAAACTTTAGAGTTATTGACATTTCGTACTAAACGACCTGAATAACTTTACTGAAATCAACCCCTCAACGACCTCCGTAACACCACCATAGTAGTGAATTTGTGTTTAGAAGTTTTAAATTATTGAATGATTACTAAGAAAAGAAGTTTGATTACCTTATAAAACACTGTTTTTTGTTACATGTAGGTAACAATCTTAATTTGTAAATAATTCAATGTGTAACACGGTTGCTTGAAAAGGTCAATGGGAAACATCGCCAAAGAATAAATAACAAGAAGATTTCAGAAGTTACACCTGTAATAAGAGCGCACCATCAAATCCAACCTCGTCATCCAAACCCCCATTAAAAATATGAAAAGAATCTTAAAAAACTGCAAACTTCCCCACGTCCACGCTCAAGGTTCTCACCGGGGTGTCGATCTCCGGCCTGCTGCTGCTGCTGACCCTTCGGCGACCTCCCCAAGTGTCCAACATGGGACCCGCGGAGGGCGTGTCCAGCGCCGACAAGGAGCTCCACATCCCCGAGGCACCGCGGGAGGCGCCACTGGTCGCTGCCTGGCACGCGCTGCGCGACGCCTTCCAGCTCTTCTTCACCTCGAGGATGCTCATGCTGTCGCTGACCTTCGTCTACACGGGTCTCTCGCTGACCTTCTTCTCGTCCGTCTACTCGTCCAGCATCGGCTTCACCAAGGCCATGGGCGAGGATCGCAAGAGTCTCATCGGCCTGTCGGGCATCTGCATAGGCATTGGCGAGGTCGTGGGTGGCGCCCTCTTCGGCGTACTCGCCTCCAAGTGCGGCAACTGCTCGGGATGGCCGGTCGTCACCACGGGCTTCGGCCTGCACGTCTTTGCGTTCATCGCGGCCCTGCTCAATCTGCCCAACGGCGCGCCGTTCAGCGTGAGTGTTTAATTGATTTTTCTTTTTTTTTAGATTATCGCTGTATTGGGTTTGTTGATCGGGAGATTGATTGATTGAAAGTACGAAATTTTTTTACTAAGGGTGGTGACATTTAGTCGTGTAAGCAGGGACGGGATGTCTGTCAGACCGCGTGTTGATATTTTGCCAATGTCAATTAGTATAAGGAATACTTACTTTAAAAAAAATGTTAATATATGTAATAAACAATACTAATTGATAGATGAAAAAACATTAGATTTAAAAACTTATTTGATGTATGAGATCAAATTATTTGTAACTTATAAAATTATTAAAATAGAAAACGTGTTTGATTTGATCTTAATGAAAGATATTTTAATTTTTTTTAAACATGTAAATCTTTTAAAAAATAGCAATTTTTAAGGACAAAAGAATAGTTATTTCATCTTTCTATTTTCATTTTTTCTATTTATCGTGTTTAAATTATTTATAACTTTATAACGAAATAATTTTTAATACCAAACTTGGACATCAATTTTATAAGGTTAAAAATATAATACGAGGGTAGTTCAATAAGTCTTTAGAATAAAGTATAAAAACAATTTTTTTCGGGTAAATTTTTTTTTATTTTTCAACATAATCTCCTTGGAGCTCTATACACTTGGTCAATCGCTTTTTAAGTTTTTTTAATCCTTCAGAAAAGTGCGTTTTCGGAAGTTCCTCAAAATAAGCACTTACAGAGGCAATGACGTCTTCGTTGTCCGTAAATCTCTGTCCACCGAGCCATTTTTTCAAGTTTGGAAATAAGAAAAAGTCACTGGGGGCTAAATCTGGTGAATACGGTGGGTGTTCGACCAATTCGAATTTAAGTTCTTCAATTTTAGCCATTGAAACGAAGCATGTGTGAACTCGGGCGTTGTCGTGATGAAAGAGAATTTTTTTCTCGCCAAATGTGGTCATTTTTTTTAATTTCTTCTTTCAGCTGCTCTAATAATGATGCATAATACTCACCAGTAATTGTTTTACCCTTTTCCAAGTAGTCAATAAGTATAATTTCACGTGCATCCCAAAAAACTGTAGCCATAACCTTACCAGCTGACTTTACGGTCTTTGCCTTCTTTGGAGCTGGTTCGCCTGTGGAAATCCACTGTTTGGATTGTTCCTTTGTCTCAGGAGTGTAGTGGTGTATCCATGTTTCATCCACAGTCACAAATCGACGAAAAAATTCCTCAGGATTCCGACTTATGCGCGCCAAAAGAGCCTCAGAGGCGACCACTCTATTGCGTTTATTCTCAGCTGAGAGCAAACGCGGCACCCATCTTGTCGATAGCTTTTTCATGCCTAATTTTTCATGTAGAATTGAAACAACTGCACCTATAGATATCCTTGTGGCCTCAGCTAACTCACGCACTTTTAATCTTCTATCCTTCAACACCATATCGTGGATTTTATTGATGATTTCAGGAGTAGTTGCTTCTACGGGCCTTCCTGAACGTGGTTCGTCACTTATTGATGTACGACCACGCTTAAATTCATTTACCCAGTTATAAACCGTTGCTAAGGCAGGGGCAGATGTGCCATGAACTGAGTCCAATTCATTTTTTATCTCATATGGAGTTAAACCCTTTAAATGAAAATGTTTAATTACCGCTCTGAACTCGTTTTTTTTCCATTTTTCTTAACAAGCAATTTTTTTTTTTTCAATTGGTTATAAAAACACGTAAACTCAGAAGATGTGGACTGTGACTGCACCATATATCTAGTCGGGAGTGGTGCTGACTGAAAACAGATGATTTGAAAGACTTATTTGAACATTCTAAAGACTTATTGAACTACCCTCGTAGTTATAAAATTATTACTAATTGAATTTCAAGTGATCTCGCTAACCTAACTCATGGAGCTTACTTATAATTCTTTGAAGATCCTAAAAAGGCATTTTAAAGTTTCAAAAAATATTAATGCTTAAAAGAACTTTTCCGGACAAAACACTTGTTTGGCGACGTTTGCAATGTGATAAGTATAAACTCCTGACTAAAATTTCCGCCCACATCATTCATATTTGATAGAGAAAAGTGATTCGAACATTTTTAACGTATTATGTTGCAGATGCTAACACATTCACAAAATTCTCTTAATATTTTAGTGCCACTATAAAATATGTTAGTGATAATTTTTAGATTTTTATATATCGTCTAGTAATTTCACAATTAAACTTAATTTGCAAAGATTTTAATTTTCTTAAAAGATTAATAAATATTAATCATGTAAATCTTTTTATTTTAAAAAATACAATGCCATAAATAATCCTGTATACCATCATGGGTTCCTTCCATTTAATTAAATTTTAAATTTTTCGAGTATTGATAAAGTAGTATTTAAATGCGTCACGAATTTAAAACCTGTTTCAAAGATTATTTTCCAATTTTAACACAACCTACATATTAATGCATTTAAAATATATATAAAGTCCATTGGCCCTGTGGACATGCCGTTGCTACTTGCTCATTAAAAGAAAAATATCATTACATAAAGAAATCTTTTAATAACACAAAATATCCAAGTTCTTATAACTGTTTAATCCAATGCGGTAAAAACCAGAACATTAATATGGAGAGCACCGATAACTGTTATCTAATAATAGTATATATGTATAACGTATACGTATACAATGTAAACTTTTAACTTTTATAAGATCAATAATAAATTTTGCTCGCCTTGATAGATATAATTGCAACTAGTGCACAGTATTAGTATTAGTATTGTGTTATATCTCGAGGAAAAATTTGTGCTTTACAACATCATCTCTAAATATTTTTATAAATAAAAAGATATATTTTTCAAGATTTGGATACATTCTCCTCTGTAAAATCATTGATTTACAATTTGAATACAATTTTTTAATATGATTTTATCATTACAGTATTTTTAAAGTTAAAAATATTCCTGTGTCGACATTTTTATCGTATCTTGATGAAATTTTAAAAACAATATATAAAAATAATATTCGTGGACTAACAAATTTAGACTTACAGTGGATAACATTTTTTTTTTAATTTTTTAATAATAGTCTTTTTTGTACAATAGATCGAGTTTATGTTACTCAAATTTTATGAAATTATTACAAATGAACTATGTCTAAGCAATAGTAGGTCTGACACGAGGAGCATTGTGTAATTAGATGTATAAAAAGAATACCCATTGATATTTAAAACATAGCACAAACACAAATTCACAAAATATACTATTTTTTAATATCAATAACAACCGAAAATTTGACCTCTTCAGAACAAAAACTAACGATTAAAAAGAATCAGTCTAGCGCCTTAAGAAAAATTTACTATAAAAACGTACATCCCGATCCTCTACACGCACCCAACCCACCAAGAAAAATCCCGATCTCTTTCGATCCCCCGTCCCACTCATCCCATTAGAAAGTCCCTACACACAGAACCCGAACAAACCAAAATAAAAAACCCCGAACGAATTGTCACCTCAAAACCACATTTCTCGCTTATATTCCCCCGGTCACAGGAGACGGACGAGACGGGCCTGATCGCCGCGTCGCCGGGCTTCGCGATGACCGGCAGCCTGGCCCTCGGCCTCGGCGACGCCTGCTTCAACACCCAGGTCTACGCCCTCCTCGGCACGGTCTACGCGACGGAGAGCGCCTCGGCCTTTGCCCTCTTCAAGTTCTGCCAGTCGGTCGCCGCGGCCATGAGTTTCTTCTACTCGAGCCACGTGGGCCTGCACGGCCAGCTGGGGATCCTCTCTGTCTCCCTGCTCCTCGGCACCGGGGCCTTCTGCGTCATCGAGCTGAAGCACAGGCGGTCCAAGCGGCTGGCCGCCAGCGCCTGTCCCGAGCTCGACCAGGTCAACGGCAACACCAGCCTCTACAGCGATTAGAGACGCGGGAGGCGCGAGAGTTCGATGAGGATTCGTTTGTATATTGGGCGCGTGACACGGGAGTTTTACCGGACGTGCGAGCGTATTTTGCCGGCGCTCGGCGGTGTGCATAAGTGAGGATGTTTTCGAGTGGAATTTTGGAATGTTGGAGGGGAGCGAGGGTCTATTGGAGACTGCGGTGTTGTGGAGTGTAAACGTTGTCTTACGCGAATGGTGCGAATTGTTAATTTTAATTTTTGCAAGAGATCGTAGGATTTTTTCAAGTTGTACATGGGATATAATTGCTAATTGCGTCATTTTTTGTATTACTATACTACGTATGTGTAATATTATATTAAAATAATACGATTTAATCTTATTGAAAGTTATGTTTACTGTCAGAGGTTGAAATTGCACTCGAAAATGTCAAATCACGAACATCTAATAAATTATCATTTGCGTCAATTGTTGGACAATTTTTAAAAGGTATGTAAATTTATAAATTGCATTCAGCGTGCAATTAATAAATACATCGTTACGTAATCAGAGGTAATCGTTCCAATATTTATTGCAAATAATCACGTGGATACGATTATTGCATTTTTATTGATGCCACATTTAATTACTGATTAAAAATTGTAAAATAATAATTTATACAAAATCAAAAATGAAACAACTTTTAATTAGTCAAGATAGTTCGGTAAAACAAGATTCCGTGAATATTCATGTTTTAAAAGTCTCTGGCAATACTTTAAGTGGAGAGACGTGCCAAAAAGTCACTAATTTTAGTGATAACCAGGTGAGTGCATTTTTAATGAGATGTGAAAGTTTACTTTTATCGATTGAGTAACACATTGCGTTAAATAATTTTTGTAATTAACAAACTTTTGCGCAAGTTTCGATTGAATTGCGAAATTATCTATGTGGTACAAAGGAAATGTTTATTGAAGATCAACTTCTATATTTTGCTTTTGAAAATTTATTATATATTAAAGCTCGGTGCAAAGAAAGTAGTGCAAGACTAAAATATCATAATAACTGGAAGAATAAAAAGCAAAGATTTTTAATTGTATTTTACTTAATCGATGATAAAGTCAAGTCTCTTTTATATTGTTACAGAGAGGCTTATTGCCCTTATAAACTGTGACAAATGAATACATGCTTATTTGATATTGTATAATGAGAATACTAAAGTACACAAATTTGTAAATATTTTCTATACCTACATAAAAAGAATTATAATTAGGAATATTTTGCTCAGTTTGTAATTGGTCGGTTTCTGTATCTTAGCGTGCGAGAAAAGTATTTTTGTAAAGAAATATAGATTGAGAGGAAATCTTTAGAATAAAAATATCCTTTACATAACATATTAAATTTATTTATATTTTTATTATTGTTTATAATATGTATTTTTATTATTAAATGTTAAACTTAAATAGTTTGCTTAAAAACATCGGTATAATTGATCAATTATTTAGAAACACCGAATCCATCTACACTTTAATAATTAAGTTTATTTACAGATAAAGTCGTTTTTGTTACATTTTTATTGTTGTTTATATTTTAATCACGATAAGTAAAGGACTAAAATAAACTTGTATTTCTATACAATTCACCGAATTTTCTCGCACGTATTTTTATTCTAATTTGTTACGCAATTTTGTTAAACAATGTACGATGCAAAGCACCAAGTGCTTGTTTATTGCACGACATCGATGTAAAATAATACTCGTACGTCAATAATAGTATATATCACCTCGCATTCTTTAATCTTATAAATATTTTTTTCTCCTAAAGTATAACTATTTAAAATACAAAATCGCCTATTATAAATTTTTTCTTTGAATGAAAACAAAACGATAATACTCTAATTTATAAATAGCAATTCTAGTGATGTGATTATGATATTGTTATTAATTATGTATATACGGAAAAACGTTATTTAAAAATGTATCCGAAAGTCGTAGATTAAATTATAAATCAAACATATTTACACGGGCGCAACAAAAGAAGTATGTACAATTGGTATTATGAATGACTTTTCGTATTGTTTTGTTCTTTTGCGACCATGAAGTGATTCATACGCGCAAAATTCGTAGATCTTTATATTTTGTCCCAGCCCCTTTCGTCATCAGTGCATAGCGTAATAATCAACAAATTGTAATCTAATCGAAGTGTTAGCCGAATGGAAAGTATCCTGTTAGTTTCAAATGCATTGGACCCCTGAACGAGAGAATGCGTGTGTGTGCGCGTGGTAATGCGTATTTACTTGCGAAGAAAAGAATTCCACGCCGGTGAACAGTATGTCGAGTGAAGTATGCTTGTACCGCAGAGTTGTACGAAGAAAAAATATTGATCGATACATCATAAGTGATACACCAGTTGTTATTAATGCGATCGAGAGCCAATCGTCGCTTAGGGAATGTATATTGTTATCGTTAACGAGCGTTTAATCGTTCCAATTTCCATTATCGGGATTTACGCGAGATAGAATATGACCTACTGTCGAAGCGCTCGATTTGTCCACTTGGTCGATAGGCTATCGTTTCGTCGACATATGCGTTAATTAATTAAAATAAAATCGATTTGCTGAGAGCGCAGCCACAATTTGCCATCCTGCCAAAATTGTGTAATATGTGTATAATGCGTGCGAAGAACGTTGTTTATTTTATAAACTGCTACATGTGATCTTGAAGAAACAAGTGTAAGAGAAAAAAATTGTTGAACATTCCTCTGCGAGTCGTTTTAGTATCGTTAAGAGAGAGAATTGTACTTTCAAAAAGTTAAATACATTTTTACAAGATTCTATTACTCAATGTGACGCATTTAATTGTTTTTCAGTATCCTCTTATTACCTGTATCTTAATAGGTGTTTCTGGAAAACTACTTTAAATACATTTCTTTAGTTTTAACATTATACTAATATATTCGCAACACAATTTTGACTGTTTACGTAATGCATAACTATATCGTGCAGTTAAATGTTTCTTGCAGATCAAAATAAGACCACATTATTTACGCCAGATTTTCTTATTAAAAAAGGACACATTATTGCTTCCTCAAAGAGGAAGCTTTGTGATAGTAAAGAAAAGTTTTGCTGAAAACATGTTAGAACATTGTTCTGAGATATAAGGAATCAAAATACACTATTTTTAGAAAATAACTGTATGGATGTGAGTGTGTGTATGTGTGTGTGTGTGTGTGCATGCGTGCGTGCGTACGTGCGTGCATGCGTGCATGCATGTGTGTGTGCGTGTATATATGCATCTATATCTCGAGTAATCCAGGGTAACATTTAATGCTTCAGGTCTAATTTGTTTGTTTTTCTTAAACGAACGGGGCACACTAATAATTTTCATAGTTTTTCGTATTTTTGGCTTGCCTTCGTCACCTAAAGTAAACGTCATACTATTGAAGTCTGGCGTAATTTACGTGACATATTATACTTACTACTAAAATAATAAAAGAAATTGGCTTATTTTATCAGAAACAGATTTACATGTTAAATCCCATAAGAGTCTGACTTTGGTAAAATAAGCCAATTTCTTTGATTTCTTTCTCGTAACTAATTTATAGTATCATTCTAAATCTTGTTTTATCTTAAAATATACATCCAAAACTTGTGGCACTGAGTTTAAAATTTCATTGGTGTCTTGGCAGAAATTTTGACCAATCAAAATCATCAAATTTGGTGATGCAAAAAATACTAACATATTCTGCATCAAATTCTGTTTCCAAAACACATGGACTAAAGTACTTTATCTTTTATATTTCTCGAGATAAAAATACATACATTTTGAGAAAAATGAAAATAATGCAAATAATCATGTTTTTCAGCTTGGCATAAATTCTGAACCAATACATGTGAGGGTTTGAAATTTTTTTTACGATTTTTCAACGGTCGGCTTTATGTATGTGCGAGGCTACGCATCCAAACTTTGCGGAAAAACTTTTATGAAATGGTTTAAACCGAAAAAATGTAATAGAAAAGTTTCGTACAAAGGTTAAAGCCAACAAATTTTAATAAAAAAGTTTTAAAAAATGTTCAAACTGAAAAAATGTAATAGAAAAGTTTATCAAAAAGAATGATATAATTCCATACAGATTCATATACAAAGCCTTTTTTTAGTAAAACTGCATGAAAGTCAATTGTACTCAGAATAATTGATTATGGAGAAGGTACGGAAGAAAATTATTATGACATAGATACGGCCCCGGTTCTCGACGCTGATTGGCTAGCGCAAATTCACAGTGCCGGGAGATAGCTAGTCCCGAGTTTCACAGTGCCGGGAGGTTCGACTATATGTCGGCATATTAAAGAGCAATAGATTTGTCATTTTTATTTTTCATCCCAGTATTAAATAGAATAAATAATTTCGTATTGGAACATTTCTTAAAGTTTGAGGATGCTAAGTGCCAATTAATTGGCAGCGGGTTTAAATTATAATTAAACACTGATGAATTGATTTCGATTATGCTACATTTAAATTATTTATGATGTAGAATATTCTGATTTGATCATGTGACTTTGAAGTACAACATTATACGTACATTTGATTTCTTTAATCCAGAAAAGGAGATATAAATTTTATATTAGATAGGAATAAAATAAAACATGACGATCAAGAAACTAAGTATGTATACTTATTTGAATAATTGATAATCTAGTTTATTAATTGAAGTAGTATTCCTAATGTAATTAAACTGATAAACTGAAGTTGCAAAAGCGTGATAAGGACTGTCTTACAATATACGTGTATTTTAATCGAGTTGGTATCTCAAAGGTCAAAATTATAACATATCAATTTACACACACGTTTTGTCTGAGATTACGGAATCGATTTTTCAGTCAATGTAAAAGTTATTTTGAATATTATATTATATTATATTATATTATATTAGTTATGAAGCAGTAACATAATATACTTGTTGATGATCCCATTTATGGTACTTAATAATAGCTTATATAAAAGCTTTTCAATTTATTAATAGATTTGATGTTTTTAAAATTTTTCACTAAATTTAATTGTTTGATGCAAAGTTTAAATATAGAAATTTGAGTTTTATATTTTTATAGACGTAGGTGTTGTTTCGATACACCGATTTAAACGTATTTTTTAAGTAGAAATACTGATAATTACAATGTTCTATTTGAAGGACATTAACTTTTTCACCTGCAAAACCTATACTTTAATTTTAATTTTTTAGTTTTAAACTATGATATATCTTCAATTTAATGTAAAATTAAGCTATTAAGGTGGCTCCCAGGTATTTCTTCATGATTTTGACAAATCTTTCTTTTCATTAATACTATTCACTTTTTCATCTGGCTAACATTGGAAACAATTTAGTTTATTTGATATTACTATTATATGTATAAAAAAAAGATTTTGTAAATTAAAAGTTTATTTGCGAGTCATAGGGGCACCATACGATAAATGGTCTTATCAAAGTCTTGAATTTGGACATAAATTGATCCTCGCGCATACAAATTTACAAATATTATTGAAACTTTGAAAATATATTCTTTAAGGTATTTTTAACAAAAATTCGTTGTTTTTTTTTTTATTAATTGATACTTTGAAGTTTATTTATAATACAATTTTTAATAAAATAACGGCATTTATATAGCAATTTTGAAATAAAATCACATATATATTGTTCACAGCTATATAATACATAACCAAGTCAAAATAAAAGCGAATATTAGTTATTTCTAGCCATAAAAATATGATAGAATTTTCTTTGATGTGCATGACAATGTAGTGTGCGTGAGGGCTATTTTGAATATAGCCCATTTTTACTCAAAAGTAATACATTATGCCGAATAACTTTGAATATAAATGATAAAAAATCTAAAAATTGCTATGCACATTCATATTATCATAACAAATATTCCATGTAAGCCCCAGATTTTTAAAATTTAATACAGAGATTTTAGAGATTTCACCAGGGAGCCACCTTAAATGGTTTTGCTAACATGTATGTTACTATTACAAGCTTTAGCTTTAAAATTGAAAAAAAGATTGAAAAAATGTTTGAAATTTGTTGAGTCCACAGTTGAAAAGAATTTATTGTGAATTGTAAATTTACTTTGTTGTAATAAAATTTTTGTTTGAATCATCAATTATAATATACACTGAATATAAAGGTATGCTAATACCTAGGAATTCTCTAGATAAAACAGTTTAGGTACGACTTTTCTGGCAAAATCTTAAGCTGAATCTCTACTAATTTATATAAATCTTTTGCTTTTTTTGCAAAAATAATTGATAGTGTTATTTGCCATCAAAAAGAGGAGACTTTTAAAAAGTGTGATTTTGTATATAGCACAATAATTACCGCACTAGGGAGGCTTAAAGTTGGTGAGAAAGTTTCCTCTTTTGACAAATAACATTATTAATTTTTTCTGCAAAAAAGAAACACTGAAAAGATTTAGATAAATTAGTAGAGAATTTTTTCTCCTTAAAAATAGCATATTAAAAATGTTCCAGTGTCTGCCCTCTCAACTTAAAATCTTCAAACAAAGGTTTTTAATGTCTTTTCAGAATAAATTAAACAAATCGCTTGCTTATTTATTTCTTATATATATCTTCTTTCTTTTTAAAAATATACAAGGCAGTTTAAGATGACTTTCTGGTTAAGTATTGGTCAATATGTCGAATTTCTTTTTATTGTATGAGATAGTTAAACCCATGCTTCAGCTACAAAAAATATTCATATAATGGTATAAGCACTCTAAACTTTAAAAAAGCACATGATTAAAAATATTTTTTTAATAATTTTCGTAATTTTTTACGATTTGGATAATCTTTTCCCATAGATCATTATTATAGAGTATTTGCAATATGTTTGTGTTACTGCTTTCAATCTAAATAGTCATTCAATTACCAAAAGAAAACTGATTTTCAATTTTTATATTAATATAATACGAATATTCAAATAGTTATGTAAATATACAATTTTTTATAAAATATTGTTTTCTGGCTAATTAACTTTTCAATATTAAAAATTGCCCTGGCGCAAATCATATTGATGGATTTTTATTAAACTTTTAGAATCACTTTTTGAAAGTGTTTTAAAAAGAAGTGCTTGTTCAGTTTTTCGAAATTCAAATATAAAAGCTCCTTTACAGTACTTTACAGTTTATATAAAAAATATGAGGCTTTTTTAAGCAATTTAAAAACAAAATTATATTTTAATTTTTTTCATAGGTAATGATTGAATGTTAAAAATTTTGAACGAATAGTTTCATTTATATTCATACATAGTATATACATAAAATTTTGCAAAGGTATATAGCAATGCGTAATGCGCAAGGATAACTTCAAAAATACCTGCATTTTACATAAAAAAAAGCACTTTATCCTGGATAACTTGAAATCGTCTGAATATAAATGGCTGAAAATTTATATATAACTCAGTACAATCACTACAAATATAACTGCAAAGTGACAATTTAATAGAATAATAATTGGAGTTTTTCTAAATTAGACCAGAGAGACACCTTAATTAAACAAGAACTGTAAAATTAGTATTATTCACTACATTGGTAATATTATATGTATCTTAACATATATTATATTACTTTTTAAATAATAAATTTATTTATGCCATTATAACTTTGTGAATTTTTAGAGTTTTGAGATCTACTTAGTCTTAAAATATTCCTCATTACAAATTTAAAAAAAGTGATAAAAAAAATTGATTTTTGTGTCAAATATATCCTCTTCTGGTGCTTTATTATTCTATTAAATATGTTTTAAAGCTTAATTTAATAAATTAAAAGAAATGTTATTAACCTTATTTTCTTACCTATTAATAATGGCAATGTAGATATCTTGTGATACTTTATCGACGATATACGATCCAGCATGTAAATACCGAGAGATGGCGCCCAATGTCTAAATGCGATATCATTCATTAATTCGACTGTAGATGGCGCTTAACTTCCGAATTTAAATTAATATATATGAAAAAGTTATACTTTTCATTTCAAGATAAATTTAACCCATTTATTGCATTAACTCACTAACCATGGCAAAGTAGATTTTAAGGAAATATTTCAATAACTATTACTTAATATAAGCTGAACAAATCTAAAATATGTAGGAAGCACCTCAGATATTTAAAAATCAAAATTCTCTTCCAGAAATAAATTAAACTCTTCTTTTTCACAGTGAAAAAAAGAATATGAAAAATTCGTAATATCTTTTTTGCACGTACACAAAAGTCGCTTTCTCACGTAAAATGTTATTTTTCAGGACATAATTCTGCAGCGAATGAATTGAAAGTAATAAATTCGAATTAACAATTCAAATTATAAACGAAAATATTAAGAATTTAATTAAATAAAAAGGTTACTATGTTGTATAAAATAGCGCATTATGAGAAAACTACATTATATGTAACAAGCTTCAAGAGATTTTATTAGAACTCATTGTAGCTTATCGCGGTAAAACATCCGTATAAAGCCGAGGCGTGTTTGCGTGTATATAATGGATTTACCGGAAATGAAACGGAAAGTAGGTATGAATCAAAACAAGGAAGAGGTTAATTATCGTGAACCACACACATTTAAAATAAAAATATAGCAGAGGTTAAACCAAAGTAAAGTAATACAAAACGATTATTTTTTTAAAGACGACTATTATTTCTGGGAATATACGTAAAGTAAAATTTTATATTAAAAGGTGACTACTAATATTTAAACGCAGACCAATTGCAAAACTACAAAAATTGAAATTAATTATATTTTACATCTCAGAAAATGCCGGGATCAGGACCCTTAAATTACGAAACGAATTTTTATTATATTGACATTAACAGTACGTTACATCTAATGCCGGAAGGGGTATATATATAATCTGCCCGCAGAGTAGTTGTGTTTCTGTGGCTCAGGGTATGTTTTGAATATTCTAAATATATTTCGTCTACAATGGTTCTGTTAGTGTCCCTGTAATATTAAAAATATAAGGCTGAGGCTTGCACTCGATTAGCTTTTAATTAGTCGTAATTTCTCTCGCTCTCTCTCTCTCTCTCTTCATATTTTTTGAAAGGGGAATGTCAAAAGCCAATGTGACGGAATAGCCTGTTCTGTATTTCTAGATACATGCAACATTGTCGCAAGAACGAGAGCAGCGAGCGAGGAAGAAAGAGAAGATAGAAATACGCACTCCGCAGAGATCGCGAGCATCCCGGGCACGAGCGGTCAATATGAGTCACGGTCAATTAAGAGTCTGAGACGCAATCCCTTTGCCCATTGTTACATTTTTTTTCTCTTGGATTCTTCACTTTATATAAGTTCCATGCCATGTATGTAATCTGCGGGTATATTTCGTGGTAGAAGTTATATTTTTCGTGAATTTAGATGCGCAAATATATACTTATTTTAGACTCTCGTTCATATTACTTTAGGAAACTTGACATTCAGTCTATATTGATTAATTTTTCTTATAACTATTGTTTATTTAGGTTTATATTAGTTTTGTCTTTTTGACTAAATGCACATTGATAGTCAAACACTTTTATTAAGTGCTTTTCCTTTCTATACAAATAAATCAAATACAATTTTCAATATTGGCTACATTGTTAAATAGTACCTACGTATGTACGTTATTAAATAATCATTTTTTACAGTTGTGAAAAATTAATACATTTATATATTTTAGTTTTTATCTATTACCATTATTATTAATAAATTTTCTGCAATATCTACATACCGGTGAACTTTATATATATAAAGCTACATTTAAGTTAGCCAATTGAAGAAATCTATTGAGATGTACATTATCTTTAAAATAAACGTTAAGTAACTAATTTAATAGTAGACATTACAGAAAATGTACTATTATTAATGATAATAAATAAAACAACTAAAGTACAGTAATCGGAAGGATTTCTACTTATGTGTATTTCATGAATGATGAAATAAAAAGTCTCGCTTTCGTCAAAAGAGTAATAGAATTTTCACTCTTCCTTCTATGCGCGGAGAGAGAGAGAGAGAGAGAGAGAGAGAGAGAGAGAGAGAGAGAGAGAGAGAGAGAGAGAGAGAGAGAGAGAGCACAATTGTCAAAAGGTGACATTACTTAAAAGTTTAAATAGCTCCGTGCATAATACACGAAGTTCAAAACGCCTTCTCGGATTTATGTTGCCTTACTCAGCGCCCGCGACACGTACAATACCTACGCGAGAGCGCACACAAGCCGGGAGAACAACACACACAATGTACAGAGGAGAAAGGGAGACAAAAAAGTCGTGCACTCGCATGACGGATCATGCGTCAAGCAGTTCATGTGCGAACGTAAGGCCGCCGCCGCGAACACCTACGTAACACCTACGTCGGTCAATGTTCCGAGCGACTGCTCGCAAACCAGAGTACTCGTATATAAGTGTACAACGTCTCTTGCTCCGCCGTATAATGCCGCTGCTTTTACTTATTTTTAAGCCGCGTTGCATAAGACAATTTGAGGAAATTACTATTGCCCTCCTCGACGCGACGCGACACGCGGCTGCTGCTGCTGCGGCTGCCGTACACGAGGCTGCGCGAAATTGTCGTGACTTAAAAATTAATTGGATTGAAAATTGCAAGCCCGAATGATGAGCTTCGCTTTGCGCAAGCCTACGAGCTGCGCGGCGGGCGTTATTAAGAATGTTATTTCTATTTACTTATATTGCTAATTGTAAATATATTAAGATTAATAAAGGATAAGTATTCTAAGAGATTGTCAAAGCTTTTTTTATGTTATTCAGTTATTGTCGAATCTTTATTTTGAGTACAAAACCCAATTCGGTTTATTTTCGAAGCCGATAGATGATGCGAATGAAAACGAGTTACAAATTAGTTACCGTAGCAATAATGATAACGTACGCGAACAAACTAGAGTAGAATTGCTGAACGAGGAAGGCAAAACGGCCGCGTTATTACGATTATCGTTGGGTCGTCGAAGAACAGATTTATGCGAAAATATGTATAAGTTTATCATTTTATATTGAATGTTAGCATCTGAGGCAGGGTCTGATTAAAGTGGATACTCTGCACGTTTTAAAGTAGTCATATGATATGTTTATATTCAATAAAAGCTAAGACAATTACAAAAATTGAAAAAAAATTTTGTTGTAAAAATCAATTTAAAAATGATACCAGTTAATCCCTGATTTTTTTCAGAATTTTCTGACAGTAAAATTATAATTCGAAAATCAAATCGTAATATTTTATTGGGAATAGGCGAAAGTGCCCAGTATGATCCCCTTCCCAGTATTACTACCCATGGTTATTGAGCTCATACCGCTAGATGGCAGTACTTTATATGCTGGGTAAGATGCATGCTATAGTTCTATTAAATATTATCAGAGTTTCTTGTTCTTAAATCACAACATTAACTTCCGTGTCAAAAGTTATTTTCCGAGGGTTAAATACGTGCACAGTATATAAGCTAATTAAATGCTAATTATTTCATATATGATATGATTTAAATTAAAATAGATTTAAACAACATACTAATTTATAACTTTTACCTATCTTTGAAGCACAATTTTTAAGCATTTAGAGCAAAAATACTCTGCTATATAAACGTTCTTTATTAATTAGTACTTAACTCAGATTATTAACTTTCTGTAAATCTAATTTACTACGTCAAAAGGGTCCATTCATACAACTAATTCCATTTTTAAATGATCATTTTCACCTTTGAACACAAAAGTTACAGCTAAAATAGCTATGGGTGGTCATACTGGGGTACTCTCCCCTATGTATTCGGTAATCAAATTGCAATATTTCAAAAAATCTTTTAATCGAAAAGTATGAGTTAATAATCATTCGTTTGTAAAATATGAATTTTTGTTACGTAATTGCAGTAAAAGTCTAGAATAGTGGTAAATGCAAGACTTTCGCCAGGCATTTGACAGACTTATTTAGTCAGACTAAGGCCAGATCAGTGCCAGACTTTATTTTTTTACACGCACGACCTCACAGACGCCATATACGAATAATCTTTGCAAAAAATGACGACTATGGCGAACGAACGAGGAAGGCAAATAACGGCATCCGCAGCATCATAGCAGCATGCAGTCGGGCGCAATTACGCGGGAATTCGTTGCGCTCATTCGAAATCAATGCAGCGTACAGTGCAGCGGCAGACGCTTGGTCTATATATGCATGCGGCGCGACTCGGTGCGGGGGCTGTATATAGAGAAGTCGAGAGAGAGAGAGAGAGAGCGAACACGGGCGCTCAGTTAGCGAGAACGCGTTTCGCTCCAGTCTTGATTGGTCTCAATCTTCTCCAATCTTTCTCTCTCTCTGTCTCCCTTTTTTCTCTTTCTTTTTCTCTTGTTGTTGCGCGCTGGTACTCACGTTCCCTCGCTCTCGCATAATGGAAATTGAAGCCCTCCCTTCGCGCCTCCTCGGCGCAGTACAGCAGTGTGTGCAGCTTCTAAGTCGCGCGGACATGTCAGAGAACGTCTTCAAGAAGTCGCGCATCCCATTTATTTTTGCGAGCCCTACTTCTCGGTGTCTTTTTTTACTACTTCTCGGTCTTCTGTTTCTCTTGTGCGTACGTTGTTGAGGCTTTTAAGTGCTTTGTTCGTTTGACGCGGGGGCAGGGCTGCGCGATTGTCGAATGTTACGAAGCAGGCAGAGTCCTTAAATTGTTTGTGAGATCGGTAATGAAAGTAATTTGGTATTGAAATTTTGGTTTGGAAACATATTTTATTTAAAAAGACTTCGGATATTGATTTATGCTCTTTTCTTATCGTTTATATTTAAATTATTATAATTTTGTTGCCTCCATGTATAATAACAAACATATTATGCATGCGTTTTTCTTACGTGAATGTGCTGTTAATGCAAATTTAAAATTATTTTACCTCAAATCTTTATTTTTATTATTTATTTTAATTTTCTTTGCCCTGTTTAAAAATTTTTATAGAATCATACAACAACGGGTTTTATAAATTTGCGATAAAACAATATATACAAAAATTACGTGTATTTTGGACGAGTATGACTTTCAGCTTAGAAGAGCTAAAAATAACTGAATCGAGGTCACTAAATGAGTGAATAGTGAAATGAAATAAAACAAGTAAAAGACTTATTTATGGTATTCTAAATTAAAAATAAATTACATATGATACACAGTAAGGATATCGTTAATAATACAAGATGTACTAAAGAAGTATAAAAGTCGGACTATACTCGTATATATGCTCTGAAACTTGTGCTTTATGAAAAATACAGGTTTCAGAGTATACATGAGTACTCTAAGGTTTGCATGCAATCGATGCCATAAAAACGTACAAAAAGAAAAAATTTGAATAATCGAAAAAATATTGATATTACCACTATACTTATTTGCACTATTCCTATTATTAATATGCTTCGAATGCAACTATAATACTTTTATTGTCTCTTCAGATTACCATGCTAAATTTATACAAATAATACTACAGCGAACAACGTTCTCACTTATTAAATGACTCTCAAAAATAACAAAGAGCTCAAAAGAATTACACGCTGCATTCAATTGGCGCCGAGTCAAACAACGATCGTCTGTAATAATAACACAAGACGCTTCGTTCATGCCCAAGCACAATCGATAAACGCCTTATCCGGATGCTCATCCTATGCAAAATCATCGCTCGCGCCTGCTGCCAAGTAGGTACATGGCAAAAAGCAGCGAACGTCGAGCACACAATGAGCCAGAAGAGTACAGAAAAAAATGTCGTGTATACACTCGCGACGACGCGAGGGCGCAACAGAAAATTGCAATCTCTCGAAATCGCAGCCGACACGAGCTGCGAATGTGAATCAGACACTGCGGCGCGCGCGTAGGACGAGCCCGCAGTTTATCAAGCGCCTCGGATAATCGGCGCGGTCATTACCGTTATTGCCCATTGTCGACTGTGTATATTACGTATATTACAGTTCCACGCTTGCGGCACGTGCGTCTTTTTGCGATACGCCGCCGCCAGCAAATAAAGGTTTACTCAAAAGTACATATCTTGAACATATTCTAGTGTTTCTTTTAAACCAAAATATTGCAATACAGCGACGCTACAGACATCCTTCAAAAAACGAATGTTTTAAAGGTGCTGTGTGATGAACAAGATTCCTCGGTACTAGATCAACTGCAATAAAAAAATTAAAAAAACATAAACTTTCAATATACAGAAATCCAAACATTGTAGTGGCGTATTACAAAGACATGACAAAAAGAATTTATGTATTTATCATTTAAATTATCATTTAAAATATTTATTGAGCTGGGACTTTTTAAACAAATTTATTAAATAAAATTTCAGAAGATGTAAGTTTTGGTTGGTTCAATCCAAAGGTTAAGCTCTAAACATAGTTAGATACCCACATTTTTAAAAATATTCAAAAATCTCGGGCAAAATTTTATTACAAGCAATACAATTTTTCGACCCGCACTATTCACCATTTGACAATTTGCACGCATTATTTCCGAAAAAGGGCAGGACAGCTTATGCATGGATACTATAGTTCGAATGTACTCCCGCGTGCTATGGGCGGTCGCGAGCTCTTTTGTCGAATCGAACCGCTGCTGCTGCTAAGCCGCGAGCATTGCACGCGTTGCACCCCCATCGCATCAGCTCGCATCAAAGAGAGAGGCGTCTGCATCTTTGCTTCCCCTCTCGCGCGCATTACATATATACAGCACCTTGAACTGCGTAAATCTCGATCCGTCTGTTCGTCCCGATGCACTGCCTCTATATTTAGCTCTCGTCTCCACCCTCTTCTTTTACCCATACGATACGAAACTTTAAGATTCTATTAGTTGTACAGTCCGTGGAAGAAATAAGTGAGGCGAGAGATGAAGAAACTCTTTCTCGAATGCTCGATTATGGTTTGTCAAAAGCGTTTGTAGAGAATTCATATTAATTTATTTTATTTTGAAGAAAATGATAAAAATCACAAATGAGATTGAAAATGTTAAATTAAAATTTCGTTATCATCATCGTCGTCGTTCGTTTTAATTGATTTACTTTTTGATAAAACTCAACAATTCGTGTAAATACAACGGTATTTTTAAGTTGTACCTATTGTAACTTTAATTGTACAGTGTATACACGACTTTTAAATATACGTTAATAAATTATAAAATACTATGGTATTACGTTTATAAAATAGAAACATGATCCACAATCTACGACAAAGCTCGAACCACCAAAATCTACGATTACCACAAGGTCCCGTCAATGTTACCACAAGCTTCCCTTCGTAAAAGCCACTGTCCATCAAAACCTTCCACGATGATTTTCCACCGAGCCTGTACAACCCGAGGCAACCTCAAAAGCGAGGGAACAGAAGCCACGGTGTAGGTATGTACACATATATAGAAAAAAAAAGGGGGCACCTGCGCCTCTCTCCCTCGCGGCTTTCTTATATACTATACAACGGCGCTCAACGCGGCGTCGAGTGTCCCTCACAGGACCTGTTGCACGACGGGCTGCAGCGCACGTGGGACACCACGCATACCCATATATATACCATACGCTTTCAACCACTTTTGCTCCCCCCTCGAGCGAGCGAGAGTGTATTTAGAATCTCGCATTGGATGCCCCTAGCCAGCCCCCACGAACTTTATACCACTTTACACTGCGCGGGCGCGGGCGCTGCTTCTTCCACCTACGACCCGACAGCTGCACCTTCTCGTCTTCCCTCCCTTCTCTTTTCCGTGGAGCTTTATCCATTCGAAGTCTTTCCGTGGTCTTTTTAGCTTCCCCTATGTACGTGTTGGTATCTATTATGGTATGGCCGACTGCGTCTGGTGTGCTCTCGCGCGAGCGGTTCTTTTAGGGCGCTTTGAGCCTGTGTGCCGAGGAAATTGTTTGTTCTGTTTACTTGCAGGGGTCTCGAGCAAGTAGTTTATGTGTGAATTGGTTCTTCCCCCGGGAGAAGTGCTAAATTGGATAGTTTTCGGAGTTATTTAAAAAGATTTATTTTACGTATACTAGGCATGTTAAAATGATATGGGATAGATTTATTTTAATAACATTATTTTGATTTGAAAATTTTCGTAGTAGTAAAGCATTTATGAGCGATGTCGTTGACAAACATGGAATTCACAAATCGTATGCATTTGAATCATTTTAAAATTATTTATTTCATATTTTTAAGAAACAAGATTGCAAATAAATTTGTAACGATTTATTTATATGATTGAAATTTCCATATTATAGGAAAATAAAAAAAAATACCTTTGTATTGACAAATCAAAAAGTAAGTGCAAAATTGCTAACATTAAAAAGTTCGTAACATTCTATATAGAATAAAGAATAGCGTGTCACGAATCTAAGAATCTTTACTCCATAAAACAAAATTTGTTTGAAAAAGAAATTCACTTGGTTAAAAACTGTAGAAAAAAAACATTATAATATTTATTTCTAATACATCACGGTATCAATACCGTAATGACTTTATCGATACCCCGAAATTCGACGTACGGAACAAAATCCTCACAAAGCCAGCCATCAAAGAAAATACTCGATTTCCGCACACCCTGAACTTTTATCCATAAAATTTAGCACGCTTCTTCTATTCAATGTACCATCTTCGGCAAACTTTCCGTCTTCCCATGCACTGCTCGCGCGCATCTCGGACTTATTATTCCCGCTCCGCCGTAAGTCTTCCCTTCTCCCCTCTCAATTCTCATCTCCCTTCTCATGCGCGTCAATTTTAACGGTTTTCAAAAGGTGCACGTTTCCCTCGCTCGCCGCTCCACCGGCCCTAGACGAGGTGCACGAGTCTGTAAAATTACCGCGTGTAACACACTGACCCCTCGGGTTCGCCGTGACGCGCTTGATCGCGCGATTCAGGAGATGTTGCGTGGGGAAGGAAGAGGGGGAGATCCTTCTTATTCTTTTTTTTCATCGTAAAAGGGAAACCATGGGGGAGGATGATGATGGTACCTGCCTTTTTCGAGGCCTCTTTCTATGTATAGTGCGTTTCTTTTTTTTACGAGAAGGGGGAGTGGCGAGCTGATGGATGGATTTCTCTCTCTCTCTTTCTCTGGAGGAAATTGCTATTATCGGGATCTTTTATTGGGACTTTCGGGGCGAATATCGCTTTGCGGGCAGCCTTTCAGAAATCATTTGATTCATTAGATTTTTATTATGAGGGTTGTTGAACATTTATTATAGGTTTCAAATGTACCTCGAAATAGTTTTTACAGGTATATTTTATTAAGAAAACTTAACGATTAATATTAATATTAATAAATGATCATAATTATTATTATACTTTTTTATTTTAATAATAATATTAGTATTATATTATTAATTATACTTTAGGGTTCAAGTTATTATTCTTTTAATTGTATATAACTTCATTGTAAGTTTTTAAATATACTACCCGAATATAATGTGGTTATAACAATATTATGTATTACATACAATATTATCTAGGATCTTGACAAAAGATAACTAAACACGTTAATTATTCACCACCATATTCGACACTACTGCGTCACAACAATGCGATCGAAGAAAGATAAAAGTTTCAAAATATCTTTTTCACGAGTCGCCGTTAAGGAGACGTCGGATACCGACAGTAGATTCCTACTATCCTACACACGTATTTCGTTATTTATTTACAAAGTTAATTGTTTAATGACAAAATAATAGCTGTCCCCAATTTGTTTTACAGTAACCTAATTATATGTCCAAGCTGGTTTCATATGATTGTTTTGTTTTCGAGAAAACTTTGACAAACTTAGTATGTAAAGGTTAATCTCCACGTAGTTGGCCCTTTTAGTGTGTCAAAGTTTTCTAGAAAACAAAACAATCATATGAACCCAGATTGGACATATATGTAGATTACTATAAAACGAAGCGGGGACAACTATTATTTAAAGAAAAATATGATTTCTCTTAAAATTATGAATGAAAATTCAATTAGACAGGGACAGAGATATCCGGCGTCCCCTTAAGGAGACGTCGGATACCGACAGTAGATTCCTACTATCCTACACACGTATTTCGTTATTTATTTACAAAGTTAATTGTTTAATGACAAAATAATAGCTGTCCCCAATTTGTTTTACAGTAACCTAATTATATGTCCAAGCTGGTTTCATATGATTGTTTTGTTTTCGAGAAAACTTTGACAAACTTAGTATGTAAAGGTTAATCTCCACGTAGTTGGCCCTTTTAGTGTGTCAAAGTTTTCTCGAAAACAAAACAATCATATGAACCCAGCTTGGACATATATGTAGATTACTATAAAACGAAGCGGGGACAACTATTATTTAAAGAAAAATATGATTTCTCTTAAAATTATGAATGAAAACTCAATTAGACAAGGACAGAGATATCCGGCGTCCCCTTAAGTCGACAACGAGTAGCGCAGTCACGTATCAAAATATAAAAGCATAAGACTTCATCAGCGGGGGCTCGAGCCGTCCCTCGCGGGTTGTTGACTTGTTTCTGGAATTCACTCGCAGCCATCTTTCTTGCACCTTCTCTCTCTCTCGCTCTCTCGGTCTACGGTGTGTAGGTATACGTATACATCTATATCGTTACGTGTACGCATTTTGTGTACTTTTCTCTGCGCGCCTTGCCCCTTCATACACCGCCCAATTCCCTTTACGAGCCTGGCCACGAACGATTCTCCCCGGGTATTCATATACTTTTGCCTCTCTTCTTCCAGAAGAAATGCGGACACGCTTGGCGCAGTGCGCATAATTTGCATGTTATTCTTCGTGGACGCGAGCGCGGCGGGGAATTGTCGGCGGGCTGAAGGAATTATGCGCGGAAAAGTACGCACCGAGGGAACAAATAAGGTAGAACACGCAATATTTTATGCAGATTCGTTAGCAGCGTTTATATACTTTATTTGAACTGCGTTGCTTCAATTCACTTGCTCATGGTATTGCTATAGCAAGGAAGTTTGGTTGAATTATAATTCTTTCAAACCAGCTTGCAACTGATCGAAGACGATTCGACTTGTTATAGAGCTTTGGCTATAACAATGAATTCTATATGAACTTATGTGAATATAAGGTGAGTCAGTATGAGATAGACAAACACGAAGAAATGAAATTGAAAATTGTAGAAGAACGAGTACCAATAAGTAGAAAAAAGGAAAACACTATCAAACTAGATTTCTTTCTTAACAAAATTAATTTTTTACAATTATTCTGTTTAAATCTCCTTATAAAACTTATTCCTAATAAAATTTTAGTCTAATTTGATGAAAAGTAAGGACAACCTGGAATAGCTCAAAAAGGCTAATCAGATTTTGAGCCCAAGGTTTATTTTGGGCCTTACTCAATGGCTCGCATTCAATTTGTTAAAATGAATACCCCCGCTTTTCATTCCAGATAAGTAATACCCGAAATAGATCAGTCCCAAATTTTGATTAGCCCATCTGATAGTTTTTTTAAAACCCCTACCATTTTCCCGTGTAATATTTTCAGCGAAAATGGTTCTTTTTCCCTTCAAAAATAAATTATATCCATGCAAGCCAATATTAATTACCAAAACCTATCAAACTCATACAATTCTGTACAATAAATCCTGCTCATAAACGTTATATCAAATACAAAAACCTCGACGACAAGAAAACAGGAAACGTCCAAATCACCTTATATCACTCCTCGGCAACAATCAACTGATTAAGGCTTTCGGCGCGTTTCTTTCTTTTTTTTTCTTCGTCGACATCGGCCCGCACGCCGTGAAAGTATCAAATTTCACCAGCCGCTGCGCGGCACCGAAGGGGGCCACCGCATCAACTGCACACAGCACATAATAATGCGAGAGAGCACGACCGAGATTTGACAACGTTGGCCGCTGCTGCCGATGCTGGATGTCGGCGTGCGCCGCCTCACGAGGAAACACACCTCGCTGCACGGGTGAAAGCTGACGTGCCGCTGGAACGCGCGGACTCGAGAAACGGCAATCATTATTATTAAAGTATATACGGCCGGGCAAAAGGCGAGCGGCGAGCGCGCGGAATTTTCGAAAATCATTGTCGGAGGGTAAAAAGTGACTGTGACGCGCCAGCGAGAAAATGATCTCTCGCATGCAAATTCACGTAGGTATATAATACGCGTGCGTGCTTTTTGCGCGGGATAATTAAGTATCGAGTGCAGTTACGCTGCTCAGCGGTAGTTTCTTTTTGTTTCGGCGCGTTATGCGGGCATTGCGAGTCTTTTGTAATGAACGGGATTTATTTTTGTGAAACAATTTATTACTCGGGGTAATGCACATGTATAAGTTGCTTTCAAAACGAATCAGGATTGAGGAGAAAGCAGGATAAATAAATTACAAATTGTAGGAATACTGGATATTGCGTGAGTTCTTAAATTCTTAAATTTCTTGATGGTTCTAATAGCATAGTGATTACAATATCATTATTGTAAAGCTCATTGTGTCGCCTTGTGCGCTCAAAAAATAATTTCCACACTATCTTGTATAAAAGTTTAATTAACAACACATTGTAAAAATTTTGGATGAATAATTACGTACATCAGTTATTACGTCTATATGCATTTTCATAAATGTTGCGTTTTTAATGTAATCATCGTGGTATTTTTAACGTTCAATTTGGTCTCTAACTGTGATTTGGTGATATTAATAGACTCTTTTTAAGGTATTAAAGTTCATTAAAATTGGTGTATTTAAACCTTTAAAATGTGCAGTTTGACGGACATATATCAATACAGAAATACCGAGTGCCAAGGTGATTACAAAAAACTCTTGAATGAAAACGTACATTTTATAAAAAAAGTTGAATGGAGAGATGTTTTATACAAGGAAATACAAGTTGTTTTCATTTATAATTAAAAAAAATTAAAAAGACTACAGCTTTCCAAATGATCAAGTATTGTTAATTTTTAGGTTTTGGACACCCATGATTACAATTAGTGTTTGGAGGTCAAGTTCATATAGTAAAAATCACATATGGCTCATGTAAAGTAGAATATGTATAAAAGATTAAATTATTTTTTATTTCATTGTGAAACATGCGTAAGACATAAAAGCATTTTTGAGGGTGCACAATTTCTAATATGTTATGTCATAAAGTACGATAGAAACATATTGCTACCAAAATAATTAAAAATATATTTATTAGTGTCAAATTAGAAAGCAGTATTATGGCATGGATATTTTCTGTTTACGTTATTTTGGTGCTTATTCAACTGCAGGGGAGAAAGGACGGCTAGGAAAAAAATTGACTAAGGATCCGACTGTGCGAGCTCGTAATTCTACACCAGTCAGCTTTTGGGCTTGTCAGTGGAGAATTTTCGGGCGCGACACATTTTTTTCATCTACGCCCATTCGTTACGACGCCCAAGGACTAATGGCACGGCTTTTGGGGAGTCAAGTACAAATAGATTAGAAAGTGTTAAGTTTGCCTTTTTTCTTGGAACGGCTCGAGCGAGAGATAAGGGAGACGACTGTAAATGGATCACCAAAATGTTTAGGCTTATATTAATGATGCTTAGACACATTCATCAATGGTTAAAAGCAAACGACTTACTAAATTTTGAAAAATCTTTAAAACAAAATAAGCTATTTGTAACACGATAGATTACTTCCACGAGTACACTAGTAGAATGTTTCTTTGAGTGTTAACAAAATTTCATAAAATGTTTATTCCTTTATATAAAAATAATTGATGTCGTCAAAAAGAGTTTGATAAGTATAAACTTTCGGTTTGAGGTTTGATACAACAATAATACGGTAATATTTGTAAGAAAATTAACCAATTATTAATTTTGGAATAATTATGTCATATAATAGTACGTAAATTGTAAATTTATTTATAAAGGGGAATATTATGTAAAAAATATTGAAAAACACAATTATGATTTTGTTCAGGAAATAGCCGAAATATTTCAACCACGGGTTCTCATGCGATCGTGGGTTTGGAATTCGCAGGTTCCTTTCGCACGAAATTAAATTGGGCTTCATCGAAGGTATCACCGATGCGCATTAGAAGCCATATCGAAGCCCAGTGAGCTGGACGCTCAACAAGAATGCGATCATCGCCTTTTTGTGACACCGGAAGCCCAGCGATTTCCACGCTCATTCATCACGTACAAAATATAATAATTAATTTTGCAATGAAATTTTGAAAATTATAATGATAGTAATTATGGTGATTCAAGTGAATTTGGGATTTGTATGTACAATTCATAAGAACCGATAAGATTCTGAAAAATATTTTTTATAATTTATAATTGTACACCGAAAAAAATTTGGAATAAAAGAATCGATTGCTGCGCTCGCTATATATATATAGTCAAATATACAATGTAAATAAAAACAAGCAGAAATCCTAGGGAGGTTATATTCAAATTATGACTGGGAAGTATATTATTATTTAGAGATTTATTATACCCTTCCTACTCATGTACAGCGGTAGAAACGACAACTACACAGTGGTTTGAACTGCCGACTGCTCAGTACTGCCTTACTCTCCTTTATAGAGTTAAATTGAGACGTAGGTTTTACTACGTTGTTTTATTGGAAAAACCTTTTTAAAATGAAATTAAACATTATTTAATAAGATCATTATTGGATTTTAAAAAGTTATTTATCATAAACCAGTTTTATTAATTTAATACAAAATAGGGAGTATAAATTAATACAAAAACAGTAGTATTATAATATTGTACAGGTTTTATTAAAAAAACTCACTACAAATACTTTAATCTCTTAGTCATTCCCAACATAAATATAAAAACTACTATGTAATTCATAAATAAGCTTATTTATCCTGTAAAATTAAAACATCCAAAGCGCCGACTTTTGAGAAACAAATCAATATATGTTTTCAATAACGAATATTAAAATTATCATATTAAATCGAAGTGTATTTAATTTACGAGGCAATATATCACACTTAATTGCTGGATTCGACATCAAATCTGCATTTAAAAATGTTTTCATATTTAACGCAATGCCCCTTTTATAATAGTACACACCGCTTTATAAAAATATAAAAAAAATCGGTACATCAACGTAAAATCCATATTCATTATTAATAAACCTGTATAACTCATACTATAAAAGAAGTTAATAATATATACAGTCTAAACGACACATTTCAACAAGCTACTCCTCCCTCAACAGCAGACGCCCGCGCGCGCTCAAGAGCCTCCCACAAATCTCGAGCGAAAGATAAATATAAGAAGGTCCGCCGAGGCATCGATGCATTAGCGCGTGAAAACTCATCGAGAACACGGCTTTTCCTTATCTCAGCACACCTCGGTCAGAAACTATTGGGCTGCGCTCTCGCTGCGGGCGCATAAGTATATTGTATAGCCTCATACTGCATTCAAGACTAAGGAGGGGAGACGAAGAAGATTGCGGAGGACGAAAAAGGAGCGAGGAGAGAAGAAGAAGAGAGCGGCGCGCACAAGCGAAAATATCGCCAGATCCTTTCGTGAACATAATATTGTTCGAGATCGCCGTCGGGGACGGCGACGACGATGACGACGACGACGAAAACGCGTGTAAGCGCCGATCCGCCCACATATGGGCAACCGCTTGACTCTCTCCCTCTCTCTGTATTTCTTTCTCTCGACCAGTGGGACATAAATTTGGAAAGGAGAAACCGGTAGGACGGTCCCGCTCCTTCTTTCCTCTCTTTCTCCTTCCTTCTAAATGCATTTTTGACTCTGGCAGGACTTATACCTATGTATGCGCGGGCGCGCGCAACGAAATTTACTTTTCAAAATATTCGATGCTTTGGGATTTAACGCCTCTGAGTTGATCGTAAATTTTCGATCTTCTGCAGTGTGACCGTCCTTGTGCTTGTGAAGAAATGTCCGGTTAAGCAAGTTTATTTTCGAAATATATCAATTTATTATTTTATTATTTATAAATTGAATTGAGTTTAGTTAATTTAGTATGAGTTTGTAATTAATAAAAAAGGTAAAAATAGGTTAGATAAAAAAGTTACCGAACCCTATTTAACACCTTATCTTTGTGGATTTTATGATGGTTATTAAAAAAATATTTTCAACCAAACAAAATTAACCCAATTCCAATATTTAGAGCCAAAAATATAAAATAAAACGTAGAAATGAAAATTATGCATTTGAAATGGTTAAAAACTTGCAGACGTTCTTATGATTATTTTATCACAACTTTACTACGTTTACATCATACAGATGAAATTTTCAACCGCACAAAATGAGAGCTAATACAGCTCGAGAGACGCGCAATTTATTGACACTGTGTTCTACTGAACATTTCAATTTGGTATAGGACTGTGATGCGCGCAATCGAACCTTTTTATCGTCGCAACAGCCCGCGCTTGTTGTGAGTCAGAATTCTTTCTTTTCAAGTTTTTCTCAATATTTTCTTTTCTTCTCCATGAAAGTGAATCACGGAACTCGACGACAGAACGATCGTCACATAAGTGCAAGGGTTTTGTTTGGTAGGCAGATTCAATTTTCTAAAAATTTATGAAGGGATTACTTTCACGTGTGTAATCGTTAACCTATTTCCTATAAATATCTATAGTTGGAGTTCTAATATTTAAAAAAGCATTCTGCAAAATAAAAATAAAATTTAAGTTATAAAAAAAGAGTAGAAACAGCAAGTTTCATGATGAACTAGAAATTAAACAAGATTCTATTTGATGATCACTTAAAACCGTTATAAATTTTCTATTTCTTTTTAAATTAATCTTAACTAAAATCCACTACAAAATTGTAAGTAAACGTCTTCGAATTAAAGTAACAATTACTCCAATTACGTAAAACTTTAGCTTCCCCTGTCCGTCAAATTAGAAATTCAAATCTAGACTCAAGTATTCGCGCCTATTGTACCAAAATACCCCGCTATCCAGTGTTCAAGCCTAACAGAATAATAGCCCAGCTCGGCCCACAACAACGTCCCAACGACAAAGAAGCACGAGGGAGGCCATTTACCAGCGGGAGAATATTCGGGCGCGTACACTGCAGGTAGCCTTGGATCTTAATGCTGTGCGGTCGTACAGGCGCTGCTCGGACGTCTGAGCCTGCAGGGCGTAGGTGTGCCCTCGTCTGCGACGCTCTTGTTTTTCCTCACGGCATCAGCACGAAAGAAGAAGAGAGAGAGAGAGAGAGAGAGAGAGAGTGAACTGCGAGTTAAAAGTCGAACGAACCGGGGAAATCCGCTGCGCAAAGTGCACCTTTAGCCGCGCGCGTGACTTTGACTTTTTTTGTTCTGCGTATGCGTCAAGTCGAAAGAATGGCCTCTCCTGGCAAAAACTCCAAGTAATACGGGATATGGAACCGCGTGGTGTCTTTCGGACATAGTGGCAAAAACTTTTCTTTGAATGAAGCTACTTATGGGCTCGTTCGAGAATTTGTAATGAGTTTCCTTTGTGCGGGAAGAAAAGCTTCGAAAAAGCACTTTATCTTGGAAACTGTTTCTTGTTGCTTTATGTACTCTTTGTGCTGTATTTTTGGAATAATGGCTTCGTTATTTTGTATTCGGTGAACAATAAAGATTAAATTCTCAGTTAAATTCACTGTTTACTTATTTGTAAGACAGTTAAGATATAGCAGAATATTATGCGAGGGAGGAACGATATTCTCTCTCAATTTGATGTCAACTTTCGCATTACGCAGTTTATAAATGGAAATTGTTAACTTGTTCATTATGATTTCGACACATTTTTAGAAATTAAGTATATATTACAGATAAGTCAAGTATATCGGCATACTTAAGGGGGTGCATTAGACCTACTGTACCGACCGAATATCACCAACTCGAATTCATCGTTCAATTTGGAAAATGTGCATCAGAATAGATTATCCTTTTTAAAATCACTTATTTTATGAAAATATAGAGCGGATCAGTCCAATAGTAAAAGGGACTCGAAAAAATGCATGCATATCAACGCTACTAGAGTCAGCTGATCGCGTAGCTAACTTCATCTTGTGTCGCAAAGCAGGTTATACATATAATCAAAAGTAAATTTTTACAAAATAAAGTGACCCTGAAAATGAAAATCGATTCTGATGTGTATTTTTAGAATGTGACGAAGAATTCGACTTGCTATGAATATATCTGTCTTTATTGCTATAATCATTTAAAAATTTAATCTATAGAATTGATTTATTAATTTTATTACTAAATAAAGTTATACTTAACTTATATCACTTCGGCTACATCAAATACATTTAATGCAATAAATGGAATCAATATTTTGTATGCATACCGACTGATCACCTATAACGGAAGCTACATATCAAATAATAAAGTTCAGTCAGCGAATCGAAATGACTGACCTCAACCGACTATAATATTACTCATCAAGCATCCTAAAATTAATTTTCACCCAAAAAAGCCACCCGCACACGTATAACATTCTGCGAAAACCCGTTGATCAAAGGCGTAGAAAGAAAAAAAAATTTCTTCTCGGTATGGTCGCGTTGCTCGGCCCCCGAAAACCGCGCACAATATAACCTTTCGGGCGCTCCGCTCGCTTTCGCATGCGTGTATATATATGGTATCGGATTCCGCGAAACCCCTCTCGATGACTTTGATTTTCGTCGCGGCACTGCGTGCGTGGCGATATATATATAGGAAGGGTTCTTCTTGCTCGTTCCACCGTCGTGTCTCGTAATAGCGGCCCACGGGGACCGCGGCGCCGCCTCCCCAAGTCTGCGGCGAGACATCAATTCCGCGCCGACACGAATTTTTACGTAAAAATGACGCGGCTGTAGCGCTGCTGTGTCGTCGCTTTTGCATGAGCTTTGATGGAAACAAACATTATTCTCTGATTGAAATATCTTTTTTACTTCACTAGAGATTCTGGGAGTATCTTTAGTAACCGTAATCTATACTGCTTTTAACAATACAAATTTATAATATAAATTTATAATATAAATAAATCGAAATTATTTATCTATTTTTTATTTGGTGTAGTTTGAAAATTTATGTAAGAAACGTACAAACTTTCTTTTATATCTAACTATATTAAGACAAACATTTTATTATTGGTTTTGCAAATTTCTGTTCACAAAAGCCCTCTTCTAAACCTGTCATTATGATATACCTCGTCGTACATTATCTGCTCGTTGTTGTCTAGTTCTTCAAAGATTTCTTGGATGCTGTGACAATAAATTATATACACTTTTAAAAATACTGTACATTGTTAATTTAATAGAAATTAATTTAATGTTCTACATTTTAATTATTGTACACTTTACGGACAAAGTATATGATTCAGATCACCTCCAATGAATTTAGAGAAACGTGCATTTAATCCAATAAAATTGCAGTATTTTAAGAAAATTTAAATCGTTTGAATCAGATGTTTTGTCCGTTAAATTAAATTTAATATAGGATTTGTAGATAATAAAGTTACTATACTTTAAAAGGACATGGTGACCGACATGATTAATATTCCCTAATTCTTTTGTTATATAAGGAAACGTCATTTTTTGTTTAAATGGCGATATCTCGGAAATATATAATGAAAAATAAAATCTTCTAAATAAATTGAGCCAATTAATCAAAAAGGTAGCTTTTCATTATCTCTTGGTTGAGTTCCTTGCCCAGACTATGAGGACTTTTATTTTTCAAAATATTTGATTTTTTCTTAATTTTGATCGCATGAAAAATCTATTAGGTCCGTCTGATGTAATATCTTTTTTGAGCTTTTAATTAGAAAAAGATAGAGCATTTTAAAATAATTTATTAAAACAAAAAATTTCATACTGGAACAGTTTATTTTGTTTGAGGACGCTAAGTGCCAATAAATTGGCAGCGGTCTTTTGTAGGTGCATACCTGCGACCTGTGCACTGCCTCCTGTGGATCACCATACACGAATATACACCTCGGGTTAATGATGCTCTTAGCGCCGCCATTATGAAATAAAATAAAAATGCTAATGTTCTTAAAGTCTGATACAATCAAGACCTATAAACAGATTTTCTACTTATTTAATCATTTCTTCGCAATCAATCATAAGCGTGATATAACAAAAAGCGCATGGGGAAATAAATATGTACCAAGTGTGCTCGTCCGAGGTGAAGCCATTTTTAGTCCCATATATTTCGTATGAGCTGGAAATGGCTCCCACTTGTTCCACCTCGGACGAGCGCTCCTGGTACATATTTATTTTACGATGATAAAGCGTCTCAGATTACTCGTAGTGCTTGGGCAAGATAATTTACTGGAATGCACACTGATAGAAATAAGCAGCGATTACTACCCGAGACCCAAGGAGTATCTGCTTGGCTCTCGCAAGCAAGCGTGACAGGACAACAATACGCGCGCACTAGATGCGCAGAAGATTGAAAATAAATCTATTTCCCCATACTTTTCCCCTTCCTCAACCGCGCACTGCCGCGCAGCATTGTGTGTGTCTATTGCGCATGTTTTGTCGCTGTGCGCTTGGTTTGGAGAGCCAAGTAAATACCTATACTGCTTGGGTCCTCCCGGGTATTATAAACTGTTTATTTCTTTCAGTGCAGCAGCCGCCGCCGTGTAGAATATAGTTTGAAAATACAACACAACTTTCGATCGAAATGGAAGTTATGATTTGTAAATCTAGCTATTTCAATATGTTTTCTCGGAGATTCTAGAGAACATTTAATTTTAGTGTCTCATTATACCCTAGTCGACCCTTTATGTATCCGAATTTAGGTGTAGTAGACTTTTTACATTACGGTGAATTTAACAATTTAATTTTGTACTAACAAAATCAAGCGCAAAGTTTTTGTCTTTATTGGTAAAGAAAGAAAATTTACCTTTCCGCAGTTGAAGTTTTTTCTTGTTCCCTTTTTAATGCAATCGCTCTAAAAATTTCATCAAATAGATATAAATGGTTCTTAACCAAATTTAATTTTGTACTAACAAAATCAAGCGCAAAGTTTTTGTCTTTATTGGTAAAGAAAGAAAATTTACCTTTCCGCAGTTGAAGTTTTTTCTTGTTCCCTTTTTAATGCAATCGCTCTAAAAATTTCATCAAATAGATATAAATGGTTCTTAACCAAATTTAATTTTGTACTAACAAAATCAAGCGCAAAGTTTTTGTCTTTATTGGTAAAGAAAGAAAATTTACCTTTCCGCAGTTGAAGTTTTTTCTTGTTTCCTTTTTAATGCAATCGCTCTAAAAATTTCATCAAATAGATATAAATGGTTCTTAACCATGTCTTGGTATCCCTCGGTGTGCACGACTTTTTCCAAATGTTCAGTGATGTAATCGATGGTTTCTGATTTTAATTCGGGTAAGTTTTGAGAATCAGCGAGAATGAGAATACTAATTACGTTATCAACGCATATATTTTGTCGTATAGTAGTTTCGCAAATATTTTTGAGATCATCGATGGCATATTTGTCAGCTAGTAAAATAAGGTCAGCTGCATTTTTCTTAAGATTGTTCAGTTTCCCTGTGTAAACAAATAGCAGCATTTCTTCGAATATTTCAGCATCAACATCTTTAATATATACGTAACTTTGATTTTTCTCCAACATATCGTGCTCAAACATGCATGAAAATAACTGAGCTCCGAGCTGACAGAATTGCCTTATGTGCTTTGAATTTTCTTTTCCCGACCTCTAACGTCACATCGCTGAATCGTGTATCTGTTAACAACGATCCCCAGTCAGTCACCAGTTTAGAATGTTCGTTAGTCTTCTTCGTTATCTGAATAATCACTTTAACTTCTGTTGAATTTCCAATATAAAATTCAACTGTAGACTCTTTTGAAACCTTCAAACTCGGATCGAACTTCGCATTCATTACGTTTCGCATACAATTCTGTGATGCAGTATTCATGAGATAACACTTAGCATATAAGGTAAAGTACCCAGAACCGGGACACACGGGAAAATGGGACCAATACCGGGACAACGACAATAATTGTTATTATTAGCGAATATCTAAATAAAATGGTACAACTAAAATTAAATTAATATTATTTATAATGTTAGCTATACAAATGTTTTTATTTACTATTAATTTGATAAGTTAAAATATTATAAATAAATCATTTGAAATACGAAGCTGAAACTGCACATTTTGACGCAATTCGGCCAGGATTTCTTGTTTTTGCAATAACAAGTCTGTTTTAATAAAAAAAAGTTATTATGCATTTTGATGTAATAATGATTTTTATAGATTAATAGTACACTTGTACATATTTTTCAGCATTTAATCTGGTATCTGTAGTAAATATTTCTTTTTAAATTTCGTGTCCCACTATAGGTCCGTTGTACCTAGTACATGGACACTCCGGAGCCACTGTCCGGGTATTGGTGACCATGACTAAAGCGCGGGACCAGTACATGGACAAGGGTTTGTTGTAAATTTCTGTGCCACTGTTTTGTGAAATATTGTTATAAGAACTAAAAAACGTTTTATTACTTGTAGTTTTAAGTTAATTATGACCTAAGCAACAAAGTTTTGTGATAAAGCTTTCAAGTCAGAGCATCTATGTGACTTTGTACCTTCATAACCTCAAAATTACATTGTTGTGTAAGTAAAATTATTTATTTAAAAATATCTTTGATTTGATGGTTGATTACTTACTTAATTACAATAAAACATAAACTATCAATAAAGTACTTATTTTTTTTTATTTTATTTGCAGGTATTGTGCAAATAATAAATTGGAAAAATGGGAAAGAGAAAAAGTGCTAAACAGAGTGAAAAGAGAAAGAGTGCTAATGAGAGTGAAAAAAGTAAAGTAAGTGACACAAAAGTAGAATCTGTGCAAAAGAATAAAAGTGTGAGATTAAAAGGTGTAACAAAGAAGAAAAATGTTAAAAAATACAATGCAGGTGATGTTCGAGACGCTCTGAATGCTATGGATAAAGAAGGTCAAGGCTTAAGAGAAGCTGCCAACCGGTTTGGAGTTCCAAAAAGTACATTGTATGGTAAATTACATAATTTGTCACCTGTCGACTGCAGGAAAAGCCCTTCAACTGTACTCACAAACGAAGAAGAGAGTGACATTGTTAAGTGGATTCTGTTTTGTGCTGGAATAGGATTCCCCATAACTAAAGTTACGCTCCTTGATAATGTGCAAAAATTTATAACTGAGGAAATCAAGAAAGGTAAAAGAACATCTCCGTTTAAAGAAAATCGCCCTGGCAAGCATTGGTATGATGTCTTCATGCGCAGGCATCCAAATTTGAGTAAAAGGATCGCTCAAAATCTGACTTCTACCAGAGCGGCTGTAACTGAAGAGGATCTTCGAAACTGGTTCTCTCAAGTTAAAAATTATCTTGAGAAGAAAAATTTACTTGCTATAGAACCAGATCGGATCTTCAATTTAGATGAGAGTTCCTTCATGCTTGTGCCAAAGGATAATACAGTCATTACAGAAAAGGGTGTGAAAGCACCTCATCAAATTGTGGCAGGCAACGAGAAGGCCTGTTTAACAGTTTTGTTCACAACTGCTGCTTCTGGAAGAATGCCTCCTCCAATGATTCTGTTTGACTTGAAGACAACTCCTAAGAAGACTACCTTAGAACAAATTCCAAAAGGCTGGGGCGTTGGAAATACTGAGCGTGGCTGGATGACATCAGATTCCTTCTACTCTTACATCACCAATATTTTTTTCAAGTGGCTTAAAGACAATAAGTATGTATTTCCTATAATTCTGTACGTAGATGGTCATTCATCTCACCTCACCTTGCCCTTAGTCAAGTTTTGTGAAGCAAATGACATACAACTGGTGGTTTTATACCCCAATGCTACGCACTTAATTCAACCACTTGATGTTGCCGTATTCCATCCATTGAAGGATGCCTACAGAAAAGTTCTGCGACAATGGAGAATAGACAACAACATAGTAGATGTGAAAAAGTCTATGTTTGCTTCTATTTTAAAATTGGCTTTGGAGTCTATAGATTTAACAAAAAGTATTAAAAATGGGTTCCGAACATGTGGATTATACCCTTTCAACCCAGATGCAGTGAATTACAACGTTTTCAACAAAAAAAAGGAGAGAAAAGAGTCTGAGGACAGCAATATGAAAGTGTTATTACAGGTGTTCGAATCAAAACTCATTTCTGAAAGTGTCTTAAAAGCTTTCAAGAAGGATGAGCTGTCAGAATCATGGAGCGGTGAAACCAAGTATGAAGAGCTATTTGAATCTTGGCGCAAGCTTAAAGGGCTTTCAAGTACGTAAAAGCTAGTTTATCTACTTTACCCTATTTTACATCTAATTAGTTATAATTAGTATTTTTATATGTTATTTTACAGTTAGAAAAGATGAGCAAGATGACACTTTGATGGAAGGCGCAGAGAATTTGACTTCACCTGACCATACTATTTATGATATATTACGTTGATTCTAATGTTAGTATTGAGAGTGTTGCTAACAAATCATTCAGTCCATTCGGTCATGACTACTTTGATAAAGGTAACCTTTCGACTCCAAACATATTGATTTTTAATGAATAAATAGTTCTTATTTATTTTAATGTATATTTTTTTATAAAACTATATTAACTAACAATATTATTTTACAGTTAGAGAAGAAGATCTGCAAGATTTAATATTGAGGGAGAGCGCAAAGAATCAAATGGAAGTGAATGACAGTATTGATATCATTAGTGAAAGATTCATCGATCCACTCGTACTTGAAAGTAGTCAGTCAAATACAAATGTTACACAAAGTACTGATCGAGTAGAACTACATGGACAGAATGTAGGTGACGTTGAGTTTTATGATGAATCTGGCAATCGCAGGATAGTCACCATCGTAGCAGTAATTTCTGAGGGTACGGAGGATAACACTGCTTCACCGATTAGTCTAACCCCAATTACTACAAATAGCATTTTTTCAAGCGTATCAACTTCTAAAGGTTTGTTAATTATATCAAGTAATTTAATAAGTATTTATTGTCATACTCTATATTATTTTATTTTTTTTAGAAGATGCCAGTCAACTTGAAGTAAATAATACAGATAGCAATGAGATATCAAACAATGCAGATAACATTTCTGATTTAACAGAAAATTTTTATCATGCGCATAGACATTTTGAGAACTCTTGTACTAGCAGTGCTAGTATCGAATGTCCAAGTGATTCTATAGGTTTGTAAAAATTATTGCAGTTTTTAATTAATTATTGCTAACATATTTACTAATAACTAATTAAATAATTATAGATACGGTTCTTGATTTGACCACTGATTATAAAGTTGGAATGGATTTCTCTAAAACAGCTAGTATAAAGCGAGTAACTGAATCAGTACAAGTTGTTATTGATGACAGTGTGTCTGAAGCAACGAATGACTCAACACAATCATTTAACGACAAACCTGAACAGAAAAGTGTTTTAGTGGAAAACTCGATAAATATAGATAATTCTGCAAAAATTGTAAACAACACATCTAAGTCATCTATTAGCAGTGAGTATTTAATTTTTCTTATAAAGCATTTTCTGGAAGAAAATGACTTTCTATTAAAAATGAAAATAACTTTATGTTACAGATAAATCCAAAAAATAATTAGACATTTTGCCCCAATTGAAAAGTGCTTTTCCTGTGCCCAATTTCCAGTCGAAAAAGAAGAAGAATAAAAGTGAACCTCAAGATGGCCCATCATGTCATGTGGTCGACAATCTTCTTGAAGCTCTTGAAAAAAAAGAGCAGGAGAAGAAAGCAAAAGAGCAGCAGATTTTACAAAATAAGCAGGATAGAGAAAGAAAAAGAGTTGTAAAAGAAAAAGAACAAGATGTTATGAAGACATTACAAGAAATTAAGAAAAACTTACAACAACAGAAAAAAGAAAAAAATCAGAGATTCAGAAACTGAAAAAAGCATTGAAATTAGAAAATGATAAAGAAAACAAAATTCAATTGGAACAACAACTGCAACAATTAGTCACTCAACTAGAAGAGACTGAGGAATCACTGATAAGTCAAGAGATGATAGACCTACAAAGTAAACTTAAAATTAAGCAAGAAAAATTATGATCACAACTAAGTACTTAAGTAATTATTAAAATTTTATTTATTGACTAAGGCATTAAATCAAAGAAAAAACGTGATATGAAATAAATATGTAGTTAGTACATTTAATTTATTGAATTACGTATTAAGTGTACAAATGTATATTTCTTATTGTTATAAATAATAAAAACTTTTACTATGTCTAATTAGAAAATCTGATGTTACAATTATTAAGTAATGAAATCTAAGGATTAAACGTAAATAAATGAAAATATTATGTTGTCCCGATATTGGTGCTAAACCCTGTCCCACTACTGGGTTCTCCCAAAAAGATTGTCCCACTACTGGGTCATAAGGCTTCGCTTATAAAACACCATTTTTTCGATCATTTTACACTTTATTTGGATGTTTCTTTTTATAATCTACTTTTAAGACTTTAAATTTAATTATATAACTTGAAATAGATCATTATCGTAAAGTTTTTATAGAAAAATAACGGTATTAAAACATGTGTTTGAAAATGTGTCCCGGTACTGGGTACTTTACCTTACTTCAGTATTGCTTATATTTACCGTATAAAGAGTTAATCTTAAAATACAATTAGCGTCAAGTATATTAAGCGTTGATCGAGATCCTGGTTTTCCTCTTATATTGATTTTCCAATTAAAATACTGCGATGTCGAGAATGTTAATGATTTTTCCGTCATACCGGTATTTTCACGTCTATTACCACGATTACTATATCGATAGCTATCGAATTTCATTACAAAACAATATTCTGTAACTGTAATGCTATCAAAAATATTGGATTCGTTTATTTTATCTGCCACCTGTGCCATGGCGCTTATTATAAATGTTCTACTATACACTGACTAATATTAAAGTAATAATCTAAGTAAACTAAATGATCTTTTCAACTTCCTTGTCTTCTCGCTCAACTTACTTATCTCCGCCAACGCTGCTTAAATGCGTATATAACCACACTTTTTGTCGCAAAAATCAGTCTTTTAAGCACTTATAAAATTATCGCACTTCTATCAACGTTATTCTGAGCCTTTCTTTTTTACACACTATATAACTAACTGTACATACTCTCGAGATTACAAAATAATGGCAGATACTGTAACATGCAGCAATCTCTTGCGACGGCCATTAGCACGTTGACGGCGTCCGCGTGTTGTAGGGGACGGTGGGGCACGATGGGTTTGGCGGGTGGATTGGGCATTCAAATGTTCACTAAATAAATGAATATTCTAACATGATAGTATTTTTTATATGTTGTAAATAGCTTTTACTTTTTCCCGCTGCAAATCCTAAATGAAAAAAATTAATACAAATCGTATGAGAATTATTAGAAATTGAGGACTTCAAAACGTTGTTTTTTCCATAATTCTAATCTATTTCTCAAGAACAAATAAATCATATGAGCTTCGAAAGGGAATTATTTTTACAGTTTAAATCTTAAATTTTTAATAGCATTGTTGATTGATGATCTTCGATGTTTAGGAAAAAAGTAATATTACATATAAAAATACTCTAAAATGGGGCACGACTGGCACCACTAGCGGGGCACGATTGGCATACGCGAGTCGTCAATTTATTTCCGCCGAGTTTAACAGCTGATTTTCTTAACCTTACTTTTGCGCCCTTAACATTTCGGAGTCGGAGTCTTAGATGTTGGTGAAAGAGTCAGTGTTAATGAAATGGTCTGGTTTTTAGTTTTGATCCTCAATCCTATAAAATGCAAATTTAATAGTAACGTCCAATATTTTTTTTTAAATAAATTTTTCATTAATTCACCGTGCCAATCGTGCCCCACCTCCATGCCAATCGTGCCCCACGGGTGGGGAAAATGGGCAGTTTTAGCGGTATTGTACTTTGCATTATAAAAAACAATGCAATATATATTTTATAATAAAAAATAATGTATCTAAATCTTGAGATATTCTACTTTAAGAAGCACTTTTAATAATTTGTATTGGTACAAAATAGAAAGTACAGGATTCTTTTGAATTTAGGGTGCCCGTACTGCCCCACCATCCCCTACACGCGCGTTCGGCGCTCGCGCATGCTCGGAGATCCGCGTGCGCGCTTCATCCAATGAGAGCGAGTATCCCACGTTGACGTTGTAAAGGGAACCGATTTTTTCACGTTGGCACTCCCGATCGTCTGGTGGCTGGGAGATCGTGCAGACATCAGGAAAAATGTGTGCGTTATGCTTTTTGGTTGTAAAGTTTAGAGTAATCAACAGGTTGCCTGAATTATTTCAATATTTTATACCCAACATATTTTGAAAATATTTTATTTAGAACTTCGCTCGATATGTATGGGCCTCGTATAGAAATTAGCCATGAAAAACAGATTGACGTAGAGTGTGATATGTGTAAAACAGCATACCAAACATTAAAAAGCTATAATAGGCATATCTTATTGGGTGAATAAGTTTAGAAAGCATTATGTATAATTTTAGTCGGTGTCAACGTATTAAATACGCAAGAATAGAAAAATTATTACAGATATTACTAACAAGAAGAGTCCACACCCTCTAGCTCACGAAATTTGATGAAACGTTAAATTTCGAGACCCTGAGGACGTGAACTCTCCTTGTAAGTATTTATCCGATTCTAAAAAAGAGATCGAAAGGTTTCTATTCGCTCTCTGATTGATTGTTCAGTTTCCCGCATAATGTACATCTATATATAGTACGTACAGTGGTAGGGGAAGGTGGGGAATGGTCGGCAGGGCGGCTAAGTTTGGCACCCAAATATTATAAACATAAGCTAATGTTAAAAATTTAATTTCTATTAAAACCTATTCAAAAATGCTTCTAGTATTTTCCTCTGAATGCATATCAAAAAATGTTGTAAGAATTAATTAATCGAGTTTGAAAATCGGAGCACGAAAAAAAGGTTAGCTTCATTTTTCATTCAACTCGAAAATAATGATAATAATAATTTTTTGAAATGAAACTAAACGTATTTGGTATAAATAATTTAATAAACGATTGAAAATTGTATTAAAATGGGGCACGCGTGGCACTCGAAGCGGGGACGGGTGGCACACGGCGAGGCAGCGGCTGCACTCGCGCAGTCGCAGTTGATCTCTAAAGATGGGTTGATGCGCTGTTGAGGTATTATAATGATAGCCCGTGTCACTCGTGCCCCACCATGTGCCACGGCATGCCCCCTAGTGGGACACGTAGAGCAGTTTCGAGAGATTTTTGTTTTCGACTTATAATAAAAAATATACTTCAAAATAATACTTTCGAGCTTTTAATTATGACTCTGTATGAGTATATCTATCAATTGACCCCTTTTAAATGATATAAATCTCTCAATTCATTATGCAATCTTAATTTAAAGTTAGGGTGCCAGTCACGCCCCGCCCTCCCCTAAGTCGGCGTTGCACTTATGTTGCGCGCGTAGGGAGACCGAGGCGAGAAGGGATTAGTCTTAACAAGAATCTGTACTAAGTACCAATTGTACTTGGTGTACCAAAAGAAGTATACAAAAATGTGACCGACATGATGGCCGATGGTACGGTCCAGGTTGTGCGCTTCGTAGTTTTTGGTATCTAGATGTACGTGCGTGTTATTCTCACACTGAGTATACATAATCTCTTGATTGTACATATCGACTGCTGAGCGGAAGAATTTGTCAACTCGTAGCGCGCTCCGAAACCATGGTCACGCAGAAATCCAGTAAAGGACGACTACTTTAGCCAATTATTTTTCGAATTTGATTGTGTATTGACACATTTTAAAAATATGAGAACGTATTCTACCGTAAGAAAAAAATGATCATCAGCATGATTCTCTTTGATTTGATTAGCTGGGCATTCAAGCGCGAAATTCAAATTAAATATAAAAATGTTTATAAACTGCATTATGAAACATAGGTTCCAGTAAAAAATACTGTTTCATAATGGGAGCCGAACATCGCTTAGTATATTGTTTATTAAATAAACATATATTGCACTAGTTTAAAATCTGAAAAAAGATATTAAATCTGGAGGAAACAGCGAATCGACTGATATATGTTAATATACAATTAAAGGTATATTGAAATTCATATTAGGATTTGAAAAAAAGTGCCCGAAAATCGTTTCATAATAGGCTACTTTACCTTACTCTATCAAATAGAACAGAATTATCGAAAACGATGCATACGTTGAGGACTTATCCGCGAACAGGCATATAAAAACAATACGGGTCAAATTGATAACCTCCTCTTTTTTTCTAATTCGGTTAAAAATGAATCATATGTATAAAAAGAGTTTGCATGATATAATTTTAGTATTTTTTTGTAGTTAGTATTATGTTAATTGCTTTGTATATTAACTCATTAAGGGGACAATACACGTTTATATATTGAAAAATAAATTATCAGTAATTATTTTTCTTGTATAAAGTACACTATGCCAAAGTTTTTCTACTTAATCAAAGTACATTTATCCTTAATTTGACCGGGCTAAAAGTCACTTTTCTCCTCTCCTACCATATAATAGAGAGTGATAAGAGTTTTCAAAGCCAAAATACCCTGTCCGCGCGATTTCAAGACTTCTATTCAACTATGTTGTATTTCTTATGTTGATGGATATCATGTGAATAAAAGAAATTTAAAATTATTGAGTTATAGAAATTTTGACCGTCAAAGTATGGTTTAAATTAAAGCGGTCCAAAAGTCAATTAAAAATTAAAATTTCCCGTCTTGATTTTTACCGACCGATAAGTAAACAATTATTTATAATTACAAAAATACTTATATTTAAAATAAACTCACTTGCCCTTCATTGAGTAGTAACTGACATATGTATGAAGTTTCAGACCTAAACAACAACGACACCATAAAAAATTATTGGATAGAAATGTTGAATAATTTTCATTCCAATAATTTTTAGGGTGTCGTTGTTTTTGAGGGCTGAAACTTCGTAAAAGGGTCTATTACCACTTAATGAAGGGCAAGCTAGTTAGGGTATTTCTAAATATAAGTATTTTTGTAATTATAAATAATTATTCACTTTTCGGTCAGTAAAAATCAAGGAGGGATATTTGAATTTTTAATTAACTTTCGGCATTAACGCCGCTGCTTAAACCATAGTTTGTATGGATAAACTAACTTTTTTAAATGGGACTATGTCATCAAAGTATGTAAATTGATGTAAAAGAATAATTTATTATAATTTGTTTGAATAATTTTTGTTTAAGTAATTTGATGAAAATTTATTTTTTGATTAAAAGCTAATAGTGACAATCGATTCTACGAGATAATTTACTGATGAAACAACTATATTACTTTTATCACTCACCTTCTAAATTGTTGCAAAAGTCTTATGAGAAATTAGTAAAAAAATGAACTATTTATGAAAATTGAATATTAAAAATAAAAGAACCAATAACATAACATATTTAAATTACATTAAATAATAACATAAACCTTTAGAAGACAGTTATTAATTACTTCTTTCCTTTAGAAATGCAAGTACACATTCATGATTTATATTGGGTAGCAATGGGATAGGTTGGATAATTTAAAAAAACGCCATAGTATCCCCTCTGTATTCTTACCAGAAACATTCAGTTAAATTTTCAAAAACTTTCATTATTAACTCCCGGAGAAAAGTGCGTTTGAAAATATACAATTATAGTTAAATTTTCAAACGCATTTTTCTCCGGGAGTTAATGAAAGATTTTGAAAATTTAATTGAAGGTTCCTGGTAAGAATATGGAGGGAATAGTATGGCGTTTCATTAGAAATATTTATTTATTTCAGAGAAGAAAATATAAAGATGATGCCGGTAAGGTAGGTATTATTAGTTGACTTTCACATCTTCTTAAGCATTTTCAATGCAATTACTCTGAGATAAAAGGGTTTAAATAATTTATAGGCAACTAAACTAGCAGTTTGCTCTATAAAAAGATATAGTTCAGTAATATGTATCCGAGTTATTTACATCATAATACTATTCGGTAAAATAAAATGAAATAAAATAAAAATAAATAGATTTGTCACGCAATAATTATTTTAATCAAACAATCGGATAATTCGAATTAATCATAATTTCATAATGCTTGAATAATTTTAATACATAAGTATAATATATTTTTCTCAGAATTAGGAAATATTTAACTAAAATTCAGATACTAACATCAGAAGCTTACTGTTGTGTCCGCAACAGAAGTGGAAAAAAAGTGTAGTATTTTTTGATAAATCATGCTAAATACATATAAATAATAATTAAGTAATACAAGATATAGATATAAAATTAATATTTGAGACTGTAAGCTACAAGCTTAAAATTAAAAGTATTTTATCAAAAATATAATTCATGATAGGTCTAGACGTAACACTGGTTGCATTTAATGCCGGTTAATATTATCAACCTACCATCAGGTATTGAGTACACAGGAGGTATGGAACAATGCACACTAATCTTCGAGAATGAAAGATCCATAAGCTTGGGATAATACTTTATTAAATATAACGCATTATATAGGTGTAAAAGTATGTGCATTAATAACAAGTTAATATCCAACCAACCATTAGGTACTCGAGTTCTTACTAGAAGTGGTACTATGTAAACACTTTGTTTAAAAATTCAAGTTGCAAACATGAAATAAAAATAATTATTTATTGAAAATTTTGTGAAAACTCGTAATAAAATATAATGAATATATTATACATTGGCGTGGGTCGAAAAAGAGATTTTTGAGATAAGGATTTTGGGGAGGGCTAAAAAGTTTCTAAATCATATAAGAAACAAATATGGAAAATGGTTTCTTCATCGGTCAAGTCTAAGTACCAGCAGATTTCATTTTAAGTATTCAAATATCGATATTTTCGGTTTTATCCTGTTTGATAAGTGTGAAACTTAACTCAAAGTTGTCACTGTAATTTTTCATAAAACCTGTCATCTAGATCTTAATTTTAACACTGTTTAGAACCTCCGTCACCCTGCACTGAGTCAAAAGCTATGCCAGTTTCAACTCGAAAAAATAGAAAAAACCCAACTACCCCAATATGAATAAAATCCTCAATTTTAAACTCCAAACTTAATTACCCTGAGCTCAATAAAATCCGTAAACTCTAACTACCACAATATGAATAAAATCCTGAACTTTAAACTCCAAACTTAACTACTCTCAGCTCAATAAAATCCTGAACCCTGAACTATAAATCCAAGTACCCCAAGCTCAATAAAATACTGATACAATCAACTATCTAATTAATTAACTATCCCAACCACAACAAAATCATAAACCCAAGACTCAATCACCCCAAACTCAAGAAGACTCCAAACCCTAAAATTAACTACCCCAAACTCAAATACTAATTAGAATGAGACAGTTGAATTACAAGCTTTATTGCTTACATTTCTTATTACAAATTGGTCAGCTTGAGGTAGTAAATTTAGAATTTAGGATTTTATTCATCTTTGGGAAGTTGTGTTTAGTGTTTTATTCAACTTAGATTATTTGGTTAAAGGTTTGAGGTTTATTCGAGCTGAGATAGTTGGGTATACTGATTACAGTTTTATTGAAATTGGGGTAGCTGACTTTACGTGTCAGGCTTTTACTGAGTTTAGGGTAGTTAATTTTATGGTTTGGGGTCTTCTCAAGTTTTAGGTTTATGATTTTGTTTGATTGCACTAAAAGACGCGTATTTTCTTGTGCCGGTACACCGAAAAAGTAGCAAATTCTTCAGATTCCTTTTTGAAGATCAAATGTACGAATTCACGTGCTTACCTCTCGAATTATCTTCCATATATTTTTACGAAGCTAATAAAGCCCGTAGTGTAAAAACTTAGAGCAGCAGGGTTCTTATGGTGTATCTATCTAGACGACATATTATGCTTTGTAAGAAATTAAAAAGAATATATGCATAATGTTAAAACAACGATACAATTGTTGACAATATTAGGATTATTAGTTAATTGCGGGAAAAGTGTTATTGAACCGAAAATGGCTTGCCAAAATCTAGGGTTTATAATAGACTCGGAAAAGTTTTGTTTACAACTCACGAACGAAAGAAGAACTAAACTTTTAAAGATCATAAAATCTTTTAAAAGAAAAAATCGTTGTAAAATTAGACAATTCGCACAACTAATTGGATGTAAAAAAATTAGAAATTTTCAAAAATGCAGTATTAAAGCGAAATTCGGGTAATTTCAACAAAGAAATGAAACTTAATCCACATATATTTGCTGAATTAAAATGGCGTAAAAATCTGCTCCTAACAGTGATCAGGAAAATTTGGAGAAATGCATGGTTGGGGCGCCTATTCAGAATGTGAATCGACTAACGTTCAGTGGGCAGAAAAGAAAGAACAAATGCATATAAATCATTTAGAATTGACTGCTGCATTTTTTGCTCTAAAATGTTTTGCTAAAAATATGAAAAATTGCGAATTACTTTTACGTCTTGACAACACGATAGCCATAGCCTATATAAACAAAATTGACGCCACTCATGTTGCGCGACTAAATGAAAAAGATCGACAGATTTGGCAATGGTGTGATAAACGGAATATAATGTTATACGCTACATATATTCCTTCTAAGGGAAATTCAGAAGTGGACAGACAATAGAGAGGGCAAAATATAGATACTGAATGGCACAGTCAGCCTTGGTACCTCTTATTCTTGTGTTCTATTAGAAGGAGAGTCAATGATCTAAAACCCCGCAACTCACCTGCTTACTTCGAATTCCAGATTATACCCGCTGGTTGCAGACCTTACGCTGGTAACAGGAGTAGTATCCGGCGTACTAGATGATACCATAGAAATTTTGATTGCCTTGCTGGCTACATTCACACTGAAGCAGTATGAAACTGCATTAAAAGAATGGTGGAGTTTTTACATCTCTAATAGCTACAACCCTTTCGAAACAAATATAAATGCTGTCCTGGAATGTATGACTAAAGAATTTAAATAAGGAGCCACATATGGCACACTCAATACAATGAGATCAGCGATAGCGTTAATTCTTGGGAAAAAAATATCTGAAAATTGCGAGATCAAGAGGTTTCTCAGAGGCACATTTAAAATGAAACTGACAAAGTCCAGGTATGAAAAACTTTGGAGTACCGATACAATACTAGAAGAAATGGACAAACGTTACCCTCTAGTACACTAAACCTAAAAGAATTGACGGAAGAAATGGCAATGTTACTAGCATTAACGTCGGCCCAAATATCACAGACCTTATCTCTAATAAAATTAGACAATATTCAAGAATCAAATGCAGGTATAGAAATAAAAATAACTGACTTGATTAAAACATCGAGGCCAGACAGCATTCAACCCCTAATTGTCTTACCGTTTTCCCACGAATCGCCGGAACGCTGCGCAGCGTCAACGTTGAAAAGTTATTTGAATGTAACAAAACAATTACGAGGTACTGTACAGACCGTCTTTATCACCGCGAAAAAACCATACAAAACGGCAAGCGATAACACAATCAGTAGATGGCTTAAAAAGATTCTTCATGATAGTGACTTTACGGAATATAGCGGGCATAGCACCAGACATGCCACAGCATCGTCCGCGGCTGCTAAGGGCCTGAATATCAATATATCGAAAAGTGCAGCAGGATGGTCCGAAAAATCAAAGGTTCCGGCAGATTTTGCAAAAGGCAAATCACTGCAACACCAGATGAAACATTGGCAAAGAAAATTATCAGTAGAAAAGAAGGAAAATCAAGAAACAAATAATGTTGAAGCACTAATTATTTATTGTAAACTGAATCTTTTGTTTATTTCCTTGGTTAAAACAAAATTAAATCAAATAAATAAATTTTTATAACATACAAATTAAAATAAGTGTCAACATTATTGAAAAAAAGGCTGTCTAACTCTAAAAGTCTATATATATATATATATATATTCATATATAGGTAATCATCTCGAACGCGACCTTCATATAATTGCGATAGAACTTCACTTAAGATAAGTTCGTTTAATAGTTTAATAAAATGTAAGAGAACATTTCTATTTATTTTTTTCTGTCTTAAAATTTCTGTAATAAATTCATAAACTTCTTTTATATCACCCTACCATATTAAGAAATAAACATTTTATGGTTTGTTTTTAAAACTTCTTCTACGAAGCTCTTTTCTAATCCTCTTCATGTTCGTCTGAGTCTGAGTCTGAGTCTGAATATGAGCCGTCATCTGACTCTCCATTCTCTTCGTTTCTGTAAAAATAAGTTAAATTAACTTTTACAAATAGTCTATATTTTAATTATTATTGATAATTAACCCCTGAAATAGCAAACAATATTTGACAAAATGGGCCAAAAGTGTTCAGCTTGAGTAGCAGAAAAATAGATTTGTTGAAACGCCGTGTAAAAAGCTCGGTTTCTAATACTTGGATAGCGTGTGAGCCCGATTTATGCACTTTTACCGAAGCGTGCGAGCAGCACGGTCGTACCAGACTTAACGTGTTAAATGACAAGTAATGAATATATTTGTTTTTAAGTCGTGAGGTCCCTTTATATATATATATATGTCTAACAAGGGTTTAAACAAGGGTTTTGAGCGCACCTATTTGATTTTTCTTGTTAGGCAAATGTTGAAAAACATTCAATTTTAGATAAATACGATAATATTTAAGAAAATTAAAACAGCTTAAGAAATTCAAATTTTCTTGTGAAACCTTTTTTATTATCAAGAAAAAGGGTTATGATGGAGTATAAAAACGTAAAAAAATTGGTTGTTTGATCAAAAACTTGTATTTTCTCCCCTTAATTGCTTAAAATAACATAATTTACCTGTTCGCAACTCTTCTCTGTTCTCTTTTTAATCCAATCGCTCTAAAAATTTCGTCCAACAGGTATACATGCGTGTTAACCATCTTTTGATATCCCTTGGTGTATACCACCTTTTCCAAGTATTTAATAAAGTAATCAACAGCCTTTGCTTTTAATTCGGCTAAATTTTGAAGATTAGCAAGAATAAGAATACTAACTACGTTATCAATGCAAATATTATTTTGTATAATATTCTCGCAAGTACTTTTGAGGTCATCGATGGCATATTTGTCAGCTAGTAAAATAAGGTCAGCTGCATTTTTCTGAAGATTGTTCAGTTTCCCTGTGTAAACAAATAGCAGCATTTCTTCGAATATTTCAGCATCAACATCTTTAATATTTACGTAACTTTGATTTTTCTCCAACATATCGTGCTCAAACATGCATGAAAAAACTGAGCTCCGAGCTGACAGAATTGCCTTATGTGCTTTGAATTTTCTTTTCCCGACCTCTAACGTCACATCGCTGAATCGTGTATCTGTTAACAACGATCCCCAGTCAGTCACCAGTTTAGAATGTTCGTTAGTCTTCTTCGTTATCTGAATAATCACTTTAACTTCTGTTGAATTTCCAATATAAAATTCAACTGTAGACTCTTTTGAAACCTTCAAACTCGGATCGAACTTCGCATTCATTACGTTTCGCATACAATTCTGTGATGCAGTATTCATGAGATAACACTTAGCATATACTTCAGTGTCGCTTATATTTGCCGGTTCCAGAGTCAAGTTTAAAATACAATTAGCGTTAAGTTTACCCTTCTTTGCCTGTCCGCCGGTTATTTCATTTATCTTTATTATCCAATTGAAATAATTTGATGTTGCGAATCTTGATGACTTTTCCGGCATGCAATTTTGACCACGATTATACTGATAGCTATTAAGCTGCATTACAAAACGATATTTTGTAACTGTTATGCTATCAAAAATATTATATTCTTCAATTTTATCTGCTACTTGTGCCATACCGCTTAATATAATATACACTGCTTAATATTATAATGAGTTACGAATCAAATATGGAACACAAATTAAGAACAAATATTGGGAAAAGTGACAATATATAAGTATGACTCATAAAGTAATAATTTTGGCAACTTGTGTACAAATCGTATCAAGTACTTAATAAACTAACATAGCAGACTAAACATTTTCAACGCGTGTTATTCTGTTCGCTAGTCTCGAGGTTGCAAGTTCTTGGTAAACTCATCCAAATATTTATAAAAACATATTAAAGAATATTCAGATAATGGTTGTAGCATCTACTTATAAAAACACTGTATATAATCTTATGATTAGCATATCACTGACTTCTGTTATTAGTTTCTTAAACTTATATTACAAACAGTTTTACTACATATTCCATCAATATATCAAGTTTACTGTCTTTAAACTATTTGATGTTATTTTTATTTTCATTGTCTTTTCACTCACTTAAATCTCACACACGGTGTTGCAATCGTCGTCTCGCCTGTCAAGGCCTTCAAGCTCAAGTATAACCTTACTGTTTGTCACCTCTCAATAAAAATCGCACTCTCTATCGCGAGCTTTTATAAAATCACCGCACTTTCTACCTACACATATTCATTGTCTTTTTTCACGTATGTACATCACTTTGTTCTCTCAACTAAATGTATCCTATCGATATTACAAAATTATCGCAGACACATCGTGCGCGTGTTCTCTCTTGCATTTGCTAACCGTTGTGAGAGAACGAGGTAAATTGAGTATTTTGGAGGCAAAATGAATATTTTGAAAGCGGCTCAAAATAGAATCCGAGCGCAGTTCTTTATGCGCTCGTCACATTGAGGCGCATAATGACGCAGTCATTTTTATGAGCAGGTTTAGCTACATTTTCTTATCCAAATGTGGCGTTCGAAAACAGGAAATTTAATCTAGTTAAAACTAGTTAAAACTAGTTAAAACTATGATTTTAATCATAGTTAAAAATAGTTAAAACTAGTTAAAAACTAGTTAAAACTAGTTAAAACTATGATTTTAATCATAGTTAAAAATAGTTAAAACTAGTTAAAAACTAGTTAAAACTAGTTAAAACTATGATTTTAATGATTTTTAGCATGAATTGATGATTATCTTAATTTTTAGACTAAGATACAGGCTCCCTTCCATTCTGGGACCTATACTGGGACTTTTGCACTATAAGAAGGTATCTCCATGAATTTTTTGGTGGTCGAGGCTTTGATCGAACTCTCAGAATCAGCATTTTAAGGTTTAATTGGCATATAAGATAGTTATAACATATATATATGACTTTGCAAGTATTTTTAGTGCAAACTACAGAAAATTTTACAAAAAAAAGTATGTATACGTTTTTTGTGAAAAATGCTTCCCTGAGGAGTTATAAATTAATTTGTATGGCCAAAAGATGCAAAAAATGCTTAGATGGCCACGTTTGACCCTCTGTAACTCGGAAAATAATAATGGAAAAAATCTGAAAAAATTCAGGGATACTCATACATACTATAGGAACATAAAAAAAATATTTTTGGAAAATCCATTTTTTTTCGCGCACGATTTGTCAGAGAACCACCCATATATATATATATAATAATTGCATAAACTAAAATTATTCGTTTTAAAAAAACTATGTACATTTCATAAGTTTAAAGCCTGAAAAATAAAAAATATTAGTCTCTTTATTTATCGGCAAAATAATGTCGAGATTGTTGCAGTCGCATTGGAATATTAGTCATAACAATAAACAATAAAGGAATAACTTTTAGAAAATTGTTTATATTTTGTGCAACAAAAGGTATTTATAATTTAATTATTTCTTATAATTTATTTTAAAAAGTGATTATAAATTGACTTGAATTAAATTATATTAAAAATAGAATTACATTGAATTGGTAATGTTTATAAGTAATTTGAAACAAGAAGCGTCTCTTATTGGTGATTTTGACGATCTGCTTTTATCAAAGTTCCATTTTCGTTAACGTGTGTTAAGTCCTAATGTCTCAAAATACTTTAGATATGTTTTACCAGTAGCACAATAACCTAAACCCACGACGGCTCAGTGCAGGGGACCAGTACCTATATCTAGTCTCCCTGGCTCAGTGTTTTCGACACTCCCCTTTTTTCCTGCTCCCCTCGCTGCCGCTGGACCGAGTTTTCCCTACTCTGCTGCCTCTCCACTCAGTCTCCTGTTGCAGCTGTACGCTCATTGGCAAAATTCGATAATTTTTAATCATTCATTACGAGACAATTAGTTGTATGAAAAAATTTAAAAGGAACTTTCGATTTGTATTTTCACAAGCATTTCGGTAGTATAAATATTATTTGGTAGTTTATTAAGGTAGTACTCTCGGAACTCAACTAGTCAAAATGAGTACACATTTTTTATTTTCCATTTATTATTTGATAATGAGGTAAACTTTGTTTGAATTATCGCACAAATAAACTAACATCAAATTACGATTATACTTTCAAATTAAGGGGGCACACCACCTTTAAAATGTGAAACAGGGTTTTCTTTCCTTAAAGTATACATAAAAACCTACCAATTTGTATATTTTTTACCTTCGTTGGACCTTCTATGCCTCCATGGCAAACCAGACTGTTTTCGAAGACTTTAAGCACTGTCCGTAAGATTCCAAGTCTACGCATGAATGGATTGGGCTAAAAATTTATGAAGATACTCATTATAGTAGTACTTTTAGTATGAACGTAGGGATTTTGATTTGAACGAGAAGAAGTATTTTTTTATATGAACATTGTCAATATAACACTTATTTTTTAATAATTTTATCACTTTTATAGATGTAAAAAATGTTCTTATTAAAATAAATATTAAAATAAATATCAAAATAAAAATTCCTAATCAACTTTTTTGTTTCACATTTTAAAGGTGGTGTGTCCCCTTAAACAAATGTAGTCATCCTATTAGTTTAAAAAAAGTTTAATACAGATTCTGTTTTTAATCTTACAAAGGTTAAATGCACCTTTTTTGTTTTCAATTAATTTATTTTTTTTATACTTATAGCTACCTAATCACAGTTTTCGAAAGTACTGTAACGTAAATTATTGTTATTTCCCAGACGCGTTAAGACTCCGTTTTAAACGCGTGATACTAAAAAGACTAATAACTTCTCTCACATACCCTGGTTTCACAAAGATGTATCTGAGTCATGTTTAGACTAATATTTACCAGTACCGATGTAAAGTTTTATTAAAATCTGAACGGTAATTCTATAACCGAGAGGTAATTCTACAAGACTGCGAACACTCAACGAACATACAGTCAGCATTGTAAACTATTTCTTTTCGTAATAAATTATTAATAAATAATACACAATAATGTTGCACGGTGCAATAACAATAAATATATTATTTAACAATTTTCTACTTTAACGAAGTAGAAATAACAATAGCGGTGTTTATGTCGCGCTGGTCGCAACGTCTTTGGTGAGAGAATCGAGATAGCGAGGCAACGATTCCCGAAATCCGCGGGTATTCGTGATATAGGTGTAAGTGCATTGTGTATATTATGTAAGTATGTGTGTATGTATGATTGTTAGGTAGAGTGTATAATAAGAGAGCGAGAGGCTATAAATAGAATTATTCGGAGTAGAAGTGGTAAGTTATAGTGTGCGTGTAAACAGGTGTGCGTGTTAAAGTATGTAAGTGAGCAAATTAACATATGTTTGAATCTTGATTACCACTGTAGATTATTCACTAAACCTTTGTGTAATGAAAAGTTTTTGTAAACAAGTAATACATTAGGGAAATATTTCATTATTTATAAAGAATTATCATGTTTTAACTTTTAATAAATGTATGCCATAAAAGAGATAAATGTGAAATAAATTAAATTTATATGCCATGAAAGAGATAGATGTTAGATAAATGTTACATTTAACTAAGAATGTATAATCATGTATATTTTGCTATATGAGTAATTTGTAATTTTTGAACTATAGTGCGTGCCTACGTATTTGGATTTTAAAAAATCAGTTCTTTAAAAGTAATGAAAATTTATTTTAATTTGTAAATTTACTTCCAAAAGTAATTCCTATAGCAATTGAAGGATGGCAACTTCTGCACTAATTTTTTTCAGTTACAGCAAATTTTAGTATTCGTAAACGTGAAAAGAAAAAAGAGGAAAAGCGGGGAACTTGGAAAGTTGCAAAATAAATTAGTCCAGAGTTAAAGCGGTGCTATCGGAACCCGCGCGACTAGATTTCGTGCGGCCTTTCTCTTTCGTGCGCGTGGCTTTTTCACGCGACACGACACATTGACGGACAGTTATAGAAAGTACGCCGCGCGCGCGGCCTTTGCACGATAAGCCGCCACTTTTTTGGCACTGATTTGCTATATATAATACTCAATTTATACAGCTTGCCGCGCCTTATGTCGTCCCGCGAAGATAATACATGTAAAGCGGGAAATGCGAACGTCAGACGTGCGAGAGGCGTTTTAAAAAGAAAAGAAAAGAATTTGCAACGATGGTTTGACAATTTTGTCTTTTACATAATTAAATTATTTAAAGAATATTCTAAAGAATAGCTTTTTTCTGGATTATAGTCATCCTTAAAAATTAACTTAAATATTAAAGTTTAAGCGAGAAACATAGTTAGTACTATATACTAATAAGGGGAGTTCACACTCTCCGGGAAACTAATTTTAGCAAGACTTCGGGAGGAGGTTTGTGATACCCAAAAATGAAACCTAGCACCCTTAATTCATTCTAATGGACCCTTGTTATCGAGATATGATGTAATTTACTCTAAGTATGCGTTATTTTAGTGAAAAGACGTATCTCTTTCCTAACTATAACTTTATAAGTTTTTATTACTGATAAATGACCCAAAAGATAATAAAATAGATGGAAAATCAATAAATTTAAAAGAGATAAATTTCTTTGACTATTCATGCAATTTGGGTCACCACGTTCAGTTGTAAATAACTTTTGATCCGATTAATTTTTTATACGTAAAAGAGCTTAAAGGTCTTTGCCCACTTTTATTTATATTTTGCGTCATTTATCCACAATAAAAACCTGTAGTGTTATGGATAGAACAAGAGGTACCTTTTTTTTCATTAAAATAACGAATATTTCGAACAAATTACCTCATATCTATACAACTAGGGCCCATTAGAATGAATTATGGGTACTAGGCTCCAATTTTCGGATCAGAAAAGACCTCCAAAACTCTGACCGAATTCCGTTTCCCGGAGGATGTGCAGTCTCCTTGAATAAAGTATATGTATACATAACATTAATAGAATTTTGATTATTGACGATGTCAATATTAATATGAATTACAGAAAATAGATATTAATATCCATTTTGTATATAAAATCATTTATAAGTATTATTTATAATATAAATAATATGATTGTTAATGTTATTAGGTACTTTTTACTTAAGTATCAAACATATACATATTTACATAAAAATAAGATAATGATGTTATGATAAAATATGTAAATAAAACAATAAAGAATCCCTAATTAAAAACGTCAAATGATTTCTGAATAAAAAATGGAGTAAAAAATACCTTAAATTTTAACACATTTATGTGCACATGCAGTCATTACTGAACATGCGTGTGTGCATGAAATCACTACCGCGCATGCCTGCGTGCACGAAGTCACTACTGCGCATACCTCTGTATACGCAATAACCTATGTGCATGTTTGTGTGCCCTGTGTGCCCTTTTACCAAAACTCCACCAAGTGATATTTTTTTTATTCTTTTACGCTACCGGTTCTTTCTGACCACCTAACTTCATTCGTCGATGCACTACTTCATAGAAAATGAAGAGTTAATTCTGTGTCTCACTTTTAGCGATTACAATTATTCTTTTACTAAGAGAAAATATACCCCATCCACATCACCCATCCCCCACCTCTACTTTTCGTACCTATCCTAATTTTGTCACCTTATGCTACCCACCCATCCCTGACCCTTTTAGCACTATGTCAAAGTAATAATATGTTTAATGTAGCGTTACGATGCCCATATAATTATTTTCATTATTTTATTAAGAAAAATACCCACTCCACGACCCCTATACCCTCCCCCACTTTTCCTACCTATCCTATTTTTGTCCCATTATGCTAACGTACCCTTCCATGATCTCCAAATTGACCCTTCTACCACTAAGTCATAGTTATAACGTGTTTAATTAATTTGGGGCCTGCGGCGGCTCAGTCGGTAGAGTGTCGGATTCCCACACCGGTGACCCGGGTTCGAATCCTAGTCTCTGCCGATTGATACAAGCACCTCTGTAAAAATTACATGTGCTTTGTTTACAAACACACCGCAGACCCCCGTTGTCGATTAGCACCACATGGAAGCATAAACATGGCGACGTTAAATAATAAAAAAAAAAAAAAAAAAAACGTGTTTAATTTAGCGTTACGCCTATTTCCAGTTTCAGTGATTACAATCATTCTTTTACTATAGGGATTTAAATTATTAAAAAATTAAAAGGGGCGATCTTTGGCTCAAGTGGTAAACGCGTACACTTATAGTCCTGAAGCTGGGTACCTCCCCGTATGCAACAGGGTGTCCAAAGATGAAAATAGTCATCTCTTATGTATTTTGACCCATAGAACACGAATCTGCTGGTCCTTTTTGTTTTAAAATGGTCAAAAATTGTTTAAAATGCAATTTGTTTAAACAAATTAGAAAAAAATAATTTTTCGGTTCGGAACTCAGAATTCAGAGTGGTATATAACTAGTTTTCTATGAAAATATAGGTTATTTTGAACAAAATGTATTGCTAGACCTTTTCCCCAAAGCGCTTATTTAAAGAGTTATGATTTTTTGAAGTTTCATTTTTGCAGTTTTCTTTCAACTTTAGGAATTTTTTTCTCGAAAACTAAAGGTGTTACGTAAAATTTTGTAACAACCTTTTCTGCTCAAAATTAGTCAATGAATCGGATAACTTTTTTTAAGTTTAAAAATTAAAATTTTTCGAATTTTAATTTTATTTTTGTTTAAATTTGTCAAAATTTGTTAAGTTCTTAAAAAAATACTTCCGGGCCGGAATAGTACACTTTGACACGGGTACGAAAGTAGAATATTGCCTCATGTGACGTTTTTTGAAAAGTTACCTACATTAGGTAAATAATCTACTTACGCACTAGTCTCAAATCGTATTTTATACCACGAGCGCCAAAAAATCATATCAAAGTTGAGATTTTGAGCTTAGAGTGGTATATAATTATTTTTTTCTAATTTGTTTAAATAAATTGCATTTTAAACAATTTTTGATCATTTTAAACCGAAGAGGACCAGCGTCTATTACTATTTTCACCTTTGGATACCCTGTTACATACGGGAAAGTACCCAGTTCCAGGACTATTAAGACAACGGCCACTCAAGAGGCGCGGGTTCGAATCCCCGTCAGTCCGAATTTTTCGGGAACAATTCAAGAAAATGTTTTTTCGGATTTTTAGGTGACGGAGATCGTAAAAGGGTCTATTACCACTTAATGAAGGGCAAGCTAGTTAGGGTATTTCTAAATATAAGTATTTTTGTAATTATAAATAATTATTCACTTTTCGGTCAGTAAAAATCAAGGAGGGATATTTGAATTTTTAATTAACTTTCGGCATTAACGCCGCTGCTTAAACCATAGTTTGTATGGATAAACTAACTTTTTTAAATGGGACTATGTCATCAAAGTATGTAAATTGATGTAAAAGAATAATTTATTATAATTTGTTTGAATAATTTTTGTTTAAGTAATTTGATGAAAATTTATTTTTTGATTAAAAGCTAATAGTGACAATCGATTCTACGAGATAATTTACTGATGAAACAACTATATTACTTTTATCACTCACCTTCTAAATTGTTGCAAAAGTCTTATGAGAAATTAGTAAAAAAATGAACTATTTATGAAAATTGAATATTAAAAATAAAAGAACCAATAACATAACATATTTAAATTACATTAAATAATAACATAAACCTTTAGAAGACAGTTATTAATTACTTCTTTCCTTTAGAAATGCAAGTACACATTCATGATTTATATTGGGTAGCAATGGGATAGGTTGGATAATTTAAAAAAACGCCATAGTATCCCCTCTGTATTCTTACCAGAAACATTCAGTTAAATTTTCAAAAACTTTCATTATTAACTCCCGGAGAAAAGTGCGTTTGAAAATATACAATTATAGTTAAATTTTCAAACGCATTTTTCTCCGGGAGTTAATGAAAGATTTTGAAAATTTAATTGAAGGTTCCTGGTAAGAATATGGAGGGAATAGTATGGCGTTTCATTAGAAATATTTATTTATTTCAGAGAAGAAAATATAAAGATGATGCCGGTAAGGTAGGTATTATTAGTTGACTTTCACATCTTCTTAAGCATTTTCAATGCAATTACTCTGAGATAAAAGGGTTTAAATAATTTATAGGCAACTAAACTAGCAGTTTGCTCTATAAAAAGATATAGTTCAGTAATATGTATCCGAGTTATTTACATCATAATACTATTCGGTAAAATAAAATGAAATAAAATAAAAATAAATAGATTTGTCACGCAATAATTATTTTAATCAAACAATCGGATAATTCGAATTAATCATAATTTCATAATGCTTGAATAATTTTAATACATAAGTATAATATATTTTTCTCAGAATTAGGAAATATTTAACTAAAATTCAGATACTAACATCAGAAGCTTACTGTTGTGTCCGCAACAGAAGTGGAAAAAAAGTGTAGTATTTTTTGATAAATCATGCTAAATACATATAAATAATAATTAAGTAATACAAGATATAGATATAAAATTAATATTTGAGACTGTAAGCTACAAGCTTAAAATTAAAAGTATTTTATCAAAAATATAATTCATGATAGGTCTAGACGTAACACTGGTTGCATTTAATGCCGGTTAATATTATCAACCTACCATCAGGTATTGAGTACACAGGAGGTATGGAACAATGCACACTAATCTTCGAGAATGAAAGATCCATAAGCTTGGGATAATACTTTATTAAATATAACGCATTATATAGGTGTAAAAGTATGTGCATTAATAACAAGTTAATATCCAACCAACCATTAGGTACTCGAGTTCTTACTAGAAGTGGTACTATGTAAACACTTTGTTTAAAAATTCAAGTTGCAAACATGAAATAAAAATAATTATTTATTGAAAATTTTGTGAAAACTCGTAATAAAATATAATGAATATATTATACATTGGCGTGGGTCGAAAAAGAGATTTTTGAGATAAGGATTTTGGGGAGGGCTAAAAAGTTTCTAAATCATATAAGAAACAAATATGGAAAATGGTTTCTTCATCGGTCAAGTCTAAGTACCAGCAGATTTCATTTTAAGTATTCAAATATCGATATTTTCGGTTTTATCCTGTTTGATAAGTGTGAAACTTAACTCAAAGTTGTCACTGTAATTTTTCATAAAACCTGTCATCTAGATCTTAATTTTAACACTGTTTAGAACCTCCGTCACCCTGCACTGAGTCAAAAGCTATGCCAGTTTCAACTCGAAAAAATAGAAAAAACCCAACTACCCCAATATGAATAAAATCCTCAATTTTAAACTCCAAACTTAATTACCCTGAGCTCAATAAAATCCGTAAACTCTAACTACCACAATATGAATAAAATCCTGAACTTTAAACTCCAAACTTAACTACTCTCAGCTCAATAAAATCCTGAACCCTGAACTATAAATCCAAGTACCCCAAGCTCAATAAAATACTGATACAATCAACTATCTAATTAATTAACTATCCCAACCACAACAAAATCATAAACCCAAGACTCAATCACCCCAAACTCAAGAAGACTCCAAACCCTAAAATTAACTACCCCAAACTCAAATACTAATTAGAATGAGACAGTTGAATTACAAGCTTTATTGCTTACATTTCTTATTACAAATTGGTCAGCTTGAGGTAGTAAATTTAGAATTTAGGATTTTATTCATCTTTGGGAAGTTGTGTTTAGTGTTTTATTCAACTTAGATTATTTGGTTAAAGGTTTGAGGTTTATTCGAGCTGAGATAGTTGGGTATACTGATTACAGTTTTATTGAAATTGGGGTAGCTGACTTTACGTGTCAGGCTTTTACTGAGTTTAGGGTAGTTAATTTTATGGTTTGGGGTCTTCTCAAGTTTTAGGTTTATGATTTTGTTTGATTGCACTAAAAGACGCGTATTTTCTTGTGCCGGTACACCGAAAAAGTAGCAAATTCTTCAGATTCCTTTTTGAAGATCAAATGTACGAATTCACGTGCTTACCTCTCGAATTATCTTCCATATATTTTTACGAAGCTAATAAAGCCCGTAGTGTAAAAACTTAGAGCAGCAGGGTTCTTATGGTGTATCTATCTAGACGACATATTATGCTTTGTAAGAAATTAAAAAGAATATATGCATAATGTTAAAACAACGATACAATTGTTGACAATATTAGGATTATTAGTTAATTGCGGGAAAAGTGTTATTGAACCGAAAATGGCTTGCCAAAATCTAGGGTTTATAATAGACTCGGAAAAGTTTTGTTTACAACTCACGAACGAAAGAAGAACTAAACTTTTAAAGATCATAAAATCTTTTAAAAGAAAAAATCGTTGTAAAATTAGACAATTCGCACAACTAATTGGATGTAAAAAAATTAGAAATTTTCAAAAATGCAGTATTAAAGCGAAATTCGGGTAATTTCAACAAAGAAATGAAACTTAATCCACATATATTTGCTGAATTAAAATGGCGTAAAAATCTGCTCCTAACAGTGATCAGGAAAATTTGGAGAAATGCATGGTTGGGGCGCCTATTCAGAATGTGAATCGACTAACGTTCAGTGGGCAGAAAAGAAAGAACAAATGCATATAAATCATTTAGAATTGACTGCTGCATTTTTTGCTCTAAAATGTTTTGCTAAAAATATGAAAAATTGCGAATTACTTTTACGTCTTGACAACACGATAGCCATAGCCTATATAAACAAAATTGACGCCACTCATGTTGCGCGACTAAATGAAAAAGATCGACAGATTTGGCAATGGTGTGATAAACGGAATATAATGTTATACGCTACATATATTCCTTCTAAGGGAAATTCAGAAGTGGACAGACAATAGAGAGGGCAAAATATAGATACTGAATGGCACAGTCAGCCTTGGTACCTCTTATTCTTGTGTTCTATTAGAAGGAGAGTCAATGATCTAAAACCCCGCAACTCACCTGCTTACTTCGAATTCCAGATTATACCCGCTGGTTGCAGACCTTACGCTGGTAACAGGAGTAGTATCCGGCGTACTAGATGATACCATAGAAATTTTGATTGCCTTGCTGGCTACATTCACACTGAAGCAGTATGAAACTGCATTAAAAGAATGGTGGAGTTTTTACATCTCTAATAGCTACAACCCTTTCGAAACAAATATAAATGCTGTCCTGGAATGTATGACTAAAGAATTTAAATAAGGAGCCACATATGGCACACTCAATACAATGAGATCAGCGATAGCGTTAATTCTTGGGAAAAAAATATCTGAAAATTGCGAGATCAAGAGGTTTCTCAGAGGCACATTTAAAATGAAACTGACAAAGTCCAGGTATGAAAAACTTTGGAGTACCGATACAATACTAGAAGAAATGGACAAACGTTACCCTCTAGTACACTAAACCTAAAAGAATTGACGGAAGAAATGGCAATGTTACTAGCATTAACGTCGGCCCAAATATCACAGACCTTATCTCTAATAAAATTAGACAATATTCAAGAATCAAATGCAGGTATAGAAATAAAAATAACTGACTTGATTAAAACATCGAGGCCAGACAGCATTCAACCCCTAATTGTCTTACCGTTTTCCCACGAATCGCCGGAACGCTGCGCAGCGTCAACGTTGAAAAGTTATTTGAATGTAACAAAACAATTACGAGGTACTGTACAGACCGTCTTTATCACCGCGAAAAAACCATACAAAACGGCAAGCGATAACACAATCAGTAGATGGCTTAAAAAGATTCTTCATGATAGTGACTTTACGGAATATAGCGGGCATAGCACCAGACATGCCACAGCATCGTCCGCGGCTGCTAAGGGCCTGAATATCAATATATCGAAAAGTGCAGCAGGATGGTCCGAAAAATCAAAGGTTCCGGCAGATTTTGCAAAAGGCAAATCACTGCAACACCAGATGAAACATTGGCAAAGAAAATTATCAGTAGAAAAGAAGGAAAATCAAGAAACAAATAATGTTGAAGCACTAATTATTTATTGTAAACTGAATCTTTTGTTTATTTCCTTGGTTAAAACAAAATTAAATCAAATAAATAAATTTTTATAACATACAAATTAAAATAAGTGTCAACATTATTGAAAAAAAGGCTGTCTAACTCTAAAAGTCTATATATATATATATATATATTCATATATAGGTAATCATCTCGAACGCGACCTTCATATAATTGCGATAGAACTTCACTTAAGATAAGTTCGTTTAATAGTTTAATAAAATGTAAGAGAACATTTCTATTTATTTTTTTCTGTCTTAAAATTTCTGTAATAAATTCATAAACTTCTTTTATATCACCCTACCATATTAAGAAATAAACATTTTATGGTTTGTTTTTAAAACTTCTTCTACGAAGCTCTTTTCTAATCCTCTTCATGTTCGTCTGAGTCTGAGTCTGAGTCTGAATATGAGCCGTCATCTGACTCTCCATTCTCTTCGTTTCTGTAAAAATAAGTTAAATTAACTTTTACAAATAGTCTATATTTTAATTATTATTGATAATTAACCCCTGAAATAGCAAACAATATTTGACAAAATGGGCCAAAAGTGTTCAGCTTGAGTAGCAGAAAAATAGATTTGTTGAAACGCCGTGTAAAAAGCTCGGTTTCTAATACTTGGATAGCGTGTGAGCCCGATTTATGCACTTTTACCGAAGCGTGCGAGCAGCACGGTCGTACCAGACTTAACGTGTTAAATGACAAGTAATGAATATATTTGTTTTTAAGTCGTGAGGTCCCTTTATATATATATATATGTCTAACAAGGGTTTAAACAAGGGTTTTGAGCGCACCTATTTGATTTTTCTTGTTAGGCAAATGTTGAAAAACATTCAATTTTAGATAAATACGATAATATTTAAGAAAATTAAAACAGCTTAAGAAATTCAAATTTTCTTGTGAAACCTTTTTTATTATCAAGAAAAAGGGTTATGATGGAGTATAAAAACGTAAAAAAATTGGTTGTTTGATCAAAAACTTGTATTTTCTCCCCTTAATTGCTTAAAATAACATAATTTACCTGTTCGCAACTCTTCTCTGTTCTCTTTTTAATCCAATCGCTCTAAAAATTTCGTCCAACAGGTATACATGCGTGTTAACCATCTTTTGATATCCCTTGGTGTATACCACCTTTTCCAAGTATTTAATAAAGTAATCAACAGCCTTTGCTTTTAATTCGGCTAAATTTTGAAGATTAGCAAGAATAAGAATACTAACTACGTTATCAATGCAAATATTATTTTGTATAATATTCTCGCAAGTACTTTTGAGGTCATCGATGGCATATTTGTCAGCTAGTAAAATAAGGTCAGCTGCATTTTTCTGAAGATTGTTCAGTTTCCCTGTGTAAACAAATAGCAGCATTTCTTCGAATATTTCAGCATCAACATCTTTAATATTTACGTAACTTTGATTTTTCTCCAACATATCGTGCTCAAACATGCATGAAAAAACTGAGCTCCGAGCTGACAGAATTGCCTTATGTGCTTTGAATTTTCTTTTCCCGACCTCTAACGTCACATCGCTGAATCGTGTATCTGTTAACAACGATCCCCAGTCAGTCACCAGTTTAGAATGTTCGTTAGTCTTCTTCGTTATCTGAATAATCACTTTAACTTCTGTTGAATTTCCAATATAAAATTCAACTGTAGACTCTTTTGAAACCTTCAAACTCGGATCGAACTTCGCATTCATTACGTTTCGCATACAATTCTGTGATGCAGTATTCATGAGATAACACTTAGCATATACTTCAGTGTCGCTTATATTTGCCGGTTCCAGAGTCAAGTTTAAAATACAATTAGCGTTAAGTTTACCCTTCTTTGCCTGTCCGCCGGTTATTTCATTTATCTTTATTATCCAATTGAAATAATTTGATGTTGCGAATCTTGATGACTTTTCCGGCATGCAATTTTGACCACGATTATACTGATAGCTATTAAGCTGCATTACAAAACGATATTTTGTAACTGTTATGCTATCAAAAATATTATATTCTTCAATTTTATCTGCTACTTGTGCCATACCGCTTAATATAATATACACTGCTTAATATTATAATGAGTTACGAATCAAATATGGAACACAAATTAAGAACAAATATTGGGAAAAGTGACAATATATAAGTATGACTCATAAAGTAATAATTTTGGCAACTTGTGTACAAATCGTATCAAGTACTTAATAAACTAACATAGCAGACTAAACATTTTCAACGCGTGTTATTCTGTTCGCTAGTCTCGAGGTTGCAAGTTCTTGGTAAACTCATCCAAATATTTATAAAAACATATTAAAGAATATTCAGATAATGGTTGTAGCATCTACTTATAAAAACACTGTATATAATCTTATGATTAGCATATCACTGACTTCTGTTATTAGTTTCTTAAACTTATATTACAAACAGTTTTACTACATATTCCATCAATATATCAAGTTTACTGTCTTTAAACTATTTGATGTTATTTTTATTTTCATTGTCTTTTCACTCACTTAAATCTCACACACGGTGTTGCAATCGTCGTCTCGCCTGTCAAGGCCTTCAAGCTCAAGTATAACCTTACTGTTTGTCACCTCTCAATAAAAATCGCACTCTCTATCGCGAGCTTTTATAAAATCACCGCACTTTCTACCTACACATATTCATTGTCTTTTTTCACGTATGTACATCACTTTGTTCTCTCAACTAAATGTATCCTATCGATATTACAAAATTATCGCAGACACATCGTGCGCGTGTTCTCTCTTGCATTTGCTAACCGTTGTGAGAGAACGAGGTAAATTGAGTATTTTGGAGGCAAAATGAATATTTTGAAAGCGGCTCAAAATAGAATCCGAGCGCAGTTCTTTATGCGCTCGTCACATTGAGGCGCATAATGACGCAGTCATTTTTATGAGCAGGTTTAGCTACATTTTCTTATCCAAATGTGGCGTTCGAAAACAGGAAATTTAATCTAGTTAAAACTAGTTAAAACTAGTTAAAACTATGATTTTAATCATAGTTAAAAATAGTTAAAACTAGTTAAAAACTAGTTAAAACTAGTTAAAACTATGATTTTAATCATAGTTAAAAATAGTTAAAACTAGTTAAAAACTAGTTAAAACTAGTTAAAACTATGATTTTAATGATTTTTAGCATGAATTGATGATTATCTTAATTTTTAGACTAAGATACAGGCTCCCTTCCATTCTGGGACCTATACTGGGACTTTTGCACTATAAGAAGGTATCTCCATGAATTTTTTGGTGGTCGAGGCTTTGATCGAACTCTCAGAATCAGCATTTTAAGGTTTAATTGGCATATAAGATAGTTATAACATATATATATGACTTTGCAAGTATTTTTAGTGCAAACTACAGAAAATTTTACAAAAAAAAGTATGTATACGTTTTTTGTGAAAAATGCTTCCCTGAGGAGTTATAAATTAATTTGTATGGCCAAAAGATGCAAAAAATGCTTAGATGGCCACGTTTGACCCTCTGTAACTCGGAAAATAATAATGGAAAAAATCTGAAAAAATTCAGGGATACTCATACATACTATAGGAACATAAAAAAAATATTTTTGGAAAATCCATTTTTTTTCGCGCACGATTTGTCAGAGAACCACCCATATATATATATATAATAATTGCATAAACTAAAATTATTCGTTTTAAAAAAACTATGTACATTTCATAAGTTTAAAGCCTGAAAAATAAAAAATATTAGTCTCTTTATTTATCGGCAAAATAATGTCGAGATTGTTGCAGTCGCATTGGAATATTAGTCATAACAATAAACAATAAAGGAATAACTTTTAGAAAATTGTTTATATTTTGTGCAACAAAAGGTATTTATAATTTAATTATTTCTTATAATTTATTTTAAAAAGTGATTATAAATTGACTTGAATTAAATTATATTAAAAATAGAATTACATTGAATTGGTAATGTTTATAAGTAATTTGAAACAAGAAGCGTCTCTTATTGGTGATTTTGACGATCTGCTTTTATCAAAGTTCCATTTTCGTTAACGTGTGTTAAGTCCTAATGTCTCAAAATACTTTAGATATGTTTTACCAGTAGCACAATAACCTAAACCCACGACGGCTCAGTGCAGGGGACCAGTACCTATATCTAGTCTCCCTGGCTCAGTGTTTTCGACACTCCCCTTTTTTCCTGCTCCCCTCGCTGCCGCTGGACCGAGTTTTCCCTACTCTGCTGCCTCTCCACTCAGTCTCCTGTTGCAGCTGTACGCTCATTGGCAAAATTCGATAATTTTTAATCATTCATTACGAGACAATTAGTTGTATGAAAAAATTTAAAAGGAACTTTCGATTTGTATTTTCACAAGCATTTCGGTAGTATAAATATTATTTGGTAGTTTATTAAGGTAGTACTCTCGGAACTCAACTAGTCAAAATGAGTACACATTTTTTATTTTCCATTTATTATTTGATAATGAGGTAAACTTTGTTTGAATTATCGCACAAATAAACTAACATCAAATTACGATTATACTTTCAAATTAAGGGGGCACACCACCTTTAAAATGTGAAACAGGGTTTTCTTTCCTTAAAGTATACATAAAAACCTACCAATTTGTATATTTTTTACCTTCGTTGGACCTTCTATGCCTCCATGGCAAACCAGACTGTTTTCGAAGACTTTAAGCACTGTCCGTAAGATTCCAAGTCTACGCATGAATGGATTGGGCTAAAAATTTATGAAGATACTCATTATAGTAGTACTTTTAGTATGAACGTAGGGATTTTGATTTGAACGAGAAGAAGTATTTTTTTATATGAACATTGTCAATATAACACTTATTTTTTAATAATTTTATCACTTTTATAGATGTAAAAAATGTTCTTATTAAAATAAATATTAAAATAAATATCAAAATAAAAATTCCTAATCAACTTTTTTGTTTCACATTTTAAAGGTGGTGTGTCCCCTTAAACAAATGTAGTCATCCTATTAGTTTAAAAAAAGTTTAATACAGATTCTGTTTTTAATCTTACAAAGGTTAAATGCACCTTTTTTGTTTTCAATTAATTTATTTTTTTTATACTTATAGCTACCTAATCACAGTTTTCGAAAGTACTGTAACGTAAATTATTGTTATTTCCCAGACGCGTTAAGACTCCGTTTTAAACGCGTGATACTAAAAAGACTAATAACTTCTCTCACATACCCTGGTTTCACAAAGATGTATCTGAGTCATGTTTAGACTAATATTTACCAGTACCGATGTAAAGTTTTATTAAAATCTGAACGGTAATTCTATAACCGAGAGGTAATTCTACAAGACTGCGAACACTCAACGAACATACAGTCAGCATTGTAAACTATTTCTTTTCGTAATAAATTATTAATAAATAATACACAATAATGTTGCACGGTGCAATAACAATAAATATATTATTTAACAATTTTCTACTTTAACGAAGTAGAAATAACAATAGCGGTGTTTATGTCGCGCTGGTCGCAACGTCTTTGGTGAGAGAATCGAGATAGCGAGGCAACGATTCCCGAAATCCGCGGGTATTCGTGATATAGGTGTAAGTGCATTGTGTATATTATGTAAGTATGTGTGTATGTATGATTGTTAGGTAGAGTGTATAATAAGAGAGCGAGAGGCTATAAATAGAATTATTCGGAGTAGAAGTGGTAAGTTATAGTGTGCGTGTAAACAGGTGTGCGTGTTAAAGTATGTAAGTGAGCAAATTAACATATGTTTGAATCTTGATTACCACTGTAGATTATTCACTAAACCTTTGTGTAATGAAAAGTTTTTGTAAACAAGTAATACATTAGGGAAATATTTCATTATTTATAAAGAATTATCATGTTTTAACTTTTAATAAATGTATGCCATAAAAGAGATAAATGTGAAATAAATTAAATTTATATGCCATGAAAGAGATAGATGTTAGATAAATGTTACATTTAACTAAGAATGTATAATCATGTATATTTTGCTATATGAGTAATTTGTAATTTTTGAACTATAGTGCGTGCCTACGTATTTGGATTTTAAAAAATCAGTTCTTTAAAAGTAATGAAAATTTATTTTAATTTGTAAATTTACTTCCAAAAGTAATTCCTATAGCAATTGAAGGATGGCAACTTCTGCACTAATTTTTTTCAGTTACAGCAAATTTTAGTATTCGTAAACGTGAAAAGAAAAAAGAGGAAAAGCGGGGAACTTGGAAAGTTGCAAAATAAATTAGTCCAGAGTTAAAGCGGTGCTATCGGAACCCGCGCGACTAGATTTCGTGCGGCCTTTCTCTTTCGTGCGCGTGGCTTTTTCACGCGACACGACACATTGACGGACAGTTATAGAAAGTACGCCGCGCGCGCGGCCTTTGCACGATAAGCCGCCACTTTTTTGGCACTGATTTGCTATATATAATACTCAATTTATACAGCTTGCCGCGCCTTATGTCGTCCCGCGAAGATAATACATGTAAAGCGGGAAATGCGAACGTCAGACGTGCGAGAGGCGTTTTAAAAAGAAAAGAAAAGAATTTGCAACGATGGTTTGACAATTTTGTCTTTTACATAATTAAATTATTTAAAGAATATTCTAAAGAATAGCTTTTTTCTGGATTATAGTCATCCTTAAAAATTAACTTAAATATTAAAGTTTAAGCGAGAAACATAGTTAGTACTATATACTAATAAGGGGAGTTCACACTCTCCGGGAAACTAATTTTAGCAAGACTTCGGGAGGAGGTTTGTGATACCCAAAAATGAAACCTAGCACCCTTAATTCATTCTAATGGACCCTTGTTATCGAGATATGATGTAATTTACTCTAAGTATGCGTTATTTTAGTGAAAAGACGTATCTCTTTCCTAACTATAACTTTATAAGTTTTTATTACTGATAAATGACCCAAAAGATAATAAAATAGATGGAAAATCAATAAATTTAAAAGAGATAAATTTCTTTGACTATTCATGCAATTTGGGTCACCACGTTCAGTTGTAAATAACTTTTGATCCGATTAATTTTTTATACGTAAAAGAGCTTAAAGGTCTTTGCCCACTTTTATTTATATTTTGCGTCATTTATCCACAATAAAAACCTGTAGTGTTATGGATAGAACAAGAGGTACCTTTTTTTTCATTAAAATAACGAATATTTCGAACAAATTACCTCATATCTATACAACTAGGGCCCATTAGAATGAATTATGGGTACTAGGCTCCAATTTTCGGATCAGAAAAGACCTCCAAAACTCTGACCGAATTCCGTTTCCCGGAGGATGTGCAGTCTCCTTGAATAAAGTATATGTATACATAACATTAATAGAATTTTGATTATTGACGATGTCAATATTAATATGAATTACAGAAAATAGATATTAATATCCATTTTGTATATAAAATCATTTATAAGTATTATTTATAATATAAATAATATGATTGTTAATGTTATTAGGTACTTTTTACTTAAGTATCAAACATATACATATTTACATAAAAATAAGATAATGATGTTATGATAAAATATGTAAATAAAACAATAAAGAATCCCTAATTAAAAACGTCAAATGATTTCTGAATAAAAAATGGAGTAAAAAATACCTTAAATTTTAACACATTTATGTGCACATGCAGTCATTACTGAACATGCGTGTGTGCATGAAATCACTACCGCGCATGCCTGCGTGCACGAAGTCACTACTGCGCATACCTCTGTATACGCAATAACCTATGTGCATGTTTGTGTGCCCTGTGTGCCCTTTTACCAAAACTCCACCAAGTGATATTTTTTTTATTCTTTTACGCTACCGGTTCTTTCTGACCACCTAACTTCATTCGTCGATGCACTACTTCATAGAAAATGAAGAGTTAATTCTGTGTCTCACTTTTAGCGATTACAATTATTCTTTTACTAAGAGAAAATATACCCCATCCACATCACCCATCCCCCACCTCTACTTTTCGTACCTATCCTAATTTTGTCACCTTATGCTACCCACCCATCCCTGACCCTTTTAGCACTATGTCAAAGTAATAATATGTTTAATGTAGCGTTACGATGCCCATATAATTATTTTCATTATTTTATTAAGAAAAATACCCACTCCACGACCCCTATACCCTCCCCCACTTTTCCTACCTATCCTATTTTTGTCCCATTATGCTAACGTACCCTTCCATGATCTCCAAATTGACCCTTCTACCACTAAGTCATAGTTATAACGTGTTTAATTAATTTGGGGCCTGCGGCGGCTCAGTCGGTAGAGTGTCGGATTCCCACACCGGTGACCCGGGTTCGAATCCTAGTCTCTGCCGATTGATACAAGCACCTCTGTAAAAATTACATGTGCTTTGTTTACAAACACACCGCAGACCCCCGTTGTCGATTAGCACCACATGGAAGCATAAACATGGCGACGTTAAATAATAAAAAAAAAAAAAAAAAAAACGTGTTTAATTTAGCGTTACGCCTATTTCCAGTTTCAGTGATTACAATCATTCTTTTACTATAGGGATTTAAATTATTAAAAAATTAAAAGGGGCGATCTTTGGCTCAAGTGGTAAACGCGTACACTTATAGTCCTGAAGCTGGGTACCTCCCCGTATGCAACAGGGTGTCCAAAGATGAAAATAGTCATCTCTTATGTATTTTGACCCATAGAACACGAATCTGCTGGTCCTTTTTGTTTTAAAATGGTCAAAAATTGTTTAAAATGCAATTTGTTTAAACAAATTAGAAAAAAATAATTTTTCGGTTCGGAACTCAGAATTCAGAGTGGTATATAACTAGTTTTCTATGAAAATATAGGTTATTTTGAACAAAATGTATTGCTAGACCTTTTCCCCAAAGCGCTTATTTAAAGAGTTATGATTTTTTGAAGTTTCATTTTTGCAGTTTTCTTTCAACTTTAGGAATTTTTTTCTCGAAAACTAAAGGTGTTACGTAAAATTTTGTAACAACCTTTTCTGCTCAAAATTAGTCAATGAATCGGATAACTTTTTTTAAGTTTAAAAATTAAAATTTTTCGAATTTTAATTTTATTTTTGTTTAAATTTGTCAAAATTTGTTAAGTTCTTAAAAAAATACTTCCGGGCCGGAATAGTACACTTTGACACGGGTACGAAAGTAGAATATTGCCTCATGTGACGTTTTTTGAAAAGTTACCTACATTAGGTAAATAATCTACTTACGCACTAGTCTCAAATCGTATTTTATACCACGAGCGCCAAAAAATCATATCAAAGTTGAGATTTTGAGCTTAGAGTGGTATATAATTATTTTTTTCTAATTTGTTTAAATAAATTGCATTTTAAACAATTTTTGATCATTTTAAACCGAAGAGGACCAGCGTCTATTACTATTTTCACCTTTGGATACCCTGTTACATACGGGAAAGTACCCAGTTCCAGGACTATTAAGACAACGGCCACTCAAGAGGCGCGGGTTCGAATCCCCGTCAGTCCGAATTTTTCGGGAACAATTCAAGAAAATGTTTTTTCGGATTTTTAGGTGACGGAGATCGGGCCTATATATGTAATTAAAATAAAAAAAATATACATTTAATAGCCAAGCAATAAGCATGCATAGCTACCACCTGATTCAGTTCTTAACATGATGCAAGATAAATTCTTTTCAATGATATGCTTATTTCCGACATGCATATCGTGATCTTTATAATGTCGCAGAAAGTGTGTAAAGCCCGCGAAGCATTTCAACCTTTTATAGATATAAATATTTAACTGTAAACTTATGCAAAATGAGTTTACACCGCTTACATATACATAAACCTGCAATCCACGTTATTTCCGAGCCAAATAGAGCGTGCAGCAATTATCTCGTTTTGTAATCGAAAATCATCATATAGCTGCGATCGCTCCACGGAGTAACTCGAAGATGACCGACGTGATTCCGCGAAAGTCACTCTGTCGAGAAAAAAACAATTCCCCGAACCAGTCTACCTACCTACTCCATTACGTGCGATTACCATGTGACATTGTTCGAAGAGCTGCGTGCTACAACTATGTAGCCAATGAACGGCGAATAAAAAGGCGACCGTGTGCACCGCCGCTCTCGATGAATGTCAATGAAATGAGATGCGAGACGATTTTCGATAGCGTGCTCATATAGGTATTAGAGAGCTTTGCATACATGTGAAGGAGATGGAGGACGTACTCGTAATAACAATTTATTTGATGCTTTAGAATCTATACGGTTCACGAATTTGGTGGATGTTTGATTTTAAATTATAGCCCTATATAAATGGAATATTTATAAATACTAATATAACTAAAAACCTAATTTCGTCAATCATTTTAGTTTGGATAAAATTTTTAGTTGACAATGACTTTTAAAAGAGTTTACTTTATTTGTACTGCAAATCGGGGTGTCTTTACTTTAGGCCATTAAATATGTATTCAATTTGAAGAAATCAGAGGCATTTTACCATGGAGATTAAGCTGTGTACACAAATAATCAACATAAAATAAAATCAATAATTGTATTTAACATTGTTTGCAATAGGTACAAAATTTTGACAACATTTTCAATCTCAAAAACTCTCTTTCGGCAGTGCGTGTAAAAAGCTTCTTTTATTTTCATTTTTGTATTGTAATTTTTGACACACTGTCATACTAATTTATTGTATAGTGGACTCCCGATAATTCGTCAAAAACGGGGTTGCAGGAGAGGAGAATGATGAGTTATCGGGAGTCCCCATCACGCGGCAGTCAAGTTGCTGTGTGGCAGCACGCTACGAAAAGAGATGCTGATTTTGGTAGGTGGGGAGCGAAGATGAGCCCGCGCGGCGCTTGGGTGGGGGAGCGCATTTGTCTGTGTGTGCGAATGCGTGTTAAGGGGAAATGGTATAATAATGGCTTGCGTGACGAGTTATCGGGTGTTGAGTAATCGGGAGTCCACTGTACATAAAATAAGTTCGTAATTGATTTACAGATTTTTTAAAATTAAAATTTAGCTACGAGATGTATAGAAGTAAATAATGGGCTCGAAGTATAAGCACCCCGACTGAACCCGTGACTGTCGCAGCACGTTGTATTTTGCACTCACGTTTTAAAATAAGATAGTTTTAAATAAAATAATTAAAACTATCTTTATTTTATTCTTTAAAATATTTAATGCAATCAAATCAATATTCGCAGGATTTTATTAATTCAATAAGTAGCTATTGTACGGGAAAAAGTGCACCACTTTAGGAGCGTCTCTCCTGCATAATGTAGATCAGGACTAAACTTAGTACTTCTTTTAGAACTTAATTGTTACAGCTTATAATAGACTCGAGTAATATATTATGAAGGTTCAAAGGTTGTTGCCTCAATGAAAAAACTACGCTTGAGTGAGATATTATTTCTAAAAATTGAAAATTAAATAAAAGTCAAAGATTCCCCGAATTGGCCGACCATCACCCTACATAATAAGTTAACGCAAACGGCATACTTTTCATTAAATTATACTGTAAAATTATTTTCTTCTATCTTTCATTAATTTTTCGACATTTCTTAACTTTATCAACCTTAAAAATGTAATTTTACCCGATTTTACCTTCTTAGCCTATACATAATGCATTAAGTACAAACTTAAACAATTTCTTTCTTCGCCAAACTAATTATTAACTTCTCTCTCCCTCTCTGAACTTGCAGAGCTACCTCAAGAAGAACTTACACACAACTGGCGCCGTAAACTCGATACTCCCCGTTACGACAACAAAGAAACTGCGCCCTACCTCATGCAACAACTCGGCCACCTATATGATGATGATATGCAACTTCGTTGCCGGGCGGTACGCTAAAAACCACATCATCTCGCCGACATATTTTTATTTTTCCTTTTATACTCCACGGCCTTATACCACCTCTGCGCGCGGAAGTATACAGAAGAAAAGTCGCTGCACGTGGGAGGCGTTGTTCACGTCTCTCTTCCCCCCTTTTCTTGGGGGCGCGCGAAAAAGACACTCGGTGGTTACGCGCTCTTATATATATATATATACGGTATACCTATATCGGTAAGCAAGGATCGGCGACCACTCCCATATATGTGTGTGTGCAGTGCTGCAGCAGATCGTTCCGCATTATTTATGCATGCGCCGAGGCGATCGCTCAACTGGAACTGCGACCGATCCACTCCCCCTTCACCCCGCGTGCGCGAGAGAGACGGTGACATTTATATAGCGCGGCTGCAGCAAGAACCGATTTCTGTATAAGCGGAAATCTGAGATCCTGTTAATGTGTTAGATATTTGGAATCTTATCGATATGCGATGCCATCTGACATTTCAGATAGTTCCCGATGAAATTTGTATATTGAACGTGCGATATTATCTGCACCAAGCCTCTATTAATACGTAGATTTTTATTTTTAGATCATGCAATTTTCTTAAGAATTTATAAAAACTTGAATAGTATGTACTTACATCATATAATACGAAATGACTGTATGGAATATTTAAGAACATAACAGCTTTACCATTTCTACTTCTGAAATTCTAATTTATTATTACGGTCACGAAATATACTTTCAATTACATTCAAAGTAGGTCACACTAATTCAAAATATCATACCCCTACTGTAAGTGCAAGAATAGGTTTATAAAAATTGTAAAACATAAGATCATGCGATATTTATTTAAAAGCTTAAACCACAAACAGTGGTAATTGATAATAATTAAAAATGAATTCATTGTTCGAATTTCGTAGTTTGCATATGTCGCGTCATATGGTTCGTGAAACGCAGGCACGCCGAATTAGAGCGAATGAAAAAAGACGGAAGTGGCCTAAGAAAAGGATGTGTGTGCGCACACTGTGGGAGGCATTGTGACAGAGCCAAGTCCGCCGAGTTATATATTCGGCAGGAAGACTCGAAGGGCTGTTAATAAGGAAAGGATTCCGAAGACTTGTGTGCAATTCAATACCGGCATTATTACACTTTATGGATAGTTTCATTTTTCGAAAAAGAGCTCGAATTTTAAACTCGACTTACACTACTAATTTATAAAATGAAATGATGAAACTGAGGTTCTCATTTGTCGTTGTAAATTTTAGATTGTATTTTTTTTTTAATTTTCATATTTTTTTCGGCATCTAATTAATACGATTTACCAATAATGAACTTGTGACATGCATCTGTTTATTTTAAAAATGAAAGAACATACATATATTATATTTACTTATTGTATGTTATATATCTTATTGTCTTTCTGGACTACACTGTAGTAAACGGAATCGTAAAAAGCGTTGTCCAACGTTCATTTTAAAATAAGAATGCAAATAATGGGTAATAAATAGTCCGCCAAAACCGGATTCATCTCCCAATTTTATTAAGTTTTAATGTAGAATGAATAAGAACCCATTTTCGAAAGTTCCTGCTTTCCAACTCTGCATCGCTTCAAGAAAGAAGCACCACACACACACGTCAATGCTCACAATAACGCCAACGAATAAACATCATTACAACGCGCAGAGAAACATAAAACTGACGAGTTAATCTGGTTTATAATAAGAGCCTCTCTCGCTCTCTCATACACACGTACGATACGCGCTCCTACTGCTATCTCTACATACATACACGCTCGGCGAGCGCATTTTTGTTGAGCCTCGCGGCATTAGTAATCCGAGAGCCGCGCGTATATACTGCAGTTCGCCCCCGTACGATATCTGCGGCCCATTCTACGCTCGGCTGCGTTCGTTCCGTGCACTATATATGCACCATAACACACACACTCACACACTCACACACGTATACACGTATATTTACCTGGGCTGCCTGAAGTAAGTCGATACACACTGCCGCTCGATAATACGCTCGATAAGTGCGAGTGCGCAAAGATAAATCTCTCGCTCTCGGCGAGGCGGGGCCCTACCCTTTTCTTTTACTATACCATAGCTCTCTGTCTCCCTTCCTCCCGTGGTCTACGGGTTTAAAGGCTCTCGGTGTCCTTCTCCTCTTCGCAACAACAAAGGCGATACCAATGGACGATATGTGCGCGCATATCTGCGCGCCTTTATTTTCCTACCTTATCTGGTCGCAGCCAAGCCGCCGAGAGAGCATGCGTTAGGATATCCAAGAGCATACAATGGTTTTGTGTGTGTGTGTGTGTGTGTGTGTGTGTGTGGATGTGTGCGTGCGTGTGTATATACTGTATAGGTACTCGTATACATGCTGTCTTTTCTTGCACGTGCAGGAAGGTACGTACCTATAGTATTCTTATGTGCACCACGTCTTGGTAGGTGCGTTCTTATTTATTTTTCTTAATAAATATTATGTAGGTAGATTTTTAACTGAAGATTTTTAATTTTAGTGTTTATATTGTATTTAAGTATTATGATTTTATTTTATCATCACAATCCGCGTCACTTGTGGTACAAATAGTTAGTTAAAATCAGTGCATTAAAACCTTTGATATATAGAGTTGATTGGAGATTTGCAAAAGTACTAACTATCACGGTGCTCATAAAAAACTTACTGGACATACTTGCTGTCATAAGATAACGGTAAAAGTAACATTAATTTTAAGAAAGAAAAAATCAAATCGACTACAGCATTTCTTGTTAAAGTAAAATTAGTGATAAGTATTTGTTGGAATATCGCTATGCTTTAGCATACCTATGTATATAACTGTAGTTATACACCACTACATGCCCGTACAAATATTAATCGACTTACTAAGAAATGTCCCAAAAACATAAATTGAAATGCGAGTATAGAAAAGAGTGGGGACCTATTAGCGTCAGCCCCGAAATTCTCTTGTGCGAGTTTGAATAAACGAAAGTTATTTCATTTGAAATATACATGGTGTTTTATTATTTATTTAATACCCATTTCCAATAGTATTCAACTGTTTCAATTAGTGAAATTTCAAATAGGGAATTTCAGGTTTGAGACCCATAACATTGCGTATCGTATCCGAACATATGACCGAAATGACGTTTGATTGAAAGGATGTTTCACCAAAACGATAATTGATTTTTCACCGAAAGGACGTATGATCGAAAGTACGATTGATCGAAATTACATTTGACCGAAAGGACGTTTGACCGAAAGGACGTTGACCTAAAATACATTTAACCGAAAATACATTTCACCGAAAGGACATTTGACCAAATGGGACATTTAGCCGAAAGGACGTTTGGGACATTTAACCGAATGATATATTTGTTACAAAAGATACTTAGGTACACTGTTGATTAATTTGTGAAAAAGATATAAATAGTATGTATTTAAATAATTTTTACGTTTTATACTTATTTATGTCCTCAAAAATATGCTTAGATTTTACTACAACTTACAAAGATGATTGTATCTGTCCACAATGTCTAAATATTATTCATATGAATGAAATGTATTACTTCGATTTTTCTTTATTCTTCTTATGCCACCCTATAGACACTATTATCCTTTGACTGGTCAATCCCCCACCTGTGTGTGGGAGTGTTTGATCCTAAACCCAACCTATGTGCCCCACTGAACTCCCGCATTCACCCAGGGACATGCCCTGTGACGTGGACAAAACTTGGTCGACCAAAACACCCCACGCCAGGAACCGGCCGATAGGAAAGTCAAACTCAGGCCCCTTTTCACTTCCTCGAAAAGTACCTAAATTTTCGTTTCTCATCTGCGGATACATCATTGTTCGGACTGGGTTCCCGAGCGGTCACCCATCCAAGTACAACCTGCTCGATCGCTCGCGCATCCCCGAACCCGTGCAGTGATGCCGGTGTATTACTTCTATTAAACATTTAGATATATCATTTCATTATTTTTAACCCCTTCCCATACATATATTATACATATATTTGTTTATTATTAGTGATTAATAGAGAATACAAAATAATGACGGACCATATTAGGTACACGTGTACCTAATATGATCCATTTGCTGTTATTTTTCCCAATTTCGGTTGCAGTTCCCTACATGCCTAGTTTGAATTTAAAAACATGTTTTTTGTTAATTTTTATTATGCTATATTTTGATATCCAACCAGTCCGAGAAAAATGTTCATATCGTTCGAACTACGGTAATTGCTCAAAGCTTAGGTGGGCCATATTAGGTACACTTACCTTACTTTGCATGCTTGATAAGTCAACTTATTATAACGTTCTCATTATAAAAATCAAATAAAAATTAACATAAAATACTTACTACAATGTGGACAATAACGCGTAATAACAATATACCCATAAAAAATTAAGTTCATGGGTTATAAATACTCAAAGAGTTTGAAAATCCTCCGTATACATTGTTGCAAGAGCGTGCATAATGCTGCAACAGAAGGGCGTACACGAGTAGTACGGGCCGGAAACGCATCATAGGCCTCCACGCGCGAGATATCGGTTTGGGCTCGGCGCGCGCGTGGCTCGCTCCGGGCGAGAGTATAGGCAGGAGAACCGGATCGCGTTTTACTCTCGGGATACATAATAACCGTGTTTTTGCCTCCACGCGCGAGCGAGCGTTTCTTTTAGTCCGACGGCTTTATACGCACGCGCGAGTGTGTGTATATAAAAGCGACTTATACGTTATAATCTGTCGAGTAATAGGAGCAAACAGGATGCGCAGCTTCCCGAGATCGAGTCGTTGTTTCGGTGTGTATGTGTGTGTGTGTTTGTGTGTGAGTATTGCGAGTAAGGAGAGTGTATATAAGGATCGACCTTGAATTCGAGAATAGAATTCAGGGCGCAAGGGATCGATAAGATTTTTTGTGTGAAAAGTGATGGGAACAGTCATGCGAAGATTAAAAACTGTCTTTTTCTACTTAAAATATCACTTTTATGTAATAATACAAGTCTTATGTTAACATGGAAATTGATTTTCGTTTTAAATTCCCGAAAAAGAAAAGGTGTTTTAACATTGGCTGAATAAAAATGAATTTTTCAAGTATTTGAAATTTAGCTTATAATGAGTCTCTACGGAAAATTATTAGACCGACAACACCGAACGATAGTACATATTTATTTATTTTATATCATTATCATCATTCTTTATGAGTACTCTGTCAATTTATAATAAAATGTTAGCAGATTCTGTTTTCAAAATACTATTTGATCTCATCTTATTGCAATATGTTTGATTGTCAAGAAACTTGTTGGCTTTTAAACTGAAACACTTTAATGAATATTAAATACAAAAATCTTAATCTCAATACTAATAATTTGAGTTGAGTAATGGAAACTCTTACACACTTCTTGAATCACGAACGTAAAACTTCAAATTCCACTTCTAATTATCATAAAAGATGACACGAGCATAACAATATTAAAATATACATAAAAGAACTGAAGATAATAGCCGATTTATCTGTAAGCAGAAAGAGCTCTATCATAAATTCACAATAAATTACAAACATCCATTAAGAGTTTTTAGGCTTATGCAGATTGGATAAACACGATTTCTCTATTAACTGAAAAAAAAAACAAGAAGATAAAAACTACTTGGCTGAATGCGTCAGCAACTAATGCGCGTATCGTGAAACAAAATAAATCCATGGAGAGAGAAGCGCATAAGCTCATTTCCAAAACTCACCGATCATAAGACACGCATATACGCATGCATATTTATATACTATTGGACGCCAAAAACCTGAACCACTTAAGGGTTAAATCGCTTTAAAACTCTGAAAACGTGATTCAGCTTAGAGATTTTATTTGTGTAAAACATGAAAAGAATAGTAAATTTGGTTAACTTTATTTATTATACATACATTTGGGTATATAAAACGATTTTCTTATTTTATTTTGTTTCACAATGATGCCGCTGGATTCAACTGCATGTATACGTTTTCCTTTAGCACGTTTAGATGTTTAAAAAAATTGTATTTTATAAAAATGATAACATTTTTAAGAAATAGTGTCATTTAAAAAAGAAAAAATAGGTTCAAAATGAATGACCCACGGGAAAAAGAACAGTGTCATTGTCACTCCTCAAAATTCTACTGTGCACGCTTTATCACTAACTAAAACTCCCAGTACAAGCCAGAACGTTTTTTAAGAGGAACAGCTGCTCAAAATTTAGTGAACGATAAAAACCGCAGCAGGCGCAATGCTTTCTCAAAGAGATTTAATGCACAGTCGTTTATTGAATATTTACATCGATACAAGTGCCTTTATGGACTAAAAACTTAGTCAGTTGTATGCGAAGTTATTTCTAATAAAACTACAAAATTTTAATGAAAAATACAAATGCGTTAAAAAGTGATGGTGATCACAATATATGGTAAATTATTTGTTATATATATAAGTTGTAAGAAAATTACGCCTAAATTTATGAATAAGTGAACATTTTTTACTTATCTAATTTACAATAAATTTATTTCAATTTTGAAACATTTTGGAAGTTTTTAATTGCATTTGTTAACCAAAATAACTTTAAAGTAACTGTAAGATACACCAATCGAAAGGAAATTCCGTGAACTTTACGGATATATGCATATTTTTAATATATCAAACGTATAAAATGACAAAAATATTTTTATGCTAATCTTACAAATTTTAACAATTAAAAATTGTAATTCTTTAACTAAAACAAACTTTGAAGTAATTGTAAAATAGACCAATAGAAAGAAAATTACAGGAACTTTACAAATATGTGCATCTTTTTGACATAACAAGCGTATAAAATAAAAAAAATAATTTTTTCCAATTTTCACAAATTTTAAAAATTTTAAAACGAATTTCTTTAACGACCACAAACTCTAAAGATATTATAAGATGTACCAATTAAAAGGAAATTACGTCCACTTTACGAATTTATGCATATTTTTGACATATCTAATGCATAAAATAACAAAATAAAATTTTAGTTACGTACATTTTTAAAATATTAATCTATGTTGGGTCACATGTGATATATCTGCAAAATTTCAGCCCGAAATACCACGGTCTTCAAAACACACGCACACGCATTCGCGCTCGCACACACACACATATACATACATATAGACAGACATTACGAAAAACCTTCGTATTCTGATTCAGTGACGTCAAAAATATCAAAATTCATGAAAATCTTGGTTTTCGAAAAAATCATCGTTACAAAGCTTTTCGAAAAAATCATCGTTACAAAGCTTTCTCTTTGAGAAAGCAAAAATTTACTCGACTGAATTGACTCGAAACACACTCGAATATATCTAAAATTAAATGATTTAAAGAGATATACTACTCCTTTCATGGTTTACCTCAACAAGAAAGTTCTACACTGTGCACATAAGTATTCAGGTTTCCAAAGTTGTACAAGCCCTTAAAAGCAAGGACAAAGATTGCCCTCGGTAGAACAAAAGAAGAAGGCGGCCGGAGCAGTAGCGGGAAAAACCACAAATACATATACCTCCAGGCAAACCACACGAGTATATATCGAACGGAAAAAAAGGTAGTCGATCGAGAAGACCCAAAACGCGTCGATCCAAAGGCAAAACAAGGAACGAAAAAGGTGCACATAGTAGGCGGAGAAGTTCGAGCCCGCGAGAAGGTAAAGCAAAGAGGAGGAAGAAATCGTCGCGCCTCGGAGGCGCGATGACGAAGTGCGGGGAGCGAGCGCGATCGGAAACGGGGATAAGCCCGTGGCAGGAGGTGACTCTCCCGATCGAACGAGGTGGAGTTCGCCTGATGGCTGCTGCATCGGGGAGAGCGAGAGAGAGAGAGACAGAGAGAAAGGGAGTCGAGAGAGCCGATGCGCGCATTGTGTATGGAGAGAGATAGAGGTATAGAGAGAGACGTGCGTAAGGCGCTTTCAAGGCTGTGCATAGTGCAGGCGCCGAAAAGCGCGCGTCATCCCCCCGGTGTGTATACAGGTATATATAAATACATATGTTCACCGATCGAGAGCTGCGTGGTTTCTGTATGTTGTGGGATGTAGGAGAGGCAGAGGCGAGACGGGCATAATCAATTGACTTTTATTATATGTATAGGAATATTTATTTATTAACATATAACGGGTGTGATTATTATACACCCAACTGACTTTAATTTGTTTCGCGCGCTTTAAAAATTCAATACGGATACTTGAATTTGGTTTTCAACCATTTAGCACTGGACAATTTCTAATCGCGATAAACAAATGAATGTATATTAGTTGTATAATGCATTTATATTATTATTTATATTATTGATATACTTACAGATAGTATGTAAACTATTAGGATTTTCATGATACTGTTTTAAAGTTAAAAAAAAGAGATATTATTTATTGTCAGGCAAAATTTTGGAAACGATGTATCGTCACTCAAAGGATCTTTGATAAACTACCTATACATTTTGTACAGTTAGTTTTCTTTTTAAAATACAAAAAGTAATACTAATTGATGAGAAAAATTTTAATTAACAAGATAATTATAGCTATTAGGTTCATAATTATACACTTTAAACGTAACGCAATCACTTAACTTAAATCTAATACTAATCATCATGATAGAATTGAAAGATAAGCAATTTAAAAAGAAACAAAATTTATAAAAGCCCAGAATAATGTAAGAATATGACAATGTATTATAAGAATTGTCCATTTTGCCCGTTGTTCCCATCTCGCCCCGGTCTCTCCCTACCTCGAGATGTACATATATCGTGGCTACGGCGGTCCTCCTTCGCCTTCTCCTCCTCCTCTGCATTATGCATGAACGCGCGCGAGCTTCCTTTCGACGATCGTTAAAATCGGTCGTATAAGAACGAGAGGAGAGCCGCTGTTGCTTCTTCTTCCTCGAGAGACGGGGCAAGAGCGTCGAGTGAGGGACATGTAAAACGGAGACGCGGGTGCGGGAGGAAGAAGGATGGTTATTTGGTTTGAAGAAGTGGACCCGCTGCCATGGGCTTCTGTGTGTATATTGCCGTGTGCGAGCGTTTACGAGGTAGTCGAGAGATTTTTTGGATAACCACGAGTTCAGGTATAAAATGTGGAATCGGGGGAATGCTTTGTTAAGTGTTTCGAACTTTTGTATGGTTTATTGCTTGAAGGGGTAAAACAAATGTTAACTTTGAAATAAAATAATAATCGGTTAGAATAATAAGTTTATACAGAAATAAAGTATGAAAGAAATTAATATCTACAACAAGTAATAATAATTAACAAATGTAATACAAAATAAGACATTCATTAATTATTGTAATATAAACACTGTAACCTTTATAGCAACTGTTTATTTGAAAAGAAAGAGCGTCAATGAGAGATTTGATAAAAATCTTTAAGTTATACTATTATGGCATTTAATGTTTTGAAAAAAGTGGAAGACAATACACGTAGGCACATAAACCACTGGCTAATAGAATATTCATTAATATTAATAAGTAAGTAATATATTTTTGTATCTGTCCATAATTAATTTCATAATATAAAAGACATAGTGGTAGAGTATAACAGTAATATACAAGTAGATAAATAATCAATATTCAGTCTGGAAACCAAAATCAGTCTGTACATATTTAAGTCTTTTAGACATATCTGATAAAAAAAATTTTTAATTCAAACGGGACCGAACAATCCGCCTTATTTCGGCCCTCTTATACGCCTTCGATGCAACGAAAGACCACAGAAGTAGACCAAACAAGCGATGCACCCGAAACGAAAGAGAGACAAGAAGGAAATAAGAGGGACGCTTGGGACGGACGCATCAACTGATAATCGTGCAGCTCAGGAACCTTTCGGAGGCTGAACCCGTTTTAAACGCGCGCGCGCGCGACACAATCTAACATCGCGGGCAGCGAGTTCTTTTCAGCACGCGAGCTTTCTTAAGCGATTATCGCTTCAAGAGAGAGTGCGCGAGAGAGCACTTCAAAGTCACAAATTGGCCGTGCATAGATTGCAATCGAAATCGATCATTTGAAAGGCTTGCTTGTACTCGTACCCTTCGATTTCAACGCTGAATATATACATGTTTTTTCTTCTTGAAGGAGTAAATGAGATTTTTCGAAGGTTAAATATAAAACATCGCTTTTAAATATACATTTTAACAGTGAGATCAATTTTTTAATGTTATTAACCGTTTGACTGTCAATAAAGAAAAAATTCGGAAAATAGGTGGCGAAAAATACTTTATGAAGGAAAAATTCGCCGATTGCATAATGCATTAGCGCCAATAAAACACTCTTCTGGTGCAGCAATAAAATTTTCGATAAATACTTTTCTATTTTCGTGGTCGCTGAATACAAATTTGAAGCCAGAATTTCAAAATTCAATATGGTTGATCCAATACGAAGGACCAAACATTAAGCTTCTTCCTTTGAGAGCATTTTTGGTATAACATAAACGTTTCCTCTACCTGGCAGTCAAGGGGTTAATGTTATAGTTTTATTATACAATTGGAATATCAATACATTCTCATAGTAATATTATACGGTTAATTTATAATATAAGATTCAGAAATAATAATGATATATGAGATACTCGTAAGTAAGACCTCGATGAACGTACACGCGACAATGCATGTTTTAATATTCACGGATGAACATAACACATAATGCACATTGAAAGAGACATTGTGGCAGGACAGAATATTAAGAGAGGATAACGAATAACGAATGTTGAAGAATTGACCAGGAAAGTTAATATATTACTGAGTAGTTCGAACAAATATATAAATAAACGAAGTAATAAATGAAACTGCTAAATCCATTTAGAATATTGATGCCTGTACAATAGTTATAAATTTATGTTTACAAACTCAATGCATCCCGAAGATTCACTTCAATATTAAATAAAAAATTACGCTTATAAATATTTGCAGTACAATATCACATCGACTACAGTACCTCATAAACTTCATACCTCGAGTCCAAGTGCAGAAGACGCACGGGCAAAATCCTCGCATACAGAGCGTCCATATACGTATATAGAAGCTTTATCCTACAAAGGACACACGCAGCAAGGAGAGCGCTCGACGGAGGATAGGAACGACCGGAATAGAGAAGATAAGAAAAGAGCAAGAAAGCGAGATAGAAAGAGAGAGAGAGGGAGCTCGGTCTGAAAACCGGTTGAATTATAATACCGTGAGGCGGGCGGCGCGGCGCGCGCATGGAGCTGAGTCACCGAACGTCGCCCAGCGCTCTCGATGTATATTACATGCACACGCGGCCAGCGCGTGCGAGCTGCATACAAGAAAGTCATCTCTCTCTCTCACTCTTTCTCTCTTTCTTATGTGCCTCCGCACACTGTGTATAAGTATATATATACGTATACGGCAACTCCAGGTTTATCGCTTCATCTTTATCTCTTCCGCGGTGCGAGTATAAGCGCTGCGCACGCGTCCGCGGTGTTTGTCGCTCTCTGCTACGTGAGTGCAGTGTGCTGCAGCAGCGCGGTGAAAAAGGGGAGCGCACGCGCGGACTATCGGCCGATCGAGCGTGAACATCTCGTGTATATGTGTGTATGCTCGAGGTGCAGACCGGTGACGACTTTTTTCGGACGTGTGTAGTTGTAGAATCTACCCTGCACGTAAGTGCATTGTCGTATACTTTCGACTGGTAAATTTTGGTATTTTTAGGATTTCTTTTTTTCAAGGTTTGAACGGAAAACTTGTTGCAAGATTATGACCGAATGCTTTTTTATTATATGGTTAATAAAGTGCATTTTAAATCAATTGTCAGCCTGAATGTCCAGTGATTTCGAAAAAGTGTATTTGATTACAGATTTATAGTTGCCGGCAAATTGCCGGCACATATATTTAGCTGCAGTAATTTTTGTATAGTTTTGAAGAGTATCGCAATGTTTTACAGTGATATTTTTATGTTAGATTGAGGCTCATAGCTGGTATCCTTGCTGTCATAGATGTATTTTAAACAAATAGAAAACCAAAATATTCTTAATCAATATGAAATATTGTTATTGTCTAAACTAAGATAGATTTTGATTATGATTGAAAGGAAAAAAAAATTTCGCTTATATTCAAATATATAAAATACTGTACCTATTATTTCATCATTAAAAAAACCTGATGAAAATGCGTAATTTCTTGGTCCGTCTAAGTACTCAGAATATACCCTTATATTATATTACGTACGCACGGAGTTGAGATGCTGCGTCGAGAAGCACGTTCCAAGGTGCAACTTTGCGCTTTGAAGGAGGGTGCGCGAGATGAATTTTTAAAAGGTTGTCGGGGGAGAAGGGAAGCGTTTTTACTTCGAACTTCCGCTGAGAGGTGTCGAGAGGAATTTCTTGAACGCTCGTTTCGTTTTTTCGGCAGGCGAAGGTGTTTTAAGAAGTCAGGATATATAGCTACATTAGAAAGCAAGCAATTTAAATAAGATTTGTACTTAAAACGAGAACTTTCTTTAACATTATTTTAAAATGTTGGCTTTTTAAGAAGTTGTTAACAAGCCGTTTGCATTTATATTTACTGATAAAATTATTAATTACTAATATAAGTAATTATAACTTGTACATAAGGTTTTTAAAATTTTTTTTCAAAATGTTTTTTAAACATCAATATTTAATTTGATTTTCTGCTTATTAAAACGCAGCATTGTGTCTGCTTATGAAAATATGTGACTCGAAACCTTTTACTTCCCGATATCTACGATATTACATTATCTTTTCGTCTACAGAACAAAGAAAGACTAAAAAACATTGAGTCAAGCATGCTCTCAAACCAAGAGACCGACATAAAAGTCACTTACTTTATGTAGACTTTTCTAATCTTATTTATGAACAATATCACCTGAACAGAAATGTCTAAAAAATTATATTGTGCTAGTAGAAGCAGGTCGGGCTACGGTCAGACAATTTGCAGTATGTAAAAACGACTACAAATAAACACACCTATAAAAGACGTGTTACGAGAACACACTTGAGTATGAATTGAATAATTATTTTATCTATAACCAGATTAAAATAAAAAATTCACATCGATACTTCCAAGAGCATAAAACTACTAGACTAAAAGCTAGGTAGGCCTTTTCGCTACACCGCGCACGCCTTTCCTTCCAACAAAGGCGCGAGCGCGCGCGCGCGCAGTGGTTACGCCAAAAAACGAGAGCTACTCGCTTTCGACGAGATACGTATCTAAGAGCAGGCGAGCGGGCGTGTGCACGCGCGCGAGCAGCACCGATCGCAAACGAGATTTACGGCGACACACGGCAAAACGAGACTCGCAAAAGAACGAGTCCAGAGGAAATAATAAAAAAAAGAAAGAAAAAAAAAACAGGAACGCACACACAACGCCCATAGCGAGAGACGGGTCATAATTCTAGCCCCGCTCTCTCCTTTCTCTCTCTCTCTCTACTGGTCCATGCATATATGCACACCTACCTCCGCACACTCGCAATATATATATATATATTCGCACACGCTATATATATGTATCGAGTATATAGTATATAGAATCTCGAGGCGACATCGGGGCGACGCGCTCGAAAGAGAGATAGAGATAGAGAGCGAGAGAAAGAAGGCGGTCGGGGAGGCGCGACGCAAATCTCTCGACTGCGGCGGCGCGTGTGGGTGCGGCTTTGGAAACGGCTACGCGCGCCATATAACAGCTCTCGCGAGAGGGAGAGATGTATAGGTATACGTACGTACGCAAAGAGAGAGAGAGAGAGATAGAGAGGGAGGGAGTGTGCCGGGCCATTGTTACGCGGGGTCCGCGGGGCGAGAAAGGGAGCAAAAAGGCCGAAAAGCCGCGCTCTCTCTCTCGCGCGCGAGCGCGCGTGCACTGGACGTCGCGTCGAGTTCCGATGTGTATAAGGCGCTGCATGCAGCACACTTCGCTCTCTTCTTCTCTCCTACCTTTCTCGCCTGTATATATCCCCCATTGTACGCAGATACGGCCGTGCCGCCCGCGCGCGCGCAACCCCCATTGTTTATGCTAAACGCTCATGGATCAAATTTATGCAGGCTCTCTCTCTCTCTCTTCTCGTTCTCTTATATTTCTCCAACTTTGCCTCGCGGCTCTCCCACTCTCGCCCTCTCTCTCTCTCTCTTTCTTGTATCGTTGGTTTTTGTATGTGGGCGATTCTTTGAAAACGCGTAAATTTTATGTAAACTGCGGCAATATTGAAATTTTATTTGTTACTATTTTCTTATAGGATGAAATTTGGTTTTTATGGGAACTAATATAAATTATTTTAGGATACAATAGACTTTTAAATGGACGTAGTAAGTCTGGCGAGGTAGGTCTTCAATAAATAAATATTTACAGCCATGAAGTTTATTGAAGAGACGAGAGACACGATTTAGTAAAGAAAATTATATACTCAAATAACTTACTTTGAAAAGTTACGTCTGAAATGTTTTGATACCAACAAAAGTACATTATTTTTATGTACTCTGTAATATATGTCTACAAAGCACTTATCGATATTTATTTTTTGTAAGATGAGAATTGCACGGGTACGATAAATTCGCAATTTTGAGATCATATCAGGAATGGATCACTTGCCTAGTAACTTGCAGTATGACTCTATTGAGGATTTTACTATTGTAAAACGTATAAAAATATACACGCTAAATCTCCTACGAAGGATGCTCAAGCATGTGTAGTAAATGAGGGAACGCGGGAGAAGAACGTGCAAACCTGACTCTATTATAGATCTAGTTTGTCAAAATGTAAACAGTCAAAAAAATCCGATCCGGGAAAGGGAAAGGAAACTTTAAAAATACATAGTCAAATCTGATAAAATAAGTGAAAAAATCAAGATTTTATCAGGCATAAAGTAGTATAAATTAAAAGAATTAATTCTTTTTAATGTTTTTCAATTTATGCAGAACAAAACTTTAGTTTAAATGCTTAATATTTTATAAATCCTTCATGCTTATATCAGTTCTATAGGTCCCCTAACAATGTTTTACCCGGGACCTGCAAAAGCCATCCATGGGATGGGCATCCTCTTTTCTCACTCTATATAAAACAAAGTACCACCAACCTGTAACAGCATATAATTTTATATCTATAAATTTATACCGTCACACGATAACGGGAAAATTTTCTACCCTAAAAAAGAGCACACACCATTTTGTTTCTATTTTAAACGCTGTTTGATTAGTCGCTTTGTTTGAGCGCAAAATTCAACTTTAATATACAAAGTGTTGAACGCCTGGTGGTGGGATGGTGTGAGAGCGGAAAGACGACGTATACAGCCATGTCCGGTAGCTTTGGTGAAGTCGCTAAGCAGAGAGCGACGTTTCGGCAGGGCTGTGGTGGCCTGCAGAGCCATGATCCACCGATGAGTGCGTCGTCTTTCCCTCGAAGGTGGCGGTGCTAGAACACTCGCATGGAGCGCTTGGAGCGTTGGCGGCGCTCGTCGTCCTTCGGAGGTTGAGTCCCGCGTCGTTGTTGTCTGGCTTCCTCGTTGGGAAGAGGGAGGACACAGCACTGACCCCTCTACCTACCTCTCTACGAGCCTAGAGCTGCTCCGAGAGGAGCAGCCCGGCGACGTTCATCGCCGATGAGACAAGCTCATTGTATAGGTAGATATAGAAGTTGAGGAAAAGGAGTGGAATAAAATAATTAAACATATTGTTTAATTGAACAAAATCGTGATTAACCCTGTAGTCGTATCTAGACGTTACCGGGTGGTTTCTCAAGTGAGAGTCACGAGGGGGGAGGAACAAGTCAAGGACCTTATTGACATGCGCATCGCTGCGCTACTCCTACTACGGGAGAGGCGACGCCACCTAGCGGCGGCGGGCGAACGACGCTGCCGGGGACTCCGCGCAACGGCGCGAAAATTAAAATACAGCTATTCTAAGCTGTGCGAAAGAGCCTAGTATTGGGCGTATAACAAAGTGTTAATTAACCAGTAGGTACAAGTGAAAAAGGCGTGCTAAACACGCTCTGAACTAATAGTGTAAAAATATAGTATAAGTGAGTGAAATATAAAAATTCAAGCAAGCAGTCTTTTACAGAGTAACATTTTCATTCAACAGAATTAAGCGTGATATTTACAATCGAATAAAACTACACATGCATTTGACCATCGAATTAAGTCTAGATTATAAAAAAGTTACATCGAGCAGAGGCACAAATTTGCATTTTTGCTGTGACCCAGCCATATACAGAATAATCCTCGTTTTCCCTTCTTTCTCTCCACCGCATGCGATGCACTGTCCTCCAGCTATTATTTGCCCCTTTTTTCGCGGCGCGAAGGATGAGTTAAAAGGAGGCGCGGAGAGGAGTCCGCGAGTCCATTAGCGTATATATTTTACGTCGAAATATAATCGAAGTATAAATAAGGACGAAGGCATAAGAGAAGTGCACAGGCGCGCAGTAGTGCGCGTTGCGGGTGTCCTTGTATGGACGCGGCGGCCGCCGTCGCTGCTGTTGCTGACGGGGTTGCCGCAAGCGCGCGAGCTGTTATTTCGAGTATGGAAATCGAGGCGGCGAGGAGAGCGCGCGGAATGACGACGCTCCGAATTTCAAATGGAAATATTGTGTGCGTTGCGTTCCTGCGCTGGGGGGAAGGGGGGGGGGGGGAGAAACGATCCGCTGGATATTTATACGGCATTGTATACCGCGGCTGACTTGGGTTTCTCGCTTTTTTTTCGGAGCTTGTTAGCGACTGTCAGATATGCATAAGTTTTACCGTAAAGGAACGAAAGAATAAGGATGTAAAGAGCGAGCAATTTTCGTGCGTTTTTATGCAGGTTATGATACAGTGTTGTGTATTATAATGGTCCTTAACTTTATACAATAGAATTCACCATTATTTCAAGCGGAATTCTAGATGTTATCGAAATTTATGTATTGTTGGAGGCAGTGCACGCATTAAGTCTTATTCGACAAAAGGAGACTTTAAATAGAAAGTATAATAAGATTTTCTTATGTATAAGGTGATCATTTTTACTGTAAATATGTTTTTTTTTTAACTTGGAGCGTATTTACCTCAGTAAGTATTGTTCTTTACGAAAGTATTTCATAGAAGGCTTTTCAAAGAATGCTTCTTATACATAAATGTAATTGTCTGACGTACAATTAAAAATGATGGTGACGTAAGCAAGCATTATGTATGGAACAGCTGATTTTTCCTTAAAATTATCAAGTATAATTTTATTGTTATTGTTGAATTTTATTGTTGAATTGATCTTGTATACAAATATATTTAAATTAGTTGATTGCTAGGTTAGTTGTTACAATTTAACTAATTGAAGAACAGTACGCATGACTCATAGTCGTTTTTAATATTCACCTCTAAAAATCAATTATTATGGGATTTGCTTTTCCAGTAATAAACTATTCGGTGCCGCTAACGAAGTCATTTTGTAGATAAAAAACTACTTTCCATATTTTCTTTTTCGATCAATCAGGGACCCTGGTTATTATAGGATCAATCGCTCCAATTCAGGAAGGATAACTAATATAATTTTTAAACCCCAGTAGCGAAATTCGTTCTTTATCGATCTCTATCTCCATACTTAACCGATATAATATATCCCCCTAAAACGCGCAATCGATGCCTTATCCAATTCTCCGCAACAATAGAAAAGCCAGCAGAAGAATGGATGAAATATAGCAAGTCAGAGATAGCGAGGTGAAAGAAAAAAAAAAATCGAGCGCGCCTTATCGAGATGAAGCCGAGAAAAAGAGAAAGAGATAGACTAGAATGGCCTGAATCTCGGCGTTCACGGGCGTTTCCGTTCTCTCGCGCTGCAGAAACCGTTCGCGACTCTGTGCAATGCACTCGAGCCTGCACTATAGCAGTCCAAAGTGCATACAGCGCGCGCATTCACTGTATATTATATATATAGGCGTGTACCGCGAGTTGTTGCTGCGCAGCGACTTTATGGATGTGCGGGGGCAGTAGGATGTGGGATTAGACGGTCACGTTTTCTCGGCTAAACGCGCGCGGCGCAGTATCGCGCGCTGCTATAAGTATCGCGAGGTATCTGGGTATGTATATACTGTAGATAAAGCGGAGAGTCGAATTTCTGCGGCTATACATCGCGAGGATATTGTATATAGCGTTATGGTTTTATGGCTTGGCGGGGCGTTGGGTTTATTGAATCGAATGGAGGTGGAGATTGGAGTGCAGCCAGAGATTGTTTGGTTAATTGGGGCACGGGATATTGTGCAGGCTTGAGTTCGCTGTTTTATGGATGCGTCGAGGATGTTGTGAAAAATCTATTGTTTTTGAGTTCGTATATATTACACAGGTATTAAAAAAGCAACGTTTTATATATCCTTTACATATAGTTTACTTTAATTAATAAACGAATATATTTGTTATAACAAGAATTGCATATTTTAAATAGAGCATTTATTTAACGGCCAGTTAGATTAGAATTTAAATAAATCATTATGAGATTCTAATTATAATTCGCAATAGGAAATATAAAACAAGAACAACTAATTTATTCTGCAAAAAGAACGTAAAGTGTATGTTATAAATTATATAATAAACAAACTGCATCTGCAACAAACTAATCTATAATTCAATAAGGAAAATTGTAAAAACATTACAATCTGCAAAAACTCATTCATTCAGATTATTTCGATAAAAGAATTAAAATATATAACATTAAGAGAAAACATAAAGTGGATAACGTGATTCTATCCACTTGATAGTATAAACGTTCTTGTAAAGTTGGAAATCTAGGATTCGTAGGAACCTTGGCAAAAGGAAATGGTCGTGATATGAGCGTGTCGTGACATCCGTTATTTTCTTATTATCGTGAGACAAACGTGGGCTTGCACACGCGGAAATTGCTCTCGTGAAGGATTATTGCTCTTACTTATCGCGCATGAACATTAAAGATAGTGCTTATGGATTGTTCTAGTATTTCGTACAAGAGATATTTGGTTTCGCATGACTTTCTAAAATATCTATTCATGATTTGCATTATATATATTGTTTGATATAAGTTTAATATTTTGTGCAGTTCTTCTATAGTTATTTTGAAATTAACTATTAAAGTACAGAATTTTTCTTTTTTCTTTACTTGCAAATAATATATTATAGAAAAATTAGTCCTATACTTATAATAACTTTTTCATGTTCCCGGTTAGTTTATAGTATGGTTAATTTAAATTTAATCGGTACTGATTGAAAATTCTGCAGTTTAAATAAGAATATGGCTTTTTCCGATAAGCTGATTACAGTCTGGTTAATTTAAACAAATTTGTTAATATGAGCCCCTATTTATTAGTGATTCATATTCCATTACGTTTCCAACTTCTGTCTACAACAAAATACGTTAAATACATTTCAATTATTACCTAAGTACAATTCTGTACTGGCAACTGGTACATCTTATATTCGTAAAAATATTGATGACCGCTATATGTTTATAATTATATATTTATGAAGTCATCAGTGATAGTTTGTAAAGGTGGTTTTCTCCTACGTTTTTTATAACTGAATATATATGGTTTGACTACATTCTACTAATGCATAGAAAAATACGAATTTACAAATTGATAACACGGTAAAAGTACAAAATAGTTGTTGTTGCAAGGCTAATTAAGGTTTTTAAAGCTGTCGTCAAGAATTCATTTGAGAACCATTACTTGATTGCGGTCTTGTTAATAAGAAAGCATTCAGAGCATGTTCCAAGTGATCGTTGAGTGTTGTAGTAATTCCAGTGTCATTATTGGAGAATGTACAAGTGGTGCAATCATTACCACTTCTGGATGCAAGACAGAGAAACGACGAATCACTAATGAAAGTCACAACAGGATTAATTATATATTACCTAAGCTAGAATCCAAAAGCGACATAATACCCTGCATAGCAAAATAAATTAATCAAATTGAATAAGAAAAAACGTTTGAAAATTCAACAGACATTTTGATAAGAGGTATTACAAAGATTAAATGATACAAACGATTATCCATAATCATTCAACATTATCGTGTATATAGGTATAGGTTGAAGTATGGAAGAATCTGTGTGGTAAGAAAAAAGATTGTAAACCAAGTCCATTTCTGAACATTTTGGCTGAAATAAATAAATATGTAATACCATTCAACATTATCGATATATTGATGAATTAATGAATAAATTATCCGTTAAATTTCCTCAAAGAACGAAAACTAAAACAGTTATTTGTCAGGCGGCAAGACAAACCATAATAAAGCCGTCTACTCAATAACCAATACGAATTATAAAATCACTCCAAACCCCACGACAAAACAATCAGTCACGGACACTCGATCTAACGAACTATAACCATTCGAAATTCCAGACTAAAAAGAGCCCATTGTGCGCCCTTATCGTCCGTATACGCGCGTGTACGGTTTCTCAAATATCGAAAAAAGTAAAATAAGACCACGACGTCGAGGTAGAGAAAGAGAGAGAGAGAAAAAAAAAGCCCTTTGTCCGTCACGAGCCATTAAAGCCACACATGCGATCGGCCTCGTCGGTCGTTCTCCTGTCAATCCCTCGCGCGGTCAATCCCGGCCCCTGGAACGGATAGGGAATGACCCCCCGCGCGTGGCGTGTCGTATTCGCCGTCGGCGTGTCGCTCATATCCATTATTCTCATTTCTCCGGAGTATATAGGTGCTGTGTGCGTCCTCGGGAGCCCTTCTCGAGTAACTACCCGATGCCGCGCGCATCTCGGCCCAGAGTGGCGCAGTCGATAAAACGCCCGCCGTGCGTCGAGATAGAGACGGAAACCGAGACTCGCACACTTACTATACCATGTGTCCCACACCAAACCGTTGATAGGCGAAGTGTAGGTGGCAAAAATTTACCCGGGAAAAATCATGGTGAAAAAATTTGGAGACCGTCTTCGTATTTTACAACCCATAATGAGGGGAGGATAATCCGTGGAGGAAAGATCGGGGCTGAGGCTACCGATCAAGAGAAAGAACTTTTGCATCGATGAAAAAAAAATTTACTAAAATTTTACATAAACAAGTAAATACAAAAATGGTAGAAGCCATTTTAATGTACAAAAAATACCGATTAAAATCAAATTTGAATGACGAAAATCGGATAAGATTTACTCAATGCTTTTACAATACTAAAATAGTCAGATATTACGTGGTTCACTTTTTTGATAAGGTAAATGTTATCCGATGTTTATCATTCGAAATTCGTTGGCATCGGATATTTTTGCGTAAACAGATTTATTTATTAATTATTTACTTGTTTATACAAAATTTTAGTAAATTATTTTTTTCATCGATGGAAAGGTTGTTTCTCTTGACCGGTAGCCTCAGCCCAGACCTTTCCTCCACGGATTATCCTCCCCTCATTATGAGTTGTAAAATACGAAGACAGTCTCCAAATTTTTTCACTATGATTTTTCCCGGTAAATTTTTTCCACCTACACTTCGTCTATCAACGGTTTGGTGTGGGACACATGGTATACGGTAGATACAGCGAACGCGGTGCAGAGGGACGCCCTGCAGAGAAAAATATGATATAGTTGCGGGGGCAGAACTCGAGTTGCGAAAAAAGGCGAGAGAGAGAGAGATACGTATCGAGAGAGAGAGAGAGGCTGTTTCATGCATGGCAAGGAGGTATGCGTGTAAGAGTGGCAGGGGTGGAGGGGCGGCGGCGAACGCAGTTGATTAAATTTCACAAATTAGTCGGGAGAGCGGAGCTTAACCACGCGCGGCCACGACGAGAGCGTCTCGTGTTACCGTGTTGCGCGCCGGACAAACGGCCTCTCGGCAAGGCTCTTTTTTCTTCGGCTTTGAGTGCGTCCGGACGTCCATGTGTATACGTGCATACACACGCGCGCAGATATACAGCGCGAGCGAGGATTGTATTACCGTGCCATGCCAAATTTATTTATCGGTGCTGCCGTCGCCGCCGCCGCCGCCGATAATAGGGAAGATCGGGGCGAGATGAGCACGGTTGAAGTTAATGCTAATGTGTCGGAAATGTTTGCATGAATCGACCGTGAATTCGACCCAATTCAATTGTTCAATGTATTGAATTTCGATAAAAAGGATTGTAATTTTTTTGGTACTAATGTTTTGATTCAACAGTGAAGCGCTATATTCATATTTGTGTGTGTGTACCTCGGAGTACCCTTAAGGTAATGGATAACTGATTTACGTCAGTTAGTAATTTTAACCCTCCTACGCAGATAATTGAGTATACTCATCTAAACAGAACTGGTTTCATATGTAGATGGACGAGTATACTCGTCGTAACATTTTTTATTATTAGGTACTTTTGACTGAAAAAACTTTAGGATGATAATATGCTCTATACTATTACCCCCCCCCCTCTCCCAGCAAAAAATATTTATATTAAAAAAAAATAAGAAAATTATATATAAATTTTAAATTAAACAGAAATTCACTAATTTTCTTAGAATTATCAAAAATTTTCATTATATTCCAAATTTCTTAATGTTTTCAAGTTTTTCAAATTTTTTAAAATCGATTTATATGCCCCTATTTTACGCATTACTTGACGCACAGTGTTAAGAAAATACCACTTTACGCACAGAAAATGATGAAAAAAGGCCTACTTTACGCACAGTAGTAAAAAAGGTATTTCTGGAATAAAAGATAACAAAATTTTGCGCAAAGATTATAAGAAAGTAAAAATACATGAGAATATAAGTTGTACCCAATTTATTCGGCGTATCCATCGCGCCCTGGCCACCTCCACACGTGCGCTCGCGTATATAGTGCTTATAGAAAAGGCACGCCAGTGCAGGACCTTGCTTCAACCTTTTTGGCTTGTCCATACAAAGCAGGCGCGCTCAATCATAATGCTCGCCTTCTATTTCCCCACTCGCTCCAGAGCTGAAACGCTATATTGACGCTCTTTGCTCTTCTTTCTTCTTCTTCTTGCTCTACTGTACTTACTTGTCTGCTGTTCCCCTCCGTGTTTGTCTTTTTTTAGGCTTTTTGGGCGTTGTTGCTCTTTTTTGAAGTGTGGTCTTTACAGTTCTATTAGACGATTGTCGGAGAGGATTATTAAGCCGCGGCTTATTTTTGTTCTTCCTCTCTGCGGCTTCTTCGAATGTAAGTCGAGATGTGTTGATTAATGCACCCGGTTCGAATCTGGATTAGCTGAGGTCTGCGCGCCCCGTCTTTGTATTATCTTCATTCGTATAGATGAAGGCGTTCTGGAAGCGGAACGAATGGATTAGTCATGGTTCAGTGCGGGGAAACTGCCGATTTTTTGGAACTTCTGCAGTAGTACGTTTTTATTAAGCGGATATTTAACTTTGCGTTCCACGACAATAATAAAATGAGTTTACGGTTTCTTTTATGTAATATTGTTTAAGGCTCAGGGAAAGTAACCGTGTCTCTTTTAGAATGCGCTCTTGTGCTTCAGAATATTCAAAATCGGTAAGAATGTTATATTGACAATAAACCGAGCCTTCTATGTAGGGTATTCCCGAAACCATATAGTGAGTACTAATAATACTAAAAATTAGCATAATATAAAAATTTTTGAATTTTCTTTTCTTTCATGTAAGAAATATGATGCACCCATACATCTTTCTTTTGATTTAATATTCACGGAACAATTGTACAGCGAATCTGATAAAAAAGCATTATACTGTCAGACAATAAGGCTCAAAATTCAGCTCAAATTACGAGTTGTTTTAGATTAAAACCAAAATTTGATCCCATTACTCTCTTGACGAACCAATATCATCGTATGTATAAAATTATAGAAAAGTAATTAACTAATGTTTGGCACTTAAATCTTTAGAATTCAAATTGTCAGCGAGTTGAATAATACATTCATAATAATTTTTTTCTTTTATGATTAAGCTTTTATGATAAACAAACATCACAGCCTCTTAAAAATCAACAAGAAAAATACACGCTTAAAAGCAGAAAAAGAAAAAAGAAATCTTTTGCATCGACATTAAAAGCGCGCTAAGCGATCTTATGAAAGGCGAAATAACTGTAAACTTTTAAAAGCCCCTGCCTCTGGCGCGCGAGAGAGAGAGAGAGAGTGGCTTTCAAAGTGGCCCTTTTCTTTCTTCCTTTTTCAGTTAAAATTTTATCATCCACTCGTGTAACACAAGCAAACCGACGTACGACTGGTTTCACGCTTCTTCCACTACCTACGCGATTGTTCGGGCGAGTAAATATAAAAGACCGCGCTCGCGCAAAGTACACACACCAGGCGTCTGTGTACCAAAGCAGGCTCGAGCAATTATCGCTCGCGTGGTGCTGATGATGCGCACGGCATTTATATTGCGGTAGCCGCGCGATGCATTTCGAAAATGCGCAGCGGATGCGGATAGATCTATTAGCGCCGTTTAGCACCCGCAGCGCGGCGCCGATCCTTCTCTCGCTATATAGGTATACCTTCCTTCCTGGGCGGCGTAGATTCTGCTGCATGCACGAGAGGAAACACCTTTGACCCGCGCCGCGTGAGCGCATGTAAATTCAGATAAAAGGTATATAGCGATGTTTTTTTTCGCGCTGAAGACATGTTGGTCAATAGTTTCATGCAGTGCAGGGCATTTACGGTCGAAACGGAGAAATCTTTGAGTGCTATATACTATACGTGCACTGAGAAAAGATTTTAGTGATATTAACGTGTCGTATTGCAACAATTAAGGGGATACATACACCTTATAAAAGAAAAAATTAAAAACATGTTACTATTTAAGGTGGGTGCATATAATGTGGACATGCAGGTAATGTGGCCACATATAGATTTCGCTGTATGCGTTATTCTGATGCGCCGTAATTCCTACAGTATATTATGTATTGTATCAATGAATGTTGAGAGGCGCGGCGATCCCGCTGTTAGCGCCCTCTCATTACAAGATAGTGTCATGTTTCTGCGTAAAAGCATAAAAACTCTGATTTCTTAGTAGCGCATGCACGTAAAGAATCCACTTTTGTCAGCGTGATATGAGCGAAAAAAATCATACGGTACAGAAAATTGCAGTTTTTGCGGTAAAGCGTATTTTTTATGAGAAAATTGAAATTTTAGTTGACGTTTATCTGTTGGTAATGTGGCCATACGAATGCATTGCAAGGCAAAAGGCAATCGATGCCACTAAAAACAGCTGTTACTTCTTCAAAATTCCTTGGCCAACTAATCCCAAAATATCGATACCAAGACGTACGCTATGGCACATTGTAGTTAAATAATAAATAAAGTAAGACTCTGCTAGGCTAGTCTTGACTTGAATCTCATTATCTGAAAAAGCGTACAGGTCATGAGAGCTCAATAAAATCAATTTTTCTTACAAAATTATTTTTTTCTCGGCAATAGAAAAAGGTCAAGACTCAAAAATCTTACTGAACATTTTTCTCCATATTTCCAATCATCTATAATTTTTTTTAAATTTTCGTCATATGTTTTCGAGATATAACCAGTTAAACAGAAAACGACGTTTTCGTGTATAACAAAAGAAGGGAATAACCTCACCCAAACTTTCAGGTCGGAAAAGTTAGGTAATTTTATGCTCTTTTAAATAACTTTTCGTTGGATCGATGAAATTATTTCTAAGGTATTGAAAAACCCGAAAAACTAAAATCCAAATATCGAAAAACTGCATAAAAACAAAAACTGATTGTAAAAGAAAAAAGTTATGCTGTGCCGCCTCCCTTTAAGAGAAACAGAAAAATGAGCTGTGAACCATTAAGTTTCCTCGTGTATATGCAGAGTAATGCTGATTCACGTCCATACACATACACACACACAAACATCCATACAAACATTTTCTGAAAATAGTGTATTTTGATGTCTTAAGTCTCAAAACATGTTTCTAACATATTGTTAGTAAAACATTTTTTTTACTAGCACAAAGCATCCTCTGTGAGGAAGCAAAATTAAATAATTTTTTTTTGATATTTTGACCACAAAACACCAAAGTCCTACCTTAAGAGACACGTTTACCACTTGAGCCATCGACCGCCCCAAAAATAATTCTTATTTAAACTTTACATTCATCATTGAAATCATATTTTACTTTTATTTATTTACAAATACACTCCTCTTTGGTATAAAAATATCCAAAGAGTAAAGAAAATAATAATATAGAAAAACGTAAAAACTCACAAAATTTCACTATAACTCCACTTTAATTAAAATTCAAAGAGTAAATTGTTTTGCAAAAAAACTCATGACGTATTAGAGTTAAAGGTTCAAATAATATGTATGAATAATTTCTGAAGCCTCAAAACCCGATATATATCTACTGAGAATCGAAAATTACTTAAGGTGGCCACATTACCTGCACCCCCTTAATAAATTATTATATTATTTAATTATTTTTTGAAAGTATATAAGGAACGGTATTGTTAATATCAAAATATAAAAAATTTCTAAAAATATTTTAATTTGTTATATTTCATTAATTTGCTTCTTATTATTATTGTAATTTGAAGAAAAATGAATAATAAGAGTATATATATAAAGTTATATAATAATTTATTAAATAAATTTGACGCCTCTTATGAAGACTAGCACATTTCAGATTTCTCAAAAACATCTAATTCTTTTTAGAGGTTTCTTATATAAAACTAGCGCTTTTTAGATTTTCTGATTAATATTAACACTTTCTTAAATCTTTTGAGAAAATTATAGTTTTTATCTGATATTTTGAAAATTGCTCATTTTCGCAGGAGATTCCTGACAAGAACCAGTATTTTTCATATAACCTGAAATATTCTATAGTCTTCGTAAGAAGCGTTGATTTGTTCTAAAAAAGTTTAATGTTTGAAATATTTATATCGGTTATTTAAATTTGTCGGTTCGTTATAATTGCTTGTAAATCTGGAGTTCAAAAATAAGAAGAAAAGTTTTCGAAAAGACAGTTAAAATTTGTATCTGAATAAAATTACAATAAAATTTTAATGATTTGTATTATTAAGTTCGTAAATTCTATTTTATCGCCTGCGTAGTTTTTAATAATACATATAATAGTAAATTTTTGAAACAGAAATATCTTGCTCGCCGATTTGATGATATTGCCAAACAAGTTTTGAATTCATAACAGGAATAATGTGAAATTTACGCATGAATATTTTATCATTCGTGCGTTCCAAAAGCCGTGCCATTCGAGTAAAATATGAAAATTTAACTCACCATACACAAGAGTAAAGAGGTCTGACGTACGCTAACCACGTCGATCGGATAAATTATGAAATTTGTGCTGTCGACGGAGATTAAAGCAAAGGAAAAAATAAGCAGAGTGAGGACTTTGTATTTATAGAACGACCGCGGAGCGACGCTTTGAATTCTGGAACGTGTCGCGCTCGTAAATAAAGGCCTCAAATCGAGTCATGCTTCCTAGAAAATCCATATCGCAGTTGAACTCTTTGAAAGAAATATCTGTTAAGCTTTCAGAGGCAGAAATCCGAGAGTCGTTGTGGTCATGTACTTATCAACCTAGTACCTATGAAACTTTTCCTCGGGACAAAATACAGGAAAATCTTTTAATATTTTATATGTAGAATATTTGTAACGGTCGGGGAATATAATAAGATAAAATAATAAAATGTTTTATAATACAGAATATAAAAACCTAAAATACATTTACTTATGCGGTTCGTCCTAGGTCTGTCTTAGACTGTCTACTGGACTCATATCCGTTTAATGCTACGTAGACAGACCCTGCCTTAGACGCCAAGAATTATAAAAGTAAAAACTTACATTCATCCGTATAAATCTGCCCGGTGAAGATTTTATCGAGAACTCCATATTCAACCCCTTTTCGGTTTATGATCAAATAGCTTTGGTCGATATCGCACCTGAAAACTACTAAAATATCGTATTCACATTCGTCTTGACCGTTGCAATGAATACCGAATCACAGCTTTCCATCGAAATGATTTGAATTCTTGTTGATTATCATGAGTGATGTAATTTTATTTTTCACTTTTACGAAATATAGAACATTAAAACATTGCATTTTTTATTAATTTTTATTGTTGTTTAACTATCTTTTTATTTCTGATTATTTCAATTTTATTTGTTTTATATATATGCTGTTTGAATTCAATTGATTTCCATTAATTATTGAAATATCATAAGAAGTATAAAGTTATTAATTTAAAATTTGTAGTCATTCGTAGTTAGCTTTAAGGTGATTCTATACCTAAATCACACAAAAAGTCGATTTTTTTTATTGGGTTATATTATAGTTTATAATTAAATGAATATTTTAAGACCTTATAGATATCATAACTCTAAAACTGAATAAAGTTATAATGATTTTAATAAAGTAATTAACATTATGTAGCATAGAAAATAGAAACTTTACATGCATTTTCCTCGACATACATTTTTTTATGTTCATGATGATCCATGCACATGAGGTTTAATTTTTTTGATAAGATAGTTCAGTAATACTTATTGCATTCACATTTGAAAACTTGTGTATGTTTTAATTTTTTCCTAAAATTCATATTTGAAAAATAAGATCCTCAATCAGTTAAAAAAGGTTCAAAAGCAGTACATTTTTACGTTTTTCGAAATGTTTTTAGTTATGCCTGATAATAAAATAAAAAAAAATTGAAAATGAAAACGATTCAATGTATGTATTTATGTGTCAAAAATATAAAAAAATGTGATAGAATAGCCTTTGAAAAAATTGTATGCGTATGGAACGCAGTAAAAAATGTCTATTTCGTCCTTTTTTCACAATTTGCAATGGTTATTTGTTAATAAAACCAAATTATATTGATCAATTTAAGTTCAAAATGCACAAACAATTTTCTGATAAGCTTATATTTAACATACTTGAAATTCAGAGCGTTGCTCGTCCTACTCATGCGTATTGAAAATTTGCCAAAAATTCGTATATCTACGAAAATCTATAATGAATAAGCACCAATAAAATGAAATAGGTTTACATCCCAGAGAAAGTACACACAACCAAGTAGCATGGCATCAACGCGTTCATCGAATCTACACGAAATTGGCCAGTGTGTTTGTTTTTTAAAAGGCGCTGCGCGCATAATAAATAACGTCATGGAAGAAGGCATCTCATACGGAAAAAAGCAACTATTTTCGTCGTCGTGGCGTTTAATTCTCCTCCGACTGTGCGCCTGTTGCAGCATCGGGAGCAGCCGTAAACATACACATATATACCGCGAGTGGTATAGTCGCGCAGGAGCGCCGTCGGGAGCTCGTTAAAAACTAGACGAGAGAGAGAGAGAGAGAGAGAAAGAGAAAGAAAGAAAGAGAAAGGAACAAGGACGCGCCGAGGGACGAAAGCCGTCGTCAGCGAGGGAATGTGTAACTTCGGGGGCCCACCGGCGCAAAAAAGCTTCTCTCTCTCTCTCTCTCTTTTTCTCTGGTGTATCCATTATATAGGTACCTCGTGCGCGCACATGTGTTTGGGATCGCGCGCTTCGCGATGCGCCCTGGAGATTCGCCCTCGCGCAGAATCTTTTTGGAATTTCGTGCTCGCGCGGGGACTTTTTGCGGCATTCTTCCTGGATGTCGCTTTATAATTAAAGCAATAGCTTAGCGGCCGATTGCTTTATAACCGAGGATTACGGGCGAGCGAAACCTTCAATTTTGCCTAATAGCTCCTAGGCGCGGTTCGCCAGTGCGTCTATTGTGCAAGGAACGGAAGGAACGGTAGGGAATGAGCTTGTCGATTGTTTATAATTGATTGTTTTATTATATACTTTTTATTCGTGATTGTGTTTTAGTTTTCATTTGTGTTTGTTAATGTTCAAATGTGGATAAAGAACAGCTTTTTTTAAATAAACGTTAATACTCACAAATTTATGCGGTACCTAATATGTTAATATGTACCCAAATTATGTGTTTGGTGCTTAATATCGAATTTATATAACTATGTATTAATGTAATTTCAAAATGATTATAGTCAAAAGTTTCGAACGCAGTTTTACTGATAATATGTTATATTTTTAACTCCACAGTACATAATGCAATAATTACATGCATTCATTTTTATTATATGGGAATTTCGCCTAATATTTAAGCACCATTAGGAATAACAATTTTTTTCTAAAAAATGAATAGGTATATATCTGATGCTCTGCATATCTTTCAACTAACATATGTGTGGAATTTTGTACTTTGGTGATTAATTACTTTCTACGTTATTTGATATAGATTTTTTCTTTTCCTAACATTCTTGCAGACAGCTGTCTCTAATAATTCAGATAAATTTATATATTTTATATCAAGTCAAGTAAAAATCCATGAGAAATAGGAAGCAACTAAAACGCTTCAACATAACCGATTCAAAAAGTGACGCTAAGGAAAGTTGAGGCACCTCTGAAATCCCTTTTGTCTTATTATTTAGGTCATACAATACATATAAAAATTTCTGAACTCGCAAAAATGTCCGTTAGACACTGTTTTGCACCTATATCAATTTACCTTATGTGAATTTAACATCGGAATTATGTATTAAACACAGTCATCATTGAAATAATAATTACTCGGCTTTTAAGGGTGGTAAAAATTTTTTCATGTAAAAGAATATAACGTATATGAAAAGAGCCTTCCATTTAATACGTGCTGCGTTCAAAAAAATTAAGTATAACAAAAATTATAAACGATTAAAGATAGTGCCATAACAGGATTTGATAAAGAAAAAATTCTTTGTGGTTACTTTATATGAACTGTGTATGTAACAGATTTACTGCTCGCGTTACTACATTTATTTTTACATTAAAATACTATTATTAGTAGATCTTATTAAAAATATCACATTTTTTAACTAACAAGCAGAGTCCCCAATCTCTGTAAAACGGATTTAGATGAAGCTTTGAGAGGTGGTTCCTGCCAGCCAACTACCGTGGAAATATTTTGCATATAATCCATTTGAGACCTAAAAATCGATTTTTATGCCTTTTTTAAATGTATATTTTTCGTTTTTCTCTACAATCATTGTTTAAATTACGTTTTCGTAAATACATAAATAATATATATATATATAAATTCATAAATACAATAAAGTTGTATTTCTTTGAGATCTACCGTGTAAAATTTAGTATAAAAATTAAATCTAGTGAAGATACAGTTAAAATTCAATTTTTAATATACATCATAGTTGTCCTATATGGAAATATAACCTACGAATATGGCTCAAAATAGATACATTAGTTTACTATGATGAGACAAGTAACATCTATAAGTATCAGTCGGTTTGACTGCAGTTTCGCTGAGTTAAACGTTAAACTTGAAATGTATTCTTATAGTGTTAGAACAGTTTTTTATGCAATAATCTGTTAGATTTAAAGATATTACACTTTTTGCAAGGACGAAAATATAAGGCTCTCCCTTCGAACGGTCGTGTCTAAAAATCAAGCACACTACCAGTAATTTAACTATCAAAGCAATTGATGAAAAATGCACGAAAAATCACCAAGCTCAAAATAATTAAAATCCTCCAATTTTCATTTGTGGACTGCACTTTGTGAATGATCTCGAAAAAATGTATATCATTGCTATATAAAACATATTTTTAACATATTTAAAAACCAACTGCTCGTATTTCTTACATCTCCCTCCCTCTCGTCTCACAATTATTTGCATCTTCGTGCATTAACCGCGAGTCGCATTGATATTCCCCTTAGCATCGTCTTTTACCTACACGCGGCAGCACTTAAAAGCCCCTGCAGTCGCGACAAGTGCACCTCGCGAGACGGCACGTACATATTCTCGGCATAAACTCAGCACACGTACACAACTTGTAGCTCTCCCTCTCTCTCTCTCCCTCTCTCTCCCTCTCTCTCTCTCTCTCTCTCCTCTCTCCTCTCTCTCTCTCTCAAAAGTGCGATCTCCCGAATAGGCAAAGCGCGCGCACTCCACAAGTGAAATCCCTAAAGGAGAGCCCCGCGCAATTCGCTCGTACCTTCCTTACTCGCTCACACTCCAAAGCGAGAAACAGAGACGGAAGAAGAAACTGGACGACGACGACGACGACGACTCGTTTCACCTTATAAAAGCCGCTGTGCACGCGCTGGGACCGGTTCGCTTCATTGCAGCCCTTTATGCGCCGTCGAATGACTTCACGCGCGTGCACGCTTTTTGATGAATTGCCGCGCGCGCGCTCGCTCGCGTTCTTATCTCGCGAGGCAAGCGCGCGCGCGCGCAGCCAATTGAAAAGTCCCCCCCTATAGCGCGCAAGAAGCGCGCCGCGCGTTATACACATTCGAAATGGGCATTTGCCTTCGTTAGCGGGACTTATAAGTTTTTTTTTTGCATCGGGTTTTCCTCGCGAGTGCGTTTCCGCGGTTTCAGCAAGGCTTACGCGCGCGCACAGCTGGATGTTTAGTGCGCGTTTCTGGATGTGGACTTTCGTCGCTGGATTAGTGGGTATAGGTTGCTTGGAGTCTGTACCGCTGCTGCAGCGTAATTGGATTGGGCTGGGGTTTTTTCTTTTTTCTGTTGGTCAAGGAACGGCCTATAAAGGTCGTTTTAGGAGATCGACGTTTAAACCCGTATTTGTATGTATGAGCGAGCTTGAGATGTATGGGAATGCATTTGGTATGTTGGTTTTTATTAGCTGGTAGTTTAGGGGTATAAACAAGAATAGGAGAGACTGGGGTATAACGGGTCTCGTAGTGTACCGGGACACTAGTAATTATTCATATATAAAGGGTAGAATATTTGTCGCAATTATCTAATAAGTATGTGAAAAAATGATTGATTACGAAAATCAGATGTGATTTCTTTATTAAATTTTTTTGTGTTTGATTATTAGAAGAGCGAAAACTCCTTATGAGAGCTCTAACAGAAGGATTGCAATGATAGCAGGATATAAAACAGGAAATTAAAATCGTTTTACAGTTGTAAAAATGACATAAATTTTCATGAATGTAACTTTCTCTTTGATTATCATCAGTGGTTGGAAAGTATCTTAGATCTAATACAGTACATTTCAAAACGTGGGTTTCATTCTTCAATTGAATAGTAACTAAATGTCATTTCTAAAATTTATTTAAAATTATGCTTTTTATAATTTTGATGGGCATTGCATTTTAATGGTACCTTACAGCCAAGTATCCCCTACATGTTACTTACAATTTTCTTTTGAAATTAAACATTCCGATAGATGATGTATCTACAAGTAAGCAATTTAAAATAGTAGGGCAGTACTATATGTACTTTACTAATTATATTATTCCATGTAAAGATACACATTTAAATACATACAGTTTACACATGGAGCAATTTTATATTTACTGCAGTATTAAAGCACTAGTTCCGTAAAAACACTTATGATGTATTTTATGTTGAATATACCTTAATATATAAAATCCAATAGATTATAATTAGGAAATATTTCAGTAGCTTTACTACTATTAATTGACAAGTAATAATGAATAATATGTACAAATAATGTTGAATAAATTTTCGTTCTGGAATAAATATATTTGATGCCAAAAGAACATCTAGTTATAATTTAATTTATTATTTACGCGAATAACTACTTAAATTCCAATCTATATTACATCAGTAAGATCAAGCCAATAAAGTTAAAGAGGATGAAATAATCTTTGGTTATAATCATTTACGGCAATACAATCAAGATTATCTAGATAGATTAAAATCATAAAAGTTTTTTATATAAATTCGTCTAATCACTGGACTTTAAAACTTAAATGCTACAAATTATTTACGATATAAGAAAAATCAAAATTATTTGAAAATAGGATTAAAAGATTATACTGACGAAAAATCAAATTAAAAAAATCTGTAATATCATATATGCTGGAATTAAAAATGAAAAATATGTCTTCAGCTTAACTCTAATTACGTTAATAGTCATTCTTTCGCACATGTCCAGCAGATAAAATCCACATACAAATCTAAATATATCCCATTCCCACCTAACGAGTTACATAACTCCGGTCTCTTATATTTAATCACTCGGAGAATCGTCATGAGCCGGAATCCTGAGGGATTTTTTACGCGGCCATGGGTATACGCCTGGTGTATTTTTTGCCCTCGCAGCCCCATATATAGTCAAAAGAAGCCTCCCTGGTTCAGCTCCTTATGTCTCGACGTCGACGAAACTTTGGGAATCGTGTACGCGGCGGATGGGATGACGGCATTTTCTCGCGCACAGCCGCAGCAGCAGCAGCAGCAGCAGTCGCGAAAAGAAGAATAAACAAGAAGGGGCAACGACGTGTGAACGAAAGTCGAATAAATGAATGGAGGCGAATGGGAACGTCGTCGCTTCGTCGTCGTCGTCTCGAGCACGTTGTATGCGTATACGGGGTCGCAAAAAGGAGCGAGGCAAAAGAGGAAGAGAGCTCGGCGCGTATATAAGCGAAATGACAGATGCTACTCTCACGGAATGCTTTTCCGGACCTCGGCACACCGAACACTTGGAGTCTCAGCCTCTCCTTCTTTTTCTTCTTCTTCGCTCCGTGGGCTTCTGCCCGTCTCGGGGGCTCTTACGCGGGCGCTTTACGCATGGCCTTTTAATTGATTAATTTAAATGTTCCGAATGTCAGCGGCAGCGCGCCGACGACGAGGACGGAGACGGAACATATGATTATCAAGTGCCACTTTTGCCATGGCGCGGGCCGTTTAATTGATCGCGAGGCTCGTTAAAGGCGCACCGGGGGCCAGTGCACCTTATGGGAACGGGCGTGAGCTTGCGAACGCGCGCGCAAGCGCTTTTTTCGACGGATTTACGCGACTGCGAGTTCACACGTTCGAGTTTCGGGGAGTCATTATAGCGATTCGTGGCCCGACAGCGTTGTGCAATTTGGGTATGTCATATGGGAAACGTGTCAATATGTGGATCGATGATGTATTTGTACTCTGATTAAAATGTATCCTGTTCGTCTTTTTTTCTTTCTTTTCTTTCTTTTCTTTTCTGATTTGTTGGTTCAATTCTAATCTATAATCATTAAAAATTTATGAAGAAAAAGGACTTTAATTATTCTCAAAGTTGAGTTTGGGAAGAGGAGAACGGGGCTAACTTCGAAGTTAACTAGTCGAAGGCGATTTTGTTATACGACCAATACTAGGCTCTTTCGCGATGCTTAGAATAGCTGTATTTAAATTTTCGCGCCGTTGCGCGGAGTTCCCGGCAGTGTAGTTCGCTCGCCGCCGCCAGGCGGCGTCGCCTCTCTCGCAGTAGGAGTAGCGCAGCGAGGCGCATATTCGGGGGTCCAAGCAAAGTAGTCCCCACCTGGTGGTTGGATTTAGAACTACTGAAAGTTATAAGAAAACAGAGGTCTCATAACCCCAAATAAACATTAGTAGAAAACTATTTTAAAGTTAAAGAGTTTGAGCTGATAAAATGGAATTACAATCAATTCAAATAGTTCCAAAATGATATGAGACCCTTTATAACTGACTAGGTTACAAAAAATAATTAATTTATTCTTCGCGTTTAAACTTGCCTCCACGAATCACGTGACTTATTATAACTTTCAGCAGTGATTGCAGCGTGTTCTGACGGGAATTGGACCCCTGAATAGGGCCGGCCGGGAAGGGACTCAGCCTGTTCCTCCCCCCTCGTGATTCTCACTTGAGAAACATACCGAGTTACGCTTAGAGACGACTTCAGGGTTAATTACTCGAGTTCGAGAATAAATCACGATATTGTTCAATTACACAATTTGTTTAATTATTTCTTCACACTCCGTTTCCTCCACTTCCATATCTACCTATACAATGAGCTTGTCTCAACGCCGATGAATGTCGCCGGGCTGCTCCTCTCGGAGCAGCTCTTAGGCTCGTAGAGAGCTAGGTAGAGGGGTCAGTGCTGTGTCCTCCCTCTACCCAACGAGGAAGCTAGGCTAACAACGACGCGGGACTCAACCTCCGGTGGACGACGAGCGCCACCAACGCTCCAAGCGCTCCATGCGGGTATTCTAGCACCGCCACCTTCGAGGGAAGGACGACGCATTTATCGGTGGATCCTTCGCCTCTGTAGGCAACCAGGGCCCTGCCGACACGTCGCTCTCCGCTTAGCGACTTCACCAGAGCTACTGGATATGGCTGTACACGTCATCTTCCTGCTCTCTCACCATCCCACCACCAGGCGTACAGGCGTACAACAATTTGTACATTGAAGAAAGTTTAAATCAAACTGTTTATTTAGACTTATGAACAAGTACTTATATTAACGACATATGATAATGTAACTTTGGATAAAAGTGATAAGGCCAGCTTTGTTATTTTTCAGACATTATTCGATTTTTTCAAATTTTTACTTTATAATTAGGTGTTTACATCAAACTATTTATAAATAGTTTTACTCTCGGTTTGTATTAAAAAGTGGAAAATTATTTTCACAATGATTTTTTTGTTAATAAGCTAATACGTGAGGCTAAGTTATTCTGCGGGTGAAAGGCATAACGTTATAAGTCCACTATTTGTGTTTTTGAGATTCTAAGGTTTAAAGTTTTTACTTAGCATTTAAATCATAATTTAAAAAAAAATTATAAATAGTAAATATGAACACTTTTTTTTACACTTGATTTTTTGCGGTTTTATCTGAAAATATACTATACACTGAAAAAAGCATATCGTAAATTTCATATCGTAAAATTATGATATCGTAAATTTTTCGGTTCATATATCGTAGATCAAATTCCTTTCAATCCAATGTTGTAAAATCATGAGCAACGAATCTGTACGTGATATTTCGCCTATTAAGAGAAATTAAACTATTTAAAGTTGCATTTTTAATGTAGAAATTAAGATTTCAAATTTGTAATTTTACGATATCATATCGCATTTGACGATGAATAATTACGATATGATGTTGCGTGAGTTACAATATATATCGCATGAGTTACGATATACTTTTCTCAGTGTAAGAATACCAAAATCACTCAAAACTCAATTTACAAAAGAAGTGGACTTATGTTGTTATGCCGGAAATCCACAAAAATAAACATATATATTATTTCCATAATACGGAATTTAACAAAATTTATTTTGAATTTGTTTGAAATCATCAGCTTAGCGAAAACGAGCTTTTAATCCATTGAATTGCAGTATTTCAAAAAGTTCAATTACCTACATATTTGTTCCATACCTCGACGACCCTTACGAAAAATAGTGCGCGTTTTGGGGTTCTCGTGAAGACTTGACTTACGATTTGCGGCTTTACGACGGAGACGAGTAGGCTTCAAATTTCATGCTGAATTTGACAAAACAAAACATGAGGGTCACATAATTAAATATGTCTATTTATACATGAATTTTTGAAAAGGTTAATATGTTATAAATAAGTGTTATATTTGACTTGACGAAAAATCTTAAAACGTGCTACTTAGTCTTTATCGCAAACTCATTCGTATAGCGCCTTTTGGCATAGTAAAATATATCATTCAATAAAATCTTCTTTCTATAGCTAATCTTATTGGATGATTTAAAAAATGTTCAATACCAATTTAGCCCAAATTAATTTCAATGTGGTGCAAAGTTGGACAAAAAACTTTTGTATCTAATATTTGAAAAACATAATAATTCATTATTTTAGGTAACAATGGACGCATTATTACATAACTATTTATAATTTATTATAAATTTAGTGATTATATAGACAAAAAGTTGTTGTGCATAGTTTCGCAAAGTTTTAAATTATGACTAAAGTTAGTTAGTTATGTTTGAAAACCACGTACACGAGTATAGTTTTCTATGTACGATCTCAGCAGACGAATTCTTGGTTTGCATAGTTTTGTCAATAATCTTCAATTGGCTGCCTGTCGCTTATTATTACTCGAGTTATGCGAGCTATTATCATAGAAATTTAGATCGTTTTAACGGCTGATGAGAATCTGCACCACAACCCAAATTTATATTACAGTAATTTTTACAACCAGTCGATTTCTTTCAGAAAAAGGTTTACAAGTGGCAGCAACGGATGTATATATAGAAAGCAACAAGTTGGCGCCCAATTTAGCAGCTCGCTCTTCTCTCTTCTCGACCCACCGCGGACCGAAGCCTGCAAAGTTTACATTTTTCGAGCCTTTTTCGGATTCCTCTTTACGTCCGAGAGAGCTCACCCAAGCAAAGGGTTTTTTGCCTCCTAATGCTGTGTCCTTCCTTCTTCCTCCGCGCAGCTTCTCCTCCATAAGCTCCGCAGTCTCGTTGTCATAACACGACGGTTGGCGCCCCTTTGAGGTCCGCGGCTTCTCGCTCATCCGTCCCAGCGGAGCCTCGGTATTTATCCTGAGCTCGAATCGAAAAGGCCTCGACTCAAATTTCAGACCTAACCGGAGAGAGAAGAGAAGAGGAGAGAGAGAGGAAGGCCTGTGCAAATATAACGTCTCTGTCCGCGGTAAAAAGTCGCCGTAAACACAGACGGAGGGGATATTTTTATTCCCTGATTATGCGCGATAAGTTTAGTCTGCTCGTTCGTTTTTACAGCGTAGATCGCTGCTGTGCGATTGCGGAGAGATGGATGGAAAAAACAACATACATTGTTGTTCTTTACGTCTCAATTTCAACTGCGAATATTTTACAGTTCATCTGCGTATGAAAGGAGCGATAGACAAAGTTTTCAAAATTATTTGTATTTGTACAAGATTGTTAATAAATATGTAATGTGTTTCTTTGAAAACTGTATGTGCATACTCTGGTGAAACAGACTTTATTTTCAAACTACATAGTAATTAACTAAAATACTTAAAAAACAGTTCAGCTTTTTAGTCCTGATGAAACTCTTTTCATATTATTCAAGCATTTAATAGAATAGAGAAATTAATTTTTTAGTTTTTTAGACATTATCAAGCATATAAAAGTAGCTTATGACTTAAACCAAAAGTTGAGCTAATTTCTGACTAGCAAATAAATAGCAAACATGCTTTCTGATACAAATATGAATAAAAACCAATATTTGTCAAAATATAATTACTTGCTAAATTTGAAATAATGAATATAATGAAATATTGAAATATTTGATTATAGTAAGTATACCATTACATTATTTAAAATTAAGAGGATAGTAACTTTCACGTATGGCACAATACTAAAGGTGAAACAACAAATTAGATAGTTACAATACGTTCATAGTTCTAAATTTAGGAAATGCTGGGGGTAAACCCAACTTTTTCCAATCTATAGGAGTATGATAACAGGAGTCTAAATTTTTATATGACGCCGCAAGTAAAAAATCATTTTATAAATAGTTCTTACTTGTAATTTTGTAAATTATCTTGCTCAATATAGGTAACGAAAACGTGAAAATTTAATTTGAATATTATAAGGTTAGGAGACATAATTATATACACCATTATATGCTAAAGAAACGGGAGAGAGAGTATTTATTTGTAACAAAAAAAACTATAGTCATTCAGCGTGTCCATTCTATTTTAAAGTCCATTTCTTATAGACGAATTTCTACTAACGTATACAAAAATATAATAATATCTATAAATAAAGATGTTGTTCAATTTACAACGATTTTCTATAAAAACATGCAAATCCGCATTTAAACGAGCCACCCAAAACAAGGCATAAAAACACTAACACACTTATTACAATGCCTACTCCTGTCAGTCCTAAAAGTAAAGAACGAAGAAGCGGTAACCTGTTCCAATGCGCCCCTCCGTTGTGTGTTAAAATTCGACTATTGAATTCCAAGCAAGCGCATATATAGAACTCCCAAACAGGTATAATTTCACAATGCTGTAAAAGCATCGCTCGCGCGCGGACAAAGCACAAAAAGCTAAAGACCGCGGAGAGCGAGGAAAAAGTGGGAGGGCGGGCCTTAAAAGCCACTGCCATCCATTACATCAATTTTCATACGTAGAAAGGCATGTCCTCTCCCCGTTTTGGTTATGCGCGCATACGCAAGTGGTCGCGCGCGACTACTGCTCTTCACTTAACTTTTATCTCACGTGCCGTCTCGCCGCGTATAGGGAGGTATAATACGGCTCGCCGCGAGAGTTCCAGTTCCGGGGCTCGCCGTATGTACAGCCGCGACGGCGGCATCGTCATTTCTCTTATTCTCTTTTCTTTTACCGTCTGCGAAGCCGGCAAGTATACCTATCTCTAAGAAGCGAGCAGCCTCGATATTTCAGGTGTAACGGGCCGAGATAAAGGGAGCGCGCGCGCTCGATCTTTTTGCGCTTTGCATGGCACAGCAACGCGCGGAGCCGTGTCCGCTTTTATCACTCGAAATGATTATTTGCTTGTTTACTTGGTGAGGAGCTCGTGCCTTTCGTACACAGTTGTTTGTTGACTTGAATGAACTTTTATTTTCTTTTGTAACTTTCAGTTGTGCAATTTTTTAATAGTAGGCTGATATGATTTAAAGTGATTGAAAAAATATACACTTTTGTATCAATGGAAATTAATATAAATAGAATTAATTACCTTTAATTGAAGTGGTCTGAGATGTCGTACGCTTGATTTGCTTCTAAGTGATGTTTGATTAAAGATAATACGTTGTATTATAAAGTACATTCACTGTTCAAATAATTGAATTATATGAAAATTATATAACTTTGTGACGTGATTTGTTTTCTGATATATGAGGAATTTTACAAAAAATCTGCACCTTATCGGTTCAAAAAATAATAAAAAAAGTGTGTGTACTTATGTACACACGTCAGATGTTTTATAATATCTTTCGTTATTGTCATAATATATGAAGATTTAGAGGGATAGATATATATATGGCTATATATGAATCCATTAGAACATCATAATGAAACTTTTGATATGTCCACATAAGTACATATTATATACTAAGTATAAAGCCATATATGGGCAATGAGCATACATGATCATAAACGTTCATATATGCAAGGAAGAAAGGTTACAATTGAAGAAAAAAATAAGTTTGATGATGAACACAAGCAATTAAATATTGCCATTCTAAAAATATATTTTAACTCGAAATAATGTTCAACAAATCTGAACGCTGACAGTTCATTAATTTATTACAAATTTTGATTTAAATATTGTTTTAAATTAATAAATTTATTTTTTTTATGAAAATGTCTTTTTGATGATTGTTAGATATATAAATTGAAATGAAACATCGTCTTTCTTTTAACGCACATATTTTGAACATGTTTGACGTATAAAAACATTAATTATTAGATCCACTTTTACTATGCAAGATATATCAATCAAAAGGAAAGCACATTTACTAGAATAGATTAAAATATTATTTCTGAATTTTTTAAAATGAACGAATTTAGAAAAATATGTATTCAGCATTAGCAAAACTTTCTTTCTTTCCGATGAGTTTTTATTAGCGGTTTTTCGATTTTTGGATTTTAATTTTTCGAAATTTGTAATACCTTCCCTGGTAGAAACGTTCCCCATATGTTCGCCAGATTTTACTCTATTTTATAGGGAATGGCCAATTTCTGCTTAAAAGTCTGGCCAGAAACCCCGCTACCTGTCGACGTTTTCTCGTCAGAAACCTGACCAACTTATGGTTAATGGATAAATAAATAAAAAATAACGTTTAACGAATTTTTATAAGTTAATAATGATTATTATGTCATGGATTTAATAGCTTATTGTTAATAGAATGCTAAGATATATTTGGGATAGATTCGAAATAAAAACTAAAAACTTATTTCATTAAAAGTTTTTTTAAGGTTAGAGTTTTATAATTAAATAAGACATAAAAAAATCAAATAAATAATCGAATAAAAATTTGCATGCTGTTTTAACGCAGAAGTACTATAATGGGATTTACATTTTCAATAATTTTTTAGGGTTATGTAAGCTATTTAGATTTTCTATAAATTTCTGGTCAGATGCTGGTTTATTTCTGGCGAACTATTAGGAAACGGATCTGCCCAATAGATCGTGAACCGACCATCTAATATGCTCAATTTTCTACCAGGGTTAGAAATAATATCATCGTTCCAGCAAAAAGGCATTTAAAAACGTAATTTTTTGTTTAATTGAAAAAATTTGAGTCTTGAACTTTTTCTTATGTCGAGATAAAAATAATTTTGTAAGAAAAATCGATTTTCTTTCTCTGACGATAACTCAAGTAAATCGGCAGCATTTTATCTGAAACTTTACAAAAAAGTAGTTTTTTACTATCACATGATGTGTATGTTTTTTTCAGATCATTAGTTAATTTATTTTATAAATTGATTTATACAAAAGATTAAATGAAGTGTACTTCGCAAACAAAAATATTAAAAATAGCACATTCAGTTTGACTAGCTATATACCAGATAAGCCTCCGTAAGTACATACGAGGTCTGTCCCAGAAGTATCCGACCTACGTTCATATCTTCGCGCGGAGAGCCTCAGACGACCTCTGGAGGGTACGAACGTCACCAGCAACTCCTAACCTTGTCGTCAGTAGCCTGAGATACCGATGAAACGCCTTAGTTCCCGCGCAGCGTGTATTTGTTTACAACGACTTTTTTGCGTTCGTCGCAATTTGCTTATTGCTAAAAATGGCAGAACGAACCGAACAGCGAATTTGCATAAAATTTTGCTTTAATCTCGTTAAAAGTTGTGCGGAAACTATTGAAATGTTGCAAAAGGCCTTTAAAGATGAGTGTATGGGCAAAACACAAATAAAAGAGTGGTTATAGGCGGTTCAAAAGTGGCCGCATATCTGTTGACAGTGATCCTCTTTCTGGTCGACCTTCGACGGGAACATCAAGTCAATGTTGATTGTCTTTTTCGATTATGAGGGCGTTGTGCACCACGAATATGCCCCTACAGGCCAGGCAATCAATAAAGAGTACTACGTTGAAGTTTTGAAAAGATTACGTAATGCAATCAGGAGAAAACGACCGCAACTTTGGGAAACCGGTGACTGGCTTCTTCATCACGACAATGCTTCAGCGCACGCATCAAACCTTGCGCAGCAGTATTTATTGAAACACAGTGTTGCGCAGCTCCGCCAGCCTCCATACAGTCCTGATATAGCTCCCTGCGACTTTTGGCTGTTTCCTCGATTGAAAATGCCGCTTAAAGGACATCGATTCGACAATAAACAGACTGTTGAAACTAATGCGACGAATGCACTAAAGGCGATTCCGAAGTCTGACTTTCAAGAGTGCTTTAATAAGTGGAAACATCGATATGAGCGTCTTGTTCAATCAAATGGGGACTACTTTGAAGGATGCCACCCCCCGGATGACGAAGAATAAATCAAGCGCCGAGAAATCGAGGTAGGTCGGATACTTTTGGGACAGACCTCGTATAAATATATTAACTAAATTCATGAAAAGAAGTAAATTATTTGTTCGAAAGAATAATAAATAAATCGTTTTTTATATAAAAGAAACATTTGTTGTTTTTATTTTATTACCTCTCAAGCGTTTATATTGAACAACATAATATATAATTTATCTAAAGTATATTTAACATTCTTTAAAGGTTATGGCCAGTTAATGGGACTTGAGAATTTAGACGTTGGGACAGCCATTTTCGACTGGCCATGTATTGAGATATTTGATAATTTTTTACTTTATAATTAATTTAGTATTGTAAAAAATGTTCTTCTCTTTTTATTAGATACAAAATGTTAGTATATCTCGATATGCAAAAGGGTTTTTACATTAAAAATATATTTCTGCATTAGATTTTCAAAAGATTTGCTTGGCGTGCTTAAACGACCAGGTAAATGTACGTTTACCTTACCTTAACACACAAGGAGACATGAAGTTTTGTAATAGTATCCCGCAGAAAATATATTATTTTGTTCTTTATGAATTATAGATGAATTAATTTATTTTAGTAAATTTATTTCTGCTTAGTCAATATCAAAGTACAGTGTGATGCTATGATAAAGTGCTATGACGAATAAATATTATATTACTGAAAATAGTTAGGTGATTAATTATGTGATTTTTTACCTGATGAATTAACTAAATTACCATGATATGTCACCTGAAACCACAACCTAATATGTCACCTAATATATCACCTGACATTCTTCCTGATATATCACCAAAACAAACACTTTAAGTCACGGTTTATTAAAATTCGTGCACTGGTCGAGTCTGTATGTTTGTATGTATGTAACAAGAAAACTAAATGTAAAGTTTACATCTATTCAAATGTATATATATACAAACACTTGCTTAAATTAAGGTGATGCTAAACCCTCTTGTTACCGTTAAAAACGAGGAATCACTTTTTTTATTTAATTTTGAATTTTGAGAAAATATCTCTCTAGGAAGTTGTTGTTTTTTAGTAGAACAATAACGTTTCAGAGATATTTATTCAAAATTGAAAATAAAATGAGAAAAGTGGTTCTTCATATTTGTCGATGACTGGTGACATTAGCATCACCTTAATCACACAGTCTTCCATTGATATATGTTTTCATTTTCTTCACCGAGATCTACTTTTCCACAAGTTTAACACGACCGAAACATAAAATATTACATTAATACAATAAGTTAAAGTACACACACTTCATATACCCTACAAAATTATACTTTTTAAACTATAAACTAGTAACTGACTCATTTTTCTTTTAATATCCAATCTCTTCTGATAAATATCATGATATTTTATTTAACTGTTCTGGCATGGAAATAACTGATCTGCTCAAATATTTGAAATGATTTTTTGCAGCGGTGTTTGTTTTCATCCATCTCTCCGCAATCGCACAGCAGCAAACGAACGAGCAGACTAAACTTATCGCGCATAATCAGGGTAATAAAAATATTCCCTCCGCCTGTGTTTACAGCGACTTTTTACCGCGGACAGAAACGTTACATTCGCACTGGCCTTCCTTTCTATATTAGCGAGATTGTGCAGCCATCAGGCGGCTCGAGCTCGATTCGGCGCTCTCTCCCCCGCCGCTCCCCGCGTGCTTGGCGCTGCTGACACCCGCTGATGGCCTGTGTGCTCCGTTCTCTCTCTATCTCTCTCTCTCGCCCAACCGCGCGCCTCGCTCTCGCAGTATATGCGTGTAGGTATACGTCGATACACGTGTCGATGGATATATTATACGGTCGATGGATCCTCCTTAAACACGACGCAGATCTCTTTCGTCGCAACAGGCATAAGCAGTAACCCGAATATAATCTTGCTGGGTTGATAGATGTGAAAAGGCTTCAATATGAATAATTTGATCAGAGTTCAAGATTTTGAAAAGCAAGCTCTTAATATTTTGACACCAAGTGTTGGAGACTTTTATTCAAGCGGTGCAGGGGAAGGAGTTTCGTTAAACTTAAACAGGGACGCATTTAAAAGGTATGTGGAGCGTTTATGGCGGTTTGAAAGTTGCATAAATATTTAAATTTGGCTGTTTGGATTTCACCGACCGAGAAATGAAAATTAGCTATAATTATGAAATAAAATTGGCTGTACTATGAAATACTTAGATTTAGATAAAACGCAAACTCACTCAATCTACATTTATTTTCAATAACTTTGTAGGATGCCATTGATTTTGACGTCTGAGACTGTGTACAGAAGTCTATCATTATCATTCAATGATGAGAAGTGATTTTAGGTTTTGTTTAAATATAAGGGTTCATAAAAATATAGTCAGTTTTTCATTTCTCAATCGGTAAAATTCGGTAGTTTGTAAAAAATATGAAATAATAATGATTTCTAAAATTAATTTTGTTTAAACTCTTTATGCTTTTCTTTTATATCTTCAAGCGGTTATAGTCAATATAAACGTGAAAATAAATTTTAATTTGTCTTCGTCTAATTTAGCTTTTCGCTCCTTATTTAAGGTGATGTTAAACCACTCTATTACCACCAATACAAGGCAAATACGGAGAAACACTTTATTCATTTAATTTTCAATTAGACACAAAACTCGCGTGCATAAAACCACAGTGCTTCGTGACAATGGAGCAACCTCAAAAACGGATAAAATTGGAAAATGCAGTTTTTTTAAAAAGTGCTGACGTCATGCTGAGACTGACGTCACACGATTATTTATTTATTTACAAAATGTTATTACCTATAGTGCCCCGTGACAATCTAGCAACCTCAAAAATGACTGAAATCGAAAAAATGCAGTTTTTTTAACAAGTGCTGACGTCATGCTGAGACTGACGTCACATCATTTTTTGTTTGGTCCTAAATTATTAATTAACTACAATACCTCATCAGAGCCGAACAACCACTAAAACAGTTGAATTTTACGAAATTCGAGACTTTTAAAAAGTACTGAGTCACGATTTCGATGACCGGAGGAAAATCATGCTGTGTATACAGACTCTTATCTGACCACGGATGTAGTATATCTATACTACCTCCGTGTATGTACCACAATATAGATTTTTTTTACTTTAATCCAGGCCTGGCCCCTCAAGGAAAATGACGTGGAAGATTTGGTAAAAAGGTATTTAAAACAATCTTCATGGACAATAAGGTAAATGTTCCAGTAACTGGCCACTTCGTAACACGAACATTGTTTATCTAAAATATAAAGCATTAAAATCAATTTTAGACCGAAAAAACTTTTATTTATTAAAATATATTAATATTATCTCTCAAATAAAAGCGGAAAAACAACATTTCTCACGTTATTAAGTAAATTATAAATCAAAACGTTAGATAGTTCGACATACCAGTATATGGCCATACTAACTCGACTGGTCCGAGTGTCCAACTTTTGATGTCCTTGTAACTGGCCATGACACTTATAGCGTTATAAAAAGATTATAATGGGACAAACTTAGTAGCTTACAAAGCAAAAGGATTAAAAGTTACTAAAAGTGCGATACACAACGAAATATTTGAGAACAATTAATAATAAAAAATTGAATAAGTAGTTGTTAAGGCTTAGGAGTTTAAAAAGAAGACAGTTTATTTGTAATTTTAAGATAAATTATTTATTTTTTTTAGTTATAAAATAAAAAATTCATTTTCCAAATAAGTTCAACAGTTTTAGAATTTGAATCTACTAAATAATTTATTTTTTGTCACGCTTGCACGAAAACGCGTTTTTTATACCTATGCCTGTAGGAGGACTAAAGTGGCCGTTTTTCGACCGGCGAAAGGTAAAAAGACTAGCGAGAAAAAAATTATATATACTCTTGTTAATACTGTACTAACTCTAAATATGTGGTATCATCCAGATGCTACCACATGTTTGCAGGGGGGGGGGTGGACTTAGTTAAAGCCCGATTTTGCACAAATCAAGCTACCCTAATGTTCAGGTTCTCTTAAATATGTAGTATAAAATTAAATATATCATCCGGATGATACCACATGTTTATTAGAGGGGCCTCCATATTTAAACCCTTTAAATTAAAATTTTTAAATCTAACAGGAGCATGTTTACACCGCGTCACCACCGAAACGTAAAATATTACATTAATACAATAAGTTAAAGTATACACACTTCATATACCCTACAAAATTATATTTTTTAAACTATAAACTATTTCGCTTCATACGCATAAGAAAGCACGTAATCCAAACATGTATTACAAGAAATATGCTATAAATATAATATTTTACTATTTTTAGATCAAGTATACATACGATTGTATACTTACAACAAATTCAGGTAACGAAAATCGAAGCTTTTACCAGAGAATATAGCAACATCTCTACGCAATATTCTGTGGCCAGGTACTAGGACAAACGAATAAGCACGCTAGATGGCACTTGATTAATAAGTGGCCGGGCGATCAGTTATCGCGGGCAAACACGATTTTCATGTACAAGTATATAGCCACGTTAAGAATTGTTGAAAAAAGAAAATAAATATCTAATTTTGCGTTTTATATCCGTTGTAAATGATCTTAAGATTCTGTAATTATATTTATAGCAGAAATACGTTTTATTAACATAATATCGCCTTAACAAGTATGGTACTTATTAACCGACTTTAAAAATGAGGTTCTATGTTTAACTCGTGTTTTTCTTCTCTTTTCTTTTTTGTGTATGTCCAACGAATACTAAGGGAAGGTTGGACCGATTTTAAACATTCTTTTTGAATTCAATAGAACATCAGCCAGCGGTGGTTCCATAAAACTTTCAAAAGGTACTGCCGCAGTACAAGATCAATATAAGCCCAAAAACCGTTTTTTATTCATCGATGATTCCAGTGTGTCTTACTTATTCGTTTAAGTATGTGAACAAAATTTATTTTTTACAAATGACAATAAATTTTGTAACACTATAAAATTATTTATTTTTTCTGATTTCGTATGTTTATAAAAAATTACAAATAAGAATTCGATTGTTTAATAAAAAATGACCGCAACGTTCTCGAGATATAAGCAATCAAAATTAAAAAGAAAATGCAACTTAAAATATTTTAAAAGATAAAAGACCTCATAGTCTGGGCTAAGAGATTAGCCAAGGTATATGATTCAGAAATATCGCCGTTTAAGAAAATAAGAAGTTTTCGTGTATAACAAAAGAAGAAAGATACCCTGGTAGAAAATTATCTAGTTTTATCGAGGCCCTCGATTATTCCCGTGGCAAACTAGATAGATCTACATAGTTCTAGATTAATTTTCCACCAGGGTAGCTTATAACAAATTTCGTGTCAGAGAAAATAGGTAATCATTTCTAACATACCAAAATAATTTACCTCTTTAATTGCAGAATATCGTAAAATAGAATTCGTTATAAAACGAAAACGAGTCGACGAATCTTAAAATTTCCTTTTAATTCCTAATCTTCATTAAAAAACGAAAAAAATGAACCCCAGTTATATATATATATATATATATATATATATATATATATATATATATATATATATATATATATATATATATATATATATATATATATATATATATATATATAAGCAATAAAAAGAATTTTATTAAAAAACATAACCTCAAATATCTTAAAAATGAAAGTTCTCATGATCTGGGCAAAGAACTTTGCCAAGATATAGTTAAAAGCTACCTTTTGGAAATTTTCAAAGAGAATAATGCCGTTTTACTTAAGTTATTAAACAACATAGAAAACCGATTTTTTTTCAAAATAATTTTTTTCTCAGCAAAAGAAGAATAAAATTGTTCAATAATTTTACTGAATATTCTACTCAATGTTACTGAACATCTCAATTTTTTTCAATATATTGGAAAAAGTTGGAATTCAATTATTGGAAAAAAGGAAAAGGTAAAAAAACCTTAAAAAACTAAAACCCAAGAATCAGAAAATCGACAATAAAAAACAAAAACCATCGAAAAATCAAAAGTTGTATTCATCAGCCCCCTTCGTACGTCAAAGACAAAAAAAAGTGAGCCCTGTAACATTAATTTTTATCGTGGATTACTCGAGATACAAAAGGATACACACACACAGACACACATGCATACGCCCAGGCACACCCACGCACAGGCACACGCACACGAATACAGACACACACACATACCAACCCATACACACATACATACAAACATTTTCTAAAAATAGTGTATTTTGATTGCCAGTGGTCCAAATCTAATATTGCCACAATGATTGTTATGAATTCGCCAGTTTCGCCAATATTGCATATAGCTTATCTAATCTTGATGCATCCTGTAGATAACATTGCCACACCCGAGCTCCGTAGTCCACGTACCAGCTACGTTTATTGTGGTTTTTTTTAGCCATATCATGAAAAATACCGCGTTTAGAAAAAAAGTTTAAACTAAAAATTATTTACTGCATTTATACGCATAAATTTACGTCTTGTGTTTTCCTATAAAATGAATACTTTTGTCAAAAATTGGCGAGTTAACTTTTTACCCTATACGTCTTATAGTTTGTACTGTTCAATTTTTACGTATTTTTATAAGAATTACGAAATTTTTCAATGGTAATTATATTGTTGATTTTATCACGTAGAATTAGAATATCTCTGTGGGCAAGTTCGCATAAGCCACAGTTTATTATTAACAAATTATGGGTTTTTGGCCATATCTTAAAAAATACTGCCGAGGGGTTGGGGCGGAGTCTGTCCCGCCAGTAAAAAAAAATATACTTATAAATCATTAAAAAAATAAATTAAGAAAATTATATAACAATTAATAAAACATTATTAACTTTCTTATACTTTTCAAAATTTTTAAATTTTTTCAAATTTTCTTTAATTATTAAAAACTGATTCAATCTCTTAAAAAATTTTCAATTGTTACAAAATTTTTTCAAGATTTTAAAACTTTTAAATTTACTCAAATTTTACAATTTTAAAAAAAATGTAATCCAGTAACGGGATAATCGTCCTTTGTAAATAAAATTTCACCTACCATTGTAAAAGGTAAAGCGTGCCCAAAGTAAATATTTTGCGCACGCTTTGAATAGTGCGGGAACTGGGTACTTTGCACACGCGGTTTGGAAATAGTACATTACGCAACTAGTGTGCGAAGAGGCTAGATTATCTTGACGAGGGTAAATGAAGGTTAGGTAGGTGACAATCACACGAGTCGAAATAACCTGAGCGCACGTTTTGCGTATAAAATTTGTCTCAACACGTGCGTGGCAGGCAAAACGAGTGGAAGACTGAGCATTCCGAGCGTCTTTGCCGGAGAGAGAGGAAATGGTCATTCCCTCCCGCTCCTGAAAATCTCTGAAAATAATGTAAAAATTTCATATTTTCCAAAATTTGAACTCAAAATTTTGAAAATTTTTTTATCTATATTTCGTAGGTCTGGTGGACGACTCGAAATGCCCATTTCCCCATTCCCTTTGCATGCATGAAAAAGGCCCTATTCACACACTTGTTAAAAAAAATACGATGTGTAACACGGGTGGAAAGGGCTTTTTCAGACTCGGATGATGATTGAGCACGAATGGAAGTCTCGTGCGCCGAAGGCGCCCGACATGTACACGAGTGCTCAAATCATCATCCTCGCTTAGAAAAAGCCCATTTTCCCCCCCTAATTGCACAATGTACTATTTCCATACGATGTGCGCAAAATCGAACTTTGTGCACGGTGTGTGGAAACATTATTTATAATATATATTTAGCCGAGGTGTTTGTGTGGTTTATAACTCAGACTTCTAACCAAGAAGTCCCAGGTTTAAATCCCGGGCATGTGAAATATTCAGAAATGATTTTTTCATATGTTTGTTACCACGACTCCAGTGGTTCGGATTCCACTTGAAATTGTAGCGCTAGTTATGATGCGTCACACTTCACCTACTACATTCTCCAAATGTAAAAGGGAGAAATGGAGGCATCATGACTGTAGGGAACGAGGTTTAATGGCGTGCAGGTAATAGATTACCTCTGCAAAATTCACTTCAACTTCGACATTGGATAAACAATAACAACAAAATTATTAGTCAATTAACAATTGCATATATTACCGTAACGGCAGTTATTTTTAATGTAATATTTTAGAATTCGAATACGTCCTCGAGTATTGAGAAATGTATCTAAACGGGACATTAGCACCACAATACTTGGAGAAAAAGTGTCGATGCCATTAGGCATCTCTCCAACAGGAATGCAAAAATTGGCACACCCTAGTGGAGAATGTGGCAATGCTAAAGGTAGGTAAATCATGTGAATGGAGCCATACTAATAAAAGACATTTCTTACTAAAACAAAATCTTTATGGATAAATAAAGTGAGTGTAAATAAGTTAGTGCTTTAATTCAAACTATTTACTTGTTAAAGAAATCAATAACAATATGCTACATGTAAATACTTTTTCATTTTTGCAAGTATTGAATGCTTATAAACATTTATTCACTTCTTGGTCGGCAAAAATCAAGGCTGGAAATTTTAATTTTGAATTGACTTTCGGACCCCCTTAATAATTATTCATTTTTGCAAGTATTGAATAATTATAAATATTTATTCACTTCTCGGTCGGTAAAAATCAAGGCGGGAAATTTTAATTTAGAATTGACTTTCGGACCCGCTTAATAAATTTTATTTTTTCGACATACTAAGTGATACATAATACTACTAAAATTGTATAGGGGAGACTGGAATATAACAAGTCACGGGGTATAATAGGTCACCAGCCACAATTCCTATATAAAGGGATAAAATGTTTTGTTTCGCGTGACAGTCTGCTTGTAAGTGGTAGTGTGACGTAATGTACTCTGTCTGGGCAATTATCCCCGAAGCAGAAAAATTTTGACAGCACAAAAAGTTTTTACAGTCGTAAAAATGACAAAAATTTGATGCATAGATAATGAATTTTCTCTTTTATTATCAGTGGTTGTAAAGTACCTTAGATCTAATATTAAGATTTATTAAGCATAAAAAAACATTGTGTCGATCTCTTACAATATTTTCGTGTTCATAATTAAAAAAGACCAATAATTTATATACTGTTTCATGATAACTAAATATGTGTGTGGGTGGCCCATTATATCCCAATACTTTTGAAATTGCGATTTTCGAAGTCATTTTATAAGTGCACTACTGGTGGATCGAAACATTAAATATTTACGTAAACATAAGTTTACCTACATTCTTTAATTCAATAGAAAACTAAATACCATTTTAGTTCATTTAAAATTATGCTTTTTATAATTTGTATGGGTCATTTCATTTTAGTGGCCCGTTATACCCTAGTCTCCTCTACATATATTATATGCTTGATATTATAATATTAAATTGTTAATTACTTTTTTGTTCATAATATTTTGTACTAAATTCACCAGATTCTTATCTGTATAGGTGGATTTATTATTATATATATACTAGTAGGTAATTAATTGTAATATTGTTTTAAAAATATTTCAGCGGCTGAATCTGCAAAAACCATTTTTATACTTTCCACATTTTCTAATACTACTATCCAGGATGTAGCACAAGCAGCCCCGTGTGCTATTAAATGGTTCCAAACGACTGTGCTTAAAGATCGGGATTGTACGCTTCATTGCATACGTAGAGCAGAACAAGCTGGCTTTAAAGCAATAGTAATGACTGTTGATGATCCAATAATACCCAAATCAAAATTTAATAAGGCAGAATGCGGTCCGAATCATGTAAGGTAATTTTTAACATAGTTCATTTATATAGTGACTAAAATATGTAGTACTAGTTAGTTACATCCCTTTAATCATAAAAGAACTGTGAAATCTTGAACGCTATCGTGAACTAAGATTTTTTATTAACATTTACCGAAACCAATAAATGTATCATATTTTTGTACAGGGCAGCTGTATATGAGGATTATTTTCTAACCAAAATGTCAAGTAAAAACTTGGGTGACGTTAATGACGTACGTGAACGCATATTAAAAATAATCGACGACTCTCTGACTTGGGAAGCTGTCGAATGGATGAAAAGGTTGTATTATTCGCTCCTATCTAGATTGGCAGTATAATGTTGGAAAATTTACTCTATGTCTTATGGGGAATCTATATAAAATTGAAATAACAACAAAATAAAAGCTATATTCTCTATATTTCTTTTACAGTATACAGGTGTATAATAACACCATTTATTGCGTGTGAAAAAATACACTATTACACTGTTTAATGTTCGTATTAACACTTTCTTAGGATGTTTTTTGAGGTTACACTATATATATATGATTCTACCGTAACTGTCCCAGTTTAGCTTTAAAAGTATCCGAAAATTTATTAGACCAACAGACTTTTTTCTCCATAATTATTTCTTAGAGTTTGAGGATTTTTCGTACTCATAATAACATTTAAAGCAAAATACTTGAATTATATGATGTTATCAGGGGACGGAACTGATAGGGACGGAATTGACATTCTAGGTTAAAAATATTCGTAGCGTATATTTATTATTAAAAATTTTCCGCATAGATCATTCTTATGTCCACAAATACTACGAGAAAATGCATTTTTTTGACTAACGAACATAATTTAAGTAGATGGTCTACAGGGGGGGGGGGGGGGGGGGCGGAACAGACTGAAATTTCTGTACGTTACAAAATTAAAAAATCTTCTTGTGCGCGTTTGCAATTTTTCAAACCTTTGACAATTCTGACATTTGTATTTGCGTACTCTGGATGTATACTTTGAAAATTCGTCGTTAGATACTTCTGGAAAGCCAAATAGGACGTATTTTAAAGCAAGTAATTATTATTAATTATTATCAAAATTTTGGTGCAAATCGCTGGATAAAAGTATGTATCCGGCTTTAATAGTAGTTAGTTGAATTGGCTTTAAAACTAATAAAAATATACATAATGCTCTCTACATTTTGCAATGTGTATGTGGAGATTTAACATATTCGTTTTTTTTTACGTAGTATATGGTTTCATATTGAAAATCGTGTTTTGGACACGGGACGGAACTAACATTTTGACTCTATATTTTATTGATTTATTCTAAAAGACAATCAACCAATCAGTTCCTGCATTTATCCAAGAATGTTGACAACATTATACACACATCATATACGTACATGCGAGCTCTGGAAGCCATCTGGGACCGTTATGGCAGAATCACCATTATACATCACGTTCCAATATTATTGTCAATTCTCGCCACCCCACGGGCCTAGATAGTTTCTTGTACCCCCCCCCCCCCACCCCCAACCGCATGCATGAAGCGAATAATATTTTACAACGATAAAATAAAAATGGTTGTATATAAGGGTAAATCTTTGCATCCTTTAATTTTTAGGTTTCAAAAATGATAAAAACTAAATATGGAACCGTTTGTGTGAAAATTTGTATGTGACTTCTGTAAACGCAATAGTTTTAATATAAACCCGTGAACAAGGCTAAAACAAGTAGCTTTAAGGTGTTCGTATAGTAAATTTTGAAAAATTTGCTAGTTACATGATAAAAATGAACTTAAGTTAACAAAATAAGCGTGTACACATCAGTTATTAAATACTTATTTACTCAAAAAATGCAAGTAAACATTTGTTACATAGAGGTTAACAGTTCCAGAGATTTACCTGTAACTATTTCGATACCCAACATGTAAATGGTACATTTATTAGTGCCATAAATAATTTTTTTTTATTCATATAGCATTACAAAACTACCAATAGTTTTAAAAGGAATTTTGACACCAGAAGATGCAATATTGGGAGTAAAACATGGAGCAAGTGCCATCATTGTTTCAAACCATGGTGCTCGACAGCTAGATGGAACACCTGCAACGGTATGCAGAATATATTTTTAAATTATTTTCCAAACGGTATGTTATGGAAGAAGCGGGTATTGCAAGCGCATCACCTATTTAATATTACCAACAAAGAATATTTCTTATCTATGTTATTAAAACAGAAAACAATTGAATTTTTAGCGGTCTTACAAGATAAATAAGTACAATATGCAACTTATTGTATATTTTAATAAACTCTAAATTTATCAAATATTTCAGATTGAAGCCCTACCAGAAATAATTAAAGCAGTGGGGGATAAAGTGGAAATTTATTTAGATGGCGGAGTTAGACAAGGAACAGATGTTTTCAAAGCTTTAGCACTCGGTGCAAAAATGGTAAATTTTATGATTCTTGTAATAAATTATAATAAAATTTTGTTTTCACCGTAGCATGAAAAGACTTTTGTTGTGACATACTGAACAAGTAACGCAAAAATTCCAAAATATCACCTTAACAAAAAAACTATCCTGTGATGCTAAAAATGCATAAGGAAGAAATCTCGTGTAGTTAAAAATAAATGCCGTACACAATTGTATAACACTAAAAATGTATAGCACAGAAATCTCGGGCGTTAAAAATGGTTGACGCATTAATTCCAATTATTTCTTATCCTTTTCACCATGACCGTTAAAACAAAATGATTTAGAACTTTTGATTATATATTATTTTGATGTAGATGTTTACCTTTTAAAACACTGATAAGTATAAAAGGCGTTCATTTTGACTAGGCTAGAACAATTTAAAATATGAAATTCAATACAACTGTAGCTATTTATTATAATTAATACATACAAATATTTAAAAACAATATAATATATTAAGTATGCAAAAAATATGTTATCAGGTTTTTATGGGGAGACCTATGTTGTGGGGTTTAGCTTGTGGTGGAGAAGAAGGCGCTCATTCTGTTTTGGAATTAATGCGACAGGAGATTATTGAAACATTTGCCTTAGCAGGTATTTCAGACCATTATCAAGTTTTATAACAATGATTATATAGTAGATATTTATACAAAAAAAAACTTGGTTTCAGGTTGTTCGAACGTGCAACAAGTTACAAAAGATCTGGTAGTCCATGAATCATATTACAGTCACTTTTAATAAATGTGTATTAATGTATAAAATAAAAAATATATGGGGCCTGCGGCGGCTCAGTCGGTAGAGTGTCGGATTCCCACGCCGGTGACCCGGGTTCGAATCCTAGTCTCTGCCGATTGATACAAGCACCTCTGTAAAAATTACATGTGCTTTGTTTACAAACACACCGCAGACCCCCGTCGTCGATTAGCACCACATGGAAGCACAAACATGGCGACGTTAAATAATAATAATAAAAAAAAAAAAAAAAATATCACCCAAATGCTACAACCATTAACAAAGAATGACTTTTTTCTATGTAGTCTTTTAAATGATAAGATAAAACCTAAACCATATAAGCTGTGAACATATAATTTTTTCTGAAATTTTCATTTCACCCCCTATCTTGTCACCCGCCAAGGCACACCTAAAAATTTTATATAAGACATCAAAATTTTAAAGCAATATGAGGTTTAATTTTGGATTTAATTTCTTTCTTTCTAATGTTTTGCAAACAAGGTGAATAATTTACTCTTTGGTAAAAGTGAGTTTTTCACTCTATTTAGAGTGAACGTATACGCGTAAAAAAATAATTATTCACGTTGTTTTACGTTTTAAAAAGGTTTTGATGAATGGATACAGTTTACTGGAAAGGATGCAGTTCAGAAATAAATTAAAAAAGATATAAAAATATTATTTAAAAAAAAATTTGCTAAGAATCGAAAAAAATTGTTTGATGTCTTTTATACGTTAAACATGTTAAAGATATGTGCGTTTAAACAAAAAAAGACGCAATTAACTCAATTTATATATGTAACAGCCATCACAAGGCCATTTTGAGTAGAAGACATCACAAAGCCATTTTGAGATAATGAATTTTCCGCGTGTAGACGTGTTGAAAATTATTTCGAGTTTCTTTTTAGATTGGCAATACTTAAACGCTTGTGTCTAATGAGTTAATTTTAGCATTACTTCATTTAAAGCGAATTTCCTTTATAAAATTCTTAAACTCATTTTTCAGGAAGCCTTAGGGACTAAAGGGAATTTGCTAGTATAATATTAACCCTTTCGTTCCCAAACTATTTTTTAAAAATCGGATTTCTCTACATAAATTTCTTTACAAAATAGATAACTCACGTAAAAACCGTTCTCCTATTAGGCTCTTAATAAAATATTTATAGGTTAGATATGAATCTCATAAATGCAAAATCTTTTTTATCTGTTAAATGTGTCATATGACGATAATGGGAATGAAGGATTAAAAACTTTAGTGTTTAAAATTGCTTACTCTTTTAGAAATCAGACACTGAATAGAAGCTAGATCTGAGCTTAGGTACCGTTTGCTATCTGAATAACAAACTAAAATTGAAGATTATTGAAATAAATATTAAAACGCGTTTCGTACCAAAGAGTCTAATCAAAAATCAATGGAATATTAAAACTCTCAAATCCTCTATGTTATTGCTAGAAATCCAGCGACTTAGCCTCGATAGACACGGAAAAAAAGCTTTTAAGAAACGTTTCTTTAGACTATTATTCCGCGCGATTAACTCATCTCACCCGATGATAATTCGACAAAAGCATATACAGCCAGCGCTGCGTTAATGCGCGTTTCCAAGATCCGGAGACAGCCTCTCTTTCTATACATTCGGCTCGCGTCTAAAGTGGAATATGCTAATCGCTCGCTGGCGAAGCCGGCGAGATAACGAGCCGTCTAGGTAGTCGTCGAGTCCAGGAGCCTCTATAAGACACTAATGCAGCCAGTCTGGACATTCATAAACATTCCGAAGGACCACAAGAACCGCGCGCGCGCGCGTGTGTGTGTGTGTGTGTATGTATACGTGTGTGTATGTGTGTGTGTGTTTACAGGCAGGTAACATGCGAGTGACGCGACAACGCACAATGTTCCTTATACGCCATCTTATAAATGTTTAACTTATCATGAGCATGGGAGAAGAAAAGAAAAGATGAAGAATCGCCGAATAGTCAGCACGCAAAATCGTGTGTACCTTATACGCGATGGCAAGGGCGGCAAGTCATGTCTTCGCTGGGTATTAAATCTTCAAAATATACCCCCCCCCCCCCCCCCCCCCCAAATGCTAAATCATAAGCCCCTAAACTCACCTACCCCAAGCATAGCAACTGGTTGATAAAGAATTTAAGGGCAGCACTATGTAAAATTGTTTTTTCTTTTTTTACAGAAATAAATAGGTTTTTATGTAGAGAATATATTCCCAAAGTTTCAGATTGAAATTCTATTTCTAACAGTCTTTACAGTAGAGTTTATAAGTGCGCGTCGAGTAGATAGGAGCAGGTAACCATGCACTTTAAATCGTGATTTTTTTAAAGAAAAATTTTATTTTATTTTTATTTTATGCGGAAATTAATAGTGTTGTATGTGGAGAATGTATTCCCGAAGTTATAGATTGAAATTCGATATCTAAATATATTTATAGTCGAATTAATGTGTGTGCGTCGAACAGGTAACTAAGAACTTTAAACGAGATTTTTTCAAAATAACATTTTTAAATCGGCGGGAAAGATAACTCAAAAAATATACACTGAGAAAAAGGATTCCTTGTGTCAAATGAATCGTGTACTTGCGGAATCGAATTCTCGCGTACTTGCCGCAAATGTTAAATTCTTAATAGTTAAGAACTCGAAGTTGAGAAAAGTCTATACGAGTAAGATAAACATTCCGAGTACGAAAGGTTATTTAACGATTTTCTAGCATATAATGATGCTTTATAAACATCTTAGACATATGAGAAATTCAGTTAACCTTAAAGTCAGGCGGTCAGCCGTTGGCAAGCAACTCAAGTACTTAGTTCTTAACTATTAAGACGATGCGTTTAACTGTTAAGAAATATTCATATGACCGTATTCAAATCTACAAAACTTAACAATTAAGAAATATTCTTTGCCGCAAAGAATCCTTTTTCTCAGTGTACGGTCAATCGCGGTCAACTCGTATACACATATACATTTTTATATTCTTTACTGACTGTACCTATACAATTAACAAGATCTGGAAGATTTATAAATTTTATTGCACTATTATAGTGATTTTTCTTTTCATAAAAATTGAAACTTTATTTCGAAGTTCGATCATTTGAAATATTGTACTTTTTCTATGAAACCAGGTATAGTCGCTGCGTATTATTATAAAACAACAAAATATTTTTGGCTTTTTAATTTTAGACGCTTAAAGCGAATGCTAGACGTCCTGTCAATTCACATTTCCGACGCCGAAGCCTTTGCAAATGGCTTTAATATATCGTTTAATATGCTTTTTAGTCAACAATAAATCTCGAATTTCAAATCGATGATTTACAACACGGTGTAACTGCTAAATTAATAACTTTGCTTTAATTAGAAAATTTTTAGAATTTCGGGACACATTTAAAGTGCCATAACTCTTATAACTCTAAGCTGTAGTTTATACTTAGTTTACTTAAGCAATTGGAATCAGAATGATAAGTTAAACGGCCTTTATGTTTTGTTAGTAAGAATAAAAAATTATTCTCTTCGGACATAACAATTTACACATTTTTTCATCTTTAAATTCAACATTCATTAAAAAATGAATAAAAAGAGCCCCAGTTGGCATAAAAAACAGTACCGTTCTAGAAATATAGACGATCAAAAAAAAGGTTGAAACAAATCATAACCTCAAATATCTCGAAATATAAAGGTCGTTATTTTAAATAATATTCTTCTCCATATCCCTAATCTCCTCAAATATTTTCATAAATCTTATATTTGCCAGATATCATCGTTTATACAAAAAACGACGTATTCGTGTATAACAGAAAAATGGAAATACCTTATTTAAATTTTTGGGTCGGAAAAGATAGGTAATTTTATGCTCTTTCAAATGTATTTTAAATGAATCGATAATTTTATTTCAAACATACCAAAAAACCGGAAAAACTAAAACTCAAAAATCGAAAAATCGCTAAAGAAACAAAAACACATCGAAAAATCGCTAAAAAATTTTTTTCAGCCCTCTTCGTTTAAAAAAATTGTTGTCAACTGCTTTGGCACTATGCTTTCTCAAACAGAATTTAATTCCAATTATTATATAAATAAGGAAAAGATGCGCAGTACCACCCATCATGATTATTTTCCTGTCTACCTATTTTCATTTAGTAATTTGTGTTCTACTGAAAAATTAATATTTTTCAATAGTCATATTATCGTATATATCGTATATTAGGGTATCTTTGGTCAGCGATGTATCATTGATTCTCAAATCTATTTTTATCTATAAAATCAAATGAAATATATACATATGAAAGAGAAAATTGTTGTTTTTTTCTTCTTTCAGTGCAAAAATGCGTAAGATACAAAAACGCATTATTTCTTAAAGTCACTCATTTAAAAATTTTAGTATTATTTGACATAATACTAGTTTACAAATTCCACCATCAAAATAGTATAGAAAACGTAATTTTTTATGCTATATTATAGATAGATACAGATTCAATATTGCAAAAATAAAATATAATAATATTTTTAATATTACAATATCTTTGAATTTTTTCGTGCAATATAATGCGTAAAGTTGGCTAGAAGTGTAGAATAGTAAATCTCATATATAATAATACTTAATATCGACAATAGAAAGCACAACCATAAAGCTTAGAGATGTCGTGATATAGAGGGTGAAAAAAATAATGTTTAAATTGAATGAGATCTAATATCTCAGAAGATTATGAACCAAATCGGCTCAAAAATATTCAGCCAATAATCTGACACCTAACAAATATTCTCTGAAACTTTTATTCCTTCTCTCAGAAAACAAACCGTCTCATTACCCAAAAATTTACAGCAATATACCTCTATATAGAACAAGTATACAGTAAGAATTTCACTGACTTTTATCGTATAGTTTTCCAGTAATAAATGTTGAAAAAAGAATCTTGTTGCACAGTATAACAACTGAAAAACGACTCATATAAAATCGTTCACGGTCCTAAAATAAAGGATTTTATGAGTACTTTATTGCATAAAAAATTTGCCAGAATTGTTCTAAGAGTTATTGATATGTACAATATATTTATCAGAAATAGTTTTCTAAAATAATGGCGAGTTTATTCAATAAAGCTACTATTTTGATAAAAACACTGTTTTCTGACGGATTGGTTTTTTGAACTTTAATTTTATCCTGGCGCACACCAAATTAATGAATCCTGCTAAAATTTTAGGAGAATATTCTTTAAAGTATTTAGAATAAAAGAGTGCATGCATTTTCTTTTAGAAATTATTTTGAAGAACTTTATTATTAAAAACCATTGCACGCAAAATTATTGTAAAACTAGTGTTTTTTTAAGCAAAATCATAAATCAATAATGTTTTATTTTTTAAAAATTAATAATAAATTTTAGTAAAAAACAAAATGCACACTTTTTTGTATATACTTTAAAGAACGTATCCTAAAAATTTAATCCGGGTTAAAAAATTAGGTGTGCGTCTGGATAACTTTCATCGTAACCCTATTTGTATTCAAATTTAACACACCTCCTAGGATAACTCTAAATCTAAGAGAGGTAAATGGCTGAAAATCTTTATATAGCCTCATAACATCAGTACAAATATGATATGTAAGTATCAATTCATAAAAATCAAAACTGTAGACAAATTTTATTTCACTAGAGAGCCACCTTAAATTACGTGTTTGATCTAGAGGTCGAGGCAGCGAAGTACAATTGAACAATCTAGTGAACTTACCTGTAAGTGAAACTCGATCATAATTTTACGAGCTGACTCGTCCGCATAGATCAAAACCCTCCCTGAGACATGCAAAATATTCACGGAACTTATCCCTAGATTCTTACAATTATTTAATTGAAGGCTTTGAAATAAATGACGGTTGATGGCGACAGAAGCAAACTTTGAATAACTTTTAGCCAAACTTAAAAATCCTGTGACACAACGCATGGTAAGTAGCGATACTACTTGTTTGATATAGAGGACAAGGCATCTCGTACAATTATTTATGAGTTTCATTTTTGTGGTCTATTATCATGCCAATGTATTTAAACTCATCTACTTTTTTGAAAGTTTTACCAGAGACTTTCAAGTCGGTATCAGTAATCTCGGGCCCTGCTCTGCTAGTTACCATCTACTGGGTTTTCTCTTCACTTATTTCTAGGCCTATTTCTTTAGCTTTTTTTATTAGTATTTCTACGTATTTTAATACGGGTTCTCTGTTTTCTCCTATAATGTCGATGTCATCTGCGTATACTAGCAATCGTATTAGGGAGTCATTTATTATAATTCCCTCTTTACTTTCTTGTACCGCCCTGACCACATATTCTAAAACTAAGTTAAATAAAAGGGTTGATAGAAAACAAAATAAATGTAATCAACAGATCATGTTATACCTAAACAGAGGTAATTTTCTGAAAGTTTCAAAAAGATGCACGAAAACCTCATGCGCAAGCCACTTACGTATGAGCCAGTTGCGAGAAAAACACGTTTAAAGTTTCAATATTGTACGTAAATTGTTTTACTTAAATGCTTATAACTTTATTAAAACATCAAGTTTTGACATTTGATAGGTTTCAAAACATTCTTACAATTACAAAGCTTAAGAAAATACAATAAAAAAATTTCTGATATTTTGCCAATAAACACCGTCAAAACGTCCTATCTTAACACACAAGCAGACACTGGCAAACAAACATGAATTTCTATAATAGGTAGTATCCTGCAGAAAATATATTTGTTCTTTATGAATTGCAGATGAATTTATTTATTTTAGTCAATTTATTTCTGTTAAGGTAGGTCTACACTCTACACTGGATTTTGAACAAAAAATAACCATTCAAAGAAAATAATTAGCATTGCTTCTTATATAGAACTGAATATTTAAATGGGTTTTTCTCGAAACTTATTTTTCAAACTTCAAAAAGTTGCCCGCGCATTTAGAGTCGATGAATTTAGCTGTAACTCGCAGCAAATATTCCTACAAAGGCTATTTAAAGAAGTTAGTATTTTGTTCAAGAATTGTGTACATACAAATTTTTACCGATTAAATATGTATACAAAAACATTCTATTTTTGTCATATAGTTATTTAAAATGGAGATATATTTTTTTCAAGATATTTATGATAGAAAATTATAATAAAAATACTAACTTTTGTTGGTTACAGGCTCTAAAATTAGTGAGAATTTATTAGGTTGATATTGTCAAACTTAAATATGATAGAAACTTTTTGAATGAACCTTTATTTTGACTTTAAAAACGTGCATTTTGTTCAATGAATTTGGATTAGTAAAGTGAAAATAGCTCAAAATTGGTATATATTCCTTCTTTTGGTTACTAATAACATATTCAAATTTTTAAATAAAATTGGATGTTTAACGATTTTGAAAAAATCAGTGTAGACCCACCTTAAGTCAATATCAAAGTTCGGTGTATCAGACATGAATAAATATTATAGACCTAACATTTGTATTGATTACAAAAATTTTTGGGACACCCTGTATAATTGTATTCTGTATTCTTAATGATTATTACACTCTTATCTGATCGTTATCATGTATCATTTTGATTGCGTTATTTCGATTCAAATACGAGTTGATATTTTTATAACTGGTTATTTCCATATATTTATTACAAGCATAAACAGTAACCTGAATATAATTTTGCTGGGTCGATAAATGCAAAAAGGTTTCAATATGGATAATTTGATCAGGGTTCAAGATTTTGAAAATCATGCTCTTAATATTTTGACATCAAGTGTTAGCGACTTTTATTCAAGCGGTGCAGGAGAAGAAGTTTCCTTAAAGTTAAACAAAGACGCATTTAAAAGGTATGTGGGGCGTTTATGGTGGTCTGAAAGTTGCTTAAATATTCAAATTTTCCTGTTTGAATTTCACCGACCGAGAAGTGAAAACTATAATTATGAAAATACATGATATCACTATCATTCAATGATGAGAAGTAATTTTAGGTATTGTTTAAATATAAGGATTCATAAAATTATAGTCAAATTTTCATTACGCAGCCAGTGAAATTCGGATACTGTAGGGCCATTTATGATGCATAGGGGAGGGTGGGGCACTACGGGCACCCGTAAATTCAAGGGCGTGTAGATAATTTATTTTACACTTAATATGCAAAACAAAAAATACTAACATACTCTTATTTTAATGGAGAATAAAGTCCGCTATATCCAAATTTCTTTTTTAAAATATATTCTGCGTAAAAACAGTTTACATATTTTCCTGAAACTGACCGTTGTGCTCCACCCACGTTGGGGGGGCAAAGCGGGCACAGGGTGGGGCACAATTCGCACGGGCGTGCCTATCATTTGTATTATCAATTATGGGGCAAAATACACATGAAATGGATAATATTTTGTATAAGTTCCATAAAAACACCTTTTTACAGGTTTATACAAGTGTTATAGGTAACAAAGAATAGTATTTGATAAAGCACATTGTATTTTCTAATACTACTTTTTCTTTTTGCTTCCTCATACAGGCAGCTTTGTGATGATAAAAAGAAGTTTTGCTAAAAACATGATAGAAACATGTTTTGAGATACTGGGAATTAAAATACACTATTTTTAGAAAATATCTGCATGGATGTGTGTATACATGTGTGTATCAACTTTACTCTGAATATACACGGTGAAAATTAATGTTTCGGAGCTCATTAATTTTACTTTTTTTTAAGGACGGCGGCACAAAAAATTTCTTTTTTGTTTTTTGATGCGTTTTTGTTTTTTAGCGTTTTTTTGATTTTTTAGTTTTAGTTTTTTGCTTTTTTTCCACCTGATATTTTGAATAAGCTATTTCCCTTATTTTGTTATTCACGAAATCGTCATTCTTTTTCAAACGGTTATATCTATGAAATATCACAATGAAAATTTTTGAAAAAAATTAAGATGGTTAGAAATATGGAGACGAATATTCTGTAAAATGTTTGAGGCTTTATCTTTTTCTTTTGAAGAGAGAAAAATCTTTTTGTAAAAAAGATCGATTTTTATACAGTAGCAATTTCTAGAGTAAATCAGAAGCATTTGATCTGAAACATTCCAAAACGGTAGCTCTTTAGTATATCTTGAATGTGTTCTAAGCCCAGATCACAATAACCTTTATATTTCAAGATATTTGATGTTATGTGTTTTTAAAATTCTCTTTTGATCGAGTCTATCTCGCGGTCATTTTTTACCAAAAAGGGTTCATTTCTTTCATATTTTAATGAAGATTCGAAATTAAAAAGAAATTTAAAGATTCATCGACTCGTTTTCTTTTTACAACAATATTTCAATTTTTAGATTTTTGAGTTTTAGTTTTTCGAATTTTTTGGTATGTTAGAAATATTATGATCAATTTAGTGTATATGTATTAAAAAGAACATACAATTACCTATATTTTACAACCGCAAATTATGGATGGACAGATGGACCCTTCTTTTGTTATACAAGAAAAAAGTCATATTTAGTTTAAACGGTAATATCTCGGATATCTATAATGGCATATTGTTCACAAAATTTTACATCATTAGAAATTTAGTGAATCTACATACTAATATCTGATTACATTTACTATAATATTTAAATAATTTTAATAAATTACGTACAGAGAAAAATTGCTGGGATAAGGATTATTACCTATCGTTCTGTAATCGTTCTGTAAAAAATTATCTTTTAGCTAACCATCAATGATAGAAAAGCCATTTTTGAGCTACTATTTAGAAAGAGATATAGCAATTTAAAATTAATTTATTAGAACAAAGAATTTCATATTGGAACAATTAATTTAGTTTGAGGTAGCTAAGTGCCAATAGATTGGTAGCAGTTTTTTAACGTTAGTGATTATTCATACTTTCTATTTTATTTTTCATACTTTTTAGAGCGTTTTTTTCGAAGTCGGTTTTTGTTTAATTTACCATTAAAAAAAAATTATATAAAAAGCTTGTAATGATTCTATAATTTATATAATATAGCATATTAAAGAAAAGTACTTAGTGAAATGGAAAAAGATTATTTCAACAAAATCGTGACGTCAGAAGCGTAAATATTAAAATTCTATTGTATAAGTAGAATTTGTTTTAAATTGACAATATTTACGCTTGTGACGTAACGATTTTGTTGATATATTTTTTTTCCATCTCATTAAGTATTCTTCTTTAATATGCTATATTATTTAAATTATAGAATCTTTATAAGCTTTTTATATAATTTTTATTTTCTTATGGTCAATTAAAAATAACTCAAGTACCTTAAGGATCAACAATGCCCGTACATGTTGTGCCCCACTCCTGGTGTCCGTTTTACTCCACTTTGAGCTTTTACCATTATTGAATTTTAATTATTTCAGTAGAAAAAGGATTTAAATTAAACCATGTGCAAAACTAAAGTAGCATATATAAGCTTTATGATACATATTTTTTCGAAGTCATTATCATCTCCTTTCTTACATTCCCACGTGTTTGAAATTATGCAAATATTTAATTTTTTTTTATTAAACTTTTCAATTCGATTTTATAATATGTTACACTCATTTTTTTTACTTTTTCACAATGGGCAAAATATTTATGCACATTTTCTTAAATCTACCAAGAAGAAAATTTTTTAAATACTAATTTTGAAAATAAAATGGAGGTACCCCGTTATCCCGCCGTGCCCGTCATGCCCTACCCACCCCTACATACTTCACCTACTACATTCTCCAGAGGGGAGAATGGATGCATCGTGACTATTATAGGGAACCATGCGTACAAGTAAAATATTACCTTTATAAATTGTACTTGAACTTCGACCTTAGATAAACAATAACAATAACAATTATAAGTCAATTAAGAATTGCATATATACCGTAACGGCAGTTATTTTTAATGTATAATTTTAGGATTCGAATACGTCCTCGAGTATTGAGAAATGTATCTAAACGGGACATTAGCACCACAATACTTGGAGAAAAAGTGTCAATGCCATTAGGCATCTCTCCAATGGCACAGCAAAAATTGGCGCACCCTAGTGGAGAATGTGGCAATGCTAAAGGTAGGTAAATCATGTGAATAGCGCAATACTAATAATATTACATTGTGCAACCAGGAGGGGGAAATTGCTCATCACCCCGATTTCACATCGTATTATTTTTGTAATTAGTGCATGAATAGACCCTTTTCTATGCATGCAAAGCGGATGGGGACTTCCCGCTGTAGCGGGTGGGAATGGCCATTTTTACATACTTAACTATTTTTTCTCAACCACGCTTGAAATGCACAATTTTCCACCCTTTAAATACACGACAAAGGGTCTATTTCATGTATGTGTTGAAAACAGACATCTCTTACTCAAACAATAGTATATTTCTCAACAGTTGCAAGAAGCAGACCCTTTTCTATGCATTTAAAGCGGATGGAAAGTTGCTCGTTTCGAGCGTGGTTGTCAAACCGTTGTTGAAATGAATTCATTTCTTCCCTAGGGAAGTCCCCATCCGCTTTGCATGCATAAAAAAGGACCTATTCATGCACTAATTAAAAACGGTGTGTAACAGGAGGAAGGGCTTTTTCAGACTCTAATGAAATCGCCTTTGGCGTCCCCGACTTCCACTCGTGCTCAATCATCATCCTCGCTTAGAAAAAGCCAATTTTACCCCGTAGTTAAACAATGTACTATTATGCAACAACGGGGGGGATGGGCTAAGTCTAGCGAGGGCAGGATGAAGTGGCACGAGTCGGAGTCTCGGACGTCTAAGGCACCCGAGACAAAGACGCGTGCTAAAGTCATCACCCGAGCTAGAAATTGCCCCCCCCCCCCCCTGTTTATACCAGAGATGGGCAAGTATTCGACCTCAACATGTTTTCAGATACTTTTTTAATTTTGCAATTAAAAATTCAAAACAAGGAAAACTTCGCGGTTTCACAGGTCTTACATGCCAAATAAGTGTAATGTGGACCAGTTATAAAAGTATTCGATAAAAATAGTCGACGAATATTTTTTTCGAATACTTTTTTATAAATTATTATGTAACGATTTATGACTTGTTCGTATTTGTTTTTCTTTCTGTGGTTGCTCTGTATACCTAATGGGTCTACTTCTTATGATTTTGAGATATTGAGATTATTTCTATTATTATTATAATAATAAGTATTATTATTATTATTATTATCCATATAAATTAATGTTAAAAAGAAAATCATAAATACTAGATATGATCACTTTTTTCATACTGTTCTGATTTTTTGCATTTTCATCTGAAAATATATTACATTCGGATACCAAAATCGCTCAAAACTATATTAAAATAAATTGACTTATTCAGTTATGCCAAGAAACCACAGATTTATAATGATTCTACGTAATAATTAAATTATATTAAAAATTAAAAAGTCTTAGAACAATCGTAAAAAGTACCAAATTTGTCACGTATGATTATTATTCAATATATTCACAGTCTTTTAGACTTCTAGAAGGGGGTCCTGCCGATCATTCAGGAAAACTTGTTATAAATAAAAATATATTAGCATTTTTTTTGCTGTTCTTACGTTTAAGAATAAGTTCAAACCTTTATCTTTTGAATTTTAATAGTTTTAACCAACATAAAAACATAAATCTCGTAATATTATATCGAAATAAGAAAAATTGGGTTTTCATCGGTAATCGTACAAGGCGGGTCACTTCCAATCACTTAGACGAAACGTGAAAAAATTAAAATATTCCTTAAATTTATATTTCTTATTCTCGTAAATGGTTAAATTTTAATGTGTAAAACACACAAGGAACCAAAGATTGGACTCGCGAATGGCGCGTCTTTCTAATTGGTACATGGCTGAATAATTATAATATTGGGAGCACAACCTTAGTTCGCGGGCGAAAAAATGGCATACGAAAGGGATATTTTATCATTACTAGTATGTCTATATATATCATTCCTCTCGACCGCTGAGTATTCGATAAAAAGTATTCGACGAATAGTTTTCTAAGTGGTTCACATTGCAGTTATTTGTCATGTAAGACCTGTGGCAACTCAAAGTTTTCCTTGTTTTGAAGTTTCAATTGAAAAATTAAAAAACGTATTCGAAAACATGTTGAGATCGAATACTTGCCCATCTCTTGTTCATACACACCGTATTTTTCTTAATAAGTGTATAGATAGATGCTTTTTTATGTGTGTAAGGCAGATGGGAGGTGGCGCATGTCGCAACACGCGCCACTCACATACAATCAAAAATAGATATTAAATATAAATTTTCCAAATTTCAATAATTCTAACTTTTTTTCATAAACAAAAAATTTGTTTAAAAAATTTTGTACAGGAAGGAAATGAGTTTATTTCTTCCCTAGGGAGGAAACAGACTTATTCCCTCCCAAGAGAGGGAATGGACTCATTTTCTACCTAGGGAAGAAATAAGCCATTTCTACACAAGTTTGGCGATCACGCTCGAAATGAGCAATTTTATATCCTCATTTCATACATGGACTATTTCTTGTACCTACTAGGAAAAATCTGTATAGAGAAATAAATTTAGGGTAAATAACTTAGTGCTTTAATTCAAATTATTTAATTGTTAAAGAAATCAATAAAAACTGTGCTACTATTAAGTACTTTTTAATTTTTGCAAGTGTTGAATAATTATAAATAATTAAGGGGTCGTCCATAAATTACATACAGAGGGCGATTTCGACCTTTCTTAAATCCATCCTACCCCGAGTATCAGAATACGTGAGATTTCATAGTTCACCCTCCCACCCGTACGCACGTCTTCTTACGTAATATTTTTTCGTATATTTTTTAATTATTGCAGTATTTATAAAGTGTTACAAACATGTTTTGTAGTAAATTATACAGTTTTGTCTACATTTCCTCCTTATAATCGAGGCTCCCAACATAATATGTCAGGAACCTTGATAAAACTAGATAATTTTCTACCAGGGTAAATATATATAACACTTTTGTTATAGTTTTCCACAGTTTTGCAGACTTATAACAAGTGGTATTTTCTAATAAAACTTGCAATTTTTCACGTTTCTTAACATCATTTCACATTATTTCCCGTTACATTCTCTCAATAACGGAAATGTCTACTGTGAGAAATTGTGATAAAATATATGTGAGAAAGTGTAAGAAACTTTGAAAAGACGTGCGAATTATTCTTATATTTAATCCAGTTACAAACTCACAGTTTTTCACTTAATTACACAATTCATTTCTTATGCTTTTACACACTGTTGCTGAGATTTTTCACATTTTTTACATTTTGAAATTGCCACAGGGCAGTCCTCAATAAATTATATAGTACGCAGCATATTATTTTTAGAATTGTTAAAGAGTCAAAAATCCTTTCTGCATTTCTCCCGCTTAGTTTTAATTTTACAAAATACATTATAATTTATCCTTTCGCCGAGACTCTATACTTTTATATTGTTTTCGATCGAGAACTACTCGATGGTTTAAAATTTTCGTACGTGAGGATGCTGCATTTTAGGTGCGAACTATTGGTCGCATATTATAGCGCAAATTCTCTCTTAAATTTGTGATTATACTTTCGGACAAATATAATAATAGTTTAGATTACAGAGAGCCTTATAAGTTATTAAAAAGTAACCTTTGGAAAAGGAACAAATCTGTAGTTGACTTTATCTTGCTTAACCCGACCAGGAGGTCTAAATAAGGCTGTTGAGCATAAAGGAATTGACATAGTTTCTTGATAATAATCAGCGTTACAAAACCTCAAAATCGAAAAATATCTTACGTAAGAAATTTGGAGCATCCTTCGATCCTGTCAGAGAAGAAAACGTAAGAAATTCGTGATCTCCTCCAACCCCAAAAAGTCTTACGTAATTTATGGACGGCCCTTTATTCATTTCTCGGTCGGTAAAAATCAGGGCAGGAAATTTGAATTTAGAATTGACTTTCGGATCCCCTTAATCAATTATTTTTTTCGACGTACTAATTAATACATAATACAACAATAATTGTATACATATATAATATGCTTGATACTATAATATTAAATTCTTATTTACTTTTTCTGTTAATAATATTTTGTACTAAAATCAGCAGTATTTTATCTGTATATGTTGAATTATCATTGCACATAATATAGTAGCAGGTAATTAATTGTAATATTGTTTTAAAAATATTTCAGCTGCTGAATCTGCAAAAACCATTTTTATACTTTCCACATTTTCTAATACCACTATCCAGGATATAGCACAAGCAGCCCCGTGTGCTATTAAATGGTACCAAACGACTGTGCTTAAAGATCGGGATTGTACGATTCATTGCATACGTAGAGCAGAACAAGCTGGCTTTAAAGCAATAGTAATGACTGTTGACAATCCGATAGTACCCAAATCTAAAATTAATAAATTAGAATGCGTTCCAAATCATGTAAGGTAAAATTTAACATAGTTCATTTATATACTATAAAATATGTAGTATTAATTAGTTACATCCTTTTAATCATAAAAGAGCTGTGTGAACGTAAACGCTGTCATGAACTGAGATTTTTTATTGATATTTACTGGAATCAATAAATGTGTTATATTTTTGTGCAGGTCAGCTGTATATGAGGATTATTTTCTAACCAAAATGTCAAGTAAAAACTTGGGTAACGTACGTGATCGCATAAAACAAATGATCGATGACTCTCTGACTTGGGAAGACGTCGAATGGATTAAAAGGTTGTACTATATAATATTTAATAACGATAAAATAAAAATGTTTATTTAGAAGGGTAAATATTTGCAACCTTTAATTTTAAGGTTTCGAAAATGATGAAAACGAAATATAGAAGCATTTGTCTGAAAATTTGTATGTGACTTCCGTAAACGCAATAGGTAGTTTTAATATATGCCCGGCGTGATCAAAACCAAAATAAGTACCTTGAAGAGGAGATTGGAGTCCTATATCTTATACCCAGTTACCGACATTATCGATTTTTCATTTTAAGCAGTCAATTTTTACTTTAATAAAATTTTACGAACGTACTTACATTCGTAGTGATAGTCATTTATTCATTGAATAAAACGAAAAACTTCAATGTTGGTATCCGGCATCCCCTTAAGAGATATTGATATGTTAAAAGTAGTGTCTAAATAACTCCTTGAATTACTTATAGTACCAAAATACAAAGAAACATTAAATGCAAAAACTGGCACAAGTACTCAGAATTGTATAACAATATTTTTATATCAAATTTAATAGTATAACCTGAAATTGCGCTGTTTAAACAATTCAAAGTTGAGGACAGGCGTGATGGACGCGCGTTGAGGATGCGACAAATCGATACATTTTGTAATTTCTTTTGTCCCCTAAACGTGAATCGTGCATTAGTAGTAGTAACGTCATAAAATCTATTTTGTTCGATTGTCCGCCTAATTTTTTACTTTCTAAGCCGAAAAAGCACTTAAATAATTGATTATACGTTACTGAGTATACATGAAAAGTAAGATTATTAATATTTAAATTCAGTGTTTAGAAAAATGAAGTAGAAACCATGATTACTAACACCAACGCTGGTCACAACGATACGGTTTCGGCCGTTGTTGACGTTACAGGGTTATTTTTCGTAGGAACTTTCCGATGTTCATAAAATCCCAGATATACAAAACGATAAACCAACATAAAAAGCATATTAAAAACATAATATTATATTTAATATTTATTAGATTTATTATGATCATTATTATATACCCATCCGATTTCCGTAAATTTCCAGATATACGAAATACTCTGACAACATAAAAAACATATTCAAAACATATTACTTTATTTATTGATTATTATGATATATTAATATTATTATTACCACCAATGCACGGAATAAAATATATTTTACACTTATTTTATGTCTTTACTTCCTGTTAAATATTTCCGATTTCGCAAATACCCAGATATTCTAAATGCTAGATCAACATGAAAAGCATGTATTAAAGATATAAAATCTATGTTAGCTGAATATTTTCTTTTATGTAGAAAAAGAATGAGCACTAAAAGGGACAAAAGGAAACAACAAATAATAAAATGTTTTAACCACGCCGAAATAATAAAGAAATACTACAAAAAAATGTAGGAAGAACATCAGAAACCACAATGAGACAAAATAAAAATCGTAATAAACCCATAAAATATGCTAGCAGAATATTTTCTTTTTGCAGAAAAGGAATAACCATAAAAAAGAACAAAATGATATTTCTAACATGTCAATAAACTCAAAAATCGTGAAAGGGGCCGTTCATTACTTATGTAAGGCGATTTTCCGTCTTTTTTAACCCCCTCCCACCCCTAAGTAAGAATTCATAAAATTATCATGACCTCCTCCTATCCCTCTTACGTAAGGTTTTATAAATCACGATAAGGTAAAACTTAATTAATTATAACATCGAGTTATTACCAAGGCGTAGTTTGTAACAAAACTTTTAAAAAAGAATCTTTTTATAAAGTCTTTTCTTATACTAAAGATAATTAGATGCTTTGTTTTTAAGTTCAACAGCACCCATATGCATTGCTTACCATGAAAATTTTTCAAAACAATTTTCCGGCTGCAAATAACAAACGAATGTTTTAAAATTTTAATCAGACAATACTTATACAAATTTAAAGGGCATAATAGTAAGCCTTTTGTTCTAAAAAAAACATGTTCAATCTCGAATAATTGTTTAAAATATAGAAGTCGATAACACAAATTCTTGTAAAAACAATTTTCTTTTGAAAAAACGTCATACTATGCACTTTGCATTTATGTAAACATTATCTGGTTCGATTTTCAAAATACTCTGTTATTATTTGAATTCAGAAAACGCATTTGAAACGTACCCTTTCACTTCCACTCAAGGAAAGAAGATAAAGCAAACACTAAAATCCTTTAATTTAAGAAGAAAAATATTTCTTATTTAAAAAATGTTATAATATAGAAAAAGATGCCATTTTAGACTGGTTTTGTTCAAATTCACCACCCTTTGAAGTAGCCATTTTGAAAAAACCTGTAAAAACAGACATATGTTTGATTATCACTGTGTGCAAGGAGTTACGATTAATTACGGTTAACAGTTCCAGATATCTACCCGTAACTATTTCGATACCCAACAAGTAAATGTTCCATTTATTACAGCGATAAATAACTTTTTTTTATTCATATAGCATTACAAAACTACCAATAGTTTTAAAAGGTATTTTGACACCGGAAGATGCAATATTGGGAGTAAAACATGGAGCAAGTGCCATCATTGTTTCGAACCATGGTGCTCGACAGCTTGATGGAACACCTGCAACGGTATGCAGAATATATTTTAAAATTATTTTCCAAAACGGTATGTTATGGAAGAAGCGGGTATTGCAAGCGCATCACCTATTTAATATTACAAACAAAGAATATTTCTTTATCTTTGTTATTAAAACAGAAAACAATCGAGTTTTTAGCGGTCTTACAAGATATATAAGTACAATATGCAACTTATTGTATATTTCAATAAACTCTAAATTTATCAAATATTTCAGATTGAAGCCCTACCAGAAATAATTAAAGTAGTGGGGCATAACGTGGAAATTTATCTAGATGGTGGAATTAGACAAGGAACAGATGTTTTCAAAGCTTTAGCACTCGGTGCAAAAATGGTAAATTTTATGATTCTTGTAATAAATAATAATAAAATTTTGTTTTCACCGATGCATCAAAAGGTGTTTGGTCTAATGATATACTGAAAAAGTAACGCAGAAATTCAAAAATATCACCTTATAAAAATAAACTATTCTGTGAAGCTAAAAGTGCATAACGAAGAAATTTCATGTAGCTAAAAATATATGACGTAAAAATTTTAGAACACTAAAAATGCGTAGCACGGAAATCTCGGGCACTAAAGATGGTTGACGCATTAATTCCAATTTTTCTTATTCTTTTCACCATGACCGCTATGACAAAATGATTTAGAACTTTTGATTCTAGATTAATTTAATGTCGATGTTTACCTTTTAAAATACTGATAAGTATGAGGTGTGCGTTTTGATTAGGCTAGAGCAATTTAGAATATGAAATTCCGTACAGCTTTAGCTATTTCTTCTAATTTATACATACAAAAATATAAAACAATATAAAAATATTAAGTATGGAAAAAATATTTTATCAGGTTTTTATGGGGAGACCGATGTTGTGGGGTTTAGCTTGTGGAGGAGAAGAAGGCGCTCATTCTGTTTTGGAAATAATGCGACAGGAGATTATTGAAACATTTGCCTTAGCAGGTATTTCAGACTATTATCAAGAACTATAACAATAATTATATAGTAGATATTTATAAAAAAAAAACTTGGTTTCAGGTTGTTCGAACGTGCAACAAGTTACAAAAGATCTGGTTGTCCACGAATCATATTACAGTCACTTTTAATAAATGTGTATTAATATATAAAATAGCAAATATCACTCAAATGCTACAACAATTAACAAAGAAAGACTTTTTTCTATGTAGTCTTTTAAATGATAAGATAAAACATAAACCATATAATGCTGTGAATATATCATTTTTTCTGAATTTTTCATTTCATCCCTTATCTCGTCACTCGCCGAGACGCGCCTAAAAATGTTATATAAAACATCAAAATTTTAAAGCAATTTGAGGTTTAATTTTGGATTTAATATCATTCTTACTAATGTTTTGCAAACAAGGTTCTATTTATATATAAATACCCAAATAAAAGAATTATTTGATAAAAAGAGGTTATTATTTTTGCCAGTTAAAAGAGCAATTTAATGCTCGTTTAAATTCTTCTTACTTCCAGTCCTCGGAATCTTCATATATTACGACAATAACCAAAAATGTTATAAAACATCTTGCGTATGTACAGAAGTGCACGCACTTTTTTCTTACAACTTATATTTCGACATTAAAAACATCTTTATCTTATCTTACAATTCAATTATTAATTTTTGCACTATCTTATTTATCAAAAGCCGTTAATCTCAAAGAAATCGTCCAGCAAGCGTAACGGTTACAGGCAGCGCTCGCTCGCTCTTGTACGTCGTTATCCTTAAATGATGTCCTGGCTGCGTCGACTGTTAAAGCAAGAAAGAGAGACGCACGCGCGCGCGTGTCCACTCAGCATAAGAAATAAGATAACAAGAAGTCAAAAGGGCGGGTAGGCCCGGGAAAAAGAGAAGACGCCGACGAGATATGGTAAAGCGAGGGAGAGACACAAAATGCGTTATCCGCGTGCACGCAGCAGCAGTATAGTAGGGCCCTGGCGCAGTTCTCGTTCTCCCTGTCGTCGATCTTTCTTCCTCTCGTGCATGCGCACGCGCGCTATATAATATCGTCCTCTGCATGTGGCCAGCGCACGCGGGGACGCGCTCAACTCTCTCTTTTCCACCTTTTTCGGACGCTTCCGTCTCTCTCTCCCTTACACCGTCCTCGTACTCTTGACTCTTTTCTCTCTTTCGTTCTCTCTGCATCTTCGAGTCTTTTATATGTAAGCCAAAGATGGTCACGAGAGGCGAGGACTCGCGGCGAACGGCCCGCAGAGCCGAGAGATTGATAAAGATAATGACCCGTGCGCAGAGTCTGCACTGCAAACTGGCGAGTGTAACGGTACGAACGAAAGTGCTCCCTTTATGTGTTTGTGTGTGTGTGTAGTAGTAGTAGTAGAGATACTGCTCCTACGCAGCAGCACCGCCCTTTTACGTATAGGCATTGTAATTAACTTGATTCTAAACCTAAAGCGTTCGGAGAAAAGGTTTCTTGTCTTGCTCTTTAAACTGATGGAAAAAAGTTTCTATCTGGAGTGAAACTAGACGTAGGTAGTATCTGAATGTAAGGAGCGTAATTAGTGTGCGTGTTTTTTCAAGTGCTCGAGAATTTAACGAAATGCTCATAAGATCCTACAGCTATTAATGTTCAAAATAAATTATAATTATATAGTTGATCACTGAATAAGGGCCATGATTTATTATATACAAAATATAACTATGATGATATTATAGAAAAGCAATTGTAATTAGTATCGTATAGTAGTAGTATTCTCAAAATTTATTTGATGTATAATGTTTAATGCAATTTCGCTGAAAATCACTTTTAAAATAATCAAAATAGAAATATTGGGAAATAGTGATGAACTTTCCCAAGACTTGTGATTTAAAAAAAATAGAATTATTCGAATGACGCTTAATTTGCTGTCCTGATGAAGAAAGTATACTTATTTACATTTTGCGTAAAAACTGAGTTTTTATATTGTTGGATTCGTCTTGAAAGTCGAACATACTTGTGTGTGTTAAGTTTGAAAAAACTGTTTATCCTTTTAACGAGTGTACCTTAATACAGCCTATCTACATAATTTATTTTACACAATCAATATCATGCAAAAATACTGCCAGTGAATGTATCCATGCCCATAAGAGAAAAGTCTGACAATTTACTCAAAACATATTGCGCAATTCGTATGCAGCTAACGATCGACCTGTAAAACGGGACGCATTATAACATATACGTTCAAGCGATTCGTACAACATCGCGAGCCTAATATACGTAGAATCTAAAAGTCGGCTCATAACGAACGCGAGCCTCGTACGAAACGAGTCCATAACAATATAATAATTCAAGGAGGCTCCGCTCGGTCGGACTCGCCCTCGCCGTCAAAGCGAGCCTCTCGAGGACGCTGCGCAACGACGCGCAGCAGCAACGCGCGCGAGGCAGCCCCCGCGGCAAAACATTTTGATAACCTACATAATGCTCGGCCGCATCAGCGAAGCGCGCTCGCAGAAAATGACCAGGAAGGACAACGCTATATACGAAGAGAGAAGGAGAGAGAGGTATAGAAGCCGAAGGCAGGCAAGCAAAAGGAAGATGACGAGGCGCGCTCGAAAAAGATGAATATAACAAGAGGAAAAAATAAAGGAGAAATGAGGGAAGGAGAGCGGTGAGGAGAGAAAAAGAAACGCGGGGGGAAAGAGTGGCTGCGAAGTCGCTGCGCGGAGAAGCGTGTTCTGGACTCATGCCGCCGCGCTTTGTCAACGAGCACCGCGGCATTAATATTAATTCCCTTCTCTCGACCGATATACAGGGTGAGCGGGATTGAGAATTTTTGGAATTCCTGGCCCTCTGCGCGATGCTGAATTTATGCGCGCGACGGACGATACAGGTATACAGCATTTCTTTGAATGAGAGCACAATTATAGTTGGCTAATTGATGTAATTTCGCTCTTTACTGCATTGTTTGTAAAAAAAAACTCGACTTTTCTAAATCTTGTTTCTATACAAATGTGCCAAATATTACTTGTTTACATAGCGAAATATTTCTGTGATTACATGCATCAAAGCAATCTTTTAGAATCAAATGTAATATGTAAGTCAATTTTAATCTTTCGCCAGCATGTTTTGCCTATTACTAAAATTTTCATTGTTTAGAGTTTATCCAAGTATATAAATTAAAAGATATTAATCCGGTGAAATGAAGCGAAACTTTAAAAAAGACAGTTAAATTTAATAAAATAAGTGAAGAAAATCAAGATTTTATCAGCCATTTAGTTATGAAAATTAAACAAAATCACTCTTTTCATATTTTCCACTTTACATAGAAAAAAAATTGTCGTTTTAATGTCTCATATCAATTTTATAGATCCCCTATTAACCCTTCAACTGGGCATCTCCCTTTCTCAACATATTTATGTAAAATTAAATATAACAATAACTCGCAACAGCACTTTTGACACCCATATAAAGTAAACAATCTCAATCTCAAACCAAACTAATATACAAATGCTACAGATTCGACACCAATACTTTATAGCTTAATTCAATTTATCATAAGAACCCAAGAGGTCCACATACATAAACTTCACATGCGGCGCGCAGGGCAAGCAAATATATACGCACGCACAAATCTGCAGACACATCGCATCTTCGATTCTTGTGAGTCACCGCGTATAATGAATCTCTCTCACTCTCTCTCTCTGTCTCTCTTTTCGCGGTCGAGCAGCGCCGAATAAGGCGGAGGCTTTACCCCACATGCATCGAAGAAGGTGAGGCGCGGCGCGCGGGACGCACGAGGGGGAGAAAAAGAGAGCGAGAAGAAGCTCTGCGGGCCCAATCGCACATACACACACACACACACACACATACATGCACACATACGCGACTGATTTATCGGCGGTAGTTCGACGGGGCCCTTCGCTCGCAGGCTACAGCAGCCAGCAGCAGCGAGCAACGCGACGGCGTCGGCTTTTAAAAAATTTCCTTTTTCTGCGTGCACTGCACCACGCGGCGCAAGCCGAGCATCACGCGGCGGATCCTAATAACCCGCGCCCGTTGCCCGCGATTTTTGTCCCCGCCGCGGGGCGAGCATAAAAAACGTCGCCGATATATATACACTCGAGCGATTTCTCAACTTCGAGATGCGAGGGCGCGTGCACGCAGCGAGGCTCTGCCTTTTTAGATATGCGCATGTTTCTTTTCAATTAAACGCCGCGCCTTCTTTTGGTCCTCGTTTTATGCTAATACCTATTATTTCACGCTGACAGGGCAGTTTATAACGTGGGGCGGAGCGCGCGCGGGCGACGCTTTTTGGGCGGTTTTCAATAATGCATGGTTTACTTACTCGCCAGGGATGGTACCTGTGTTGCAAAACGTAAGAGTTTTGCGAATTTTATTCTCGCTTTTGTTTGTTGTTGGTCGTGGCGAGAATGTAGTATAATGGGTGTATATTATTATATGTAACGGAAGTTAATTATAATTGAAATTGTTGCTTTAACAAAATAGCGAATAATATGATGTATATAGGTTACTAAAATTTAACAAAATTCTAATTCGAAAGATAATGTACTCAGTATAATAAAAAATTTATAATAATTATACATTATTTGTTTATACGGCATTTCATTTTAGTAACGATAAAAACATGTTTTTCTTTTTTGATAAATCATCCCTAATTTTTATAAAACGAATTATAATATACTTTTGAAATTCTTTTTTTATAATAAAACTATAGTTGGAAAACTTCTATAATACGAAAAAAAAATAACAGCAAGCATAGCAGCTCTTAAAACAAATACGATTTTTTTACTAATTATTGACTTATAAAAAGCATGTAAAATATTTGTTATCAATATCTATTTATGCGTCAATATTGGATTAAAACTATGATGTTTCATATATGTTAGGCTATTGAAGAATTTTTATGCATTTTGAGAAATTCATTAGTAACTGCGTAAATTTTTAATCTACTTTATTCAAACTAATTTTTGTTTAATAAATTGTGCTAACATTTAATCAACGTATAAAACGGAATATGTATATGAAAAATCTACTTTTAATATATTATCATACTGATTATTAATATTGCACCCCTGAAGCAAAAAGAATCGTAACTGAAAATTCTCTTTAATAGAGAGTTAAAACAAGTTACCTTCGAGTTGTCTATAAAAAAACCGAAAAATCAGTCAAGCAACAAAATATATTAAAAAAGAAAATTATATACTCAAACAAGTGCACGAATCCCTACTGATCGTCAATAAAAGTGAAAAGCTATACTCTCATATAAACCGGTATACATATCCATCGCGTGCCGATATAAATCCGGGTTACGCCGCGCGCGTAAACAAGAGAAAAGTCCCATGCCGCGCGAAAGCAAAACCAACCAATCCACAATAAGGTTCTTACAGATCTCCTGAAATGTCATAATTCTCAATACTCGTCCTAATTGCCGCAGCGCGCGGCAGAGCTTCGCAGCTCCGGTAGGTATTATAGCAGCTCGTCACTATACTGTACACACACACACACACACACACCCTTGCGAATCGGAGAAAAATCCGAAAGACGAGCGATCGACAGTCAAGTCGTCCCCCCGGGACTCTCTCGTCCTCCTTGTGTGTGCAGCCTCGCAAAAAAGATGACCAATTACACAGCAGTAGCAGAAACAGCCTCCGTCAAGAATCGACCTTAGAGTATAAGGTATTGAAAGTCGACGGCGATTGCAAGGGGAAATGGAAAATAATTATTTCATTGACGTGCAAAATATTATGTGCAATGTGTTTATTACGTCTATTAGATGAAGTCTCATTGTTTATGAGAAAAAGTTGGTCAAGCAGAAAATACCAATAAAAGAGCTTGTCAGAAGAAGAAATTTCTATTGGTTTTATACTTAGCAAATTTATATTTTTAAATAACTGATTTTATCACTGAGGAAAATATGAATTGATTAATAGAATGTGATAGTGACTAAGATAGGCAAATTCATGTTCCTGTTCAACAGTGATTAAGTATTATGTAAAATAGAATATTGTTTTAAATTCTATAATGAAATTTGTCAAAAAAACCAATAGAAATTTCATACTTCAGGTATAGTACGTACTCATTAATTGATTATTTTTTGGCACATTCAATCTTTTTCGCAAAAAAGAAATTGTGTAATAAATTGAACATCTACATTGCACGGAATACATTGTCCAACAGTAAAATAATTTCTTTTTCTGCGGGTGCGATATTGCAATACTGCTATTTTGTGTATATAAATAAAGTTATAAAAATTTGGTGTTTTCATAGTCTTTCTGGGGGTGCGATATTGCAGTACTGCAACATCGTAGCCCTAAAAAAAGACTATGAAAACACCAAATTTTTATAACTTAATTTTTGTACACAACATAGTAATTATACGAAAATAAGTGCACTTCATACAATTTGAAAATTGGTTTAAAAAAGAAAAAAAACTATAACCTAATAATCAAGTTTACGTAAAAATATTTTATTTCATGAAAAAACGTTACTTGCTCGGTGTTACACAAACATAGAAGTTTGAGTTGTCATAGTTCTGGAAGTGCGATATAATAAATAGTGTTTTTACCTTCCCTAGGTCAGAGCTACTTCACTGTACAATATATTTATCAAAAGTTACGTTTTAAAAAAATACGTATCAGAATTAGTTTTCCTTTTCAGGGTCGTTTCATCAACGAAAAGTACATAGCGGAACACTTGAATAATTATCAGAATTCAAAATTATCATAATCACGTATTTAAGTACAGAATCATGAACACTGAAAAAAAATTTGTTGAATCTAAGTAAACGTTTCCTTGAATCATACTAAGAAAAGATTTACTTAAATAAAGTAAATATTTCTTAAATTTAGTAAATATTTATTGAATTGATGAATACCAGTCGAAACATAATTAAATATTTACTATTATTAAATAAAATTTACTATTATCAAATAAATATTTTCTTAGTACGATTCAAGGAAACGTTTACTTAGATTTAACAAATTTTTTTCTCAGTGTATAGAAGTACAATACTCATGTATCCTTATAATTATAGGATTGATTTCCTTTAAAATTTTTACTTTAATTTTAACATAACCTGATTGATCAATCAAATCAAAAAATACACGTTAAATCTGTGCGTTTTCAACATTCATTGACTCCTAATTATGAACAACATAATATCGCAAGTTCCAAGTCTCCATTCCAAAAAAAGAGGTCTCCCGCAAGGACTTTACCTTAAAGGCCTCCGCCGCGCATCAAGAGCCGATCTCCGTATAAGGCGTATTTCGCGCGCGCGCGTGCGCCTTCTCGGAAAATCTCGCGGACCGCCGCTACCGGTTTCTTACCTTCGTTCGTCTCCGATCAAAGGCTTCTTCCTTCTCTCCCCCTCGACGGATCGGCTCGCCTCGCGGGCGTTTTCTCCTTTGAAGACATGCGCGCCCGGCTGCTTACGTATTCTCCGCGGCGCGAGTGCGCGAAAAAAGAATTCCGCGCGCGCGCGCGCGCCCGCGGCTCATTCGGCATTCGACGCTCGTCGTCCTGGAGACGCGAACACGTGTGTTTCCTTGGGTGGCTGCGCGGTATACGACGGTTTTTTTCACGATCTCAGCCGCCTTTTATGAATTGCGCACGCGCGCGCGCGCCTTGCTTGATTTGCCGAAGAACGAGTGTATTAATGTATTTGTACGCTTCGGATTTGTAAGTGAGCTTGCGAGTGTTGTAAGGTTGCGGATTGAACGACGATGAGCGGGGAGGAAGTGGCGGATGCGGGGAGTCGAAGCATGCAGAGGAGACATGTTGGAGAGAATAATGATGAAGTTGGTATATAAATATACGTATTTGGATGTATGTGAGGTATTTTAAATATTTTTTCGATGAATGTGTTAAAGAGTTTTTAGTATTTGTGGCTTCATTTAATGATAAGCAAGTATTAGTGCTATAGACAATTTTAATTTTATCAAATTTTAAGCTTGAAAATTATTAATCTAACCTTCATTTGATGGGACCTAAAAGAAACTTCATGTGTTAAGATTATAAGCACATCTACTTTTAGGTTATTTTATATCCTCTATTTTATGCTGAAAAATTATTATAATGCGTAATCTTTCAAGACCCAAGTAGTAACCAAGTTTTGCCATTGCGTTATCAAAATATCATCGCCGCATTGAATTTTACAATAGACAATTACATTATTTATACATAGGTATCTAACAGTTCCATTAACTTGTCAAATACCTGTTACTTAAAAAATAAATAAAACAATGTAATAAGCTGGGTTTTTAAACAAAACTTGCACTTATAGGTATAATATGCAATGCTTTATGAACTGTTGTTGTTATTTTTTTTTTAAACTTTATTATTCCAGTTTTTTCGGACGGTTTATAATATGTTTCTTTTTTCTGCGTAGGGGAGACAATGCTTTTTTCTAAGCCCAATTGAATGATCGCATTGACAAAGAACTTAAGATGCCATCTTTGATTGATCTGACAAACGTTTTAGTGCAATGTAAAAGCAAACACTGGACTGTAATTACTAATTGAATACAATTGGGTATTTGCATGAAAATATTTTTCGGTGTGGTATCCATGATTTGAATGAAGAATATAAGTCGACGCTCATTAATTTCGAATTTTCAAAAAATTTTCAGAATGTGACATCCTCAGCATGTTTAAAGCACTGTAACTTCATTAATAATAGGTAAATTGTGAAAATTGAAAAGTTCACAAAAAAAGTAGTATATAATGTATTGATTCAAGCCATACAAAAATTTCATGCAAATACCCAATTATATAGTAGATGGTAAAGAGATTTCATTATGTGAAACATATATTATATGAATAATAAATGATGCAAAAGTATGCAGAAATGTAATTAATCTACAAATATAGAGAAATCATTTTAAAAATAAAATACCAATTATCTTTATTAAATATTGAAAAAAATATCAGTTTTAAAAAATATCGATGACCCTGATTTCCTATTATCTCATTACGCAATGCATACGTACAAAACACAAACGATACTCTAAAATGTTCAAAGTCTCGTATTGCCCGAGCCACCGCAATTATCGTAATCCGCCCTATCTCGTCCCGAATCCTATATTCGTCCTCTATCGCGCACATAATTCAGTGGCCCACAGGCTCTTACATCACGGAAAGATAAGTGTATTTTTTCAAGAGAAGGACAACCTCGAGCGCGCTCACTAACGAACGCATAAAATATATACGCATCTTTAAGTACACCGCGGATAAGTTATCGCCCTCCAAAAGACACACAGAGAGTAGACTCTCCAAAACGCACAGCCCAAGTGACACACATGGAAAGAAGAGCCCCCCTGATAAACGACCCACATCTACTTATTTTCCTTGTATAGACGCACGCGCGCGCGCGCATCCCATCTTTTAAGTACTCAAGGGCGACGATAGACAAAGCGAGACACAGCCAGCCTGTAGACGTATATATATGCACTGAAAAGGAAAACGAAGGCATCCGCGTGCATTATGCAGCGCGGTAATGAAGAAAGCACGAATGAAACAAAGGCAGCGGTGGGGAAGCTCCCTTCTCGCTGCCTATCCCCCTCGTGCCGGCGACGTGTGTTTATTATTGCTGGCGCTGCGGAGCAGTGTGTGAAACTTGCGAGTTTCCCACAGGCCCGTAATACCCTTGGCTATACGAGTGCGCGCGCGCGCGCGCGTTCGGCCCACTTTTGACGCGCGCCTGCTGCTGCGGAACGGACGTGCGCGAGCTGTGCAACAACCCCCTTGCGTATGTACACATATGCAGGCGCGTGCGCGAGAGCGCGTGGGACCCATTCTGCGACCCCTCTTGCGTTTGGAGCCCCTGGTGGATTCTTTTTAATTTAGTTTTTTCTTCTTCTTTTTTTAATGGGGGACTTTTCTTCTTTGATTGTTGTTGCGGAGGCGCACACCTCTGATGCTTGTTATTGGTTGCGTGCGCGGTGACTTGATGATTTTTTTGCTTTTTGATTTGGGGATGGGGTGGTTTTGTGATTATTCTTTGAAGTGGGTTGTTGAGTGGTTTTTCTTTTAAATTGCTTTTATTGAATTTGTTTTATTGAGTTTGTGATATGCATTGGAATGAATAAATTATTATTTTCACAACATTATACTGTATTGAGTTTCACTGCAAAATTAAAGCTGTCTTACTAATTAACACTATTCAGATAATTATCTTTTGGTAACTCATGGACAAGGTAAATTTAATTCATCAATAAATAAAAAAAAATAAATAAAAACGTAAATAAATAATTAAACCAATAAGTAAATGTAGTGAACTATATAAGTCCTGGTGAGTCCTACAGGATACATAAAATTCTTTTTTGGTATTCTTAAATTTTCATGTCATGAACTTAATATTATGCAAAATAAGTATGTCTATCAGGTCGAAGTGGAGCATTCTGAAGAAAACTTAATAAATTAAAAAAAGATAATTGCATATACATATCCAAATTATAAAGTTTAAAAATATATCAATGTAATTGCTAATGAGGAGGTTGAAAGATTTATTATTATATAAGAAAGTATATAAGAATAAAAAAAATATAATAATAAATATAATAATATATAATAATAAATATAATAATCTAATAATATAATAATATAATAATAAATATAATAATATATACAAAGAATGCATCATAAATGGTGAAATTCAAGTCATTTAAATTAAATGATTACTTTAGAAACTTATATGTACATTCTACAAGCTTGTATATTGTATATGTGTTTTTCAAGTCAATAATTAATATTTAGTAACAAAATCAACCTGGAGTTTATAATGTAGACTCCAGTAATTGTTTTACTTTCGTGGATAATTACTCAGAAAAAAAATAAAAGCGAGATGCTTACATCCGTCACGCAAGAGTGCACTTAAACACATGCTTTTAATGACTGTAAAAAAATGAAAAAAATCATTTCGAAACTTAATTGAGAAACATCTGTTTAAAATTGACTTATGCATTTTTTGTCGTTTAAAAATTGTCATACTTATTATCATTACAACCGGTTCAGAAAATTACTAAATTTTCACAGAAACTTTTCGCATCATATCATATAAAACTAATTTCCTGTTGACTCTTATATTAGTCCTAAAACACTCTTACCCTGCGTAATACTTAAAATTAATTTAATAATTTATCAATGACTTATTAAAAAACAGTACTTTCATGGGAGTAATCGTAATGAGTACACTGAAATACACGAACCTCTTTTTATTTATTTACATTATAATCTAAATTTTGTTGTTCATTTTTCTATACATTACAGATAGAACAAGATTCGTGCTTTATATGTCATTTTAATAAAAATTTCATGGTATGTACTGTCCTCAACGATGTCCATCCATAAAAAATATCCTCCAACCCTATAAAATCCATTACCAATCTTTCATTAATTCTCGCCATCAGACTGCCTCCGCAAGACTCCAATTTCGACTCTCCACAGCGGCGACAACGAAAAATTAATCTCCCGCAACAGCAGCTAGCGCACGCACACACGCACGCATCCCTAAGTACACTCAGCAACGCGGCGCACTCTTCATCGTCATAATACACGCGAGGCAAGGCCGAAGGGCACACACACACACACACACTTCCAGGAGAGGGGGAAGGGGGGCAGAGCTGAGGTGATGTTTCCCACGCTTGGCGCGATTTCACGTGTGCGCGCACCCCTCGCGCGACACGTGACCGCCGCTAACCCCTCGCCATATAGGCGCATACATTTCTCTTCCTTTTATACGTGTATGCGTGTGTATGTATATACATATATCTTTGTGCGCGCGGGGTCGCCCGCGGGGCACGATTGTACGACACGAGCTGTGCTGCCTGCCGCCACCGGCGCTGCAGCTGATGAGGAGCTATATGGGGGCGCGGGGGCAGAGGCGCTCGTCGTGCGACGTATATATTTATAGAACCGGCGACTTGTTCACGACTGCGGCAGCGCGACCACCTTGCGGACCCTGATATTGAGGGGGAATTGTACGCGTGTATAGATATAGATAGTAGTGAAGCTAATTTTTTGGGGATTTTTTTTATGAAGAAAGTACAGTTAGTGCAAGGGATGTGGTTTAAGACTTTTGCTGGTTTTTCTGGTTGTATTAAGTAAAGTTTTCTGTCATGGTATAAGTTGAGAAGGTCACGAGGTTCAGATGGATAAATATAGTGATCTTAAAATAAACATTTTCTTTTCTTATTTTCTTAGGGAATTCGCGTTTTTTCAGTGGGTGTCTTTTTGTATCAAGAAAAAATATTTTGTAAATCAAATCACTTGTTTTTAATTTTAGTACCGGTTTCTCGTAACGTGACCTAAGTTAAAATCATGTTTTCGAGAGTTGTTTTAAAAATGAAAATTTGTAACAAAAACTTTGAACATACTAGCGTCTCTAAATCTTTGTCTAAAGTTAAAAAAAATCGATTTTCAATTTAAATTAACAGACTACTAGAGCTTTGAACTATGTTTCTACGGTTTTTAATATACCTTTTATAGTTGACATTTTTAACTGGAAAAATTGGGTAAGAATCTCATTTTAGCTGTAATACCATATTTTAATAGATCACATGATCATATTTATGATGCATATGCACTTCACATACTACATTCTCCAAATATAGGAGGAAGGAATTGATTCATCATGACTATATAGAGAACCAGGTCTAATACGTACAAGTATTAAATTACCTCTGGAAATTTCACTTGAACTTCGGCCTCGAATAAACAATAAACAATAAACAGATAAACATGTTACTTCCTTTATAAACTTTTGGGGTTTTTGAAATATCCATTGTGATGTCACCATCATTTCGAGTCGCTATAAGTTTTTGTAATCTTTTCTCTAAATCTGAATAAGTGAAAAAAAGAAAAAATAAATAAATAAAAAGTAAATAATAATAAATAATAATAAATGTGATAATAAATCCTTTAGAATAAATGACAATTCGCTTCTAATAAGTTTAGACTAACTCACTTATGCAATAAGTGAATGAATCTGAACGTATAGAATAAGTGAATATCCACTTTTTCTAAGTGATTTTCACTTATTAAGATTTCTTAGAGTTAAATATTTTCGAAATTCAAATTGATTCATAAATCGGCTTAGGTTCCCTACCTATACTATAGTTTTTCACAATCTGATTAAATTTTTTGAATTTATTATCCAATTATTATATATGTTGAAGAATTATTTGAAAAAAGTCCTTAAAATTTAAAAGAATTGAGTTCACAGTTTTTAAAAAGAAAGTCCCAAGCAAATTAGCTTTATTTAGATAATCTATATGTAATTGTCCTCATAGAAACATTCTGCCTCGGTTAATTTCCTACACTCGGGGTTTTAAGTGTATGCTGCGTGCGTTGTAGGCGAGGTGTAGGGCTCTTACACGACGACCCTGCGGGCTTTTAAAATAAACGGAGTGTGGCGACGACGAGACGAAAGTTTATGGACGGTTTTTTTTGCTTTACGGACGATTCGTTTTATCTTTCTCTGTGTTTTTAGTGTGGGTGCGCAGGTTGCGGTGACTTAGGCTGTTTTTCGAGAGATTTTTTGCGCTTTGGAGTGTGTATCTCTTGTAAGCAGATGGTTCGTTATATTTTTCGGAAGGTACAGTGGATTTTTGATAATTTATGGCTTACGTCAAGAAACATTTTTTTGTATGCCTTTGAGTAATTGTTGATCAGATTTTTATTGAATTATCAATGTTGCAAGAAGTAATATTTTCTTCATTTTTGTAAAATTAAAAGAGCTTAAAGTAAAAATATTTTTTCAGGATGAAGGCAGGAGAAATATAAAGGCCTTTATTTATTCTACAAAGGAGGATGCCCATGGTTGGCTTATGCCGGCCTTTGGTAAAACATTGATGTGAACATAAAGGATTTATAAAATCTTAAGCATTTAAACGCAAATTTCTTTCTGTATAAAGTGAAAAACATTAATAATAATTAATTCTCTTAGTTTTTACTGCTTCATGCCTGATAAAATCTTGATTTCTTCACTTATTTTATAAAACTTGGTCCTCGTTTTCAAAATTTTCCTTCATTTCCCAGCATTAAATTTTTTTTAATGTTCATATTTTGGCTAACTCTAAACAATAGATTCAATTTTGTACGTTCCCCCACGTTGCTTGACTTACTGCACATCCGTGGGCATATTCCTTTAACTATATTAGAGCAATAAATTTGCTAAAGAATATTTTTATCAGTTTTTCATTTACCTAGGTAGTGTCTCGCTTCATAAAAAACACTTTACATTCAACTCTTCAGCAGACCTTTTACTATAACTATATATTTATACCGGCATACCCTGCAAAAATCATGCTTTCAAAAATATCCTACATTCTTTCTTTCATAAATCAAGCTCGATAATCTCGCGCAAAAAAAGCGTGCAAAGCCGCCTTGTCCGCCGCCCCCGAGCCCCGAAAAATTTGGTAATAACGCATCACGCAACATAACAGCAGGGTCATACCGCGCGTCTCCTAGCCTCGAGCTACACGTCAGTGCAACAAACGCGCGGAGCCGTAAAGAAACAAAAGGAAGAAGGCCGCGGCGGCAAAACACCGCTCAAACTCTCCCTCGCACGCAGACGAAATAAATATATATAAAAATTCCGGCGTGAAGCGCGCGGCGCAGAATATCGAGCCGCCCGCCTCGCCCGAGGGATCAAAGCCATTAGCAGCTCGCGGGTGTAGAAACCTGAACATCTGAGCACGACCGAACTCCTCCGCACGCACGAGAGAGAGAGAGAGAGAGAGAGAGAGACAGAGACACACACATTGCAGCCGCAGGGATAGATTTCGGGGCGAAAAGCCCGGCAATTTGAAAAATATGCGGCCAGTCGGCGATAATCGGCCCACGCAAAACTCCAAAATTGCCTTTTGATGGCCGACCTCGGGACTTTACTTGTGTTGTACCGTGGCCCTATAGTGGGCAGAAGAGGGGACATTCCGCTGGTGAGGGAAATCCGGGGCGAGATGGGCACAGGTGCAGACGTAAATCTTTTTACCGTATTACCGGGAAAAGTTTAAGAATTAACACGAAGAATGTTTACTAATAGTTATTTCAGCCAATGATCATCAATCAGTAATGATCAAATCATCGATGATTTGGTTGAATCTATAAAATCTAAAACTATAACTAATCTAAAGGATTAATAATTGAATGTTCATCTTTGAGGAGAACTATGTAACATAATTTTAGGTAATCTTCAATTTTCATGGATTTTTTTAACGTACTTTTATATTATCACAACAATTTCGTTATAATTATTTTAATACTAAACCATTTTTATCAATAATATAAATATAACTTTTACAATAAGTCAATTTTTAATAACAAATGACTAGGATACGTTAATAGGTACTTAAATTATGATACTCATTGTCATTGTAGTCAGTTCTAATTCCGTTTAACATGAATTACCACCTTCTTCCTCCGTGTATATTCATAAATTATAAGTGCAAGTATTATCATTTAATCGTATAAAAAAATTATTTAATATCGATAATATAAATATTCAAATCTGAAACTAATCATCAATATAAACTTGACAGATAAATAATTTGTAATAAAAAGAACTCTGCTTCTGCTCTAGCGAACTTACAAGTCATTTAATAACTTGCATCTATTACTCACAAATTTTGAAAAAGAGTATGTGGAAACAAGTAAAACCATGCTATGAACATTACGCGGCCCGGTATCACCTCCCGTTGCTCCTAATACCTTCAACTTTCCGACCGTTGTTGCGGTTCCACCGACATGTCTGTTATACCCCGCGCTGTATCACTTCGAAGTCAAACCGAAAAACGCGCGCCGATCATCGGCCGCTATATACGTATTTCGCGCGAATGCCCCGAGCGCGCGTTCCTCGAATACCACGATACGACGAGTAGTTGTAGACCACTTTTCTGCACGCGAGCCGTGCGCAGGTACTGCTATACCTTGTACGTAGGAGGAAAGTGGGAGTTGGGAAGTGCTGTGGGTTGCTCCGCGCGAATAAGACAGAAGGGCACCACGCCGCAGCAGTCGTAGGTTGCCGTGGGTTCGATTGGCCTTGTGGAATTTCGGCTCGTCGATTATATGCGCCTTTTTATGCATACACGGGCTGCGGATTTTGAGTGGGGCGTTATTATGTTGGGTGTATATATGCCTTGTAGGCGAGGGACGCGATCGTTTCGTTTCGGCTCGTATTAGTCATTTGGACGCATTCTTTCTTATGCGTGTGTGTGTGATGTATTCGTTCTGCAGTTGTTTTAGTATGCGCATTTCTTTGTAATTATAGAGATGCCTTGATTTGGTAGTGAAATTTTTGCGCTTGCTAATATCGTATAATGATAGCGTCGATACTCGTGGCAGCATTTTTAAGGGGGTCTGAAAGTCAATTCCTTGAATCACCGACTGAACCATATATTATTGACCTAATAAATAAAAGTACTTTGATTTACTTACGTTAAGGTGGCTCCATTGCGTATTCCTGTATCTACGCGGGGCCCCGTGGGACAAACAATTTTTTTTTCTAATAATTAACCAACCAAATTGTAATAAAAACAATTTAATATCAATTGTCAGAGTAATTGACCTATAAATATATGTTATAATATATGAGAAATAATAACAATACGCATATATATATATATATATATATATATATATATATATATATATATATGGGTAATGTACTACTAATGTACTTTATTTTTTATAATTCTCGAGATACAAATACATTTATTTTGAGAAAAATGAAAAAAATGCAAATTATCAAGTTTTTTAGTTTGGCATAAATCCTGAACCAATAGAGATAGGGGTTTGAAACCTTTTTTACATATTTTGGATATGTAATACTGCATCATTTTCTTAAAGTTTTCTTAAAGAGTTTTAAAATTTGTCACTTGCTCACTTGACGTGGAATCACCCAGATGCATACAAAAATACACTAATTTTACTTATTTATTAAATATTCTTTATATTTGACTGACAATCGGGTATTTTTGTTAAACAATCGGAATCTATAATTAAGAAGATATAATTTCCTGGTGGTATTATAAAGAAATCATGGGTTTTCATGTAGTTACACGCATAAATGCATATTTCACCATAAGTGCCCATGTTAAAAGTTCTATTTTCAACATTTTTTCCTCTTCAGTTTACCTGGCAACCCCACCCAACCAAAATTTCAATATAATGTATATAAAACGCGCACTTTCATTGGGATTTTTATTTTTTGTTAATGATGGTTTTTGCAAAAACGACGGAACCGTCTTGACTGCTGATTCTCGTGCACTTCATTGAGTAATAACGAATCTATATATAGGTACGAAGTTTCAGAAATCGAAATTAATGACACCTTAACAGGTTATTGGATTTAAATTTTATTTAAATTTACATTGAACATGGAATAAGCAAGCTTATAGAAAAAAATCCGTAATCGAATATCATCATTCGGAATCATTTGGAACTTTATTTTGCAATAAGGAGTTTATTAGTAGAACAATATTTAGAAGTAATAAAATACATGGTTATGTTCATTACATACGACATTTACAATATTATTATAAATAAATAAAAATATTAAATATAATCTATATACTGTACATCTTATTTATCTTAATTAATTATGACTCTTCTGTAATTCCACAACAACAATTACACGACAGAACATTTATCAGATACAAAAGTCATCTCTCACGATAAACAACATCATTACGCGTCGTTACAAGCAATTATAAAAGATCCACAACGAGCATGAGACAGACGCACACTTCAACAATGCCCCCTCACATTAATCGCAACGTCGTCGTATATCGTGGAAGACAATAATTAGAATGTTTATCTTTCGATTCCTGCAATAATGACTCTTAAGTTGATTTTTAAAGTTATTAATAAATTAAGATTTTAATGTTATGCTGAGTCGACATACGTAGAAGGTAGCAGGTAAAATTGTACTTACTGAATAACTGAATTACATATAAAAAATAATATTAATTTATTGTGGGTTTGGGTTACAAGGGTTACAAGGTAAAAGTAGATTTTTCCTTTTTCCCCACAAATTCCACAAATCTATAAACTAGATTTTGAGAAAATCAATACCGCTAGGCTAAATATTTTCTAAATTCGAATTGTCATGCCCAAAATGGTTTTACACGTCATATTCTTTGCTTATAAAGAGTAAAATCGCGTGTCTTTCTTCCAAGAGACTTCAGAGGTTCAATTGAGTGTACGTTCTTTAGTAAATGAAGAGGTGGGCTCAAGGGCTCTTTAAATACAGGCGAACAGGCTGGTACATCTCACAGGTGAGACAATGTCGGGACAATGCTTCCTCCATCCTTCCTTTATTTCTTTATTTTTTACAGTCGAAAATGAATTTAATTTTATTTTCGGAAACTCCACAATTCCGTTGTTGTTAATAATGATATAACTTATAAATAAACAAGTATTTGAGTGTCATTAATTTAAATTTTAAATGTTTTCACATCGAATAAAGGGAGGACATGACCTTGAACAAACAAATCTAATCAGTGTACTTTAGTAATTATTTTTCAAAAATGCTTAACTTTGATAAAAATCTGTGTATCGAGCTTCATTGTTTAAATACGAAGTGTATTTAACGAGAACTCTTTTATCTACAGATATTCTTTTTTACAAAATTTTGTTGGCTAAAATGTAATGTTTTTCAAGTATTTACCATTCCCGTAAAAACGTATATATCGAAAAATCCGTATGTAATACGTTAGTGTTTATGTTTTAGAAGATAACGATTTTTCTATAAACAATTTGGGAAATCCTCGCATCGATAATTTCGGAGCTGCTAAAAACGCTCCGCCACATTATTGAAAAAAAAGAACAAATAATAATTTGCTACTCTTGAATGTATATAGACAATACCGTCTCTAAAACAGATTTTTTAAAGTCAGCCAGTTTACAAAAATAACTTTTGAGAACATGCCTATCCTTTTAGCCCCGTGGTGGTATCTCTCCCGGCAAAACTTTATTCCTCCCATTACAAAGCTTCCTCTACGAAGAATCAAAAAGTGCACGCTTCTAACATTAAGTCCTTTACACCTCAAAAGCCCACAGATGCATTCAACCCACTTCTCTGTATCACACATCTTTCAGCGAGAGCCGGCGCGAGTGACGAGGGCGCACGCGGAGGCAACGGACTACCTGGGCGCGCGGCGCGTCGCCGAGCTCTTCGGCTTCCTGATGGGCCACCTCGTGGCCGCGCGGCCCGACGATCCGATCGCCTACCTGTTCGATCTGCTCGATAAGTGCCTGCTCTTCAGGTCCGGCCTCGTCGAGCCGCCGTTACTCTTCACTCCACGGTAATTCGAGACCGCGCGATCAGCCTTACTGCCGTCTACATGTGTGTGTATATATATACGTACGACCCCTTCTTCTTCATCGTCCTCTTCCTGCTTCTTTCTTTTGCGAACTGGAGGTGCCGCCGCGAAAGCAGAAGAGAGAGAGAGAGAGAGGTGCACGGTGATGCCGGCGTATATGTACTTAGAGAGGCGAACGAACGGTTATTGAGCGGTTCACGTACGTTAAAGAGAGGTAGAGATGCTGTTGAGCGTGCACGTATTACGGACGATGAAGAGTTATATGTGCACGCCGTTCTCGTTTTCGAGAGAGAGGGAACGCGCGAGTGCGTGCACGGATGCGTGTCGAATGCGCGCGATGGGCACGTCCGCGAATTGAGGACACTTTTTAGGGACGCATTTTAATGCCGCGTATTAATTGGACGATTTGTTTCTTGAGATTCTTTGATTTGTGTAACGAACATGCAGTTCGAGTCTGACGGGTGCTCGGACGGTACTACTTAATTCGTTATTGGTATATAAATATATGAAATGATTTCTAAAGGTATTTCGACTTATGTTTGTAACGTGCAACATGATCGTACTATAGTCTAATACTTCGTTATTTAAAGTAGTTTTTGCAAGAAAGTAATAAAGAGCAAGGGAATCATATGAAATTGAAATATATTGTTGATAATATCAATATAATATCAATTATAATTATGATTCTGCAGAATGTTGGGTCATCGTTTAAATACGCAAGATACTTCATTAATCATTAACTTAATTATTAATTAATTCACTTCTAGAATCGGAGATTTCGAAAACCTTAATACGTAACCCTACGTGAGATTACTATTTTACTTTGTTAATTTGAATAATACATATATTTTTGCCCAAGGAGGTTTAAGATTAAACTGTGTGTATATTCTAACTAATTTATGAGAAATTCAAATTCACTTTCAAAATTGTAAGTCATTTAAGGTTCTAAGAATTTATTTGACCTTAAAATGTAAAATTGAAGTAAAAATGCAAATATGAAAAATCATAACAAATTCACAAATTTGAAAGTTCATAAAAGATGTTTTCATTTATCTTATTGTAATTTTCATATTTTAGAATCTGAAAGTCTATAAAAATTAATTATAGGATCCACTAAAGTAACCCGATAATACGTATCTACGTGCAAGACCTACCTGAAATTTAATTGTCTTGTATGCAATATACAGCATATTAGGTATTTGCAAAAACAAGATAATTCTAAACATCTGTTAATCTCTTGAGATTAAAAAACGATTGTATCAATTCATTTATAACTCATAGAGATATTGTTGACTATGTATCCCGGTCATCTTAGAAGCCTCTTATAATGGCAAATGAGTTCGAAGAATCTGCTACGTTGCAATTTGGCCCCTGCTTAAAAGAAATAATCGTCTACTTCCGACCGATCGCGACGACGCCCGTCGAACATTACGGTTCGTTACGAAAATTGGCTTTTCAGCAGACAAAAACGAGGACACAACGAAGGATACAACGACAAAAAATTAGTCCGGAAGGAGTGACCAAACAAAAACAAAACGCATCCGTTTATTATACGCAACAAAAGAATAATAGATGCGGGCAAACGTTACATACGGATCCATTTTGTCATCCATAACTTATATTTATAATGATTGCATCCCTGATCCCTGTAGAAAAATAATTTGCGAATAATATTTAGATAAATAACCTTCAACTTTATAATCAAATAGATCTTGCCAGTACATATTTGTTTAAGTAAAGCGCTTCATTTCTATATAAAGAATTTATATTTGCCTTCCCTTAGGTCAAAGAAATTACTGAACATTCATGAAGCAACGTAGAATATGAAAGCAAGTATTTTCTCATTAAGTTATAGTTTCAATATAAAGCAAAAGTTTCGTAAAATATTGACTTGTTTCACATAAAACAATAATTTTTTAGATTTTTAATATTTAAAAAGCTAACAAATTAAAAAAAAACTTTTTTTCATATTGTTCACCTCATCAAGAATTGTAAAGCAATCTTTTAAACCAAAAAACAATTAACAATCTGGGCATGGAAACCGTTTAATTGTTGGAGTGTAAATAACCCCTAATCACCAACGTGTTATTTATAAGTGTTAAACGGAGGGTTAATATAATCAAAATGAAAATTTCAAATTATCGAAAGTTAATTATAACGCAGTCACATGGTCCCAGTAATACTAATATTACATTATTATCAAAACCGTACCTACAAATAATACAAGTAGTAAATATTTGTACGTATTAAAGGTAATTCAATAACGAATGCAACAACGGCAAGATTATAAAGATATACATTTCCAGAATCATCTTCAGGAATGCGCTGAAGATTAGTTACCGATCTGAAAATCGTTTCCTCTGCAACGATAATCCTCCAACGCGATTTTTTCCACGAAAATTCGAGCCTTAAAAAAATACTTGCGCTCATACTTCGTCCAAGAAATCCTTCACTGCCACGATAATTCGCCCCCGTGAATTGCACGATGCTCGCAGCAGCTCGTCGACCACAAGAAAATCATTAACGGCGTAATGACGTATATTCCGGGTAAGCGAAAAATCGAAAAATCCGCCTTCGAACGCAAACTCGTAATTGAGCATAGACTGCGAGAGAGAGAGACAGCGCGAGCGAGTGAGAGAGAGAGAGAAAAAGAGAGAGAGAGAGAGAAAGAGAGACACGCCAGCGCAGAAGAAGAAGGCGGCGAAATGCGGGCCAACTCGTTAAAAATCGCCGGCGGCGGTGGCGACGGCGCATTTTGAAATTATTGGGCGACGCCCGCGGCCGGAGTATAAGGCTTTTCGCGGTAATCTCTTCAATTCCGTTTTGTCACGAGGAGGACCCGTCGCCGCCGCCACCGCCGCGGCCTCGCCGCAAAATGACAGTTTCGCAGTCCGGCGCCCTATCCCCCGTGCCGCATCTCTCGCATCCGCGACGGATAATGGAGTAGAGAGAGAGAGAGAGAGAGAAACAGAGATGGAGGAGGAGAAGAAGAGGGTCCTCTATAGTGAGCTGAAAGACGAAGGCGTTTCGGGACGCAGACGGGCAATGCCACGCTTGTCCTCAGCTCCGGCTATTGCCATTTTTGCTATTTGTCATTGCCAGCACGCAGCCATGTGTACACATAATGATCATCTTTGTCTTTGAATAATTAATTATTTAAAGTGTTTATATCGTGACACTAAAGGTATATATTGAGCGGAAATATATAACTCATAAGTTTATTAAATAGCGTGCACGTGAAAGACCGTTCGCATAAGAACGAAGCTAAATATCCTACGACACGTATACAACATTGTCGTATAGGTGCCGTATGTCGTTGAATATACCGGAAGCAGTAGCTACAAAGTTTACGTACTTCATTTTAATGTCTTTTCCGCAGAAATCAATGAGTAAAACATTGTTTTTAAGTCACTCTATCTAAAAACTATAATTATTTCTCCGGTAGAAAAGTAACTTGTTTGAAGCTAAATGAACAGATTCTTAGATGAGTAATACTAGATATTTATTACCTATTTGGTAAAAAAGGCTCTTTTTCAGTCTAAAAATCGTTTCATAGATGGTGATTGCTAAACGGATTGCTAAACGGGGTTGGACAGGTGATGGACATTGTGTACGTGATATTGTTTATAAATTCTAGAATAACTAAATGTTATACTTTAAAAAGTTATTGTTTGACAATAAAAGATAGCAAAATGATAAATATAATTACTTATACAAACAAAAAGTCAGAATCTCAAGATAATTTAAATATAAAAAATGCTGTTTATGCTTTACTTGAAATGTAAGCATATTTGAAATGACAAACAAGAGTGAAAAAAAATACGGAAATCTATCTAGCCTGAAGTCATAGAAATAATTTTTGAAATCATAAGAAATCGTCTAAATATACAATTATTTGTACCCGTATTTTAGAGATAATAACCCATCAACAAATATTATCAACTACTAACTAAGTTTGTACAATAATTTATCAATATGTTTAATTAAAATCGAAAAGTATTATTCAATTTACGTTAAACATTACTAGTCAAATAATAATACATAAACAAATGTTATTATCGAATAATTGTCTGTACTTTTACTTGTACTCTTATACATGCATTGTCAAATCATTAGTTACATACGTATGTTATACGCCCTATTGGGACTAGACTCTTTCGCGCAGCTTAGAATAGCTGTAGTTCGCCCGTCGTCGCTAAGTGGCGTCGCCTCTCCCGCAGTAGTAGTACAGCGAGACGCATATAGGACCGGCCAGGAAAGCACTCGACCTGTTCCTCCCCCCTTCGTAACTCTCACTTGAGAAACATAGGGGAGAGTGGGGTAAAGTGGGCAGGGCAGCTAAGTGTGGCACCTTAATATTATAAACAATAACGTACGTTAAAAATCTAATTTTGTTTATACACATTTAGAAATGACTCTAGTATTTTTTTCTTAAGTCATAAACTCAAAAATTAATGTTAATAATTATTAATGCAAGTTTCAAAATCGGAGCATGAAAAAAAGGTTGCCTTCATTTTTCGTCGGCTCAGTACGGATCGAAAATGATTCCTTTTTTAAGTGAAATTATGCGCGTTTCATAAATTAACTTTTAAACTTTTAGAGCCTTTCTTTTGTTTTTTCAAAAGTGCCGTAAATAATTAATTATAAATGATTAAAAATTGAATTAAAAAGGGGCTATCGTGGCATACTAAGTGGGGCAAATGTAGCACACACAGCGCCGCGTAGTGAGTTCGTCTTGACGCACCTAACCTATCGAACTCAAAACGGAGCAGGTTCAATTGTAGATTTACCTTCCTTGGATAATATTCAAAGTATTATTGAAATACCAGATCTGCCAGTTATAAACAATGAGACATTTTTTAATAATGAACCGGTGGACATTTATTACGTAACTGAAGATGTTGCCAAAGCCTTAAATATATAATTATATCTCAAAAGATTATTTATTTTTGTATTGCCAAAGTAAAAAAAAAATTAATTATAGAAAAAAAGAATATATGTATCAAAAAAGTATTAAATTGTGATTGATATTATATAAGTTCTTTGTTACATTTTGATAAAAAAATAAAAATTTTAATTGAAATAACTATTATTTAATATTTTATTAACCTATTAAAAAGCCTCTCTCAATATTCCTAATAAATATTTTAAAAAAATACAATTTTCATGAACTTACCAGCAGAAATAAAAACATCATTCGGCCGTGCTACATTTACCCCACCCCGTGCCACACTTGACCCACCGGTGGGGCAAGTGTGGCATTTTCGATCGCTCTAGAATTTGATTTTTTAAACTATAATATAATTCAAATTAAAAATTTGCAATAACGAATCTTAATACTAGAAGAATAGGCCTATACATTGCAATTTTTAAAATATTGATATGTTTTAATATTTTAATGATATGTTTAAAATAAGTTAGGGTGCCACGCTTACCCCACCCTCCCCTACCTAGTAACGTCCTAGAGACGACTACAGGGTTAATTACTCGAGTTCGAGAATAAATCACGATTTTGTTCAATTAAACAATTTGTTTAATTATTTCATCCCACTCCTTTTTCCCTCCACTTCTATATCTACATATATAACGAGCTTGTCTCATCGTCGAGAATGTCGCCGAGATGCTCCTCACAGAGCAACTCTAGGCTCGTTGAGAGCTAGGTAGAGGGGTCAGTGTGTGTCTTCACACATCAGAATTCACACCTTGTCTTCCAATAGATTACCAAGGGAGGCCAGGATGGTAGTAGGGACATAATGGTATCAGCCATATACCCACAGGATATATATAAAAAAAAGGGGTCAGTGCTGTGTTCTCCCTCTACCCAACGAGGAAGTCAGACAACAACGACGCGGGACTAGTCCTCCGGAGGACGACGAGCGCCGCCAACGCTCCAAGCGCTCCATGCGAGTGTTTGGAGGCAACCACGGCCCTGTCGACACGTTGCTCTCTGCTTAGCGACTTCGCCAGAGCTACCGGACATGGCTGTACACGTCATCTTCCCGCTCTCTCACCATCCCACCAACAGGCGTACAACATATACGAAACATATTCAACGTAGAATTAATTTTGATGTTTTAATATACACATAACAATAATAACAGCAATTTCAAATTTATTGAGTCCTAGAGACCATACATATTTTCGATCAATTTCCATCGTATCCCATAAAATCATATTGCAAAAGAAATCAGCATTGCAAGACGGTCGATTGGCTTCCACAAACCCTACGTTTCCAAGTGCTCGTAAACTAGAAAACTATTCATTTTAAACCCGATTCAAAGGTCAAAACACTCAATAACGCCGCAAATTATCCTCCGAACGCAGCGCGTAACGCCCACCGTCAGTCCTCGAACTCGAAAGCTATATCGCATCATAGCTCGCGCGCGCGCGCACTGCAGCTCGGTATCCTACAATGAGCCTGGCCTCCCTCTGAAAAGCCCATTTCCTAAATTGCAAAATAAACGGCGCGCCGATGCCTTGCCTTCTTATTCCCATCAGCGGCTGCTGCCCCCGTATAATCGCGGCGCGCCGCGGCCTCCGCGGAGCGAGTCGAGGGAATCGTCTCCGCGCATCGGCCTCCCTCGAGACACGGCGCACCGTGCACACACAGCTCGGCTGGCGCGTCCGTAATGACGGTATACCGGTAGCGCCGAGAGAGATTGTCTCTCTGGTATGGAGCAGAGACACAGGACAGGAGTCGTCGTCGTCGTCGTGATCGCCCCTTTTGCCGCGCGAGCGCTCATTGCCCATCCCCCTTGACGGTCGCTTCGGCAATTGCTATCCAGCGGCAAAAATGAGATGTTATTTTAGAAGCTTGGGGCTGTAACTACTGTCTTGCGCGCGACGGCTCTCGGCTGGTATTTGCGTTGGAGGGGTCGTTGCTTGAGTGTTCATGTTTATTGGGTTTTAATGTAATTGATTTTTGTTGAGAAATACGACTTTTGTATAGAGCAATGTGGGTTGCAAAGAAATAATCGAATCTTTAGATGAAGACTGTGACAACGGATTTTTCATAAGATGAATTTTTTTAAATTGTATTTTACTATTCTATTATAGTTTCTCAATGTTTTTCAACCAGTTTTCGATGTGTATTATGGGTTTTTATTTTTGTATAAGCTATTTTTGTGTATACAAAATTTGATTAAAAATATTTTGAGTTATCGTACGTAGTCTTGTTCTGTAGGTGCGAAATTATCTATTTAAATATATCGCGTATCAAATATTTGTTTAATTAGGGTAAAGTAGGGGTTTTAATGTACACAGATAAAAAGACTGGTTCTCACATGAATACTTTTATATTTATAATAATATGATAAGTGTTCCAGTATTGCTCGAGTAACCATACATATTGCTGTCGCAACTATATTATGGTTGCCGGTGATATTGTATGGTTGTCACCGCAAAATAATATGGCTGTGAGAGCAATAACAAAGTATTGTTGCAGCAACAATACGCAGTTTAGTTCGATCAACCAGAATCTGGATGCTCGAACAATACATTTCTTTCAGTATACAGATATGGCTAAAATCAAATGAAAAATCGGCCTACGAAGAATGGTATTAGAAGGTTCGGTACCGATTCTTAGCTAAAGAAATCGATTTATTTAAAACGATTGAAAATTAACAAATTTTCAAAAAAAATTTTGGTTTTTAAAATGCACTTGCGTAAAGTATTAAGAGATAAAGTTCTAAAAATATTCTAATTCTATTCTAAAAAAATAACATCAGATTAATATTATTAACATCGAAATAACTATATTGGAATCGAAACTGGATAATAATAATGTTTAAAATCGCTCCTTGTAGCGATATTCGAAGTTGTGAGAAAAGGTTTTAAATATGCTTTTTAATATAACAACAAATTTTCTTGGTGTCGACAATTGATCTTATGAGAAAAGACCTCCTCCCGACAGAGCAATTCTGATCCCAATAATATTATCCCGTTTATTCGCGGTTTTACTTTTCTGTGAACTTTATGTGGATCAGTTTGATTTCTGACTTTTTTTAATAAATCTGATATCTAGATAATTTGTATTATTATATTTCTAATGTTTCAAAGCGTTTAATATAGATTTCCCTACATATAGATACAGTCTCCCGTGTTAAATTAAAGAAACATTGTAGATAGGGGTATATATTTTCACTAGCACTAGTTCTCCCGCGGTGTTACTCTTATTTACCAATTTCTGTTTAGTAAAAATTAAACAGCAATCAAGAGAAATCGTGCAAGAAATTAACATTATTTACCAATTTCGGTTTAATAAAAATTAAATAGCAACCCAAGAGAAATCGTGCAAGAAATTAACATTTTTTTCCTATGTACGATGCGTTCGACTCGACGCACCGACGAACCCTAATTCGCTCTTGGAAATTAAGATTAGACCTATAGTCTCTCTCTCTCTTTCTATCTTATTCGAGCAGTCCAGAATGGAACGCGAGGCTCATTAAATTCGGCCCGATTCGAGGATATATCCTTTCTCGAAACATTCCAATTAAATCCGAGGAACCCTCGAGTTTGTACATATACGCATCTCGACGCTCTCTATAGTCCTGCATGTGTACATGTATATCTATATATGTATGTGTGTGTGTGTGTGTATATATATATATATATATATATATATATATATATATATATATATATATATATATATGTGTGTGTGTGTGTACGTGTGTATATATAGATATATATAGGTATATCACAAGTCGCCCTCGGCGGCGGCGCGCGCGATGAAGGATTCGATTCTGAATTTCAATCGGTTATCGGACTTGAGCGCGAGCGAGCGCTCGTTAAAAACGTAAAAGGAAGCGGATTCAAGAGGAGCGAATCCGCAACGTTTTATGCGAAATTAATGGATCTCGGGACAAAGGAGCAGCAGCGCTCGACTCGTTTGCGCGCTTATATAGCTCGGCGAATGTGTATATATGTGCACACGCGAGAGAGCCGGGAGGAGAAAATATTTTATATATGCCTTATGCAAAGTTTATCATTTGAGAGTTCTGAATGGCCTTAATGGGGATTTATGCTTTGTTTGGTTCCTTCGTTAAGCCGAGTTGCGTTATCGTTGCCAAATATCTATGGCCATTTGAAATTTTTGTTTAGCAAACATGCAAATATTATGTTTATATTTTGCCGTTTATACAAATATCAATAATAAGTAAAGAGATTACTGTAAAATTAGAGGTAAAATAAGAGAAAACATATAATTTGAATTTTACATTGAATATTTTTATCAAAATAAAGTATACTCAGCTACTTTTTGATCGATCATTTTTACGTATATGGTATACATTTTAGTTTAAAACAGGAGCTGAATATAATACATAGTGCGTAATTATTGTGCACAATTTAGCATTGGTCAAATACATCTATATATAATTTGACCAATGCTAAATTGTGTACAATAATTACGTGTATAATTCTTATGTGTAAGAAACGCGCTATGCCATATAATATAAGGGAAATACGCAATATACTTATATTGACATTTGCATGATTTTTTAATTTTATCAATTCTAATTTATATATCTTCATGATTAATTTTTCAGTCATATAGAAAGCATGTACAAAAGTCTTGATCCAGGAGGACGTGGTTATATTTCATTGGATCAATATGCAGTTGGAATGAAATCATTAGGTGTTAGTTTCTTTAATCCAAACCCGATGGCCTGCCAATGCAACCCAGACCGTATAGATAAACAAGCTTTTGAACAAGAAGCGTAAGTATAAGAACAGTATTCCTAATAATGATTGATAGTTAACTATTTTTATGTCACTTATAAAACATATTAAAAAATGAAACTTATACATATAATTATATAAAATAGTTTTCATTTTTATTCTTATAAAAATGTTTTTGAATGCTATCTATTGATATAATAATATATTAATACAATTCTAATTATGAGATACTATGTTGCAAAAGAAGATTGCTGCATATAATTAAATTCATAAGAAGGAAAGATAAAGCTTACAATGCAGGTGTGTTGCCCTTCATAGTTGTGAATTAATTAAGATATGCTTTGTGATCTTATTAATTCGACAAGGGGTTTTTTATGAAAGTGCAATTTTCACGATATCTGAGTGCTCATCGCAACATAAGAAATTGTCCTGGGAAAATGACGGCACGATGATGACGATGCGATTTCAAGCCCAGCGCGAAATGCTAATTTATCCGATTAGTTCACTTCGTTTGACCGCTGTAGTGCTTTCATGAGAACCTTACCCGGGATTGCGCAGATAGCGTTGTTTCCACTCTTAATTCTATGTTTTTCTTACTGAGACTAGAATTTTTCTTAGTGAAATTACTTAAATGCACAAACCTGAACCATCATAGGCAATCAAATAATATAGTTAAATAGAAACACGTTAAAAAAAGTTTCCAATTATTTTTATAAAAAATGTTGCGCAGGGAAACTTTCAATTGTTGAAAAATAAGTTTTTTAAAAAAACGCAATTTAAATTTTATACAAAAGATTCGCTATATAATTTTTTGACAAGTACCTATTTTATTATTTTAAATATTCTCCCCACGCATACAAATAATAATCTACAATAAATACATTTTTTGATTTCTAAAAGAAATTCGGTACCCACTACCCTTTAAACAAAACCTTCATCAATCCAATAAAATAAAGAGCTTCAGCGATCGATTTACGCGGAACAACAGCAGCCTGTTCCGAATTCATGAATCCGCGTAGAGCCTGGGAACCTCGTGCCTCCTTCCGCATAGCTCGCTGCGTCCAGTATACAGTTCGCGAACAAACGAATCCTACATATACATAAAAACGCAAACACCGCGACTTTTCGACATCGAGATGCGCACGAGCAAAGGAGCGTGAAGAAGGGCCAAGAGTCGTCGGGAAGAAAAAACGAGATTTCATTCCAATTTCAGACTCGACTGACCAGAGCAGCAGCTACACACCACTACTGCCCTGGCCTGTCTACCGTCTACGTGTGTATACACGCGCACTGGCCGCGAACGCGATTTAGCCGACGTTCACACGGCTGCTAATGCACGAGTAGCAGCACTATGCGCCAGCACCGTTGATCCCGCCGGTGCGCGGTGAGCGTTGCGAGCGCCGCGCATGAGAAAATTACCACTTAATTCGCCCGCGAGAGCCTTGAATATCGCATAACGATTGCCGCGCGCCGCGTGCGCCCGCCAAGCCAGCAGCAGCAGCAGCAACAACAACAACAGGTGATTCGACACTTATGGAAAGCTATCCATACAGGCCCTTTAAAAGCGTTGTAAACTGCAGCGAGAGTGCGTATTCATCTCGCGCGTCGTCGCTGTAACTATGATTTTTTTTATTGCGAACCTTTTACGGCCGATCGTAGAATCTTGCATTTGCATATTCGCTTTTGTTGAGCGGAAGATTCTTGTAATTACTCCAAGGGAAAATTCTGGAAAAGTATTAATTATTCGTGCAGATTATGTACAATTAATTCGAATAATCAGAACGAGATTTTCTGGTGGAAAATCGAACGGGCTGTCTGCGTGTATTGCAGTGTTTGAACAGGAGTGATGATTTTTTTGCGGGAAAGTATTTTTAATACTTGCATATAAAATAAAAGGAATGTAATAAACGTTCAATAAAAATTGCTTTTCAATAACATGATAAGATACTTATTATAGTATAAGTTACAATAAATATACAAATTTTTAAAATTTACAATATGTTTTTAATTAATTAAATATTTTCTTTGCTGAGAAAATAATATTTTAAACAAGGATATTCATTTCATTTCGATATAAATTGTTTTTTGGCGCAAAAGAGATACACCGCAACACTGCAAATATCTGTAATCAATCCGTTACCTGTTTGATTTTAGCCGGATAATACGCATCTATTAAAATAATAATTTACACAGAATGTACACATTACACGTTCTTTTAAAACTAAAAAGAAAAATAATTTTAAAAAAATTTAAATTTCTTAAAATGAGATATTGAGCCGCTAGCATGAAATCGCTAAAAATTCCAATGCGTATATAAGTAACAAAACACGAACAACATTTCCTCCCTCCTTCCGCTAATACCCGACAACTCGAAACCCATCAGCAGTATAAACGCACTTGCCCCACCGAGCAAATAATAATAACAATTCAAAACCCCTAGGGGCATTTAATAAAAACAAAAGCAAAGGACGCAAGCACCTGTCGGCTAGAAAAAAAATCTCAAATTAAACTCCTTCCGCGCAGAGTAGTATACGTATACCTCCGCTCGAACCCTAACACAAACCAAAAAAAGTCCAACCCATACTCCATCCCGCGCATCTTTATTACACAAGTGCACTTAGACCCCGCAATAAAAGCCGACGTATACACAACCCTCCGAATTCGGCCACTTGCAGAAGTGTATATAATACGAGGAAAGAAGCTGCGCCGCGCCCGCGGGCCGAGGATAATATACATACATATATATATATATATATATATATATATATATTTCGTGCTGTCCGGGCGCGCGTTATATGCATGCCCGAAAAAATTTGAGGAGCCCGGCCCAGCTCCGTTAAAGCGCCGCGGGCTTAGAATGCTCGTGCGCAGGAGAGAGAGAGCCAGCAGAAAGAAACTGCGGGCGGCGCGCTGCGGAGAACGAAAAAGAGAAGAAAAAAAAGCATAGGCCGCGTGCGCATTTTTCCGTAATTGTAAGGATTACCTTAATAAGCGGGGGTCGTCTCTCGTGGACGCGTGGCCCGCGGGGTCCCTCCCCCCCCTCTTCCCTATCTCGCGTTATGCATAGCAATGCGCGGTTATAATAACTTGGCCGCGTGTATATGCGTTGTGCTCTGCTTTTTCTTCTTCTGCTTCTTCTTCTTCTTCTTCCTCTTCTGGTTGCAGGGCAGCTTCGTCCTTTATAGGGTCGCTCGTGCGTGTCTTTTAATAACGCTGGCGCGAGCTTTTTGCGGAGATGGGGGATTCGTAATCTACTGCCAGAGATGAAAGGATGATGGTGATTAAAGCGGGCGCAATTTATCACTCGTAAAGTAATCCAAGAGGTGGGGAAGGGGAGTGATGTTTGCTTTTTTGAGCCGCGGTGTTGTCGATGCTGATTTTGGGTTGTTTGGGTGAATAGTAGCTTGAATGTGGTTGGAGTTAGACCTTGACAGATGCAAATTATGTTAAACGTAATGGCGAAATTGTTGAGAAGTGTTAACTCGGGGGGGAGAGTTGCACTGCCGAGAGTATTCTTAGAGTATCGACTGCCACGAGTTTTAAGCTTCCACTGCTAAATGACAACATTTTAGATACACAGTTGGATGCGTATTTCAATTTGATAATTGACGAACGATACAGTGATCGTTACAATTTCAATTTGATAATTGACAAACGATACAGTGATCGGTCAATTTGATAATTGACAAACGATACAGTGATCGATACTGGATATTTTCCCAACATTCAAAATCTTAATTTTTGACGAGTTTAAAAAATGTTATTTATACACAGTGAGAATTTTCTAATAAAAATTATAACGAAATTCAGGGTAAAAATTACCGTAAATAACTATAAAGCTGGGACACTCCTACTTTCTGGCACTTTTTCCTGATATTTTACTATAAAAATTACCTCATTGACTACAAATTCTACCGCACAGACTATAAATTTTACCGCACTGAATGGTAAAATTTACCTGATTTGAGAAAAAGAAGACAGCTGATAAAGGAAACAACTGAGCGTGTACACATTTTAGGTTAACTCAAATATAAATGTGCATAAATGTACTTATTTAAGTATTAATGATACTGCTACAATAATTGGAAGAAAATCCAGATTTTTAAAAAATATTTCGTACAAATTTTACCATAAATTTTGGCTTTCTCTAAGATTCGTACAGGAAACTTTTACTCTGCGGAAGACAAATTTTATCCTTCACTACGGTAAAATTTATCGTAAATATCAATAAAAACTGCCGGAAAGTTAGAGTGTCCCAGCTTTATAGTCATTCACGGTAATTTTTACTGCGAATTTCGTCATAATTTTTATTAGAAAATTCTCTCCGTGTACAATATCTTTTAGAAATGTTAATCAAATGTTTCAGCAAAAAAACTTCGCGTGGAGGTACTACACGACTTTTGCCGTACGAAAAATTACGCTCAAGTTGAGTGTGATTTCGGTTACACTCATTTAAAATCGATGGGTCTTGAACATTTACGATACTGGAAAACTGAAATGACACTCAACTTGAGTGTAAATATACAATGTTTGAGTGTATTTTCTATAAAAGGGTTCCTTACACGTTTCTTTATATTTAAATCACTGAATAATTAAAATCATTTAACCTAACGAAACATTATACACTAAATACAAAAACTAGGTAATTTTTAAATAACTCTATATATCTTGCAGAATTCGGTTTAGAAAGTCGCCCTTTGAAAGCTTATTCTTCATCTCTGTCGTCCCAAGAATCTTTCGAACTTTCTTATTCTCCTCTTTGCCTGCTTTTATCTCTAGCATCTCTTTTTACTTCTCATTTCGCCTTTCCATCCTCTCCCCTCTCTCTCTCTCTCTCTCTCTCTCTCTCTCTTCCTCCCTCGCTCTCTTCGTCCCTTCCACGCTCTCTTTTTCTTCTGCTCCATTTCGATACGGTCGAGCCTGTATGAGAGAGAAGGAAATATATAAAGGGAAAGCAAAGAAGAGAGAGAAAAGGTATATGCGAAAAAGCCCTTGAGCGACGACAAGAGAGTTCGTTAAGGTGAGTCACTGCTAAAATTTAGGTTTTCTTGTAACATTAATTTGAAGAAGAAATTATTTTTGAAATTTATAATAACCGTGCTGAAACTGAGGCGTATTTTCATCTTTAATTCTCAAGAAAAGATATGATCAGTAACATCGTTTTCATTAGAAGTGTAATTACAGCTTATTAGTGTTCTTCAAGTCCAGTTAGTTGACCAATTAAGCCACGTGCGAGGAATATTCAAAGTGCCCCATAAAATGTCATCTTTCAATTTAAATAGTACATTTATCTATTTTTTACAGTTGCACATACGTATATATCCATAAAATACAAGAAATTAATATAGCGGTTCTGTCAAAGTGTTGTTCTAATATTGTATACAGCTGACACAAAAGTATTGTAATAGAATATATAAAATCTTTACTATAAAAAGATTTTCATGTTAAAGATGATAATAATTAGAAATAAAATATAATAAGTAAAATGGTAAAATGATTCATAATTATTATTACAATAATTAATAACAAAAGCTTAATAATAATAAAAAATAATTAACATGCCAATAAACAGTATAATAATTTCGAACTCCTCTAGAGAAGCACACAGTCCATTGAAAAGGTGAACGAACTCAAAAATACAACGCATTACCACCACATCGATGGCTACACCGAAACCCCGAAATATAATGTTTCAAAAAACTTTTCGATTTTTTCAAAACACTAAGCACACCCAGCCGTATAAAATAAAATTCTAACCTACCCACAAAGAGAGCCTCGGGGTTCTAACAATCCTTTCAAACTGCTTCAATGCATCGCCGCGCGCATGCGATATACGTGTTATGCTATACACTCGCAAAGTGCATCGCACTCTCGGCGACTCGCGAACGTATATGGTATATATGCGGTTTGTGTATCGGCGAATGCTTCTCTCTCTCTCTTTCTCTCTTGCTTGCAAGAGCGGCTGCCTTCTATGGCGCACGTGATGTGTATGCAATCGGTGATGTCTTTGCGGACATAATGCCGCGGCGGAGTAGCAGATGTTTCGCGCCGCGAGTCATGTATATATCGCCGCACGAGAGGACAATGCACGGCGCTGATGAGCGCAGCGACTGAATGCCGTTGATTGTGCTCGCGCGTTGACAAGTCAATTTTTCTCCTGAAAAGCAGCGGAGCTTTATTAGTGTGTGTGTGTGTCTGGCTTTTGAGGCTTTCGAGAGTCGCTTGGCCACGTGCACGTTGAATCGATAAATATGAAGAATTACACGCTGGTTTGAATTGTTGTATAGTTGCAGTTTTTATTTTTTTATAGATATGTAACTATACATTTTTTGTTTAAAATTGTTTAATTTTGTATATGCAGTTGATTATTTCTGAAATAAATAATATTAGAAATTGTAAATAAGATGCGGATGCAACATCTTTTTTATGTTAATATTGTGCATTTTTAACTATTTCCAAACATCTATAACATAAAAAGGTAATATAAACTGTTAATTAAATTTTAATAACTGGCATAATAACAATTAGGTAATTTGTATTCTGGCTGTACAAGTACCCATCGATTAAATTCTAAATAAATAATTTCACTTGTGATTTTTAGAAAATCCGCAGTACCATAAACATTGGAATTGTACGACAGGGAATTACATTAAAGGCGATTTACAATAAAAATTAAAAATATTGTTCATCCTAGATAATTTTTTGATATTGTAAACAATATTAAATAATATATTTATTACAAAAATGTTATCTAACAGGGATACAATTATGAATTTTGTGAAAAACCTTCCATATGGAGCGGTCAATCGGTCACATAACGAAAGTTCATTGTATTTTGCACTAGCATAAATAAAGGTTGAACGTACACGTCTTCCTGGGTGCTAAAGGGTTAACAGTAAAATAGCATGATTTTAGCTTATGCATTCCTTTACTTTAACTGTCAGGCACTTAAACTCCAACCATCAGAATAACAATAATACACGAACCCATGCATTACAATTGTAGCAGCGGCGAGTAAAATTTCCATAGCCTCATACGCGCGGGGCAATTAATCCAAATGTACAGCCACTTAAAAAGCCAAGCCAAGTTCATCTGCCGCTTAAATCAACGCGTGTCCATTCGTCTCATCAAAACGATCTAAAACAATGAAGGCCCATCACTCGAGAGATCGACTCGCGTCGCGCGTCGCGCGCGCGCTGGCTCTCCAAAAGCATCATCATCGTCGTCGTCTCGACGCACGCTCGCGCGTTAATAACCAACGGGCAAACAAAAGATTAAACTCGAAGTGAGGCCGGCAATCAATCCCCAATTTAAAACCCACAACCGCCGCGCAGCGACAAAATGAAAAGGGAGCCGTAGAAGCGATAAAGCGACGAATTCGAATTATTAAAAGAGACGCGCGTGGCGCTGCGCCTACTTTATAGAAATTTTCTGATGAAACTGTTTGTGGGAGAGATGAGGAGCACAGTCGATGATTTTTTGAAGAGCAACTCACGCGCGCGCGCGCGTGCGCTGTTAGTTCGTTCTGTCTCGTGCTTGCCGTAATTCAGATCAATTGGCCTGCGCTCGCGCCCCGATTAATCTCTTCCCTGTGTACAGTGTGTGTATGTGTCTTTCTATTCGCTCTATGCCACTCAATTTTGTTTCGGTTTATGACTCGATCTTTTTTTCATCGTCAATCTTCATATGTCGTTTATCTTAGAGTTATTGAAATGTGGACATCAAATTTTTGACAATTCTTGTTTGTTAAGTAAGACTTATTGACAAGATACGAGGGCGCTTTTGATGAATATTTATATTTCTTTCTCTTGGTAGTTTAGAGGTGATTTCGTGTTATTTTCTATGGTTAATATTAATTATGAATGATTCATTTAAATAAAAGATAATTTTCATTCGTGTATCAAGAACTAGCTCATTCTTGATTTCCACAAATATTAATTTTTACATTTTCAGACTTGAAATATATCAAAGATATAAGAAAACTGTTTATATCTTTGATGTAATATCTCGCATGAGTGCCGTGGTCTTGGTAAACACGGCTTTGCCATTATACAGGTACAAAATAAACTTCTTCGAGATCTTACTCGTCACTCGATAGCACAGCCGTGTCAACAAGTTAAAATAGACACCATACGTTAGTTTGTACACACGATTTTCGGATTCATATGTGTACGTATGTATGTATAGATTTTAAAGTGTTTCACACATTTGAAAAACTTAAAATGTTTGTATTAAAATTTAATAAATTTTCTTACTTATTTAATTCTAATACAACATTTTATTTCAATATTGATTTACCCTCGGATTTACTACGCACAGTATATCCTTTATTATAATAACATAAATACATTATGTTATAGCTATTACAATATATAATTACTGTTGTCTAGTAGAGTAATATATCTGTGGGTTCCCGGGAGAACGACTTAAGTCCACTTTTCATATTTTCGAGATATTAAGGTTCAAAGTTTATATTTTCCATTTAAACTAATGTTAAAAAAAAATCATAAATAGTAGATTTGGTCACTTATTTTCATACTGTCCTGATTTTGTGCATTTTTATGAAAATATACTCTGTAAGGATACCATAATCGATCGAAAATCATTGATCAAAAAAATTAACTTAAGTCGTTTTTCCGGGAAGCCACAAACATGTACTCCTGAAGTCACTGTTATGCGAATATTGACCAATAAATTCAAGATCTTAATTGTGCGATTTGAGTTTAAAATAATAAATCCGTAACTATATATTTTCTCCCGAGTTCTGAAATTCCACAGAACATAAAAAAATAGCACAAGCTACCGTTGCGCGATCCCGACTACTAACGTTGTCTCCACTCGAGCTACACGAGTCAAAGATCCACAATACCCGCTACAATCACTAAAAGCCACATTTCCTCAATTTCGCTTTTATTTTCTCGAGGCTACAGTCGCGCGTTCCTTCTCTCCTCCCTCTTTTCCTTTTCCTGACACACACACGTACACACGCGCGCAACCACACACAGAGTCAAGTCCCCGAAGTCCGAAGACCTCGTTTATAATCGACTGCACTGCTCGAGCACTCCGCGCGCGCAGCGAAGCTGCAGCGGAGAGTCTTCGAGGAGCACAAGCTTTCGCGCGCGCGTGCACGCGATGACGTCAGTCGTCGCCGGAGTCAAGTGGACCTCGTTAAGGATGACAATGCGAGAAACGGCCCGGGGGAATCCTTGCGCGCCTGCTCTTTTTTTTCTCCTCTTGCGTGGAGTGCGCCCCGCGCCGAGTGCACGATAAATACGGCTCGTCTCGATAATGGACCCGTGGAGTGCACTGCACACTGGAGCAAGCGCACGCACGCGCCTCTTGGCCGATGAACGTCGCGCTCTCGCGCGGGACTGCGCAGAGCTTCGGTGTGGAGGAATTTCAGTGCAGGGAAACGCGACGGTAGGAAGAGAGAGAGGAAGAGTGTTTAATTGTTTATTTATGGACGCATCTGAGAGATTGAGAGATGATGTATATGGTTTGGTGGAATGAACGTATTTATAGTAGTTTTGCGATTGGTGGATTCGATGAGAAAAAGGATTTAAATAATAGATTTTGATTTGGTTATTGTAGTTACGCCGAAATGAACGTTTTAGGTATTATTAATACTTTAAGATACCATCGTCGATCCAGCCAAAAGAAATTTTTTTTTGCAATTGGCTAACTCAAAAATGGTTTAAAAATGTGCACCAAATTGTTTATTAAAGAAAAGACTAAACATGATTTTTAAAAGTAAACCTGAAAAACAACTATTGATCGACCTGCTTTTAAATTAGTTATATGTTAATAACAGATAACGTAGTAATTTGTTAATTTTATGATTCTGATGTATGTACAAGTAAGTATCCATCGATCATACACATGGCTTTTCCGCATACGAAAATACAGCATAGCCATTTTGAAATTTAGGGCAAGCAATAATTAGGTAATTCATTTTTTTTAATCCAACGGTACCAACAGTTTACTATCTACTTAAACAATAAAGTCACATATTCTAAAAACCTATTTTTATTGACTTGCAAGATTATGCACGAGCATGAGAGAGAGGTCAATAATACGTCACTTAGGGTTCTAAAGGGTTAATATACAACTAAAAATACCTGTGAAAGAAATGTATCTAAAGAACCCGCAATATATTTGGGTGATTCGTGAAACCGTTATATTTTAATTCATAAAATATAGAAATGTCATCTATGTGGTTGAAAACTAAATATTTTACAAAAGACATATTTGTGCAAAAGACATTTTAACAAATTACTGAATTATTGTAAATTAATACAGACTCAAACTTAAATAATTAGTATATCAATTGTAGAGATAGAACATAAAGTCAGGTATTTTGAAAACTCTCAATTACAATTAATTATATTTGTTTCAATTGCTTTATTTACTCATAACGACGTAAAATAATGAGCATAATGCCGAAAAGGTGGCATGTCATGGAGGTGGCATTTTCAATGGTTTTCCTTGGATCATTTACAATATAACTAGAATATTCGTTTCTTCCGGTAACTCACTAATAAACTCATTAAACTTTTAAAAAACGATGCAATTTCACGAAACTACGTATATTTTACAGTTTATATTGTTTTGACATTAAATAAACAGAATGAAAAATATGACGCAGTATCGTTAAATGTATCTATATCCTTCATTTATAAATGAAATCAGCTTTCTATTCTTTTATTTGGAAAATAAATAAAATTACGTTCAATAAAACGCTGGTATCAGCATTCGAGATTAACCACGTTAAAAAGTATTTATTCCGTTTCAGAAAAAGATGCCTAGTGAAAATGCTGAAGCAAATGATAGCCAAACCACGAGTGTGCTGAAGGTCCCGCTCTATTAAAACCACGACGTTCGAGGAAGAAATGAGAGCTAAATTTCTCAACCCATTCTCGCGAACGTCAGAGAGACAGCGCAGCGCGCGTACAAGAAACAAAATTCACGACCCGGACAAAAATTATCGCGGCACCACATCCGGTATTAACCTAAAATAAAAGGCAGCGACCAAAGCGCTATCTCTCAACTTCAAAACGTGTTGTAGATCGTTCACTTCGCACACACATCCTCGACTGCTCAAATATATAAAGTATCGCGTAAAAAAACTTGCTCGCAGAAGGAGAGAGAGAGGAAAACGGAGCACATATAGTGATTACACGCTCGAGTCACAGGCGCGAGAAACGGGGAGAGACTGTATAAATAGAAATCCTATGTTTTTATAGCGTAAGCGCTGAGTTAAGTCGTTTGGTGAATTTTAAATTTATGGGAAATCCCTGTTGAAATGTAACATCGTAACTTTGTTTGACAATTATTTTCGGGAAAGTAATTTAAAATATTTAAATGCATTGCAAAATAATAATGTAATAGCAGACACATTTTATTTTGAAAAAACTGAACTAGGAAAAATAAATAAATTGGTCTATCAAGGTGTCTAAATAAAGTAACCTAAAATTGACTACCTGAAATTAAAAAATAAATTGTAAATATTACGCAATTGATTTTTTTTAGTATAATAAATACATATTAATTATTAGAGGATTCCGTAACGCTTTACTTATATTTAAAGTAGCCCTTTATATCAATTTTTACGGCGATCAAAGTAAGAAAATTGAATTTATAAATCTTGGTGTTGGGGTAATTGATTACTCTCGTTTCGTAAAAGGAAGGTTAAATAATGCAAACTAGCAATTTCTCCAATTCAGAACACCATGTACACCCGCTAACCACCGTATCTGCCTGAACAACGTACATTAGGACTTAAATTTAACCTATAAGGTATAGCTATATATGCGTTATATATTATAAGATATAATTTTCAGCTTAAGAGGAGGTCGGAGCCGATTACAGATTTCTGCATTGAATTTTACGTTATTCTAATTAATTGTTCATAAAAGTTAAAAACTTTAGTTGTCCGGTGTTTTCAATCTACTAAGGAATATCGGACAACTGAGATAAGTGATAAAAATTAAAAATTGAATGAGAATACTGAAAAATACGAAATTGTCGGTAACTAAGGAACTGCATGTAAGCTCCGACTTCCCCTTAAATTTGAATGCCATTCACGTTGTTCGGGAATATACGGAGGGTAACGAGCTTACATATCGTTCCTACCAATTTGGAGTACCTGAAATCTTCTGCCACATTAAGGGGACACTTATCATATTATTATTTATCTCAAGTTTTAAAGAGTTATTTGAAAGATATATGGAAATACATAAAATATATCTAACTAACGTATTATTTAAAACATCACAAACAAATATCGGATAAAAAGATATCCTATTTCTATTCTGATCAATCTAAAAAAAGTGATAACAGCCATTATCTTATTAACACGATATTGACCCCTCGTGCTCCGCTATAGATTAAAATAAGTTCAAGTGTAAATTTTAATTGTTCGTGTTTCAGTTCTGTATTCAATCTTATAATCTTTCGTTATATATCACAAAGAATAAGCCTTATTAAAATGATTTCACGCGCTAGTAAAAATCACAATAACGTTCTCTCCAACAAAGCAATCAATTCTTAAAAAAAACAATAAAAGACAACCCCATTGTTTTTGCGCGTTCTTTCGTATTATACGCGCGCAACTATAAATAGCATACATCATTCCGGCATCCTTAAAGGGAAGGAAGAAACGAACAAGAGAACGAATATACGAGCTCCAGCGAAGGATATGGAGATCGCGAGGACAAAGAGTCAAAAAACTCTCCGCGCGCAAAGAGCAAATATAACGCATCTCTGAATACACACATACATACATACATAATATATGCGTACAATTACAGATACATGTAAACATATATAATATGATATACATAGATACATGTACATACATACATACATATAGACACGCACATACATGCATCCATACATACACGCACACACACACATATATATATATACACACATATATGCATACATACACATACGTAAACTGCAAAAAGAAAGAGCGAGAGAGAAGAATATATGCATATATAGAAATCTGCTCTAGAACTCGAGGAACCCAGCCATACGCAAATACACACATTTCTATAACTTATGCTATACCCCACCGTGCGTGCACGTGTATGCCTATAGGCCTTTGATCGTGTAATGAGGCATGCACGCGTGCACGAGAGAGAGAGAGAGAGAGAGAGAGTCAGTGCGTACACATACCTACTGCATACAGGGCAGCCATATACACGCGCATACGTCAACGTTCGCGAGAGAAGGAGAGCAGAGAGCGCGCGCATATAGTTGCATTATATTCGCGCGCCGCGCGGTCGTTGCGCGGCGTTCGCCTGGTTACAAGAGAGCGCGGACACACAATTTTACCCCGCGTTATATATAATACCTAGAGTCCCCGGGACAACTTGTTGCTCCGCTTCTCTCCCCGTCTTCCTCTCTCGCTCTCTTTCTGCGCTCCTCTGCGTCCCTTCGAGCGCTCAGAGACGCTGTACATGTGTAGGTATGAAGAGAGTAGAGACCTCGGTCTCTTCGTCCGCGGCGCGTGGTGGAGACTGGGGCGAGATGGGCAAATCTGATTAAATGGCCAGGCCCTTATATTTTCAGATATTTTTGCTTTCTTTACGTGCGGCCCTTTTTCGAGTTAGCAGTAGTTCATGCGTAAATAAGCTATTCGAGGAGTTAGTTGCGAGTGTAATGCTGGAACAAGCCGATTCATAAAAAAGGAACAGATTGATTTTCTTATACGTAGCTGTTACTAGGGTTTTTAGCATTTTATTTAAATTAAAGATGAAATAAAATCAAGTATGAAAACAATACTTTACTTTGTTTTAAAAAAAAGTTTTATCTTAATTTGTGCCTAATTGAGTGTCCAGCTTATTACACGTAATAATTTCTCGTGAGTCCTTAAACATTTATGCGTTTGTTTTTTATCTACCTTAGCGAAAATGTGATCCAGCTGGAAATTTAGTTGGAATTTCAACCTACATTCAGCTGTAAACTCAGCAGGAATCCAGGTTTAATGTGAGTGCGAATTTCCATTGAAATTTCTAGTTAGATCGAAATGGATTTTTAACGGGAAATCCAGACCTGTTTACCAACTGGTTTTTCTAAAAAGTTACGCTCTTGCGTAAAATGGTAACCAGTATAGATGCTACCATCAGAATAATAACACCTGATAGTCTATGGGGGAACATTTTAGGTAAACAACGATTTTGCAGATCTTCCGCAGGAAAGCAGATCTGTCTACGCAGCAGGAAATCCATTCTTTCTGAATAGAAAACTACCTCGAAATATGTACTCGGATTTAACATAAAATTCAGCTGAAAGTCTTGCTCGAAATCGACTTGAATTCCAACCAAATCCAGCTGTATCAAATTAAATCCAGATATATTCCAACATGATATTTCTTGTAAGCCTTGTAAGGCAGACCTTGCTATCCTAATATTGCTACTTTTACATTACACAAATTATACTAATCCCGCTATCTTTAATAAATTTATCGAGATACGTAGCATTAAAATCAACTGCGCTCATCTAGCCTCGGTCTCCCCTGTATGTAGAAAAGAGTAGAGACCTCGTCTGCACACCCGAGCTCCTTCCTCCTCCTATACATACTGCGTGTATGCTATACATATATAGTTTCTTCTCGGCGCGTTTCGCCCGCGGCGTTGGAGGCGGCGGCTCCGATATAACGGGGCGCGCGTGCGAGGGGAGGGACGGAGAAGAGAGCAACAAGTGCGCAAGAGAGAGATGGAGAGAGACGAGGGCTGGATTGGATTTTTGGATGACGATGGATGATGTTGCTTCGGAGGATGAGATTGTAGTTTTGCTGGGGGGATTATATTGCGCGCCGGAGATGATTCTCTCGAATGTATATTATATACTCGCGTTATCTGCTTTTTGTACGTGTGTAGCTATGTATGGCGAATTTGCGTTGAATTACTTTGAGGTACTTTGATTATTTAAATTAGCACGCGTTATTGTATTTAAATGCGCGTTTATTACTCAATGCTATGAGAAGTCGAATGGAGATTTGTATTAAAAATCACTAAAATGTAAAAGAGCAGAGCGTGATTTATAATAATTATAATAAGTTTATCGTAATTTAAAGATATATAATTTCTAAACGATTTTACTTTAGTAAGGTGAACTACTTTTCACGCGAAGAATAGATGTATTTACGATATGTTTAATGAGCTAGTCATACTTTCTCTCATATTTTATGAAGCCAAGTTTTAAATAAAGATAATCTTCTACGAAAAAAGTAGCTCAGGGAAACTTTATGACTCAGATGAACTAATCCTCTTTTAAAATTCAGTTGTAATTTCTTCTAAGACTCAAAACAAAGATCTATAAGTTTCACATTATTCATTGCTTCTTCGAGTTTCATTTATACGATAACCACCTTAGAAAATAATTTATTGCTATAAATCGACGGTTACCATAAAAATATCTTATAATCAACATATTCGAATACATATATACATCAAATAATAAAATGTATGACATAAATTAAAAAAAGGCATATACATCTTGAACGGCACAAAAGATTTCAAGGATTTATGCATTTAACTCGCTCCAAACGAAACGTCGCTTTACATAAAAACTACATTAAAAAAATTAAAATTGTATCAACCGATTATTCATTCCGCCTTCAAAGCGATAATTCCCCCGCGAGCACACAACGCTTTTAAAAACCAACGGCAACATCACCTACTTCTTCCTCTCTCTCTCTCTCCGCTCCTCCATCGCCATAAAGAAAAACGAGGCCTGCGTATACGCATCCACAAAAAGCGCATGAAAAAAAAAAACACACGCCCACGAATCGAGAAATATCCACGTGCTCCGAGGAAATAAAAAGAAATGTATAAACGAAGAACTCCCTCTCTCTCTCCTTTTATCTGTCTGTTCGTAGGCGGCGTGCAGCGGCTGTAATCATTCCATAAAAAATCCCCAGGCTCAAAAACCCCTCTCTACCAGCAGCAGCCAACAGAGACTCTCCAAGAGCTGCTGCCTCGAAAAGCTACACTCCGACCCATTATATTATACCTTGCGCACGTGCAGCTATGGTGCCTTCATCTCTCGTTTTTCTCTTCTTATTCTCTAGCTCTCGTTTTTCCCTCCTCCTCCTCCTCCTCCTACGTACCTCCTGTACTTCTCGTTTCCCCTCCGCGCGTCGCTCTCTCGCGTTACATCTCGCGCTCGCGATGCGCGCACCGTATAACGTTACGTGCGTGCACGTATAAGTACGTACGTGGGTTATAACTCGGCTGTGCGTGAAACAGCCCTTTCTCTCTCTCTCTCTCTCTCTCTCCTCCCTGGCTGGGTTCTGCTCTTTATGTCTTTCTTGTTATGCGCCGTAAATGTTTTTGCCGCGCTTAGCTCTTACGTGCCCTGGGTTCGTTGTGTTGAGATTAAAGAAAATTGATTTAATATTGAATTTGGGTAATTTTCGGGTGTAACGTTGTTCGAAGTGGTATTTTTCAACATTTAAATGTACATGTTTATTATAAATTGGTATTTGTGACGTTTACTATTTACTGTAACATGAAATAAGCATCGCTGTTATGAATGTGGATGAATACAAGTTGAGGAATGCGTCAGACTTGAGAATTAACAAGATCACGTAATTTTAACCTATAATTTAATTTATTTTTGATAACAATATACCTCTAAATTTGAATCAGTGATTTTCACTGTGAAGTAGTGACTAGTGGCATACTTATATGTGCGAATCACTGAATATCTACTGTTTTACATTGAAAGTCACTGATTCAAAGGAGGCTGACCCTTACCGTAATGGACGGTATTTGCCGGTTCCAGGTAAAGCATTCATAGGGAACGTATAAAACTGATATGAGCATGAAGAATCCATAAAATCTTAAGCATTTAAAAATTGTTTTTGTATAAAGTGAAAAATATCAAATAAATTAATTCTTTTAATTTTCACTACTTAATGGCTGATATAATCTTGATTTTTCCACTTATTTTAATGGATCTGACCCCCTTTTTAAATTTTCCCTTGACTATGTTTAAGTAGTGTTTAAGTTTAGATGTAAGTTGTAGTATGTAATTTTATTATATTTTCTTTTTTGTTTTTTGTAATGCCAGGCCTGTGCATAGATAACTTGTTTATTTCTACAGGACTTTTACAGGACATACAATTACTCTGTAAATCTTTCTGGTTTAAATAAATAAAAATTCCCCTGATTAAATTTTATTTTAATGTTCATATTTTGACAAACTAAACAATAAAGTTAGTTTTGTATGTCCCCCACGTCGGTTTACTTACTAAATATCCGTGGGCATACTGCATGGATGAGAAGTATTTCACTACTTAAATAAAATTTGATTCTGATGCCTAATTTTCTATTTTATTTTCTATATAATTTTCTTTAAATTATATATGGCGTGTCCTGTTTACTTTAAATATTTTATTTATATCAATTGAAGATTTATTTGTTGAACTTCAAAAACACGTTTTTCGTTTTAAAACCTTTATCAGCTAAAGAGGCCTTCTTGTTCTGCCAGTATATTAAAAGTTATTTATGCTGAATATTTTCTGTTATTCAGACATAATAAATATGTTTCCAACTTTAATAATATTATAATTCTTATTGTATTAGTCTCTTTAAATTTTAAAATCCTTCAAAGGTCAAAGCCAAGATATCTCATCCAAAGTACACAAAACTTTTTTATTCATTACGATGTAGGCAGCTTTAACTTAGGATATTTTGTGTGAAAATAAATAAGTGAGTATTTATAAATGACTTGAAGAATACTACACTTAGCTTTTCCGTTTGTCGCGACTATAATAAAGATTGCTAGTGCTAGTTTGATTCTGGTAGGATCGATAAGTACGATAGAAAAAATATTAAATAAGTTGAATCTTCCCGATCTGATGTTTAAACATCCCAAATCTGGAAACTTATAATCAACTAGAAATAAACAAGCTATATTTTTCTGACGAACAACACCCGAAAAACATTAAAACTCGCACGACTCCAAAAAGTAACTCCAGACACCGAAATCAATCAAATACTTCGCGTCCCAGTCCGCCAAATAAAACGTGCATCCAAGCCCTGCTCCAAAAACGCAGCCTGCAGGCGACTCCCAACTCAACTCGCGGAATGCCTGGCCACACCGCACTATATTACAATACCAAAAGGCTCTGCACTAGAGGGAGAGAAGGGGACAACACACCGAGTTAAAATGCATGCCGAAGCACGAGCGAGAAATACGTATATATATACAAAGAGGGGAAGCGAAGCGGAGCGAAGAAGGAGAAGACGCGCATATACGAGAGAATGCGTGCGTTCGTGCGTGGGGGGAAAAGGAAGAGAGAAAGAGATATAGAGAATGTATATAGTGCCCCCGAGCGAGTATACCTATGGTATAGTAAGTATAACCCCTCTTTCTCTCTCTCTCTCTCTCCCCCGTGGATCAGCATCGCCCCCCCTACTTCTGTTTCCCGCTGCCTGGGCCCCGTTTCGTTTCTCGCTGCCTCGGCGCGGCTGGCAGTCCGGACTGCAGCCGAGCAGTCCAGTCCGGCTTCTGCTCTTGTCGAGGAGAGTCGCCATGCCGAGACGCGATCACCTGCCCTGGCTGCGTCACTTTGCGCGCGAACTTTGACTTTTGACGCGAGTGTGCGCTCACGCGCGGGGCGCTTCCTTACTATCACCTTCCTTCCGTCGAATTAATTTAACAGCAGTGAAGAGAAGCCGACGACCCGTCGAGCATGTTGCTATCGGTCAAGTGCAGATGACGAGGCGTTAGGAGTGTGTTGTACGAGAGAGAGAGAGAGAGAATTGGCATTCAACAGTGAAGAGTTCGAGAAGAGAGCAGAGAGATCGTGTGCGCGAGTGCGAAGGAGATTAATATCGATCCTTTGGTATTTGCTATCATATATTTGCTATATCGCGATCATGAGGCGTTCGCCGAGTCTCGCGAGGCTGCTGCTCGCGCTGTCCTCGATCGGGATGTTGATGCTGATGGAGGCTCGACGCCTGGAGGCTGCGCCCACGCAGACGAGCGGCAGCGCGTTCTCGCACACCTCGTCCGTGCCGTCGGCCGATCAGTGCGACTGGACTGGCAGGTCAGTTGAGATTTATGGTTTCTCTTTTTTGTTGGTTCGCTCGTCATTGGGTGCTTGTTATAAGTGCACGTGGAGAGAGAATTTTCGGATGAGAATTAGCGAGAAGGGCACGGTGGGATGCGTTGACTTTACGGTATACGTAGGTAAGAGTTACTCACTGATAGAGGATAGATTGATGCTGTCGTGTGTAGAAATGATTTATTGGAAATTGACTAAAAATTTACTGGAAAGGGAATGGATTGAGGTGTAGCGACGTCGTTCGTCGTATACGGTAAATGTTTAATATCGCAGCTGATATTTTCCTCGTTATGTAGGTAAATATTAGCTGTACCATCTGAAACGAGTCAGTCAAAACGTTTTACTGTTTCGGCAAAAAAATGTATTCCACGTTTTTGTTATAATTTTTGTTCACATAGTAAACTAAATTTTACCGTGAATTTACGGTCATCGAGACCTTGCATGTGAGTAATTTTTACCGCAGTTAGAATATTTACATGTTTACCGTAGTATTCATGGTTATTTTTATCAGAAAATTCTCTCTGCGCGTTTAGTCATTTTAATGTTTCGGAGCACTGTTGGAGCGGTAGGTAACAGGTGGGTTGCCGGGTTGATGAGCAAAAAAGAAATGAGAAGTTGTTTTTATTGTATAAGTCACATTGACCACTTAGAGAATCAGTATCCTAAACAAAAAAGAAATAATCTTGAATAACTTGCTAACAATTAGGAAAATCCTTCCGAATTATATTATTCATAGTAGCTCAAAAAGATTCCACTCGATTCAGATGAGCGTGATATTTGAGCGGTAAAAAAATTTCATTAAGAATCTAATGGAATCTTTTTGAACCACGAGAAATAATATTATTTATCGAACTGTACAACGAAATAAATGAAGTGAAGTAAAACTAGATGTGCCTTTACTCCAAAATTATAAGCCGAGATTTTGTAAAATGCGTATAATTAGGATTTTTTTCCGCAATTTTTTGAAGATCTACAACGAATCAACGAGCAAGGACAATACTTTTTTACTGTTTCATAATCACGAATACACTTACTTTTTCTTACATTCTTAAATACATAGCAAAAAAAAAATAACTGTAAAACTATGTTTTGCTCCATTTTGAATGGTACTTTAATTAGCAGGTTCCAATTAAGCAATAGTTTTTTGGTGAATCAAAAGTTCAAGATCATCAGTTCATTGAAAAATAATTACATTGTTTATTTAAAATAAGAAATATTATAAGTAATTGAAATTGTGAACAGTTATTCTAAATTTATATATACTTAAATTTCGGAGTAATTAAGAATGAAAGTTAGTATTAGGCTTTGAAGTAATTGTTTCTGATATATTGACTATTCACTATAGCAATATAGAGTTTTCCTACTTGTAAAGCATAATATAAAACAAGGCATTTTCAATACATTACAGATGCAACATAAAAAGTCTCAAATTAAGACGTTACGATTTCTAAACGAAACCTTAATATAGTAATTGGCACTATTTAAATACAATGGAAGAAAAATATAACGCAACTTTCGTCTTCCAAAGAACTACAATAAAAATTAAACTTTCCAAGAACTTAAAAGGACATCTCGGAGAGAATTACCGTTCTTTAGATGCAACCGTTTGTCACGAGCAATCAGTCAAGTACGTACTTCTATTAAATGGGAGAAAGTCGTGGATCGTGGTTAAAGTTTTTCCCGGGACTCGTAAACATCAAGGAGGCGAACTTCCTTTTATAGAAATTTCGTTCACGCCTAATTGCTTTACACAATCTTGCTGAAAGCCCACCAATTACAAAATCCAGAACGGTGTCGATGGACTAACTGTCAATACAATTATCATTGTAACAAAATTATTAACTGCAATTGACATTTAATAATACATTTTTCAAGTTATCGTGTTCGAGGTTTATTACTTCATTCTCATTATTAAGGTTTTTATATGCGTATACAATAGTTATTTGTATTGTAAATATTGATTGACTTGGTATCAGCAATGCTTCGTTGGTATTCAGATTTTAAAATAAAATTGTTAAATGTTTCTAAGAATATGTTCAAAAGTTTTAATATACTATAGCTTAAGTATAAAGCATAATGTAAACAGAGCATAACATACTCTAAATTCTTTAGCAAGACGGAGCGTGAGCCGGTATTCTGTTACAGTAAATACTTTTGTAAACATCACGAGAGATGCAGAGGGAACCTACTTACATACTTGATCGTGACATTCAAAATACCTTTGCCAAAACAATGTAAATAACATTCTCTCAACCAATATACTGTCTACAATATACAATAAATCAAATTTCTTTTTAAAAAGATGGTATAATAAATTTTATTTTCGCAAACCGACAATAATTAACGTAGTTTGTTTAAAAACGATGATAATAAAAATGTTCTTGAAACATACAGAAAATATAATTAAGATTATAATACGTGTGTATGTGTCTAAATATAAATTTCTCAATTTGAGGTGTAAAAGGTAATAGATGTCTTAATAATAGCAAAGAATCTGCAATATAGAGAGAGAATCTATTTAGTTTAATTTTTCATTACCTTTAGTCATTACACACGTTAATATATTACTATCTCTTATTATTATAACTATTTTTTAACTTTATCGCTTGAAACAATTTTCCGATTGAATCAATAATGTTTAAAAATCTCGCTTTGAAATTTATTCACAATGCTATTAAAGCATGCAATAATATTCACAATTATTACTAATAATTACATCGTTTATTAAACTTCTGTTTTCGAAAACAATCTTTAACAAGCGCGCTAGCAATAACTACAACTACCTCTCAATGAAAATCACACCAATCCTAATCACACACTCAACCTAGCAAAAATTAAAAAAAGTAAAATACGCAACAAGCGGCAAGAGTTACACACGCCAGAAAACAGATCCCCATCACAGCGGCTACTGCGCGCAGCTATACCCATTGCCCAATGGTCCCCCGTACATGTATACCTCCTCGAGATTAAAACTCGCGACAGAACTGCTGCACGACGATGTCGCAACGGCGAAATGAGCTCCAGCTCCATGCTCCGTTTCATTCGTGGCTCTTGCGCACTTTTCCGCGCTGCAACTTACCTGTGTACACGCGCGCTCTCTCTCTCTCTCTTTCTCTCTCTCTTCCCCGCTTTTTCGCGAGCTCTCCTTTCACCCGCACCGACACACGTCCCGTGCACTCGACACCACTCTTATATTCCACCTTCCTTCTTTCTCTACCTACCCCCCTTCTATTGACAAATCAACAAATGCGACGCAGGAGCTGTTGTGCAAGCCTCCGCTGCAGCAGCTGAATAATCGTGACCGGGGCTGCAGGCTGACTTCCGCGTCCGCGCGCGCGGATTTAACGGAACTCGCCTACACGCGAGTCGCGAGCGTGCATGCATGTGTGGGTACACGCGCGGTGTGTGTAACGCGAGACAACGTTCGAGCGACTCTGATTTTGTGGGCGTTTTTCTTTTCTTGCGCGAGTTGCGACGTTTTGCTTTTGGAGGGTTTTGGCGATGAAAGTTTAGAGAAAGTAGTATACTTGTTGTGTTATGTATGAGAATGTTATAGTTTTTTGTGAAACTTTGGATAAATATACGTATTGCCGGGGATAGTTAGCATAGGAAATTAATGCAATTTAGAAAGTTACGGTACTTTGTGATTTTACTATAGTGATTTTTTGTGATATTCTAGTTTGTCGGTAAAATTTATTTTGACGCAAAGGTTTGCGTGATAAAAAGTGATTTCATCCCAGAAGTATGTAATAAATTTGAATTATGACCATGAGTTATGAAACTTTCGTGCGTTTGAATTCCTTTAAAATGGAAAAAAGTGGTCGTAACCGTTTCCTTTTAATAGGTTTCTTTTGGAGAAATCACATTATCGAGTCGGCGGTCATTTAAGAATCAATCATCTTTCGAATATCGAATTTTGTATGCGAAAAGAAGAAATCGAGACTTTATGATAGTCATATTTTTGTGCTCTTGCTATTCAAAAGCCAACATTTTTATGAATAAAACATGAATTCAATCAATAATTGCCTTGTTGTGCGATTATAATTATAGATTCCTACTAAACCAATAAGATTTTATGCGCGCTAAATCAAATTTGGCTTTGGCAAAGCGAAACGATAAAGAGAAATAAGACCTTCTTTTGCAAAAAATGAGCATCGATCATCTTAAATTAATTTTACATTTACATGCTTAGTATTCTCGAAACTGTATACTTTTTGATTTATGTTTATAGGACCTGCAAAATAAATAAATTGTCAACTGTAAGACTTTAATTTGAGCTAGTTGAGTAGATTAAATGACTGTTTAACATATTTAATTTAACGTTAATGATGATAGATTAAATAAAATTTTACGAATACATATTTGTACTAACTGACAATAAAATTTATAATGTCAATCAAAATACATATGGATGATTCTCTACATAAATATAAAAGTTAGTCATACAACAATTTAAATTAGGTTTATTTCATTGTAAACAGTTTTTTGTTTATTTTACGCTGCTGTAAATGTCTAAATAAACTCATAATACAACTGACTCAGTCCATAAACGTGCATCTAATAAAAGTAGTCTATAAACTTTATTTTACTTTATTTCAAGGCATAGGTACAGTTACAGAGTAAAATAATTTGATTGTATTGGCTTTAAACAATTGCAGATGTAACTTCGGCAAGGAAAGATATATAAAAAGGTATATAATTTTTATTATCAAATTGTGAGTCACTCTCTTTTTAATTCTCCACGTGTGTAAATATTTCTCTGTTTTAGATATATATTTCGAAAGCTTTCCGCTTTAGTAAAACAATATAAAAGTCTACTGCATAATCCTATAAAATAATTGATACATTATTCCCTTAAAAAGTAAATCGACCTATGAGAAAAATTAGATACTCAAAATGTTAAAGTTGCCACGATAATTTACCCAAAAGTTATCAGTTTACAAAGAGCCACCCATATGCAATAATTGCGAGTATCGCAAAGATATCGGTCACCTCTGCAATCTGGTCAGACTCGTTCGTATACATATATACGAAACTGCAGTTGCAAAATACGCTATATAGGCGCGGCTAAATTGACCACTTTTTTTCTCCTCGCCGCATTCTGCCGCGAAGTAAGTGTGTGCACGTTATATATACACACGCACGCAAACGCACACGCGGACAGAAAGTGAGACAGGGAGCGAGAGAACCAGTTAAGTCTCCGTCGCCGTTGTCCTCGGCGCGCGCGAGCTCGGGCAACCTTGTCCGAAGTCCTTGCGTGCTATCAGCGAATTCCTCGAGTTCTTCGAATCAGCACGAGAAAAACGAGAGCTCCGCCCCCTCCATTAAGTATACAATTTGAATCTCTTATTGAATACGAGTATCGCGCGCGCGCGCGACTGCAAAAAGATTGACCAGCTAAGGGATAATCGAGCTGATAGAGGAAAAGAGAAACAATGAGGGGGAACTTAATGCAAGCGCTTTAAGAATTTGACGATTATTTAGAATGCTTAGTTTTATATAGAGAAAGAATAAACTACGGTTGATTAAAATAATTTTACTTTCGATTCGTGTACAGTTAGTCTATTTATGTATAAATTAATATAAAAAAATATAAATTGTTATCGTTAATTAATTAATTATTTATTTATTTATAAAATCAACTGTCAAAGCCCCTTTCAACCAAATTTTCTCATTACATTTTTTATTTAATTATCATAAAGTACAATAACCTAATAAAAATAAGACCATTCATCAAATGCTTTTTAGATTATAGAAAAATGACTTTTTTACAAAAATCGGTAAGCACTAGCTAATCACTAGTCTAAGAATCATTTGATTTAACTTCAAAATGGTTACTTTCTCTATCAGGATAAGGTACAATGACATTTTATACATCAATTCATTATTCACTAGAACTGCTATACGTAAAAATCTATAAATGTAATTTTTTTAATTAAAATATAACGCTGCTATATTAACTATAAATAATATTGAAAAATAAGTTTAACTAACAAAAAACATGCGAAAAAATATTATTGTAAGAGCTTTCAAATTAATTGCTCTATAAAATCGTATTCGGATGCGTTTTCATTTCGTATTCCTCGTGCAATTCCGTGTCACAAAAGTTGAGATATGCACAATTTCAATGCGTATATATATAATTCACGCGAAATTAAAAAGATCCTTATACCAATCCATTCCATCAGGGCATACAATTGTACACATTCACAAAGTCGCCATCGCGCAATTCGCACAATTTACCACCGCAACGGAACAATCCAATCATCCGCGACCCGGTCCTTCCCTCGCACCCGTCGCAAAATATGAAAGAAACTACCTCACCCCTCGCCAAAATTCGCGCACTCTTTTCACGAAAGCTGCACAGAGAGAAACAACATACCTACACAGCAAAGCCACATGACGACACACAAACGCTCTCTCGCGCTCGGGGAGCTGCAGCCGCGAAGTCAACGGCACGGGGCAAACAAAAGCGCGCAGAGAGAGAGAGAAAGAGAGGAGAGAGAGCACCCGTAGGACTAATAAAAGGCGTCCGCGGAACGCGCGCAAAAGCGAAAGAAAAGAGGAGCTACCGTGCGCACTCCGCAATATATATATGTATATACATACTCCTTATCCTCTCTACTCGCAGCGGGAGCGCAGCAGCTCGTAAATAGAGCGGGACCATCCTTGTACGTATATACATATATATATATATATATACCACGCGCGTGCAAAAAGGGTCGAACGATGATTTAATAAGCGCAGCGCGCGGAGCGGAAAGAAAGGAGGCACACGCGCGTTATTAAAACGCAAACCAGTCGCGCGAGCTCGTATATATACATACGTACGTGGTCCTCGTGGTCCCTCTGCAGCGCGTCGAGAGAGAGAGAGAGAGAGAGAAGGGAAGAGGAGGATGAGGATGAGGAGAGGATATATCGCGGAAGAACCGGTTCCAAGAGAGAGAAAAGGAGCGCGCGCAGCGGTGGTTGAGAGCTCGCTCGCAGCGCGTTCTCATTATCCATGCGCCGGTCTCTCTCTCTTACTCTCTCGTGTATTTATTTTGAAGGAGTCGAGAGAGAGAAAGAGAGAGATAGAGGGGCTAGCATACGGGAGTGTTTGTGTGAGGATGGGAGGAATGGTCAGTGTATTAGAGGATAGCTCGGCTGAGAGAAATGATAAGTACGCGAGCTGCGTGCTCATAGATTTCGAGATCGTTATAGTTGTTCGTGGCTCTTGTTTATTTTTCTTTCTTTTAATTTGTACATGGGCTTTTGAATGGAGCATTTTCTGCAAGGCAAAGGCCCTTGCTCTTTAACGCGTAATAGCTCAAAATTAAAATTTACTCTGAGTTGTTGAATTGTTTTTACTTTTCTTTACCTTTTAACTATAATTACTCCAAAATGAGAATGAGCTATCCATTTATATATGAGTGAAAAGAATTGAATTTTCACATTCTTTCAGAGATTATTTTTATGGTTTTTAATTTTTAATTTTATTTTATATAATGCATTATTGCACTTGAGATTGTAATTTTTTTGTTTTTAAAACTCAGATGCATACATTTTTATGATCCATTATTAATTAATTAAATCATATGACTGAAGTTGGCAGCCGATTTAATAAAAACCGTGACTGTAATACTTTTCAACAATTGGCAGTGTCTGATTTTACGTTTTGAGCTTATATAAAATTTTTAAGATGAATCGGCCGCAAGTTTCATAAGTCATCGAAATTATTATTAATTTATGAACAAACATTACAGAAATATTAAACCATGTAATATAATTCAGAAATGTCAATTAAATTTTTGTAAGATCGAATGTCTGTGTCACGTATGGTGTTGAATTACACACGTCGTGACGATTACGATATTTATGAGGACGGCTCCAAAAGAAATGTTTATTCAGCGATTATTAATCCATTACAGTCTACGTTGCTCCGAAAAACACCACAGCCAACTTCCATTTCTAAAGACTACAAATTCTGCCCACCCAATGACCTAACAATACATATTTTGATATTTATAGTATTTTTATTCACTTAAAATAAATCCTAACATAGAAAATGAATACATCGCCCTCTTGCCACGCATGACTGGCGCACACAAAACTCCAAACAACCAAAAGTCACGTTCTCCCCATACAAAGCTATACATCCCCGCTAATCCAACAAAAAAGCACATCCAAATCACCTCCCACTACAATAGAAAATCCATAATCTCGTCCAAGACTCAATGTTTTGAAAATCCGTACGGCCTGGAAAGCCAATATCCTCCGTGCATCTATAGAGCCCGCGAGAGCAAAATAAAGGATCACGTTCCGGGGCATCACCGCGCCAGGGGGGGACTCGGAGGAGAAAAAGGCCGAGGGCCCGCAGAGCGAACCCGAGATGCCTCTACACATAATACCTCTTTGCGTCCACACACACACACACACACATGCATATATACCGTGCGATGATTTCTAGATGGTCGCGCGGCGGTGCTCGTGCGTGCAGCCACGCGAGACAGGGACTTCTTCTTCTGCGGTACCGCGGCCGTCCGCATCATCGCCGAGTGTCGTATCGCGTTTCGGTTTGAGGCCCTCGAGAGCGCTATATGGGTGATTCTGCACTCGAGAGACCCTTCTACGCTGTCGCGACCGAGCTCCTTCGTAACGTATTAGTTTGTGGACGGTTTGAGCGGGTACGCAAAATTTAATGTTGCTCCTTTTTCAAGTGAAAAAGGAATCGCGACGAATGTTTCGATGATTTCGCGATATGTATTTTGTGAACTCTTTCATTCCCGAATTATTTTCGGAAAATCGGATTTTATCGGATTTTGTCTATAAAAAATCAATTGTTATTGTTGAAAATATAATAAATTAAAAAAGTATGTTCCTTGGACATGTATTAGAATGCAAGTATGTCTCAAAGTTCATTTTTAAATGCAATATCATTTTTATGATCCATATGTGCCATATGGCTATAATGGAAACGATAGGGTTCAAATTTAGAGGAATGTTTGACAGTATAGCGAAATTACTGTAAAGAGTTTTTTTTTGTTTTAGAGTTGGCGAATCGATGCAAAGTAATTAACTATACAATATAAACTACGTTAAAACTATAGATTGAATTAATAGACCCGTCATTTATCTACTAATTTTTAATTTCGAGTAAATGTCACTCTGAAACGTTGTTTTTTCGGTAATAGGGTAGTTTAACATCAACTTATATTACTAGATTATTGTACAAGTATTAAATTACCTCTGCAAAGTTTATTTTAACTTTGACCTGGAATAAACAATGAACAGTAAAAAAATATTTTATCACATAAACTTTACACTACTAAAACTTGTACTGTACTTATAAATAAAAGACAAATAATGACTATACAATGTAACACTCAAAAACAAATAATATGAGTTATGTAGCGTTAAAGTGTAATATGTGTTACGCTTCACGGTCTAGTGTATGAAGGGCATTACCGCGGCACTGAACTTTTTCATGCTCCGCGAGGCGTTTCATCGCTGCTGACGCTCCGCGATGCGAGAGTAGCGATACAACATATACATTATTTTTTCGATCGACCACGACGTTTCGCACCCTCACTCTGTACAATCGCTCTTGTAAATCCGATCGGGTGTGTTTAACTCGAGTAAAAATTATCATATAATTTTATCGCAGGGGCCAGGCATTTTATTAATAGACATTAATTAATCAACTTAGCAATTTATCGCACATTAAATTGGTAATATCAAATGTATCAAACATGTATAGCAGCAGTTTGTAATTTATTAATGTAGAAAAAACGCTTAAATATTGTTTAAAATAATATTATAAACGGCTGAAAATTATACGAGTTTTAGCCAGATGGCTAAATGAGATCATCAGCACGATACTGATCGATTTGATTAGTTAGAATTTAGGATTAGGATTTCAAGCACAAAATTAAAATTTAGTGTTATTATGAAAATGCCTATAACTAAAATGATATGTGTTTTATTAGAAAAATAAAACATTACTACTTGAAGTAGTATATCATATATACTCGCAATCGCAAATAATTATATTCCTCCAACAGTGCAAAATATACAAAAATTGTTTGTTTTTTTATCTATATAAACTAACTATCGCGGAATCCTTCCTGCAAAAATTAGATAATAAAACTGGTGCCAAATCATCTGATAAATGACCCAATATTTTGATACATTATATAGCTGATTTATCAATAATCAGCTGATTAAATTAACTGCTTGAATCGCTTATTCCCACCCCGTGAATCACCAGATTCACCACCTGTCAATGTCAGCTGATTTCTCACCTCACTTTGCACGCATGCCCATATTGATGGGCAATATAAATACCAATAGAATAAACAATGGCCAAAAGCCATCGCACAACCTAACTGACCGATTTCTCCTTTGCAGCGGTGGCGGCGGCAAGGGCGTGCGCCCGGTCTACCTGCGCTGCTCGCGCGGCACCGTCTCCTGGCGCTATCCGCGGGGCGCCCTGCGCGTCGTCCTCTCGGGCGGCGAGTCCTCGTCGCGTCGGGGCTTCCGGGGCTGCGTCAAGGCCTCGGGCCCGGCCCGGGTCTACCTCGAGGGCAAGGGCAGCCTGCGACTGATCTACGCGACGGGCGACGGCAAGCACGAGGCCCTGCACCGGTGCTTCCGCTCGCGGGGACAGATCGCCGCCCTCTACGTCGAGGCGGACGAGGTGGCGCCCGGTGGCAAGGTCAAGGTCAAGCTGCACTACGACCTGGAGCTGCAGCACGGACAGGACGAGGAGGAGGAGGAGGAGGCGGAGTGCAGGCCCTGCAGCAAGGAGGAACTGGCCAAGGCCTACTGTCAGAGCGACCTCGTGGCCAGGGGCACCGTCAGCGCGGTGCAGCGCAGGCCCGAGCTCGAGAGCGCGGAGCTGCTGCTCAGGGTTACGAAGACGCTGAGGCGCATCGAGGAGAACGAGGTGAGCTTTTGGATGATACAGGAGGAGTTTGGGGGTTGGGGTGGTTGAGTGGGAATTCAAATTTACCGACGAGAGTTTTACCGAATGAGAAGAGAATAATCGACTTGTTGCACTGAAAAAAAAAATTGTTAAATCTAAGTAAACGTTTCCTTGAATCGTACTAAGAAAAGATTTATTTGATAATAGTAAATATTTAATTATGTTTAGACTGGTATTCATCAATTCAATAAATATTTACTAAATTTAAGAAATATTTACTTTATTTAAGTAAATCTTTTCTTAGTACGATTCAAGGAAACGTTTACTTATATTTAACAAATTTTTTTGTTGTGCAGTGTGAGTTATATAAGAGACTTGTATTGGGATAAGATTCGAACTCACTTGCACTTTGTTTAGTAATGATGAATCTCTGTACGGAGTTCCAAACGACAAAAATAAGGGTAACCTAAAAAGTTGTTGTAATTACATTTTGAAATATAATGTATATTGTGCCGTTGGTTGTGACGTCTGAAATTTCGTATACAGAGGTCCATTATTGCTCAATGAAGTGCAATTGCGTTTGTGTTTTGCTTAAATCGCAGTTCTTTTGATAATTAATAATGTTAGGTTCAGTCGGTACCAATTTTTTATTTAGAACGAATTATACAAAACTAAATCACTGCAGCCCATTCTTGCGTATTAATCTACTATACAAAGTTGAAAAGAAGTATTTCAATATTTAGACAAATGCTATTCGAACAGAATTCAAGAGCACAGCCCGGAATTTTTTTAAATAACTTTCGTGGAAGCATTGCAATATTTACTTGAAACTTTGTATATTAGGAATTGTTGCACAAGGAAGGATTATGATATATGTTTTACATAAAAGTTGAGGAGGTAAATTTCAATTTTTAAACTGACTGATAACTCCCTAAAGCAAGTCACATCTTTTTGTAGTTATATAAAATAATTAACCAAGTTTTAAATGTCGCTTTTACATATTATTGAAACTGTTTAGCTAAAGTCTCTTTATGTCACCAAACATTCTATCGGTGTTCTATTGGAACGAAATCCTAATATTTGTTTCTCTGCTTATTCCAGGAGAACGAAATAGACTCTATCGACCCTCGGCTAACGAGGGAGGTTCGAATCCGAGTACCTACCGTTTGCGACGCCCGGCACGGCCAGGGAGAATTTGTGATAATGGCCAAGAAGCGGCTTGGAGATCTCACGCTGTCCTGCGCCCCGAGATTGGAGGAGTGGGCCGAGGCCGTGCGAGAGATGGAGAGCGCACCCTGCGTACTGAGGAGTTAGCAGCCGAAATCGAGGCAGAGCAGCGATAGCGCAGCGTTTATTAAAGAGATGTGAAAGTCGATAATTTCAAAAAAAGAAAAGAAAAGAAATTCACCGACTGAGTGATATATATATATATATACGTATATCTACGATAAAGTAGCTTTTTTTAATTTATAATCGTTACGCGAATTCCGAATTTGTGGGCTCTATTCTGCAAGCAATAGTAGAGTAGCATTGTAGTCTTTAGTTTATTATTTAGTTACGTTGGCAAATTTGAACTTTTATACGTGTAATACGTGAATTTTATATACAAATTTCGGTATATATATTTAAAAGAAATGATATTCAATTATCATAAATTTGGAACTTGCGTAACAGGCCATATAAATAGGGAAACAAAGTGTATTGTTTTTGTTTTATTTTATGCTCAGTGGGTAACAGACTTTGACATCTTCTCAGAGATATACAAAACCAGCTTAGGGACCAGTTAACAAACTTGGAAACTACGAAAACTTTCTTTTTTCTTGTTTGATAAAGCGTTTATATACTGTACAAAAAGAAGCATGTAAATAGCTGTACATACATGTGCTGCAGCCTGTATATATTGGATGTACTTCGAAAATAAGACATCGATCTCCGAACTGTGATATTATTGTATTATGAGAGATTTTAATAAAAAACGGATTTATTGTCGTTTATGAATGAAATATTATATACAATCAATATCAACGTGTTTTTTAGATTTTAGTTTATGGATCTTGTAGATCCATTGGGATGTGATGAAAACGATTGTACGGTTTACAGAATTTTCTATAAAATGTATTTAAATAATAAATGATCATGATTTTGTAGAAAAAATATTTTATTTAAATTATTATTTTAATACAACAAAATAACTAATAATAAATAAAAAATTACAATTTAATTTATATTAAATCCACAAAGTATTATATTTTTTTACTTTTTTGCATTTAATTTTATTACTTGATAAATTTCAAAGTAAATTTTGAAAACAACCTCATTTGGCTATTTATTAATCTGCTAATAAAGCATTCATTTTAAAACAAACATAAATTTATTAACTTGATCTGAGATTTAAAAATATGAATTATGGAATAAAATACTAAAATATTATATATAACGATTCTAAAATAATATAACATTCCAATTATGGCAACGTAAAAATATTAACCAGTATATTCTAGACCATTTTACGCCTTTTATTAATAGAATTTGTTTTATTTTTTAAAGAAAAGTATGGAAACCTTGGAATATTAAGAGAGAATTTCACATTTTAAAAAGATGGTTTGATATCAAATTAGTACCTAAATTCTTTATGTTTCTGAGGTATTGAATAAGGATTAAAGTTTTCATTTTATATTTAAACTAATGTAAAGAAAATGTATAAATAGTAGATGTGGTCAATTTTTTATACTTTCCTGATTTTTTGCATTTTTATCTGAAAATATACTAGGTGTATGTAAAGATATCAATATCGTTGAAAACTCAATTTTATAAAGTAAGTGTTTTATTCGATTACGCCGGGAAGTCAAAGATGTTAGACCTGAAGTCCACCTTGAGACCTAAACTGAAACTTTCCCATTCGATGTTTTTAGCGTCAATTCTTTTCTTTTCAGATATTTCGGAGTTTCTACACTTTACGAATACACCCTGAATATGGGCGATTCTCTGAAAACAAGTATGTGGATGAAAGGAAAAAAATAACGACATTATGTGTTTTTTTTTTAATTTTCGATTCTGATAACAATTTAAGTACTGCGTTATATATGGTATTGTCCATAAATCAAGGAATGCTGCAAAGGAAATTTGATTTTGTTTGGTAGTTTTTACGATAAACGAAACTTTTTAAACCCATTATGGCCCGGTGAGTTCTCCAGGACCCCTACATTTTTCTAGTTTATTTTCAATAATGTAATGATAAGCTAAGTTATTTTTGACCGTATAACAAAGTCGAAAAAACTAAAAAGTTTTAAAAAAATTGTATTGTTTGTAACCAAATTCCAAGACCCAACAATCTCTGAATTTTTTCAGAATTTTTTGACAACAATTGTCATGCTTGGGACTCCGAAAGTGCCATGGATTTTGAAGTCGGTAACTTCGTACAGAGTTCCATTACTACTTAATGAAGGGTAAGTGAGTTTGGGTTTTATCTAAATATAAGTATTTTTATAAATATACGTAAAGCATGTACTTCTCGGTAGATAAAAATCAAAGCGGGAAATTTGAATTTTTAATTGACTCGGATCCCTAAGAAGTTCACTTTATTCACTGTCAGGGAGTTTACGAAAAAGAGACATATTTTTAAAAAGAAAATTACCTTTAGGATATTCTGCTACTCAAAGACACGTCAGGAATGTTTTAATATCAGCAACATTAAGTTATTTTACTGCGTAAATAATGTAAATCATAAAGAAATAATAAATACTCAATTTAATTTAATTTTCAACTTTGTGTAAATATCTCCTGGAACATTAGTGCTTTTGAAAAAGAACAACGCTCTACAGATATTTTCTCAAAATTAAAAATTAAATGAGAAAAGTGGTTCTCTATATTTTCCGGTAACGCGGGGGGCTAGTAGGAGATTTAACGTCACCTTAAAATTTAGATTATAAAAAAATTATTGAGCTGCAGGGATACAAATTTGCTTTATTGTGGAGAATCTGCAGCTATATATTTATATACAATGTAATGCAACATGGTAGGTATATTGATGATTCATACAAAGACTAGAACATTACAGATTTTTTGAAAAATTTAAGTCTAACAATTTTCAGATTCTCCGACAAAAACTATCACTTTTTTGGAAAATAAAAATTAATAATAATGATTAATAAAAATTAAAAAATTAAATTAAACTTTGAAAAAAATTATAAAAAGAATTTTAACGAAAAAGTTCTTCGCTTAATTTTTAGTATGTACATATTAAAAAGAAGTCGAATACCCGTCTAAAAAAGATTCGTTCATCCTGTCACCACGAATCGCGCCCGTCGAAGAGTTCCTCCAATAAATATGGTAGGTATTGACGATAGTGATTTGTTGTGACGCGTAGAATCAAGATTTAGACGTTTTACATTTTTTTCTTAATCCATAAAACTTTTTATATTTAAAACAATGATTCTGACAATTTTTGACTATAAATACTTGGTCATCTTTAATTTCATCTATGAAAACAGTTTTCAGAATCATTGCTTTTAAATATAAAAAGTTTTAAGGACTAAAAAAAGTTTTTTTTTGGGTTTAATCTAGGCTGCCTCTTGATGCAACCATGTATTATACGAGTTAGAGTCGTACCTCGATTTTCTCCCATTTTCTCTATATCATTTACCAAGACCTGACATATAACCGTAGGATATTAAAAAAATGTTTTTGTTTTATTGATGTAGTTTTACGTACTATCTGATAATATAAAACTTACATCACGTTAAAATTCCGTAAATCAACTGGTCAACTAATTTCCTCAAGACTCAGTTCTTCTTAGTTCTTTGTTTGATTTCAGATAGCAGAATTATCTGTTCAGCAAATTCATTGTATTTTATTACGAAAGTTAGGTAATTGACATTTTCATTTTTGTTATCGTGAAACACTCATCTTTTATCAAAACATGTTTACAGTGTTCAATTGCAGTCACGTTTTAGTAACATAATAATATCTGACTGTACACTTTCCTTATTATATTATTATCACGTTTTATATAAGTATTGTAACACTGACTAATCTAGAACACTTATACTTAGTAATAACAAACAACAGAACTTTATCATTCATGCAACAACTCTTGTACCGAGCTAGGCATCGGCAATTCGACAGCGATAGATTTGCATATATGAATAATGCTGCAGAGTTGCACTCCGTTATCGCCAAGATTTTCTTTCCGAATTTCGGTGAAGTACAGACGACCGCCGAATTTAAATAACTTGTTTTCAATTTAAGCTTCCGAATTTTTCGATTTGGATTATTTTAGAAAATGGAGCGTTTTGCAAAATTTAAAAAAAATAAGTAAATTAAATATAAAAATAAATGGTTGTGGTATTTTTTAAATAAAACTAAATAAATTTGTCTCTTTTCTCATGAAAAGAACCCTGCTAATTCGTCAATATTAAAAAATAAATTATATCTATTTATAAGTTTGGAAAACTTTATAGTTTGCACAATAGTTGAAAAAACAGTTTTTATGAATAGGTAATTGATTTAAAATAGTCATAATTAGATTTTTTCAACAAATATATATAATACTTTATTTTCTCATAACAAATACATGGAAAATACGCACGAGGAGGTGAAGTATGATAGATACATGTCAGTAAAAAACAACTAGTCTTAATTTCTACACTTTGGCGTAAACTTGTATTAGTCCTGCAATGAATTCTGAAATTCTTGCAATTTTATTCTATTTCAACTTGGACGATGAGAGTTCGTTTGTCCCTTCTTTCATTGTAACTTTATCGACACTATTTTCACCATAAAATATTTAATAAAAAGTACAGTTAATATAATTTTTACAACAGAGAAATTTAAAACAACTAAAAATAGAAATGAAAGCACAACCGCAACCTCGTCATGGACAGGATGGACATTGATGAATCGGAAAAAAATGTTTCAAAATATATTTAGCATAAACTAAATTCCTACACATCTGTTATTTGTATTTTAATACCGGCGCTCGAAAATTGGTCCAAGTTCGCAACGTAAATTGCGATTAAATCTAGTTATAGAAGTTAAAAAATTAATTTAGCAATCAATCATGCATATTTCCACAGCCTACTTTACAGAATAATATATTCGAAAAGTAATAAATAAAAGGACCAACAAAGTGTAAAATATAAGAAAAAAAGAAAAAAAATTCCCAAAAAAAATGATATGGTGCAACAAGGTGATTAAAATCATAGTTATGTACAAACTGCAATTAAATTTAGTGCAATATACATAATAATATAAATATAATTTGCTCTTTTTGAGAATATATTCTTATTCAAACATGATTGTCAGTATTGTCAAGGGAAAAATGACGCGAAAAATATAGAAAATATCACGATGATAATTATCTCTTAAGAAGCACCTTCACTTGAATATTGCAAGAATCATTTGCAATCGTTGCAAAATCACGTACAAGCGGAAGCTTCAGATGCCAGTCGATGAGTGCTTTCTTTCTCTTTCTTTAAGAACTGTATGGATAATTTGGACACAGCGGAATCATGAGATCATCCATGTTTGGAATGACGACTATTTTCTCAAATTCTTTGAGTAACTTGGTCTCTATCCACTTAGTTACGTAAACAATATTGAAGGCTCTTTCTCCAACTGCAGGTTTGGCTGTCAAATTGATTTTTGGAACAGGCTTGAAACCATACCACAGCCTATCTGAAGGTGGTGGAGGAATATTTACAGCTAAACATCCTTCTATACTAGATACGCTGACCATCAATCTAATTTCAGTATTTGAAACTCCTTCCATTGCTCTCTTAACGTAAGATAATTCAGTTGCCTAAAAAAGAAGAAAAATTATATTCTTGCTTTCTAAGGCGAGGTCGTTCTCAGGTCACGGGTTCAAATTCCCGTCAGATCGATTTTTTTGGCGACGAAAATCCTTTGTCGATCCGGATTTATCAATATTTGTACCGTTGTTAAATCAAAGTAATAGGGCAGCAATGCCCATATAAAAAATAAATAAATAGATAAATATTTCTTAGTCTTTTCACTTAAATAAAATAAGGTTCTTGCTAAAAGGCTGTAATTTGACTAAATTATGCATATGTCTAAGCAAAAACAACCAACTTAATGATAATATCTGTCGGTCAAATAAGAAATTATTATCCAGGTGTAATTATCACTGCATACGACCTGCAGATGGTTAGGTAAGCCGATTACGCGGTTTAGGTATTTGGGGTTGCCGATAACGAAATCCAGGAAAGACGCTCCGATGCTTTTCGAGGCTAGGTGTAATTAACGACTGCACTCAAACTTCTGATAGTCAGGATCGCCGATTATGTGGTTTTAGTATTCGGGGTTGCCTATACAAGATCCACGTAAGGCGCTCCGTAGTTTTTCGAGTCTAGGATCACTTAACAATTGCACTCGATCTCCAGATGTACTCCATAGAATTTAACCGACTTTATAATAATCGGCGACCATGACTACCTGGAGGTCGAGTTAGATCCTTAACTGCAAATTAGAAGACCGTTATAATTATTATGCGTGAAGCGCACACCACCCTTATTTGTTGTCGTGAGTTACTCTGGCTAAAGTTGCTCCATTATGACTATTAAGTGTTGAAAGTATAACCTCTTACAAAAATAATCAAACTAACCCCAATGGCCACCCCCGTAGCATGTTGAGTCATTATCCTGCGTGTTGGGTTGAGTTAATCCAAATCAAAGGGTAAACTGGCGCTTTGCCTGTAAATGTATACGGGTATACCTAAACACAAAAAACTACAGAGCGCACTATCTAGACCTCGTCATCGGCCATTATAACTACCTAGACACCATCTTCGAGCAGTGTGTACACCTGGGCATGAAAAATTATGGAGCGCACTACCTAGACCTCGTCATCGGCTACCATGAGCACGTAGACACCGACTCGCAACATATCTCGATAACCTCGATAAATATGAAAAAAAAAACCTACACTACTATGTCTGCAGCATTGCCAAATATTGTCGTATAAGCTTATTTGTCCGAAATATCAGGACGGACATTTAGCACAGACGATAATATAAAATAAAAGAAAAACAAATATTTTCTTAAAGAAATTTCAAAACTACTTACATGTTGAAAATACTTATTAGATGCTAATTTGTCAACCATACTAAGAAACTTTCTACTAGAGGATTGAGTTGGCCTACAAATAAATTTACAAATTAATAATTTTTAGCTGCACAGATCATAATTATATTTATATAAAAGAATTTAGCATACGTATTTTCTCGAGAAGAAGTAGCTGTAGCTAAAGGAACACTGTCTTCATCTTCTGTTGAAGTTTCTGGACTATCTTCTACATCACTATCAAACATAGGAGATCTAACTGGTTGAGTTCTATCAACTCCTAAAATATCATTTGAATTTGAATTAGAGGATGTTGAATTCGCCCTTTTCAATTTCATTAAATTCAGTTTTGTCTCTATAGTCATAGTTAGGCTGCCTTCGTAAGTAATATCCAAATCAAACCATAGTCCCCGCTCATCAATGATTGGTCTTGTTGCACTGTGTATAATTGGAGCACCTTGACCTATCACTAATTCTGACACAAGTAGACTTTCCATAAAGTAAGGTAGTTTTATATTGGAAAGTTTTCGTTGTATTTTGTCTTGAATTACATTTATGGTATCTGGACATTTATGCAGATCAAAGAGGATTCGACCTAGTAATGCATTTATCCAAAGACCATCGTGACTAATTCCGGATGGAATGCTTGGTTCCGCGTTAGGCGATGAAGGAACCTAAAACCGATATGCGTTTCAGATGTATTCTTTCGATAATTATTATCATTTTTCTTTGATAAAATTTACGACAATCAGTGTGTATTAGAGAAATTGTAAAACTTTTATTACCTCTGTATATCGAGCCATGTAGGCTTGGTAGGATAAAATAGACGACATTTCGGACAATGAAATGGACGGCGTAGGTGGTTTTGTTTCGCTGTTTGTTTGTGACGGTGAATTTCCTGAAATTGTTAAATCTTTAGATGAAGAAATCGAACTTCGTTTACTACCAAATTCTGATGCAGAAACCAAGCGCCTAAACCTGGAAATAAGGTGTATATAATTATATTGTCACAAATTATGAACATGATTTATAAAATTATAAACTACTAATGTTAACAATCCATACCAGTCTTCTTTTTGACGATCAGTTCTGGCAAAAATGTACATTTTAACTTTCATCTCTTCGTCTTTGTCTTCATCGCGACAGTCTTCGAAAACATCTCTAGAGTCTTTGGATTGAGAAAGATCATCATCAGTTTCTTCCTCTTCCATAATAATTTTATCATGTTCATTATCTAATGGCTGAGGTTCATCATCAGATGAATTGTCCATCATAGTACTTTCCTTCAGTGTATCTTTTTCAAAAGTAACACATATTGGATACTTTTTACTCCATCGCCTGCAACATTTCAGTAGTTTTATTCAAGAATAACTTTTTTAAAGAATAAATATGAGATGGGTGGTTTTTACACAACTCTCATATTTTAGTTAGTACCGTAGCAACACACTTCTTTATTTAGTAACGTGTGTGCATTAAAGGCTGCATATTATAGATTTGGCACGTATATGTACATAAAGACAAATTTATTGATAGACATATGTAGATATTTGATGCCATGGTACTGACCGTTTTTGCATGGAAGACATTTTAAGTTACGTGTTGAAAGAATGAATAAAATATTTAACAATTCTGATTAGGTACAAAGTATTTACATTTATATATTTTTTAAAGTGAAATTTTTAAATTACTTAAATCGTTTACAAAGGTATGTAGTATCTTTTAGTTAAAGTAATCTTTCATGTATCAAATTTAGTGAAATTTTACAACAATAATACCTTACGGCACTGACATTATTTTGGGTATATTTGACCTGTATATTGTACAAAAGGTGCTGGGCGTGATTTCAAATATTTGCAGTAACTGCATTTATAAAAGGGAATATACAGAAAAAAAATAAGGTTCTTTAAAAGAATATGATTTCTTCATTCCTGGACATTAGTAAAAGCAAAAACTGTTTTTAGGAAATGGCATGAAAATTGTGTGAATAGAACGATTATTATAATAGTGTTATTTAGGCATTATCATTGAATCATGATCTAATGGCTCTTTATCTTTAAAAATATATTTACTTTATAGATAAAGAAATCATTGGCAGCTAAAGCGGACATTTTTATAAATAGATTATTAATTAAGAGATACTAAGAATTTAAAACTTTTTAAAATTTAGATGAATCACTGTTATTTATATTATGACCTTTTTTTGCAAATTTATGTTTAATAATAATTCTAGAAATAAGAAGATTGTGTAAGCGGTTCAAAAAATTGATTTTGGTTTGCTTAAAAACTTTGCTTTATATCTAGAGAATATAATTCTAGTTATACCGCAATATTCGACTACGAGCACTGCGCGTCGAGCAGGTACCTAACACGGAGCGCATCGTACTTACAACCGAAAACTTTAAACGCGTTTTTCTTGAAACCACTTCTTTCAAACTGGTGGGAAAGATAACTCGAATAATTTTTTATCAATCGACTTGTTCCTGGGCTTAAATTAAAGATAATCGCACTCTCCAACAAATGAACCTCGAACATATATGAAGTATACCAATAGAAAATTGTTATTGCAAAATAAAGACCGATTTAAAGAAGAACGTCAAATTTTTTTCTAAGTCCCACCATTTACTCATTTCACACTTTTTTATTGCAAATGTTGGTTCATTCGTATGGTATTTTCATACTGAAGAGATTTTTCTTGGTTTGTATGTTTTAGACTTTTTTTAACGATGCCAGCTTTCCAACTGTTTTAAGCTGAGCCCCTGCGCGCGATCGCTATATCTATATATAACAGTCAAAAATGACTTTACAATTTCTTCTACATTTAATATTTACTTAATAATTTCTTTGTAAAAAAAGGACTTGAAAATCACCTCATTTATATAAGACGTTAAGAAATTCGTATTATTACCCAATGAAATTCAATTAACGGGCCACTAAAATGCAATGACCCATAGCAATAATAAAAAACATAATTAAAAAAAAAAAATAACATTTAGTTAGTATCCTATATTTACATCAGCGTTTAGTGTTTCTTTTCAATAGTAAAATACATTTATAAATTACTTAAAAAATATAGCGTTTTGAAAAATAGTTGTGGTATAACGGGCCAGTGTAATTTTATACTCTTGCTATTAAATTATGAGTACGATAATACTTTAAGAGAGAAGTACAATGTATATTTATGTAACCTTTTAACGATGACACGGTTGCTCACGGCCGCCTATCTTCGGGTGTTCCCCAGAAATCAATAATTAATAAAGAAGGTTCCAAACCATCTTGACACTTTCGTTTGAATAGAGAAGGAACTATTGGGCACGATAGACGTGAAAAAAAGCGCGTATTCGTTTCAGGAAAATCAAATTGGCGACTGCGTTCTAACGAAGTTCACGCAGCTCGAAAAATTGATGCAGATTTTGCTTAAAACAGGTGAGTATAATATACGTTTTTATATTTCTACCAATATATTTTCATGTATGAGATCTTAAATTAAAAAATAGCCACTGGCTAAGTTAGATTTAATTAAATTTTCGGTTTGGTATTGCATGCTGAAGTTCGGTCGTGTGCGACCGTCCAGGCATGTATGGGTAAAATAGTGATGAAAACAGCATTTCTAGAGATAAAATAAGAAGGAAAACTAGCGCTGATACTCCTACAAAGTCTAACATATCTAAAATAACCGACCCTTTATATGATAAGGTTCTCTCGGTGTGCACCATGGCGAGGAGGATCTGAATGACTGGATCGCTGAAGGCGAAGATATCTGAGATGATTCTCTTTCTGACATAGCGTCCAGATGTTTAGAAAACAAAGCAGCATGTAATACAGGAAAACGCAGCCCACATGAGATTTCTATATTATTGAAATAAGACTGTATAATAATAATCTTATATAATAAATAATGATTTACTGTTCATCAATAAGAAAAATATCTTCAATTATATTCCTACCACTGAAATCTTAGCAGAAATATTAATTTTTCGTTTTTGAAAAAAGATCATTTTTATCCCGTAAACGCCTGGACGGTCGCACACGACCGCTCTCGGGAATCGTATTCTAGGTATTTTTTATGCGACTATAACAGATGGATTCTTAGTTTGGGATCGTTTTACGTATAATTTAACAGAAAAAAAATTCCTCCCTAATATCAACAAAGGTCTGTCGGCGTTAAAGGGTTAATCAATCTCTATATTAGATCGAGATACTTTACATCTTCTCATAAATAAAGAGAAACTTTACACTTGCTATGCATAAAAATCTTTGTCATTTTTACGGTCCTAAAACTTAAAATTCCTGTTTAAATCTGCTACCATTTCAATCTTTCAAATCATTCTCTTGAAGCTTTCAACGATATGTTTACTCTTCCTATAATTAAATAAAACGTTTTTATGTCTTAATAAATTTAACAAAAGTGGCCCGTTATGCCCCATTTGCAATAATTAACGTTTCTTATCATAACTTTTTGTAATCTTAACGAAATACAAAGTCACAAAAAGCAAAATATTGCTCAACAGGTTTTCGCGGCATGACGTATATATGTCACGTTTTTCTAGCCGGGTGTGCGGCGTGACACGTATATGGCTCATGGAGTTTTTTTATAAGTACTATCATGGAATGAAACATGAATATAATTCTTTTGACTAGTAAATTAAATACTAGTATATGTCCTTCATGATCCCAAGAACAAAAATATTTTATATAAACTATGACTATGATAGGTATGACAAAGAAAATTGTATTTACAATAACAGCACAGTAGGCTAGCAAACTCTTATACATTATCAGCACTCAACGTGTTAAAGTATGTCCTAAAAAAGGAGCATTGTCTGATTGTTTAAATCAATCAAAAACCTACACAGTTAGCGATTTGAAAAATTTGTGTCGTTTTTCACCCGTTATTTTTCTCAATTTAAAAACTTCACTGCGCTTTAAAAAATATTCTGCTTGGAGGAGTATGTCCATACAAAGAATGTCATCCATTTTATATAACAATTATGGTTAGTGACCCGTTATACACGGAAAAAAGTTTGCAGCAGTAAAGCTGATGCTATCAGTAGACTCAGTTTTACAAAGCACTAGCACCGCGTTTTCCTATACTGGCGTGGGTTTTTCCGATGATCCCGTGGCCCGTTATACCCCAGTCTCCCCTACCTGCGGCTTCCCGGCATAACTGAATAAGTCAACTTTTTATGTTTTGGAAATATGTTAAGGTTTAGTTTTTATTTTCCAAGTAAAATAATGCTAAAAGAAAATTCATAATTAGTAGGTGTGCTCACATATTTTTATACTTTCTTGATTTTTTATATTTTAATCTGAAAATATATTATGAAAGGAAACTAAAATCGCTCAAAACTCAACTTTCAAGAAAAATTGACATTTGGTTATGCAGGGAAGCCACAGATATCTTTTAAGGCTTTGAAGGTACACAGTAATAAGTGGCCTGTAAAAATACTACTATGAGAGTAAGACATTATGGGACCTACACTGACAATGAAAGTAGAAAATTTACTACTCTCAGAGTAGTATTTTTGCAGGCCACTTTTTACAGTGTAGAAAAAAAATATGTACAAATGTAAATATGTAATAATGGAATATGTACCTGCGTCTAATAAGACCAGATGGAAGTAGATCAACTTTTGCTCCAGCTAAGCAATACACTCTTTTCTTAGTGAACTTTGGTTTATGTTTCGGCTCATCCCAGATAGCTCTTTTAGGAATTCTAGATCTAGTTTCAATGACCCGAAGAACATCTCCTTCTAATTTGAAAAACACTGGTTTTGTGCGTGCTACATGATAATTATCTGGCTCATAATTGTATGGCAGTTCATTAAGCCATCCTTCAAATTTGTCTAGAATGGCATGCTCTTCTGCAGCTGGAATTTCCAAAACGGAAACTATAGTCTTTACAGGCATAGTCAACAGTTTATTAATACTTTTATAAATTTTTTGAACCATAATTGAAACAAAAATTCCAGCCCATATACCCATGAAGTATTTAGGTAGCGGAATGAAATAACAACAGCAGAGTACAATTACTAATATTAGTAATTGATAATATATTCTATTCTTTAATTCCGTGAATAAGCGATCAGACTCTGTTAAAATTGAATTAGATGGTTTAAATATTTCTGGTAAAAAGTATTTGATACTTTTCTGAAACCTAGTCAAAGCATTTGAGCTTTTTGTAAGTTTTTGATTTCTGTCATCTACAAAACAGGAATCAACATCTTCACTTTGGTATTCATAAGTCAATTCAGCTGCTTCAACACCACTTTCAACACTATCATCCTCTGACTTTTTTGCTTTCAATCCAGTCTTAATATATGAAAATCCTACAAATCTGGACGAATGCGTCCTCTTCCTTAGTATAGGAGAAGAAGAATCTTTCTCCTGTTTATCTGAGCCATTTTCTTCGGTTGGCGTTACATCACCTAAGTCTTCATAATCACTAACGCTGGAAGTATCTCTACTTCTATCATGTTTCGATCTTTTCCTTTCATTTTTTTCTTTCATCTCCGTCAGTTTCTCTTCAAATGTTTTTGTGATTTTTCCTTTAATATCTGACAATACTTTCCATGGATCTGATGGTGGTGTTCCTTCAGATAAATTTTCATCCATGCTAGTTGATCGTTTTTCCAAACTTCCTTCACAGCCATCTCCACTGTCAGATATACTAATGCGACTTTTTCTAGGACTTGATCTGGGAGAAGTCTTTTCAGACTCAGGAGTCAGTCGCTTTTCATCATCTGTACTTGGATATAACTCTTCTAGTTCGTCGTCACTGGCATGATACCGTATCACCGGAACAGACATTGTAATTGGCTTACCTATTTAAAATGATAGAAAATCAATTATTTGAGAATGAGATTAATTATAATATTTGTTATCCTGAAGAACTTTTATTAATTTAAAATAATGCTTTACACTTTTTATACCGATTCTTAAAATAAAATTATTGTTTTAAAAGTATCAATTGTTTTCTGAGAGAATATACAATCCACTTAATATACTTGTCAGACAAAGGAATGAATCTCATGATTTAATTCTTAATGATGCTAATGAAAAAGAAACATGATATGAATAAACGAAAGATATCAATTTCAAAGTAACAAAAATTGTGTACGTTCAAATTCTCTAAATCACCATTTTACTTATAAAGCACATCCAAATAGAACAAACTGTAAAATTCAAATAGATAATTTTTAATTATTTGAAGCGCAAGGATTAAAATGCAAAGAACAGGAGGAAAATATAACGATGACTCATACACTTTTGACTTTTTTTTAGACGTACAACGATGACTGCTAACACTGAGTCACTAATTTTTTATACAAATTTCAAGTTACGCTTGTACAACGAGAAAAAACTGAGCGTCAGAACCATTAAAAAATGAGCTAATTGGAATATTCAAATATTTATTTGTTTATTTAAATCGATGCACGACACTTGGCTTACCTTTGATCATGCCTAGTGTGACTTTAGCAGGACTGTGTTTGGAGCTCATTTTGCCTGGTGGAGGAACGTCTGCTCACGGAGGCGCCTGGAGAGCGAACTCCGGAAAATAAGAAAAAAAATACTTGTAACGTTGAGTCAACGACGGCCCATCGTTTCGTACGGAACAACTACATCATTGTAATCGCGCCGATTATCGCACGTCCACGGTCGTCATAGCTCTTGGGATCGCGGCTTTCACGTTTTCGCGCACATAGTGCGAGTGGTACACCCTCGGCGTTTATTTGTCGATCTTCGACAAAGCAGATAAGGGGACTCGTTGCGAGGGAGATATAAAGGTACCGAGTTAGCGAATGAATATTTGCCAGAAGAGCGCGCGCGCGTATCTACCTTGTGTTGTATACCTATATATACTTGTCATCGAATGGAGTTCTCGGGATCCCCTCCTGATGGCCAGAGTGTTTGTAAACAGCCGCCATTTTTGGCGTGCGACTTCAAAGGTGTTTTTCAAGTATGGATCTGAAAACATTTACTATTCATTGTTGTAGTTCAACATATGTAACATCCATTGTCTCTTAAAAGTTATTTTTATATCATTGTAGGCTATATAAAAAAATGATAATTTAAAATAATATTTAAAAATAGTGTATAAGCAAATTGAATTATAATTTATATAATATACAAGGAGAATAATATATTGATGTATTTTGCGTTAAATTCCTAGGTATTTATTATATGTTTATTAAGGATTAACATTAAATAAATTTTTAAAGTACAATTTAAAAGACAAATTTTAGTTTAAAATATATTAATCTTAAAATATTTTTAATTTAAAGATAATTCTCAATTTCCTTATATTATAGCTGTCTGCTAGGTATCGATAAATTTACTGTAACAGAATAAAAAGTATAGTATTCCAAAAAATGACAAAAACATGTTGCGTCACTGCTTTAAAACACGCATACTATTATACCTATACTTACACTTTTTACCAAGTAAAATAATCTTGAATGACATAATAATATATATAAATACTTCACGTGTCTCGCACGTACTGTAATAATTGCCAATAACAACGTTTTGCATCCCTCAATGTCGTTGAATCGCCGTGTACAAAATACTACAAACTTGTTGATAAACACAAACATACCATCGTTCCATTTTAAGTTTTCTAAGCCAAATATAAGCAACAAATTAAGGTACACGGCCCGAGCCGTGTCATAAAGAATTGCAGATGGCGCTACCGCGAGTAATTCGCTCGGCACAGCAGCAGTCGCGTGTCAGATAAAATACACGGCGAGGAGAGAGAGAGAGAGAGAGAGAGAGAGAGAGAGAGAGAGAGAGAGAGAGAGAGAGAGAGAGAGAGAGAGAGAGACAGTTTTTTCTTCTGCCAGACCGCGGCGATCAACACCGAGCGATAGCAGAAAAATAAGAATATGTAAATATACACAACGGCGGCCGCGACTGCTTCCCATTACGATTGTTCTCGCGTGGTGCCAGGCCCCGATAAAGAGGGGCATCCGTCGGTGAATCCTCGCGCACGCACTCATGCCGTCGTCGAGGAGATTCTAGGAAGGAGACCAGGTATTGTAAGGCCGAGCCTCAGCAGCAGCTTGGCGCGCGGCGGGGCTCGTGCGGCCGCGTTTTTTAATAGAAGTTCAAGGTAAGTTTTGCCCCCCCCGAACGGATGTTTTTCACGACTGGGCCCACTTACACGCGACCATATACGTGCACGAACGGGCTAATGATTTCGAGCTTTGCGGTGTGCGCGTGTTTCTTCTCTCTCGTGTCTAGAGCTGAGATAAAGGGGAAAAATGACGGACAAGCTGCCCAGCAATCAGGCCCAGCCTATTGTCAAGATAGGGCACTACACGCTGGGCGCGACTTTGGGCGTTGGAACGTTTGGAAAGGTGAAGAGTAAGTGTGCCGTTGGATGAGCCCGAGTGATTCTGTATTTTTAGAAGGATGCTTAACTGACTCTTTGATCGTTTGATTCTAGTTGGCGAGCATGTCTTGACGAAGCATAAAGTAGCTGTGAAAATCCTGAATCGACAGAAAATTAAGAGCCTCGATGTCGTTGGCAAGATTCGCAGGGAGATTCAGAATCTTAAGCTGTTTCGACATCCTCATATTATTAAATTGTACGGTTTTAACAATTTTGCACAGTAGAATTTGTCCTTGCGCTTAAAGTTTATTGTGCGAATGGTCTTTTAATTACAGGTACCAAGTCATCAGTACTCCAACCGATATATTTATGATTATGGAATATGTTTCTGGTGGTGAACTATTCGATTATATTGTTAAACATGGAAAGCTAAAAGAATATGAAGCTCGTAGATTTTTTCAACAAATTATTTCTGGTGTGGATTACTGTCATAGGCATATGATTGTCCACCGTGATTTAAAGCCAGAGAATCTGCTTCTGGATCACAATCTCCATGTAAAAATTGCAGATTTTGGTATGTCCTGAATAATTACTATTTCAATTTTATATAAATCGGTATGACATTCAAAATATAATTTGTTTATAGGTCTGTCGAACATGATGATGGATGGAGAGTTTTTACGAACTTCGTGTGGGTCGCCAAATTATGCTGCACCTGAAGTAATTTCTGGAAAATTATACGCAGGTCCAGAAGTTGATATTTGGTCTTGTGGAGTCATTTTGTATGCATTGCTTTGTGGTACACTGCCTTTTGACGATGAACATGTCCCAACATTATTTAGAAAAATTAAATGTATGTAATTTGATTATAATAGCATTAACATAATTAAAATATTTTATAATATTTATCAAATGTCTGTTACAGCGGGTGTTTTTCCAATTCCTGAATATCTTAATAAAAGTGTCGTAAATCTTTTGTGCCATATGTTGCAAGTTGATCCAATGAAAAGAGCAACTATAGAGGATATAAAGTAAATATATGGGATTTGAAATAATGAGTATCAAAACAAACTGAGCTCTTAGAGTTTTTATATTCAGTGTTTTATGCATTAATTATTAAACACATTATAACATACTTATGTCTACTTACAGAAAGCATGATTGGTTTCAAAAGGAACTTCCAACGTACTTGTTTCCTTCGCCTGTAGAACAAGATTCTTCAGTAATTGATATAGATGCTGTAAATGAAGTCTGTGAGAAGTTTAACGTTAAAGAGGCTGAAGTCCATGCAGCGTTACTCAATGGAGATCCTCATGATCAACTAGCAATTGCTTACCATTTAATTATAGACAATAAACGAATTGCTGATGAAGCAGCTAAAGCGGAAATTAAAGATTTTTATGTTGCTTCAAGTCCACCACCAGTGGCTTTTAGTCCTAGTGAAGCAAGCGGTAGTCCTTTAAGGCCACACCCAGAAAGAATAGCCCGTAAGTGTTAGTGTTGTCTTTTTATATTTTTGCATCCCTTATGTAATAATCAAACTGTTAATAAGTTTTTGAATGTAATATCTGACTCATCCTCCATGGTGTAACTATTTAATTTGAATTGGTTTTTTTGAACAAACTGTACTAATCAGATTAATCTTCCTCGAAAATATTTATGAAAAAATATTTATTCCTTGAATATATTTTCATTAATCCATCATATAAAATATCTTGTCCCATAATAATATTTTTAATTAATCAGATATTTCAGTAAAAACTTAGTTGTATTGAATATTGCAGAAAAAAAAATAATTTAGAAGAAATAGTAACGAGTGGTAAAATATTTTTTTAGCTCTTCGTAGTGGTTCTCTTAGTAGTACTCCTACACAGTTGCAAGGCAATCGTGGTACACCTGTTAAAAGGGCAAAGTGGCATTTAGGGATTAGGTCTCAATCGAAGCCCAATGATATAATGAATGAAGTCTATCGTGCCATGAAAGCACTTAATTTTGAATGGAAAATCATTAATGCATTCAGCGTTAGAGTACGACATAAAAATAAAATAACAGATAGATATAGTAAAATGTCGTTGCAGCTTTATCAAGTAGATTACAAGAGTTACCTGTTAGATTTCAAATCATTATCAAGTGAAGAGTCTGAGGACCTTATTCAAGGTAATCATTAAATTAAATCTCTAAAGAAATATTTAATTAAAACATCTCAAATTACAAACATATTGCAGATATCACTCTACCTCCACCACAAGCAACAGGACATCATACAATGGAATTTTTCGAAATGTGCGCTGCGTTAATAACGCAATTAGCGCGGTAGAAAAATGACCACCGTCAATTCAGTGGTACCTGGTTTTTTGTCAAATTGACAAAAGAATAACGAAAGCGGTGAAGTTTACAGCGCCAGCTGATTATCTTGTTTTTTTGTAAATACTTCAAATGTTATTGATAGCCTTATGATTCTTGGATTGTCAAAGACAACATTGTACATTATGCATGATTGTAGTTAATTGCAACAGAAGTCGGCAGTATCGCATGCTTTTTTCAAAGATGAAATGTAAGGTGACTTCTGAGAATATAATTTATACAAGTGAATAGTAGTGAATAATTCATATGTGGCTTTGGAATGTATTATGGATACCTGAATGTGTAAGTCAAGTATTATTTTAAATAAAAACAAAATGTTGAATGAAAGTACTATAATTATAAATAATAAATATTTTAATTCGTTTTTACAATACCTATTTATTATTTTTTGCAATGAACAATTGCTCCATTACATTCTTTATTATAAATTACAACACGATTACTTATCTAACCGACAGGTATTTTTATATTCTTACAATGGCTCGTCATTGGCAACAATTCGCTATAAAAAAAGGAGATTGAATGCGCGTATGTTTAGAAAAATATACATTATCATATTAGTACCACATTCATATGTGCTTTTTTTCATTATCTTGCTTTTTGTGTATATATCGCATAAACTATCAAAAAATCATTTTTCACGTTCAATATCGAATGTAGCGAGTGCACAAGACAAGAAATGTCTATAATACAGTCCTAATCATCAATTACTAATGTGATAAAAGACAATAGTAATATCAGTTATTAATGGATTACTGTTTATTAGTTCATTATGCATCAATTGTGCATATTTCGTTCGATTTTTGCTCTTTGATGTTTATATATTGACAATATTAAATATTTAAGTTTACATAATGGCACAGTCTCTTCGTCATTTCCATTTCATACAGGTAAAGTGCTTAATTGTAACATGCTGCCAAAATCAATTCTGCACATTGTTTAATTTGATTGCATTGGCATAAAAGCAAATAAGTTTCATATTTATCAGATATAATTTTACATTTCATTTATTTTGTTTATCCTAATACTGCGCTTGCCTCGTTTATATAAAAAAGAATTGATAATAAAACTTTCGCTAACTTGGTGAAAACTCTACAGGCATAAGGAAAAATCATTCACAAAATACTTTAAACATTTGATTCTCGCAGATTTAGTTCTGCTTGATTGATATTCCTTTTACAGTTACTCGAAAAATAAATGCATCTTTTAAGTCAAAAGCAGTGCTTTATTCAGCTCGAATAAAATGTTTTTTTATCACAATTTCCTAGCATACAGACAAGTTTAACGTTTAGAACGTTACGTCAAAATCAGCTGAAATCAATTTCCACAATCTATGATACAGAATTCGAAGATAAAATTTGTCCTTAGCCGGCAGCGTCTGTATTTACCAATATTATATTATGTGCGTTTAAAAAAAATCTGAGATTTTTATGCTATGTACTATGTACATTGAAGCCTTAAAAGAATGTCAGAATTCTTTTTAGTAATCGCTGACTAGAAATTGATGCTACAGTGCAATGTTTGGTAATCTTTAAAATTGGTAGCATCAACCAGGAAGACCTTGTGTATCCTTGTTTAATCATAAGATAAACTGCCAAATACTGTTAACATGTATGCTAATTAATTATAAATATATAATAGTGCACAATTAAATGATGTATATATATATATACTGCAGAAAAGTTTAACAGACAAGAAAACTCTATTAACAAAAATTAAAATTTATAAGAAAAGAATAACTATAATATTTGTTACTTATATTGCTTAATGAAATTATTGAATGAATGTATTTTATTCCAAATAAATATTTTTATATTTAATAATAACAATTTGAGTTTTCAGGTTTGATAACTACATAGTTAAATATTATGGGAATGAAAATCGATATTTTCTTTTTGAGAATTCATTAGTTGTTTTGGAAGTTTCAAATCTTGTTAATAGCACCATGTTAACGTTATCTGATTTTCTCTATTTTGTATTTAACTTTGGATGCAAATGTAATCATCTTATATCATGTCAATAGAACAGCGTTGGTTCGATGCTCATCTTAGTTTGAAAACTGATGATATTGCACTTTGTCAAATCACCTTACAATGATATGATACAATTGCATCACACAATTGAACCTCGCCATATTGGTATATGCAGTAGCCGCCGATTTTTCACTTCACTTTTATTTTAAAAAGTCTGTTAAATTTCTTGGCTGTCCTCATTCGCTTCATTATCAACAAATTCCACATGCGTAAAAGGAAAATGTCCAACTTTACCGTGTAATTCACCTTCCCACTGACCATTAATGTTCGTTTTTGTTACTTTAATTATATCTCCAACTTCTAATTTTAATGCTGTTTTATCATAGGCATTTGGTACACGTGCTTGTTTAACTTTAGCAAAGGCTGGAAGTGTTCTTTGAATGTTGGAACGTCGAGTCGCTGTAGTTTGGACTGTTTCTGCATGAGATGACTGAGTTCCAGACCCTGAGCTACCACCACTTTCAGGCCTAGTCGGTGGTGTATCAATTGTGTGATTATCTTCTTCATATTTTTGTACATAAGGAACAGGCACTGATCCAGTATGTCCAAGGCCATTTTTGGCAGTCCACCACTGCTCCTCATCTTTTGATATTATAGTGAGGATTTCACCTAAGTAATAAAAAATATTAATTGTGCATAACAATTAAATAAGTTCTGTTATAGTAATCCAACAATATTTTAAGTAATTTTAAAACTGCCACATTGCATTGTTAATAAATAAAAAAAAAATTCTATAAACTACATCACTTTTTTAGCTCTTTGTGATAATGATTTAATTTTTAATAGAGTTAAAAATTACAAAGAGCATTTATGGATAAATTAGGTACATTATTCCATATGAACAAGTTTTCCCATTAACGTGTTAATGACATATGGTCTATTTTTGCAACCTAAGATTTTTTCATTTTCTTAAGATTTCTACGTGATATATTAAAAATTTCGATAATTAAATCTATGGATCAGATCGAAGTGGACTATTCCTAAGTCACTTTTTACTGCATATAACTCGGAAAAACTAAATAAATCAAAAGAAAAAAATTATTGCAGAAATACTCTAGTTGAGGGCCAAAACACATTTTTTAGTAATTTTCCAAAGTTTTTTCAATTTTTTGAGGGTCTTGTCCTTAATGGGCCAAAATAAGCACACTTTTTAATTGAGGATCTTACTGTTTTATTGTTTAGTTTCTCAGTTGATTCCATCTGACATAAGTGACCTTTATATCCACTAAAACTATTAAAATAAATGTTCAAGTATAAGATCTTTTATTGCAAATTTTAAAGATACGTATTGTAATTTTAAATTTGTCAAACTTAACAATAGTTTTCAAAGTATTACTTTAGCTAGTAAAGTTTGACCCCATTTTATGTAAACTACTTTCACTTCGTACAATAATATTTTGTTTATTACAAATGAGTAAATGAGTGAGCGATCAGTCACAACATTTTATTTTGTACACAGAGATTACAATCACAAATATATGTACAATTCTAATTACCTTTTCTAAATGGCAAATCATCAGGATCATTGCCATCAAAGTCGTACCTCGCAATTACCCTTTGAATTTTTCTTGGCGCTGGTCGTATCAATGGAGTTGTATCTAAATAATGCAATTTATAGAATGCTAATAGATTGGGAATATCCGGAAATATCTGATCTCCGATTCGGTAACGAATTTGATCTCCTTGCTGGATTTTATTGATAATATAGTGACTGACTTTGCTGTCCTCCCTGACGCACAGCACAAAGTCACCGTGTATGGAGATGCTATCCCTCACCAGAAAGACACCTCCTTCTTTCTCGCTCATCAGCAAATCGGAGGCATCCTGTCTGGACATCGCTCCGAAGTACCAGCTGAAAAAGAAATATACCATTTGTAATCCCCGGGATCGAGTTGTATCTAAAATTTCTCCTACACTCATGAATAAACATAAAAGAAAAAAGAAAAAAAAAAACTACGAGGAGCACAAGCAGAATTATCTTATCACTGGGAATGGAATGCACTTTACATCCATAATTACTCAACGCACGAAATTCAAAATAGATATGCTAAGAAACACGCAGTGTTTAGCATATTTGCAAGGCAATGTTGTTCGTGCCAGAGGACACCGTGTACGAACGAACATCTTGATATCTCAAACGGCACATCACCGTTATACTCCTCAACGATCCTCGTCGATCGCGTGCAAAAACTCGGACCGATTTCTCTCGAGTTTCTCGCGTACACATACTCACAAGGCATGAAAAAAAAAAAGAAAAGAAAGAAAAAAAAGAACCACCCGTGGCTGTGTCACGTGCAGTGGGTTATATACCTATACACGAGCTCTCTCTCTCTCTAGCGCGAGAAAGAGAGAAACCCCGCGCTCACCTGGACTTGTCGTACTGGTCGAAGGTCCCGGCCATCCTTTCCTGCCTGTCCCCGCGATGCGACCCAACAACGTCCCTTGCGGCAAAACTCGAGGAATCTCGCCCCCGTGACTCTGCGGTGTCACTGTGCGCGCGCGCGCGTTCCCACGGCGTCTCCGCGGCTGCGGCGGCGAATTCACAGGCGACCGACGGCGATACCTCGCAATGAGCGACCCAGGAGAGACGAGGAACTTTCGCGAGCTGGCGGCTGCATGGCTGAGGCTCGTCCGCGGCTGGGGAGCTGAGTGTGTACCCTACGCACCGCTATGCTTTGCGGCCGTGAACAAGTGGCGGCGGCCTATAGCTTGCGGAGCGGTTGCTCCGCTTTTTTTCTCGCGCTCTCCGTCTCTTTCTGTTGTATAGGTATGCGTGTGTGTCCCCTTCTGATGATGGAGCAGAGCGGAGTGGAGCGGAGTGGAGCGGAGCGCTGGACTGCGGACACCGACACGGGATTGTGTGCAGTGGATCAGCCCCGATGCCTACTTTCGGCGAGTATGTGTTACACTTTTTGCGGGCGACTAAGAGTGCGTCGGCCGACCCTGGGTTTTGTTAGATGGAAAAGTATGTAGGATCCGCGAGTACTTATCTCGCGAATCTCGTGCTCCTTTTTGATTGTTACTCTCCAGCTAGTTTTAAGTGTGCACTCTGCGGATCTCTCTTGCTGCTCTGGCTGGATGGTCACCTTATGGTTGGCTTTCGGAACGCCGCCAGTCGAGTGTGGCCCAGGGTTCCGTTTTTATCTTTTGTCGGCAACGTAGGTGTCTGTGTTTAGGTAGTTCAGCAGATTTCACGTAGATGTCTATCCAGGCGAATTCGATCACTAATATTGTGCCTTTCGATCGAAATTTTTGGAATACTCTTTTTTTTCGTTCGCTATACCTATAATATTACTCCATTATATTTATAGTTAAAGAAAATATTCAGTATAATTTAGTATTAGATAATATCGCATCCCAAGAAGGCTGATAACTCCAAATTTTTACAAATTGATTTTTGTACACATAATAGCTCGTATAAAAATAAATACCCTAGATATATGCTTGAAAAATTGGAGGTTCGAAAGTCAATTAAGAATTCAAATTTCTCGCCTTGATTTTTACCGACCGAGTAGTGAAAATAGTATATTGTGTACCATGGGGGACAAGTAGACTTTTTTGAAAAAGGCTTCTCCCCCATGGTATATACCGTATTTTTTGTCAAACATGTATTGATAACGTGTTTCTTTTTTATGCCTATGAAGCGAAACTAAATTTGGCCGTTCTTCGATCCACACGGTGCAAGCACACGCTTGTTAGACTGTAAAATCAGCCTATACTAGAGTGTTTAGGCCCACCTAGAATATGTGCTATCATTCGGATGGTACTTGATGTTTAGGGGGTCTAAACGGCCTTTAGCGAGCGCAACAGTCTTTTCCGCCCGCCGGTCGGAAAACGACCACTTTAGTCCCGCTATATGGGCATAAAAAAATGCGTGTGATTTTCGAAAATCTCGCCCGCCAGTCAGAAAACGGCCACTTAAGTCCTGCTATATGGGCATGAAAAAACGCGGGTGACAAAAAAAATACTTATATTTAGACAAATTCCAAGCTCACTAACCCTTCATTGAGCAATAATGAACCTATGTTCGAAGTTTCAGTCGTTAAAAACAACGGCACCCTAAAAGAATATTGTAATGAAATTTTATAAAATTTAATAAATTTTTTATTTATAGAAGGCTAGTGAGTGTGGGTATTGTCTAAATATAATTTTTTTTTATAATTATAAATAATTATTCACTACTCGGTCGGTAAAAATCAAGATGGGAAATCTGAATTCTTAATTGACTTTCGGACCAACATAAAAAGTTTAAACATCTAGAATACAATAATAAAATTTATGCAAAGGAAATTTATTTCGTTAAAAATTTACGTTACTTGCTTGATTATACAATAATATAGATTTTTGAGTTGTCATATATTTATTATTCAGGGGGTGTATTGTTTTCCAAAATGTCTTAAAAATTATTATGGAAATCTTACCGTTGTCTCTTATTTCTTTTTTCTAAATATAAGCGTTACAATATACTATTTAGAAAAAAAACTGGTAGTACCAGTCATATATCATAAAATAATCTCTAGTTTAAATTTTAACCGATTTCATTCATATTTGCCAGAGCATGCATTTCTTGAGTTTCACGTCCTCTTAAAAAAATTCTATAATACATAGGCATGTGGCTTAAAATTCACTTATGTTTAAGGTAAGTATTTGCCAAATTAGCAGAAAACACAATGAAGAATTGGAAAATTACATCAATAGACAATTAAAGAAAATATTAAAATATTTTATTTCCAGGTTCGTTTTTGTGTAATACAAAAAGTAATAAAATGGCACTGTATATATTATTATATCAAAAGTAATAGTTATGGTTCTTTATTCGATAGACAAACATAACATTTAAGAATTATTTCAATGTTTTGCATCTTCTGCAAGCCAAATATCAGATGTACAATCTCCTCCAGGGTATCTAAAATTAATGACATATCATTAAACTCATATTAAAACTAACAAAAGGTGAATAAATAAAAGACAATTACCTTATATCATGAGCTAATAAAATATCACTTTTATCGGTACCAAAATCAATTAAGAAATTTTCATCGAGCGTCATTCCACCATTTTCAACATTAACGTCAAGTTTTACCATCACTGATCCATTCCTACAACAAAAATTAAAAAAAATTTCATTTCTATTTTTTATTATATTAAATATAATTTTATTGTAAAATTAAAATTAACGCAGTATGTATTTGAATTACATAATGTATTAATCGCTGAGAAAAAATATTAGTGATATTAATTAGCATAGGTTGCTATTAAAAATTAATATTTACACAAAATAACATGTATAAATATCAATAATATCCTTTTCTCAGTGCAATTACAAAATGCTCTATATAAACAGACAAAATTAACACGTCAATTAAACTGACAGGTCGCCCCGGCAAACAAAACACTCGAAAGAACCCCGGACAAACACAAAGTCCAGCTTCCGAATTTGCCTCTCGTCACGTCCGCTACAAATCACCGTATCAACGAGAGTCTCTCATCCTAAGCCAACAAAGCACCTCCCTCTCTATATGCTTTCCCTCTCATACTTATCCTCGCCTAATTCGAGTCCTCGAGATCGTGTTTTCTCAACCTTTTCACAAATCCCCACGCGGGAAACGGGAAAATTTCCCTCGTCTCTACTCACTTGACGTGCTCGGGGTAGAACTGCCGGTCCCAGGGCGAGAAGATGGACGTCGTCGCGTAGAGACGCTTGCCGTCGAGGCTGAGCTGCAGCATCTGGGGCGAGCCGTCGAGTTTGCGGCCTTTCACGTGCACGGGCTCGGGCTGCTTGTCGAGCTCCAGGTCCTCGAGGACGCGGACCTTCGAGTCGGCGAGGATCGAGCCCCCGAGGAAGACCTGGCCGGTGAGGCGCGGGTGCGCCCGATCGGTTATGTCGTACTGGCGCACGTCGCCGTGCAGCCAGTTGGAGAAGTAGAGGTACTTGTCGTCCAGGCTCAAGAGGATGTCGGTGATCATGCCTGCGGGCGGATGCAATGGAAGGATGTGATTATACGCGTGTGCTGATCGCGTTGCACGCAGACTTGTGCGAGGTTGTAATGTAATTGAAGTCTATCGTTCGTGTTTAGTGATTCTTTTTTTTTAAAGGCAAGGTTCCGAGGTTGTTAGATACATGAGACTGATTACGGGTGGAAAATAGTACGATTGTTATTGAAATGTCAATTACAGTCTATTGTAAATTTAAAATTTAATTTTACTGTAATTAGAGAGTTGTACATTATTAGTACGGACGCTCATACTGATTAAATTTACTGTGTGGTTATCTTAAATGCAGTACTTATTAAGAGAGTCGTATAAGAGAAAATAATGTTTAACAAATTAGTAAAGAAAATAAAATCTTATATTTTCTATCTTATCATAATTTCACTAAAAAGAATCATTAAACACTACTTACTTGTTTATAAAAAGAGTTTTATAATTTATTATAAGAAGTAATTGATCGTTCACTACAAATTACAGTCCCATAAAGATCATGTTAAAAAGACATTTATGTAACATTTCAGCTTCAATAATTTTGTCGTTGACGTTGACTTACAATTTCCTAAGTAGAAATTTAAAGTTAAATATTTGGAGTATACCTATACTCTTAAATCATTAACTTTGTTTATATATTTTGTAAAGTCGCTGAAGTAAACTAATATTTAGGTTCATTTTAAATTCTTGTATCATTATAAAGTATTTACACAGACAACTCTATGAAAAACTATAAGATATCCGTACTAAATGACAAATTTAAAAATTCAAAATCTTAATTTTTCTATTTATTAATAATTCATTCGGATAATTCAATTTGACAAAAACTAGTCTATTGCTTTAATAATTCTTTATTACATTCAAAATTGCTATACACGGAGAGAAAAACTCGGCTACATCTACCGGAGACCCAGGCACTTACAGCGTTAGTGGCTCAAGCAGTAGAATGACATGATCTCTAAGTAGTGCCGGCTGTAGAACAAAGCAGTTATAGTACAGCGATTCAGAAACAGGTTACTGTTAATATACTATGCTTTGCAAATTTCTCATGTACTCTTACGAAGAAAATCAATAATTTACGTTGTAAATACACTTTTCCAACACATTAGCAATTAATCTTTGCTAAATATAAGTTAATAGGTATGAAATCCGAATATTCGAAAACATAACCTCAAATATCTGTCATTTCGGCTACTCGCCTTTGGGGGGCGAGTCAAGCTAAAACTGCTTTGTTCTACAGCAGCGCTGATGGTGTGATCGTACCGCTGATTTGACGTTACTACTACAATGCTAATACGACGGGGTTTTTCTCTCCGTGATAGGTGGTCATACTGCACGACTCCCCCTACCTAATTAATTTAATTTCAAAATATTCAGTCCTATCATTAGTTCGTATATAAACACGAATACAATTAATGCATTCACTTTTAACTTATTTTATTGAACCCACAATTTAGTCAATGAACAATATTTATGTAATTATAAGTTTCCCTCGTATCTAAATCGTCAGTCATAGTTTCCCCATCAAGCTCCAAGCCCTCAGAACCATCCTACTCATTATTTCCAACTCATGCTTGAAAAGCTGCTGTCACAATAGCTTCGGCTTTTCGACAACTCCTAGCCCCTATTAAAACCAATGACTCGTTACGACACGACAAACGAGGCATCAAACAAGAGCTGACACACCGGAAGAATTAACAAGAAATATAAGAGATTATCACCAGATATGTGCGGAGCCATCCATCCCTCGACCTTCTTCGCGGGCACCTTGATGACCTTGTCCGCGGCCCAGGCGCCGTCCGGATTCTTGTAGAATCTGTAGACGGTCGAGTGGACGGCGCAGCCGACGAAGCCCTCGTCGCTCGTGGGCTCGTGCAGGAATCTCACCTCGAGCGGCGTGATGCCCTCCTCGCCCAGGTTGATCACCTGCTGCAGCGTTCGGTCCTTCCACGAGTAGAAGTTCAGACTGCGGCCGTACACCTCTGTCGCGAAGCAATACGAGTGTCAATTTTTTTTAAGGAAGTGACAGTTTTCTTTTGAGGTATTCGTTTTTTTACAAATATTAGTGAACCATGGAGGCAGCAAGTTATTGTTAACAACGGTTATATAAACACCTATAAAAAAAAGATAGGGAGCTCAAGTCTGGATAAGATTTGTTGATCCTTTGACGGTAGATGTGTTTTAGTTTTTGTAATACCTTGCTAAGGTCTTTATCTTACTGTTAGTTACGTTTTTATTCCACCACGAAATAATTTCGACGTTAATTTGATCTAAAAATTGAATGTAGATTTTTAAAATGGAAGATGATATAACTAAATGATCGAAAAAGATTTATTTATTCAGACTAACAATAAGATTATTCATACACCTTGCGCACCTTTTCCATTTTTTTGTTGTCTCTAATGTCAAAGGTCAACTATAAATAGGTAAAATAAAATAATGTATATAATTAAATAAAATATACAGATTATATAATAACATTGAAATTTTTTTATTACACACTCATCAATTAGTATGTATAAGAATTGCTCAGATTCTTTTAGAATAATAGAAATTTTATGCTTACAACTTGAGTCCCGTTATTTAAAATAATGTAATTCTACATGGGAACAAACAATTACACAGATAGCACATCTCGTTGCGGCAAACCGTTAACCAAATAAGGTGCTGGAAACGTTGTCGCAACGTTACGCCAACGTAGAAAATGTCCGCGTGTGTGTGTCAAAGGCTCGTCGTAAAAACTATATATATCGTGCCAGTTGCGATATAGTTTTCGCAGTGAATGTTGCCAAAGGAAACTGGAATACTTTGTTGAAAATTAAAAATTAACAATTATAATTTGGCAAGCCGGTTGATGAAACTTCCAAATTGCAATGTACCATCTGGATGCTACAACCGACATGGTAAATTTTATATCTACAAACCTATCCAGTTCTTCTTCTTTCTATTATTTTTTATTTCATTTTTACATGTCACTGTGGCAACGTTCCGGCAACGATTTGCAATGTAAAAAGAGAACCCATGTAAATTCATGGTTTATCAGAAACGTTCCAGAAATGTTCCAGAAACGTTCCAGGCATGTATCTTGGGTAACGTTCCAGGACTGTTATAGACACGTTGCATCAACGTTTCTACGACGTGCCATTGACACAAAAGAAGACATTTTCTACATTGGCGTAACGTTGCGACCATATTTTCGACACCTTATTTGGTATTGGCCCATGTATCAAAAATTCGTTGCCGCAACGTTGCCACAACGAGATGTACTATCTGGGTAACAGATGTGGCATCAATAAACCTAAAAGCTTTAATTAATAAACAATAATTATTAATTACATACGAGATTAAACATATCAGGTGCGTACATCAACCGCGCTTATAATGTGACGTTATTCAAAAATTAATATCTTAATGTGTTAAGCAGTGAAAACTAAAAAAAAATTCATTATGCGACTGCAACCCAAATTTAAAATGCTATGCTGTTTATGCAAAATTATTTGTAACGATTTTTGTTACTTTAATAAAATTGTAAACAAAGTTTTAAGCTCAAAAAACACAAAGTCGTGAGTTTAAAGTGAAATTCAATGCTACGAACCCTCATATGTTGCTGAAAAAAATTTTAAATTATTTTTTTATTATTTGAATACACCAACTTATAGTATTAAAAAATACAGTAATATTTATCTAATTCAGAATATGAACTTATATCTACATCATTTAAGAATACTTTTCTATTACCCAATGTTTAATGATCGAAATTAAAATTAATTAAATGTGAATTTATACGATGTCATTATAATAAAATACTTTTTAAATCATCTAAATGTGTAATTCTTTGTAAAAAGATTCATTTTGATGCTTCAATCTCAAACATAAGTTCATATTGGGAGTTTGAAATAAGATTCGCGGACACAAAGATGGCGGCAAACAAGGCACTCTTTGCATTGTTTACATGTGGAATTCTTCCGTTTTAATTAAAAATAAAAGTTTAACAGTGTTTGAGAGCTAAATAAATTAAGCATTGTGAGTTTGAAAGCCTTACATCTTCGCAGCACATAAGAACACCAAAACGTTTCATAGTATTCATTATTCATTTTTTACCTGAGTTTCAAGCTATATGTTAAACATAAGGCGTAAATTACTTCGTAATATATATACCAGTAAATTAAATAGCAGCTAAAAAGGTGGTGCCCTTCAGACACTAGTTATTGCAACTGTCTCATTATACCCCGTGTCTAATTTTACCCCAATCTACCCTATTATTAATTTGCAATGTCCACTAATTGACTATGTGAAAAATACATTCTGTATAGGTATTGCGTTTGTCATAGCTATATATCAGTTCACTATAATATATATTTAACTGTCTTTTTTTCAGTTAATCAACCTTCAATTCAAGAGTGGGCGAACGAAACCCGATAACTCCACTTTGCTTTTTCATCGTAATACTTCCCTTCACATTTATGGTGTTATTTTGAGATTAAACGCAATATAATTCCATCATTGTAAAACATCCAAAATGCGTTATTTTATTTGAACTAATAGAAAAAGGTTACAGTTTTTTTTATTTTTTTTTAAATTAAGAAAAGGGAAATTATCTGACTTTGTTCGCTCACTCTTTAATCGTGATATCATATTGCTTGTACAAACTTGTTTTTTGTGTTAGTGGTTTCCTGTAAAAAAATTTGTTATTCACATGACACATTCAGATCAATATTGAAGATCGTTTTTCTATAAAATTACAATTGAATATCTTTTAAAAATACATAATTATAGCTTGAAACTCAGTTTTATATTATAGATTTAAAAGATTATAAAAAATAAAATTGCAATTGAGTTAACATCGTAGTATGATGATCGTACAGTTAAGCTTATACTATGACCATGTATATTGATATTTTAAAATTCACATTTGTAAATTTAAAATTTTAATTTTGATACAAAGAATTTAACAATTTAATTGGAAGTTTATTGCTGTTTATTACGGTGACGCTAAACCCACCCGTCACCGGCAATTACGATGACCCACTTTTTTATTTAATTTTAAATTTTTAGTAAATATCTCTATGAAACGTTGTTGTACCAATAAATAACAACAACGCTCAAGTGAGATATTTTCTCAAAAATGAAAATTAAATAAGAAAAGTGGTTGCCCGTATTTACCAGTAACGTGAGGATTTAACATCACCTTAAATAAGCTTTAGGCTACATAGTGTTTTTCATTTTTTATTTTACAGTAATTTACGTGTTTTAAACAGATGGTCAAATTTTTCTCTTCTACAAAAAGTTAATGCGTTGCTGAAGAAAATAATACTGGGTGACATAACAATCTGAAACGAAAAATCCAGATATTGGTTAATATGAGTAAAATTCTTATTGGTACCAGATATATCCACATAAATAAAGAATTAGCGCTTGTTTAAAAATTAAGCATCGAAAAATATTTGTTATAGGCAGACAAGAATCACAGTCATATTAAAAAAAGAAATTCTGGATTTTTTGTTTCAGATCGATTTGTCACTCGAAATCACCTATGCCAACATTTCTTCTGGAGGAACCTTCAACCGTCTTTCGCACTACGTAAATTATATATTAATAAAAAGTATTAGATCATAGTTTTAAACTTATTTAATAAACAGCACAACTTTTCGATTAAACCACCCAATTCTTTGAATTAAAGAATAATCCGAAAAATCGTTTAATTTTTACGCATTACAGTGTAATACCCGAATCTTAACCCATTACATTATCATCGTTAATTTGATCTATATTAGGTATACGTACATTTTCTAGGCAAGAAATAAAACAACATTTATATGTATTTATAGGATTGCTTCATGTGTAATGGGTTAACTGACCGCAGCCAAATCATGATTGGCATTTCATTCAAAATACTATATGAAATACTATACTATGACGAAAACTCATTCGGATTTGCCGCAATATCTCCCCTCGTCCTCATTTCATCTTACAATGCCAATTCATTGTCATTTCTCTCCCTCAATACACCAAAGTCCCGCAATCAGCTTTCGTTACCTATGTTTTTCGGATCCTCCGTCGAAAATCCCCTCTTGAAGACATTGGGCACCCCCCACTCCGTCGCGATTAGCGCGTCGTGATGCGGCTGATACCAGAAGTCGTAGCCGAACTTAGCCCTCTCGTCGCCCTTGACCCAGGTGCCGGTGACCTCGAGGCTCTCGCTGTCGATGCAGAGGAAGTCGCCGCGCGCGTCGCCCTCCGGATTGCCCAGGGTCGAGATCATTATTTCGCCGGTGGGAGAGCAGTGCGCGGTGTGCGGCGTCGCCACTCCGTGTTTGTGCATTTCCTCGGGCTCCAGGACCTATGCGCGTGCATAAAGGTGAGGGCAATATTTATTGTACGTGATTTTTTTTCTCATTTTCATGAGTCAACTTTTATGTGTTATGTTGACCGTATATGTGGGAATTGCTTGGAGCTAATGCAACGTTAGTGACCTTGCTGCGTATATGGAGTGCAATGGAACTTTTCTTTTCGACTTGTTCTTACACATGCTCTACGGTGATATATTAATGATTTTATTTGCGCGATGAAGTATTAAGTGATATGTAAATGGAAAGCAAACGTTGGGGATAAATTATTGTGCTTTTAAAAATTATACACTGGATAAATATTATAATTTTTGCTATTAAACCAGTTGCGGGTGAGAAGTAGACAAACTTGTACCTTTTTTAACATGCATTTCGTATTGTGTAATTTCTTAAAATGTAATTTTTCCCGTGCATAGTCATTAAGTTTATCGTTATAAACAGTTCTATACGTTCTTTTACGTGCAGTTTTGCAATCAAAATTATTTATTTAAATTATATTTTGTCCAACTTATATTAGCTAAATGGTAAATTCCATCTAATAAGATTGTCTTATTTTGAAAGTTTTGATATGAATTAGTTTCTGTTGCCTGAATATTATGCGTATTTTTAATAAAAGATAATTGTAATACATTTTTTATTTAATAAATTAATATACTTTTTATAACTTTAAATTATAGATTAATTCTAAACTATAAATTACTTAGCAATAAAAATAGTCATGAAATACATAAACAACAAATACCTACAACGTAGTGCTAACATTATAAAATTCGAATATTTCAAGAACTTTGCATAGACTGTACAACTTAGCGCCGATATGTATAGTATTTTTTTAATATATACGTATTGTATAGTGAATATAATTTCGTACTTTTTAAGTTATACCAAACATTAAATATGAATATAATTTTTTCTATTTTCTTTAATATCAATAAAACCTACTGGATTAATAATTTAATACCTGTACTGGATAGTTTGATTCACTTTAATAGGACAGCATTTTATCGTTTTACAATAAATTTAAAAAAGTCAATAATATGTTATTTAAATAGTACATAATTTTCTGCATTGTTTTAAGTTTTGTTTGACTATCCATATGTTTTCAAACCTACGAAGAAAAATCGATTAATTTCTATTAACTTATAAAGCACAAGATTAAATCAAATTTTTTATCAGCTAACATGTACCATTTTCAATTTCGTAAAGACTGTTATTGGATTCTGCTTTACTATTCTTGTAATTTGTAAGAATAAATTAATAGGAAATTCTTTGCTTATATAATATGTCTGACCATTCTTACTTAAACACACTTTAATAATGTACGTATTATCATTTTATACATTTTTTTATCAATGCTTTATCATCAAGGAAATGAGTAATTCAAGCATTTCCCGTATATAATTTACATTATAGTCATTTATTAAGTTGAATCGTTTCGAATCTTATAAATATCAGAGAATAATAAAAGCAACATAAAATGTCAGTAGATATATTGAATTTATATTCTATTGAAAAGCAGTTAACTCTGATATTTATCTTCAACTGAATTACCCCGCTACACAAAACTCTTGATGCCTCGGGCAATCATGAACATAAAACAGACAACAAATAGATACCAATCCAAATACACTTTCCTCCCCCAATCAACTATCTCGCATCTGGCCGTCCCATAAAAAAAGACGATAACCCCGTGTCTAATCCCAAAATGAGTCGCAAGTCCCAAATAAAGACACACCGGAAAAAGTCCACACAGCCCAGATAGCAGACAGCAGATAACAATGCAACATATATCCAGAACCGACCTTCTTGATCTTGGGCTCCCGCTCGTCCTGCACGTCGACGAAGTAGATCCTGTCGGACATGAGGCAGGGCAGCACGAGAGTGTCGCGCTTGCGGCTCGAGCTGCCGTGGCAGCTGCTGCAGATATTCCAGCCGCTGTGGTGGAGCTCGTCGCCCACCTCTCGCATTCTCAGCTTGTGGATTATCTGGATCCGGGCCCGATCGAGACACGCACACAGGCAGCGCGCGAAACAAGAGACAGATAATAGACGGAACAGAAAAAAAAAGGAGGACAAATATTAGTGGAGTATCGTAGGTATTGTATATTGGGACTCTCGGGGCCGGGGATTAGCACGGCGGAGGGAAGGGAAGATGGGTGCAGAGGATAAACGCGCTGGGGCGCGTGGGAGAAGATAATAAAGATAATGGTTTGTTGGGAGGTATAACGAGAGCGACGATGGAGATACGAGGTGGAGAGATGGTGGCAAAATTGCGCGGGAGCGGGGACCTCGGACTCTGCAGTTCTCGGTGAGAAAAAGAGAAAGTGGCTAATAATAGAGACGGAGATATTACACGCGTGGAAATGTGATTAATGAGCAAATAACTGTATTTTGCACAAGGCTTTTTATTTTTCAATTGAGGGCCGTATGGTCAGGTGTATTAAATTGTTATGAAATTCGCGGTTGCGATCACTTCTTCTAATGAATAAATAATAGTTTGCGGGTATTTCAACTCGGTGGCGACATCGAATTCAGTACACAATTTCATGTCGCGATGCCATATTTGAAATTTACACTTATTTTGCTATGTCGTGAAACTCATGGTATAAACACTCGATAATGTTGTATATTATAGAGATAAGTGAGGCTGAAGAAATTGATATGATAATTATATTATCAAAAATTGTGCAAAGAGCAGAAACTTGCGATATGTAGCGATAATAATGATTTTAGCAGATTCATATAATTTTAAAATTTAAGGTATACATTTAAATAATTTCACGAACATATTATAGTTTTAACTGCATAGAAGGTATTCATTTTTTTAATAATTCAAACAATTTGATTAAAACTTTAATTTGAGTACTAATAACGAAGAAAAGAATAATAATAAGTTTAATGAATTGCAACCTAATGTTTAATGATATCTCCTATAAAAAAGTACAAAATGAAATAAAGTAGAACGATAATATTATACAACAATATTAACTTCCTAGTATTTCTTGTATAATGGCGAGTCTTTTTATACTAATAACCTTATATTAGACATAAGAAACTTATTGTTTTCTTCGTGTAGGATAAATTATTGTTTATTGTTTTTATAACTACAAATAACAGTTATTTTAAAAGAAATCATTATACGAATAGAGTATATTAGAGTTTCAATTAATAGTTACTTGTTGTAAATCGATGCAGATAGATAGAAAAGCGTTACGGTGAGGCTTCAGCTATTGATAATTTCACATCTCAATAGTTTTCTTTTTGTTTTTTCATTAATTAAGTGCCGATTAATTGAAAGTTAAAATATTCTTAAGATTTTTATTCTCTCCTACCGTAATATTCTGCTTTTCGGCGGAAACGTTGAAGATATAATTTTTAATCTATATTAATATATTATCATCTGGCATAATTAATGTATACATTAACTCTCGCTTTACCAAGGATAAGATAAACCTGTGTAAATTAATAATGAATGAAAATTTCTAATAAAAATCAAATCCATTGCCCAAAATTTTAAGTTTAAAATAGGGTTCAATTTATAGGTATATATTTTTTTTCATTCTTGAAGTCCCTTTTTGGTAAAGCGAGGGTTAAGGGCACCAAACTACCTTGAAATTAAAAATTAATTGTAAATTCATTTTTAGGTAAAAATAAATTTCACTTAATAATGTTTTTTGTTTTATAGGTAAATTTGAATATATATTATTAAAATATAACAAAATTATAAAATGAAATGTCTCTCAAATCTATTTCTTTAATTTCCACATTATTGACCTAAGGATATGTATTTTGAACGTATTAAAACCTTAAAGCCCCTAATTCGATGAGTTTGGTATCAAACACCTTGTGGTACATCAAGAAATTGTAGAATTCATTTTTATCTAAAATTTTATTGATAATTAATTTTCAATTGTAAGGTAGTTTGGTGCCCTAAATTCATTTAGACCACTGCCTTAGTATAATACCAAGTATCTATAACAAGTCTGTGATTTGAACCCATGGCTAAACTACGAAAGATGCATAGATAAGAGCTATTGAAATGACTGCTTTACACCAACAAATAATTATGTCAGAAAAAAAGAATTTTTTAATGGGATATGACCTAAAGTAAAAGTGGTTAGTTGTTTAATGTCCTTAAAAGGAGAGTACAAGATGTATGTCGCGACTTTTGATGCAACATTTAAGAATTACTCAGGAGTACTTAGAAAGAAGCCTAATTTACATACCCTGAGAGAATACATCGGTCAGACTTGCTCAACTGTTCGGTATTTTTGACCTAAGTGAGTTCTGTAGTATGTATACGGCAAGAATAGCGGAACAAGTTTGGCAGCTGAGTCTCCGTGCATCGCGCTACACGCCTAACCTCACTTTTTCACAAATAATCAATATTTTCATGAATTTCTTATTTTTTTCTTACTCTAACCTTTTTATATATGATTAGTTAGTCTAAGTTACATTTTCAATGTTCCACTTTAAACTTACTTCTGTTTTACCTTATCACAAACGTGATAATGAGGCTACAAAGCGCAACACCACACATCACTTTTAATACACATCCGCCAAAACAGTAAGAATGACAGACTATGGCCTCCGCAAACTTAGCAATGTGACTTCGGCAAGCCTAACTGAACTATTCTCTCAGTGTAGTTTAACTGAATATGCCTTACGTGAAAATATATAGTTATAGTTGAAAATATTAACATTATCCATATGCTTAATATTAAAAAATTGCATATGAGGCGTTGGGTGCAAAAACAACTTAACCCGGGTTAAGTTTTGGGAAAAAAAGACGTTTAAAGTTTATATATTGTTGTATCTTAATTAATATATAAATAAAACCAATCGGCTTTTCTTGTTTAGTTTATTAGTCCTACTATTAGAGCATATAGTTACATATGTTAAAACATTTATTTATCAATATAAATTATTTAAATAACTAAAAGACGCTTATCCAACTTACATTGTTTTTGCATAGAACGGGTATTTTTCGCTTCAATCGAGCTTATTTTCATAAAATAAATCTAAGGACAAATCTTTTATTCATTAAAATAATGTTCACACATGAATTGTTGCATCCAAAATTTATTATAAATATATTTTAAAATTTATAAGTATATTTTTATTTAATCTTTAGCTTAAACTTATATATCCTTTTGATTTATTATTTCACCACTCATAACTGTCATTTTCGATTCCGTTAAAAATTGTAAGAGTGAAACTTTCGTCTTGAATCGTACAAGTGGAGGTAAACATACCGTGTGGTTCGGGTGCGCGAATTTCGGACGGTATAGAATAGCGCAGCAGGAGAGGCAGCAACTACGGTCTCCGGTGTATAGGTAGATATATCAGGAGGATCGGGCGGCGCGAGGGATTTCGATATATAATATTCTACTGTATACGTTCCAAAAAACTATATTTATAAATAAAGGGTCGTAGAATGCGAATATGTATGTTTCATCAAAAACAATTTAACCCGGGTTAAGTTGTTTTTGCACCAACGCTTCATATATAGATAAACTGCGGGTACAAAGCTTCATTCCTTGGTATTAGTAAATAATCCTTAAATGTTTCATAAAATATCGCGACTCACATCTCACACTCTCTCCTTATTAGACAAAATGCAAACAATTATTTTTTGATGTCAATATTCATCTTTCAATGCAAACTAGGCATTTTAATAGTCATTAGTCATTTATTCTTCGTAGTTCAGTCGTATGTCTAAGTGGGTTAATGTGTAACTTCGCTAAAACTAGGCGTGTTAGGAAAAAGTTTTCCTTATTTTTAAGTTCATTGGCATTAACATAACGCTCTCCCAAGTGATCTCTTGCCGTTATCACTATCGATGCGATATACCGACGAGGTAAAGAGGGACCGAGTCGAAAACACAAACAAGCGATACGACTGGGAAGATAAAAGTTTTAGAATGGCGAGAGGATCACTATGCCGTAAAAACGGCTATCGACTGTTTTAAAACGCACCTGGCAGTAAGTGGAACTCGCAGGGTCGACGTCAACGGTCGCCAAGACATCTGGTTTGTTCCGGTCGGTATGGATGCAGTTGACGTAGAGTATTTTCTCGCGCGGCCCGTGAAGCATCGCGTCTCGCGGGCTCGGATAACCCGGGCCGCAAGTTGCATTCTCTGGAAAAAAGGAAAAGAGTTTCTCTGCGTTCTTATTGATTTTCAAGAGGATACACGTGAAAGCCATACTTTTCAACGTCGTATATATGTATATATATATATATATATTTTAGACAGAAAGTTTAAAAATTATATCTTATGGAAAAATTCGTTCATTGACACAATTATTATTACAGTAATAATTTACTGAGAAGACAATTCGTATTTAATAAATGATTTTACTTTAAAACTTATTTCATGTAAATTGAATAAGAGAAAATGTATGGCCAAAAGTTTACTGCATTCACTACGGGAAACTATTATGTGTCAGATCACAATCCCTTTCATTCGGTACAGAACTCGAACTGTAAATTACTTTTGTCTAATAGATGAGAAAAGCCATTGATTTTTAATTCTTGATGATTGTATTATAATGTTATAATTCAATTGTTAATTAAACAATTTTAAATTGTCATCATATACTTTTAGAATTTTTAAAGGAAAATTGGGCAACAATGCCTTTGATTAATATTGATCATGTAATGGGAAATTAAATCCAACTACTGACCATGATATCCGCAAGTGCATTAAAATATATCTCGTAGCAGCCCATTCGGCACATTTAATTACTTTAAATAATAATAATAAAATTACTTTGCATAATACGATTTAAAGAATTATGAAATCTCTCGAGTTGTATCATAGATTTTATTTATTTGCAACTGGAAATAATAACATAAATGTTTGGAGTTTGTGCGTTATAATATATAAGTATATAACTCTTTATAAGATGCAAGAATAATTTTATAAATATTATACGTATTTGAGAATTGCATCTTTGCTACTCGTATATTCATTTAAGAATTTTAAATGAATTTCGGCAATAATGTTGAGTCATTTATTTATGCTGTTTATTTATGAAACATATTTTAGAGGTAAATAAGTAAAATAATATTTTATAATTTTGTTATGACTAGATTGTACAGTAGCGATTGAAACGTAATTAAAAAAAGAAAAAACGCGCTTCAGAATATTGATTAACGGTCCGCAATATCGGTCTCTATAAGGATAACACAAAGGATTTGTATAGGGTGTTTCGAACACCCTATCTCTTTTACCACACCCGTAAGAGCTGGAATGCTACCTGGCGTGTGTTATGCAACGTTATTTGATATATTGGGTTTTAAAATCAATACCGAAGTATCTGCTACGTTATTATTCATGCTTATTACACAATATATAATATGAACGCGATATTAATTAATTGTGATTAGTTTTTCTCCTTAATTATTAGATAAATGCAATTATTATTTTTCTCTCGAGTCAATATAAAATTTTAATAGTAAGTTAAGCTATTAAATGTAGTTAATTATAAACATTATAGAAAAAAAAATCATTATAAAGCATATATATTTCATTTTCAAACATGATTTGATTATGATAATTTTCAATGTATGAATAATGGAAATGACTAGTATTTACATTTCTTTACATAGAAAACTACAACACTGGTAATCTTGTAATATAAAACAATTAAATTAGATCGTTTCACGTTGAAGCATACTATTATACGGCTTAATTGACAGCAATTTGTTTTTATAATTGATATTTAAGTTAATAAACACTAATTAGGCTAATCATTTTCCATTTATCATTATTTTATCACCACGTGTTGATATCTGTTATCATCCGAATGTTATAAAAAGTATATATTTTAGACAATATCAAATGGAACATAATTAAACTGTACTTGTTCAATAAATAGATATAAAATAATTATTAAATTACAAACTAGAATATTTATTTATATATTTTAGGTAATTCTAATATTAATAATATGATACTAATTCATTCATACACGGAAAAAAATGCATTGTCTATTTAACAAAGTCACTTGGTAAAATACGCACTAACTATTTTTTTTATTAAACTTACCAAGTATTTTGTTGTTTCTATAAAGCGATTAGTTAATTTTACTAATCAATATGTTAAATTAACAAATTACTTGGTAAGTGTAATAGAAAAAATAGTTAGTGCGTATTTTACCAAGTAACTTGTTTCAGTTAACAAAGCATTTTTTTCCGTGTAAAAATTTCATACATGCTATTGGATAATAAAAAATACTCTGGAAAATCTAATTCAGTTGCAAAAAGTATTATTTTCCGCTGACTTATACAAATTGTGTTTTAATGCAAACAATTTTAATCTTTCAAGAAAACGAGTATGTACGTGATTGATGCAGTTTGAAAGGTGATTTTCGAAAAATTGACTCAATTAAAGACTCGGCACGTACTATAGCGCAAAAAAGCCACTCATCAAGAACTACACAAACTCCGCTCACTAATCTCGTCGAGATAATTCCTCATCAAAAGTGCAGGTTCGCTCGCCACGATTACACTCCAATCATCGCACTTGCTCAACCGTTACGCAAAACTTACATGTCAGCTTAAAAAGAAAAAAGAAGCCAAGCAAACCTACAAACGTATAAATAACATCTTATAAGAAAAAATAAGAAAATGGCAAAATCTACTAAGCCAGCACACATTCCCACCTGCAATAGTCGCGGCATTACACACGGCGTTTCATGCGACATAACACGCAATAGACGTTAATTAGCTTCTCGTGCGCACATATACCATATTACATATATAAGTATCACGATGCTCTATCTCATATATGGAGACACATATATAAACAACAATGCGCGCTCGCCGACGTCGCGGCGCAATATGCGACAGTCTCATCTCGGGCACTATATACGTACTTATACGGGATAAGTACTTTATACGGGAGCAGGATGGAAAGAAATAATGGAAAAAGGAATTCACTTACTTTTGCTAGCCTCGCACATTTTCTATCTTTCGGAGCTGTTTGGTTTTCTTCTTTGACGATCCGCACAGTCAAGAGGTATATAATGTACGTGCCAATGCCGCCAGTGGTCTCGAGCGAACTGGCGAGTCCCGCGACTCTGCGAACCGGCTTATAGTCGGCGTCAGTCTCTGGCGTCTGCTGATACCGTGCGCCGGCTATGCGTATATATTGTGCCATTGACCTTGAATTTGCTAAACCTATATACATGTATAGCGTTTGTGCGCGTGGGTCAGTATATCGGGATATATGTACGTGCGAATGCTATTTTTCGCCAAGCAGTGAAGCGCATGCGCTGATTCTCGTTATATTTTTTGTTTATCTTCGGGGTGTGTGACTTCCCAGACTTTTTCGAATTTCGGAGTTTACTCTTGAAACTATATATTGGTACAAGCATGTATAAAATACACTTTGTCATATATTGTGAGTGTTTTATTACATTAATTTTGTTAATTTAAAGTTATATTTTGATTTGAATTTAAACATTTTTTGTATTTGATTTGAATGTATTTACATTTTTCATTTATTTTATATATTGTATCTTTTTAGTTATTTCTATTTATTTATTTAATTATTTATTGTCAGATGATTTGGGGTGTCCCGAATAGACCCGAACCCGTTGATAAATTTTTAGGTATTTTCAAGTTGACCTTGGTTTGACCTGGAAACTGAAAGTCAAGGTAAAATCCAATTTCACCATCAAATTGCTTTCTTGAAATCTTACAACTTTAATCTAAAACTTTTTTGATAGGTCCCAATCCTAAAAAGTTATCAGCTCTTTTCGGGACACCTTGTATAACTCGCTTAAGGTCGCCCTACAGTAAAATTTGACGAAAAATTCGATTTTTATTTATATAATTTTCTGATACTTTGTACATTTTTAGAACAGAAAATAAATGATTTTGTATTGGCAATATTGGCCATAGAAATCATTTTAATGAACTTAATAGTTATTTATATGTATTTATCCTCCGACCTTTCTTGCACACAATCCAGCGTGTTCCTACATTAACCGAATCCTAACCCGTGACCAAAACTACTCTATACTACCTGTATGCAGGCAAACTTTAGAAAACATAAGAATTACCGTAGAGCGGGGTGACCGCTTGGAAACTTTACACTATTCAGGTTTACTTCCTGACAAAAATTAAGTTCTAAGACAGGTGCTAAAAGTTTAGTCTTGAGCTATAGTATATATTCATACCCTAGGAATAAAATTTCAAAAGCGTACCTTTTAGTAATGTATGAAAAATAGGGTGGTGAAAGTCACCCCGCTTAGAGGGCCGACTTTGAGCCACTTTTCTTATTTCTATATCTCATAGCTAAATTTTCATTTCTGAGCACTTACAAGTCAGTTACAAACTCATTTTATGTTTAACAAGATTCTCCGATAGTAAATAATCAGTCAAAAATGTATACATGAAAACCAAAAATGGCGGAATAGCAGCCCTTTTCGCGCTCTAACTAGAATAAAGTTTTCAAGATTGGAAATTTGATAAGATTTTTGTTTACTTTAAAAAATACAAAAATCACTTTTAGATGTATTTAATAAGTTTCTTTTTGGTTTATTTTGTATCTAAAGGATCTGACCTTCAAATCTAAATACCTCATATCGCTTCAAAATGCATACTTTCTGTGGTGCTGGGTATAAAATCATATTTTTTTCATTTGGCCCAAAGTCACCGTACCAGCCTAAAGTCATTCCGCTCTACGGTATTAAAAAGAATTTGATTGATATTTTGCAATAGAAAAATGATTTAGAATAATCAGAAAATTATTTCTTATTTTTACAAAAGTGCATTTTTTTCCATTTACTATTTTCCAATGTTCAGGAAGTCTTATGCGCATAGGATTACAATGAATCAATCTGAAACTTTAAGGATATCTTATTCAACTTATTCGCATCACAACAATGAACTCCGATTTTTCAGAAAAAATTGATTAAGATAGTTCTGCCCATGAAAGAGTTTAAAATGTGTTTTTTTTTAGATTATTTTTACAATGAAAATTCAATGTAATTTTATTTTTCTTTATAACTGTATTTTTAAAAATTTGGAGTTCACAGTTCTGTGTGGTATAGGTGTTAGATATTACATAATTTTTTCAAATGCTATACATGTATTCCCATGTGAAAGGACAGTTTTGAAAAAACATCAATTTTCATTGAAAATTGCTAGATTTTTTCTACATAACTATGGGTATACTGTCTAAAAATTTCTGAAAATTTACAAGAACCTTTCTTTTTAGGTAACAAATATAACCACCAATTAAAAAAAATTTATCATGTAACGCACACTAAATGATCATTAAATATAACATTTTATTTATATGGTACATTTATATAACGATTTGATTATTAATAGACAATAGTGGTTAACATTAGTATATTAGATCAAATAGTTTCATATAGGAACAATTAATTAAATTTGAGGAAGCTAAGTGCCAATGAATTGGCAGCGATTTTTATTTATGTTAACATAAATGTTATGTCCTGGAATTAATACATAAAGGTTATGCCTGTGATTTTTTTTATAGTTGAGAGTTTTTATGTTACCCACGTTAATTATCTGTGAGTTTGTTGTATATTGAAATCACGATAATCTTTCATTGTAGATAACTATTTAAAATAACAGCACGAATAAATCAAAGAATTAAAAAAAATAGTTTAAATGATGAAATAAGAAAATTAACATACATATTATGTAAATATAAAAAAAAATTATCTTTAAATTAATTAAGGTACTTCTTTGCAGCTATCGTGTCTACATATTAACACAATGGCTCCAATAAAACTATGAGAATTATAAAACTTTAAATATTAATTTAAATATTGATTTTTTGTGAATTTATAGTTTTCTGATTGATTACTGTAGCCTGTTACAAAGGTTTGGAAAAAGAAGGATTTTTAAAAGATTTCAATTTTTTTTATTACGTATATTTTTCATTAAATATATTATACATAGTTAATGGCGATTTACATAAGAGATAATGTTTCTGTTATACACTAATACCTTATGAATAGGGCGTTGCTTGCACATAATGCAATCTACATTAAAGTTGTGCGTGATACTTTTCGACAGAGTCAAAATTCGGAAGATGATATCATAACGGTAATAGTTATTAAGATTAATTTTACTCTTAAATAATAATTTAGGTCGTTATACATTTACTTTCATTAAAAATATGCGAGTTCCCTCAGAATGTCTACGTCCATTATTTTGCAAATAGAAGATTAAGATAAATTTCTTTTTCTATTTTGGCCCTCTTCAAATCGCTTAAATTTGTGCATTAAACATATTCATTTTTTCCTGTTCTATACCTCCAATAATTGGACCCCGACCGGAGAATACCCTGAAGAATACCTCTCTTTGCCAACGCCACAATGTGATTGTCTTGTTTTTCTCTTATCACTTTCCTTTTTTGCTCAAAAATCGTTTTCCACTCGCCTGTTACATTTTTTTAGTGAAAAAATAAACGCTTCTATATCCATTTAAATACGTTCTGCATTTTGCACGCTGTTTTTTATTTTACAATATCCATATTTCAGTGTTTCAGGTTTTTTTGCCTTGTTAGAAGCGCTTCGACATTGTTCGCTTTGGAGACACTGTATTGTTCCCCTGTGTTGTTATGTTCTTCGACATTATTTCTTAAGCCGAGATCTTGTACTATACTGTCTTTGATCATTTATTTTTGTTTAATAGGGTATAATTATGAGTAAGAAATTGTAACTTAGGCTTTCATTGTCGTTTTCAATTCTAACATGTTAAATTCTATTTAATACAGAATCTATGACTTTTTCTGATTGATACATCGAATATATTTAGATGATGTTTTTAATTATAGTTAGTCAAATGTAGAAGATAAGTTTTCATAAATTTATGTAAAAGATTTCTTTCTTACAATTATGAAGTGGTCAGTGGTATGGTATCACATTGAGATTAATAATAAATAATTTATACAATTCCACTAAGTTTAAAATTATTTAGCAGATTATAAATTCGTTAATATAAACATGTATAAGTATATAAAATATGGCACATAAAAACCACAATAATAAATACATTGTAAAAACATTTGTCTTGTAATTAACATCTAAAATTGTTACGTCAGAATATCTCTTTGAATCTAAAACTCGTTAAGCACCTGACATGAAATATAATAAATATCAATATGTACTTAACATGGTTAATGTTTTAAAAGGGATAATGGCTTCATTATTTTAAAAATAATACTGTCAATTGACATTTTTATCCTCTATATTGAATTCTATATTTGGAAAATTCAGAACCACAACACAGTAACTTCATATTTTTAATTTAACAAATGCTCATACAAATCTTGAGTTTGTTTTATATAACCCATCTTTGTTAATCTCATTTTAATTATGCATCTAATTAATGAATAACTAGTTTGAGTATTAATTGTGTGATAGAATTACAAACAAGTTTAAGTTTTTTATTTCTCTAATGTTGCAATGTTAGTGACAGTTCTAAAAAACTTCAAAAATGAATTTATTCTGTTATGGTCATGAACGCTCCGTTTATTATAGGTATTGATTTTCGTACTTTTTACTTTATATAAGTAATATATTGCATACTCTTACATAAAGGTATAATACCTTTTACAATAGAGAACGTTATTATACAAACATTTTAAAGTTTTACATCACATCATAAATAATTGTTTAGCTTTTGGTAGCACATGATAGTTGACCGTATATAAAATAAATTAAATAAAACAATATAAGTGCAATTTATGTGCATATTTACAAACCAAGCAATACCAATTCTAAAATAGTTCCTGTAGAAAATCTCGATACATGTATAATATATGATATGCTATATAAAAAGCTCTATAAATTCTACAAGCTGTTTTTAAAATAAAGTAATTTATAAAAATTAGATCGTTAGCAAGGTATCCAGATACGAACAGTTCAGATAAATACGATATATCTGAACTTTAGAAAATATATACAAAACGCAAAGAATATGTATATTATTGCGGTTATCGCATTGTGTTTTATGACTATATTTTCTTCACTTTAGGTGAATAAATGTATGGATAAGTGTTTTTGATTAATTTTACTTTGTGTTTGTACTGTAAATAGGGTGAACAAGTATGAAAATCGTTAAAGAACCACATAGCGGAAATTTGATAAAATGTTATTATTTCCATCATTTAAAAAACGTCTATCGAGCATTCAACGTATATTTCTTTAGCAGCCTAATTTATTAACAATTCCTAATTCCTAGAATTTACTACTAGTCTAATTAAACTAATATATGATTATGTATAGCACCTTTTTTAAGAGTATATTCAACAATTTAAGAAACTCAAATTTAAGAAATCCTCGGAAAGTATTTGCAATCAAAAAATGATGCAATTTAATGAAAAGGAAAAGAAAATTTTGAAAGCGTACTTAATTTTTCAAGTTGAATAAATTTATGGGCATAACTCTATCAAGATACATACATTTAATTCCGAAACCTCTTATTATGTTATTACTTTATTATAAGAATTTGAAAATATAAGAAAACCTAAGTTTCTTTATTTTTGAAATTTTTATATTTAACTGAGATTCTCTTATCATACTGATAAAGATTCTTTTTACTTAGAATTCTCATTCTATGATATGAATTTTAACTTTTATTAGTACTGTATATACAAAGATGAGCTATTTTTTAATATTATTATAAAACAAAAGATAAATTATCAGTGAAAGAATAGATCTTACTTTATTAGTAAATTTTTTCATCTATTTGTTTTACGTTTAAATGACCATATTTTTGTAAACATGAATTTGTCCTTATATACATTTGGTTATTCTAAAATAAATGTAAATGTGATTAAAGTCGGGTCAGGTGCTCAAATGATGGTTAGTGATAGCATTTTTCGACATTTAAATTTTGTCCATTTTATGAATGTTGCATCTTTTTAACTGAAATTTAAAAATCTTATAAAAATTGTATGCATATTCATAAAAAAAGGTATGCATATTCTCACAAATATTGATTTGGCACCGCTAACAAAATTAATCATAGGGATAATTTCGCGCATAATGACTCAGTTTCACGTACGTCGTTTATATAGAGTTTTCAATAAAAAAGAATTATCAATACAAAAGTTGTAATATCTATTATCCTAAAAAACTAGGCCTTCAAAATGTTCATAGTATATTATTGAAGAATGTAGTATAGTAAACTTATAAGCCGTATACGAAAGTTAAATAAAAACTTCCATTATACAATTTGAGTCTAATTTGAAAATATCTTGAGCCAAATTCGAGCACTTGATCTTACTAAAACGACACGACACTAAAGCCAATGAAACATAAATGTTAGTTAATGTAACGTATAATTTTCCGAGTTCGGCCGGCAAAGCATGAAAATTAGGGTGAACATTGCGTTTTGCCCGAAAGCGATGAAACTTTGATGATATACTAAAAAAGTGAGTACTTAAAAAATGCATCTCCAAATTTTCTAATAAATTCGAGGTTATTTAGAGATTGCAAAATGAATGTTCAGATCAAATAAGTTTCATCGCGATACATAATTTCTAGTTCAGTATATATACAGAGGCGTCAGGAGGGGGAGGTCAAATTTAGATCTAAATATTTTGTTAATAGGCCATCACTGCGAATTATTGAAAGACCCTATAGAAAAAGTTATTTCACTAAAACTGAAAGATCCTCTTATTTATTAGACAAATTTCGAGTTCAACATCTCTATACCCCTCTCTACGCATACCATTGAAATTTCACCCTTTTCGAGCGACAGTTCTTATTCAATTTCCTGCCGGCCGGCCTCGCCCCCCGCCACTGGTCACGTGACCTGGCCCCTGCCACGAGCTCTGGTGGCGGCCATCCGCAGCCTCCTCTCCCGCAGCAGCGCGCAGGCAAGCAGATTCTGCCTCCTGGCCGCGGCGAGCTGTCCCAGCTTGAGCTTGGCCGCGGCGGCGCGCGCCGCTATGTCGTCCAGGCCGGCCTCGATGCGGTCCAGGCCCTCGCTCACGTTGGCCAGCACCTCGACGATCAGACTGTTGCGGGCGCGCGTCGTCTCCTCGTAGGCGCCCAGACGGCGACGCGCCAGCGCGCAGAGGAGCAGCAGGGCCGCGGCCAGGCTCAGCGCCAGCAGGCCCTTCTGCACCAGCAGCGACGTCGACGATGACATGACAGTGACGAAGATGATGATGATAGCGGTGATGATGATAGCGAACAGGAATGACTGATCATCGCACTTCGTTCACTGTTGTTGTCCTATTTTTCGACTTTTACATGCTTGCCTTGTTACAATTTGTTTTGGATAACATGGATAACGTGCGTTTGGTTCTGTATTATTTGGTTCGTAAAGCTGCGTATTATGCACAGATTTTAGTGGTAGACTAAACTATTGTTATATATTAATATTAATTTTCGGATTTTGTAAATAAACTGTTTAAAATACAGACATTTTTTAGTGAATTCAACTTAATACTTCGTCTCAATGGCAGCTATGTAATATAGTATATTCTTTAGGAATTATATACCGTCTGATCGATTATCAAATTAATTAATTATTGTTACACCTTATTGCTTTTCTCTGTTTATATAAAGTCTCTGGATTCAAGTTTATAAATGTGTGCTATTTCTCGTTTTAATGTTCGAATGGTCTTTAAATAAAAAATATTACAAAATATAACAAATGATGAATTCTGTAAAAATGTTTGCAATAATCGTTAACACATGAATAAGAAAATGTTTTAATAGTTATATAGTATATGTTTCTAATCCACTGTTTTTACTGAAAAGCTAATCTTTACAATCTTCTCATTGATAATTTTAGAAATTTTACTACACACACGTAGAGGCTTTTATTTAGAACACTTCGAGTATTTAAAGCACTATTTAAAACATTTTTCTTTAATATATCATTTAATATCACACTGTTATACCTACTTTAGAATTTACCTACAGGTCTCACCATAGAAAGCATAATTATGATAGGAAGAGAATCGATAGTGAACGTTCCGAATAATTGTTCAGAATTTCATATAGTGATAAAATTTATTATCGTATATATAGACAAATGTTCAATCTTACAGTTTCCAGGTTTAGCCTTGAAGTAATTTTTTTTGCAGATTTATTGTTTAAAAAGATCAAGGCTATATATAAATATACGTATATCAAGTCAGTTTTTATTCTAATTTTATTTTTTGTCGAATGAGGCCTTCAATAACAGATTGCAGTTTCATTTTATCACAAAGTTCAATCTCTTTATATTGATAAACTTAGATGTCAGGGATTTCCTCAAGAACAATGTTACGCTTTTAAGAGAATTTAATTTCGCATTTTCATACTAATTATAGAATTTTGTCTAAACTCACTAAATAACACGAATCATTATCTCGGTGCGAATATATGTGATCACGGGTAAATTGATAATTATATATTCAATTTCATTAAATACGTACAAATTATGATGACATTTTCAATTGAATATTCATTAAGTTCTGTGTTACACTATTTGTAATTAATCGATTTACAATTTATTAGCCTAAACTTTGGCACCTCAGTCCTCACCTAATTCTATTAAATTCGATTTTTAAATTCATTTGTAAAACACGACGAATATACTTGTATCAAAATATACCCTTGTACGATCCACGAAACTAGAAACAATTACACGCAGCTTCTAAAATCAGTTCATCGATTCTCAATTCCGAGCCCAATATCCGCCTGCCGCTCGGTACCCGTCGAAAAAGAGAACTCAGCCTCAATTCGTTTTCGTCTTTGTCTTTGTACGCCGGTTCGCGGCGGTTTTTTTCCCGAGTGCAGCGCGACACAGTTTAGTTTCGCGATGTACAGAAGCCGATTCCCAACTCCTTGCGTACAGCTTTATCCTGCCCCTCGCGGGCAGCGCTCGAAAACGTCGTTCCGCCGGATGATTCAGCGGTTCGTCGCTTTGTGCGGCAGCGGCTCCTCGTAAACTACGTCTCTGCTCCGCTTTCGTCTATTATTACGCGGGCCGCAGTGGTGGCATGAGGCATGGGACGTGCGAGCAACAGTTCGCCGCATTATCTTCTTTCTTCGCGTTCTTCTTCTTCTTCTTCTGTTCCAGCTCGCGGTTTCCGCGCGGCTATACTCCTTTTGCCCACCGCCGCGGCTGCAGCTGAGTTTCGCTGATGAATGACGAACAGACGAACATCGACTCACCCGAGCGCCGGTTCATTTTGATGAACTCGAATGATATTGCTGCTGGTGCTGGTGTTGGTGTGGGTTGTTGATATGGGCAAAGAGAGAAAAAGAGGTTCGTGAATATTTTAGGTGTTGATGGGTTATTCAAGTATTTGTGCAAAAGAGAGAATTCGGAAAGATTCATAGTATCGTGTACCTAAGACTTTTGGATATGAATTTGTCCCATGTAAATTGGATTTAAAAAATTAGTTTGATTAACCTTTGAACCAAAAAAACGAAAATTATTTGTGTTAGACCATCAGAATTCTTCTTTTCAAAAGCAATCATTCTAAAAATTGCTTCAGTATAAATATTTGCTAATACCTTTAATTTCACTGTTATAAAACCTCAAAATCTTGATCCAGCACGTCATATAGAATCACTGTAGTTATTAAGCTCCTAATCCACTGTCCACGAGATTCTAAGTGAACCGATCGACCAAATTTCTCCAGGTTTGGGTATAGTTTTCAATTCATTGGTTATTGTTTGAATACAGGAAATTAATTTTTACTACGTAGAAATTTTTTTACATACATATATTTATGGCCGTTACGAAGACTAGCACATTTCAGACATCTTAAAAACACCTTGTTCTTTACAGGAACTTGTTATACAAAACTAGGATTTTTTAGATTGTCTAATAAACAGTAACACTTTCTTAGAACCTCTGAGAAAATTATGGTTTCGTCTGAGAATTTGAAAATTGCTAATTTTTGTTAGAGGCTCCTGATAATAACTAATAGTATAGAGAAATCTGAAAGGTGCTAGTCTTTGTAAGGTGCATCGCGGGTGTAATGACATATGGTAAAATTAATTAACCCTCTGGTGCAGTATCCCGAGATATCTCGCCCAAATGACGTTTGTACCGTAGCCAGGAGGACGATACCTATATCTCGTCCTGACATTTTTGGCCATAACCTTTGACTGGTACACTGTGAGAGTACCTGCGACCACGCAAATTTAAGCTGATAATTTGCATTTTATGATAAGCTTGGTTCGATTTTCGATTTTTGCGCAACCCCGAAAACATAAAGAGAGATGTTATCCGATTTCCGAACATGTAAAAGAAAAAATATGCATTCGGGAACAGAATAGTAGGGTAAAACGCTTACGCGGGGGGGGGGGGAATTATAGTATTAAATAAGTAATTTAAAAGGCAATAATATGTATGTAAAGATTATTCGACGTAATAAAAATTAATTTCCTACTATACCATTCCTACTATACCATAAAGAAATTCGGTCTTCCGGTTCACTTGGAATTTCATGGATAGTGAATTAAGAGCTTAATAACTATTGGTGATTTTATATGACGCGCTCGATCAAGATTTTGAGGTTTTATAAGTATGAAATTAAAGGTATACCTAGCAAAAAAGATTCAGAATGATTGCTTTTATATGTGACCGTATTTGATCATATATGTGAATATCCAAATTTTGGTTACATATTATCATATATAATCCATATATGATCATATATGGATGATATATAAAAATACTAATTATGGTTTAAATTAATCTTAGTCTAACTTTGAGGGTGATTACCCACAAGATACATCTAAATAAGTAACTATATCTATAATAACTATCATCTGAGCACACAAATTCCACTCGAAAATTCGGTCGACGGTTTACTTGAAATTCCGTGGACAGTGGATTAGGAGCTTAACAAATACGGTGATTTTATATGACGCACTGAATCAAGATTTTGAGTGCTTACAACAGTGAAATTAAAGGTATTACCAAGTATTTATATCAAAAGAAATTTCAGTATGATTGATTTGAATGGAAGAATTTTTAGACTCACACAGCCGACTAAAAAAGATATTATACATAATCATGTATAATCATATATGATCATATATGGTCATATATGGATTATATATAAAATTACTAATTATTGTTTAAATTAAGCTTAGTCCCTCACTTTGAGTGTTATCATCTACTTGATACATCCAAAGTAGGTTCTGAATACCTGGGTAATTGTCAAAAAAATAGAGCTTTTGGTGTCTTGCTTTTAGATATCCCTTTAAATGTATTTCAGAATATATGACACAGATGACAAATTTTTCGAGTATTATAATGCATCATGTTAAAGACGATCCTTTAGTTTTAAAAGTCTAAATATTCGATTAATCTGAATAAATCCAGTTTAATGATGGATTCGTCAATTCCATGGCATTTTTATTGTCACTTTCGTGGCATGTCTAATTCACGCATTTGTTAACGTGAATAGCATATTTAGACTTTCAAAACAAAAGGAATATATTTAATTTCATCAATTGTTAGTAATGTCACTTTATAGATCTGCTTACATATTATATAATATGTAGTACGAATACCAAATCTGTAATACAAATGCCCCGAAAACGACATTGTCCAGCTAGACATTGTCATTTTCGTGTAATTTCTATAACATATTTGGTTATTGCATTTATACATATGTAACGCATAGTAAGATTTTTAGAGTAACATTATTAGTAATTAATGAAATAGAAGATAATCATTTTGTTTTGAAAGCCTAAATATTTTGTTAACGCGTAAATTACACACGTTACGAAAATGACAATATACATGCCACGAAAATGACTAATCGTCCATTGAACTGGATTTATTTAGACTTTCAAAACTAAAGGAACATCTTGTATATGATGCATTATAGCACTCAAAGTTTTGTACCTCTGTCATATGTTCTGAAGTATATTTAAAGGGACAACTAAAACCAAGACTATCGTCTGAGCACGAAAATTCCCCTCGAAAATTCATGTATCATATGTGATCATATATGCGCATATCCGAATTTTGCTTACATACATATGGTCATCTATGAACATATATGATTCTTTTTTAGCCGAGCAAATAATGTTTGTTTTTGGATTCAATGATGGAGTGATCCCTTAAATTATTTAAAGTGTCATATATTTACAATTGTATGTAGAAAGAAAGCATATATTTTTGACGATTTCGTAATAGTTGTTCATTATTGTATACACTACATTTTTTCAAAGTATAAGTTTTTTATTTGGATTAAATTCCATTTCGAAAATTAAGGACTCAATTAAAATTGTTGAAGTAACCAAAAAGCTACTTTTAATTGACGAGTTAGTCGACATCATTGGCACAAGTTTCAATAAAATATAGTTTTATATTTAAAGAGAAGCACCAAATGAATTTGAAGAGAATACAATTTCGCAATATAACGTAAAAACGTAGAAAAATTTATTTGTGGCATCAATCGAACACTTTAAAAATTACGTTTTTTGAGGTGGCTCGAGCGTTAGGTGCCGTATCAAGCGAAGGCACCGTAAGGAGCATTGCATTAGCAAGCTATTTAATAGTCATAATTTCAGAAAAAAACATGAATTACTACTTCCTAGTATGTTAACGTAAAAACTATGACATAAATGAGTAAACAAACTCGATTTTTTTTACTTTTTCTTTTATCTGTGGTTGTAACAATTTTTTCGACCGCTACTGACTCGGTAAGTGTGACAACGTCGGAAGGATCAACTGATCCAATAGAACATGTGCGCCCATGACGTTTACTTTGTGATTTCTGTAGTTGTTTCAAATAAACATGCCTCATAATGTGCATGCGACAAAAAGTAAATTACATATTTACGAGTTTTATGTATTAAAACATTTTTAAAAAGTTATTATGTAAAATATCACTTTGACAAAAATGTTATGTAAAAAGCCAGTGTCAAAAAGATGCTATGTCAATATATTCATATATAAATACATGTTTTTGATTGAATTTGTATATAGGCCTTTTTTACATTTGTTTTTATATAACATCTTTTGAAAAGACAATCTGATACGATCAAATGATATTAATGTATTTTTAAAAATCTTTTTATATCGAGCTTAAAATGTAAGTATGATAAAATCATGCGATTAATTATAAATTTATAAATGTATGAAAAGTGTTTTAATTGAGGAGTGGTAGAACAAAACCGGATAATTCAAGTTTCGGTAATAATTGTATTTATCTATTATAATTTACTGTTGTCTTTATATATTTTACATTATTGGATACTTAAACTTAATATTTTACCATAAAACAACACTTTAAGATGCACTTACTCCATAATAAACAATATCAATTATCTGATTTTATTCCTACACTCCACAATTATAAAATAATGTAATGTACTTATACGATTTTTACACTGATTTTCTTGTTTATTACAAGTTTCTTTTACTCCTAAATAAATAATGTATTCTGAATAGTATTAATAAAGTAGTCACAAATAAAATAAAAGTCATACAATTTAAAGTTTAGTCAGTTTAAATTTCCCGCCATTTCATGTTCATTTTGAAATACGATGTTGCTGCTTGTAATAGACATGCGCAGAAAGTACTATAGATTGTAGTAAATCGTAGGTTTATACACTTTCATCAATATTATTTCTCTATTTTGATCGACTACTTACAATTATTTTGATGCCATTGTAATCCTCATAAACCAGTGTATAACCACCTGTTTTTTTGTTATGATTTAGTATTTTACAACATTACTACAGAATAATTACTCACAGATAATGACAGAAACGTCATAAGGTACGTGTTGTACAGACTCATTTTACAACTCTTTTTTCTTTATAATTTAGTCGATGAGCTTATGATTTTTGGAAAGCAATAAAAAGTTTAACATTTAAAGTATATTTCCCGCATATTTTTAATGTGATTTAGTATTTTTGAAAAGTCGCTCGAGCCACCTTAACAAGGAACTTCATGTATTAGCGCGATTAATAGTATTACTTATTGGGAAATATTTTAAACTATCCAATACTGTCCAATACTGGATGCTGTCGATAAATTAGAGGTGAATCTCTCCTAGAAGTACATGAGGATGATGTTGAAGATAAAAATAAGGAAGTGCGATTGTGTGTGATATTTAACTAACACAAATTAATTTTATCTCTTTCAGACTTGTTTTAAATGCAGCCACGATAATGTGTATTTGCTAGCATTTTTTGACTCTGCATGGTAAAACTGCATGGTCTAAAAAGAAACCTAAATTCTTTTCTGAATTTTCCTGGCCCCCAATAAAGTAATGAGATGATAAATTAGCTGATAAATCGCTTCATGTTTTGATATCATGTATAACACCTACATTAATCACCTGATTTAATCGATTGATTATTGTCTGTAAATCATCTAATGTATTTATTTGTTGCCTGGTTTTACAAGCTAATTAAATTCCCTTATGTAACCATCTGATTTATTACCTAAAAATATGGTTACAAATGTTTAGATGATAAGTCAGAGGATTTATCATAACTAACCACCTCTTAATTTATTATGTCTAAATATCAAGTGACATATTAATTGATTTTTTACCGAATTTATCATCTGGGTTTTGCGTTTTCAAGGAGAAAGCCTTGTAACAATGAAAATTTTGATATCTGAGATTTTGATGAATTTCGATGTTTTTGAGATTGTTGAATCAGAAAAAATATATTTTGCAAAAATTTTTATCTGTATATGGATGTGTGAGAGTGTTTGCGCGTGTGTATATGTACGTGTACATATGTGTGCGTGCGTGGCACCATAACTTTTGAAAATATTTACATTTTTCGCTCAATATTTGCAGGTGTATCAGGTATAATCTAATGTAAAACTTAATAATTTTAGAGCCATTTGGATGACATTTAATAGTTTTTTTAACTAGGTGTGTCCACGATCAAAATGTGGCAAAGCTTTGAAGTTGTAGAATTTTTTGTTGACAGTGATGTTTTTTAAATGTGTGAGTAAATTAGTATTTTAATATAAAGAACCTACTGAGCTAAAATATTGATGAATAAAATAAAATAAATACTGTGAAGAAAATTAATTAATTAACGTTTTTCTTTAAAACGTTCACTGAAGATGTTACCCGTGTTGAAAGTGCATTCAACCGGAATCCAACAGAAAGTGAACAAGAATTAAACAGAAAGTGAACCGGAATTAAATGATAAGTTAGCCGGAATTAAACTGGAAGTTAACCAGAGTTAAATTAATGAGTCTATGCCGGTGGATGGGTCTGTAAACGAGTGCGTGTAAGTGAATGGGTCTCTGTATGCATATATGTGGGTCTAAGAGTGTTTAGACAAGGATGTGGGATGGTAGAAATATAACAAATAACTCTTTAACCAATTCAGGTTTTTCTTACAAGCGCTCGATGTCCACTATCAATGGACACGTCATATTTCCTTATCTTACAAATTCCTGTCTGGAATATTGTTATTTATTTTTTTCTGTAATTCATATAACTACTTTGAGTTCACAAATATATTCATAACAATCAACGTTTTCCAAATACAATAGTCGATAAAAATTGTTAAAACAAAAAATGAACGCATAATTGATATTGATTTATAATTTTTGCAACACTTTTTGTTTCATATTCCAGATTTTATATTTCTAAATGTAAGGTACCCTATGTATAATATTGTTTTGGCCATGATTCGAACAACGTGATTCGTCGCTCTTGACGACGCGTTTTATGTAAATAAGCAAAAAACAATTAGTTTGCATCTGATAGTCAGAGAAGTACGTTGTATAATACTCTCTATATATTCGTTTAAATTAGGTGAGCTAATAAAGTTCGTATTCCTTATTCCATTTTATAAATAACGTGTTGTTATTTAAAATACTACTTGAACCCGATCATAACATTTGGGGGCTCGTCTCGGGATATAAGTCGTGAAAAATCGTCAAGATTAAGATCGACGAACAATCGCGAAATTGACAACATTTAACACAAGTGAACTGTGTAGTTGAATCTTAATATTTACACGGGCAGTGTAACAATATTTAGGGAAGATTCTACAGTAACAGACTAACATGAAGAACAACTCTGCTACTACACCCTTGCTTAGCAAAAGAAGAAGAGTTGTACCGAATAATAATTTTAAAACACTAAAGAAATAGCTAAGTAGTTCTTAGTTCACAAACGACACAAAAATGTACACAAACACTCAATTTTCTACATTAAGCGTAGGAGATTCAGGTTACTGTTCTAGACTTGAATTACGCTATGATGGATCTACATCACATCACTTAATGCATTTTTTAATGAATTTAATTTTTAAATTGATTGCAGTGTTTTCTTGCTTACGTAAAGAAGCTTACGCGTAAGCAAAAGCGGTGCTGTATACTTTTTCTGCTTCCCTGGTAGAAATTTATCCCGTCCACTTTATAGATCTATGTAGAATAATCTCGCGCAGTGTAGATCTATGTAGGCAAACTAGATAGTTACTATATAGGCGTGTAACGGTCGTCCCTTCTAGTTTCCCATATTATATACCCCGATAAAACTAGATAAGCAAAATTATGACAATAACAACCACTTAAAGGTTATGTTTTAAGAAACAGAAGCATAATCTATTATGCTTATTATGTATTATATTGATTTAAAGGTATTTACGTATTATTGTTCACCTATTACCAATGTAAGTAAATGTAAATAACCTCTGAAGTGTAAGGTTATCAAATTTTAGATGTATCGAGTTTTTGTATTTAAGAACTCAATAACAATATTATGAATATCTAAATAACTATATGAAGTGTTAGTGCATACATTTATTTTGTTTATGTAAAATTAGTTTCCTTATATTTAATTATGTTCCATCCTAAATACATGCTTGGTTTCAAAACCTGTATGGTTTATGTAAGGAAAACTATTTTCACACACTTTTATTATCAACTGATTAATTTTCTATTTTTAAAAAGAAATAATGTATTTGAGTTATTATATATATGTGCTATTTTTGTATTTCCTACTGTGATTAATTTATAATCAAACATTTTCATTTGACATCTATGGCCAGTTAAAACATAGTAATTTTTTACTTATAAAGAAAATGATCGTCTACATGTGATCGACTAATGTGTTTGTCTTTGAAAATGTTGTCACGGATGAGCAGTTTATGTATTATAAGAACTCATATACGGATACAAAATTATTTGCAGTTCTGAAATTAAAATTCTAGTTTTTAAATAAAGCATCTCATAAACATCTGTTGCTCGTTAAATTTATGGTTGAAGTACATATTTGTACATATGATATTATTATTTATATATCACTTTTCAAGAAACAACTACATCAATCATCAATCAATAATATTATTTTGTAATCACTGTTTTTCATATGCAAGGAAAATTATTTCTAAATTTTCATTTTTTAGGTTAGATATGCTTTCTGACTACTTTTATATGTAAATAGTATGAATAGAACTATAGATCTTATTATTATAATTGAAAACTTGCATGTTAAACTTTTTTTAACATTAATTTTTACAATAAAAGTTCTGTTCAATAAATAATATATAACTTCACAGATTTTATACGTACATATTATTATTGAGAAAACTATGTAGATCTGTGTGGATTTATCGAGTTTTTTACAGTCTAGTACTATCTAGTTTGCCTATAAAGGCCGTTATAGCGAATGTGGGCGCCACGATAAGATTTCTACCAGGGTTATGATGATATTAATTTTGCTATATTGAAATCAAAATTAGAAATACGGTTTGAACAGTAGGTTTTGGGACGAATGTGCCAACGATGAATGTCGCTGTTGATGGCATAATTCAAAATAAAACAGCACACACAGAAATATGTTCACTAAATGTATCAGTTTATAATGAGGTTAGAAATTTGAGCGGTTTAGTTGCTGATGTTATTCATGATACGGAAGAGGAATGCAAGTATTTTTGAGACCACAACGAATGTGCCACTGACGAATGCCGTAGTTAATGGCACTATTCCGATTCAGAATACTTGTATGAATTTATGTACAGAAAAAACAAAATCTGCCGTTGATGAGGTCGATCAGTTACAGATTCGCAAGATCCGGAAAAATTGCATTGGTTTGGGCGGAGAGCCGTGACTGGCGAGACTTAGTGCAATTCGAGAGATAGGATTTTCTTCCGGATGGTGGAGAATACCAGTTAGCTATCAATACTCAAATGCAGAATCAACTAATATTGATCGAACTATATGATATCTAACCTGGAAGCGACATGATGTATACCGAATTAAAGCATAGCTATACCTGATTAGAGACACAAGAACTGTACTTGACGCTATGAAGACTGCTCTGCTCACGGTTCTTGAACTGTGGTTTTTCCGTTGGCTTGAAGGCAAATGCAAGTCAATGTCAGAGCAGGGATTAGAGATATGTTCAACGGTACGCATATTTCCCCGTCGTATAGACCAAAGGCTTGAATGAATGTTGATTTGAATATCCAAGAGACAGGTCCTCCTTTCAATTCTTGGAGTAATAATTGGAATGTGCACTCTGGGGACATCGCTTGGTAATTTGATGCCCGGCGTGAATCGAGGTAGAGGCTGTTCGAAAATGGATCTTGGAATCATCTTTTAGATTAAAGATAAGGAACAATCAGATTGACATCAAGCCTGAAAATACTCATTTGGGTCGCTATAGTGTTTAACGTCGTTCGAGTTAATAGGAAGAGAAAAAAAGAAAAGTCCATTTTCAAGAGACGGGACTTAGTCTTTGAAGAAGATGAAGAACAACCCCCTTGTATAATGATGTATAAAATGGGTAGATTACGTAAATCTATATTATGGATGCCCAAAAAGCTTCATTACTTAATTCAATTAAAGTTTTGCCAATATTATATGTCGAAACCTATACTGCTTTTACCGATGAACAACCTAGAGTCACGAGTCATGAAATCATCAGTATTATTTATTGTAAAAATATTTTGATAATAAGATTTAAAAAAAACTTGAATCTTTTAATGTTTGGTAATTTAATAACTATATTTACTGAAGAGAAGAAGTTTCGTTAAATATCAGATAAGATAGTTATTGACCATTTTCTATAGATAGATTAAGTGTTCAGTAAAGATTGGCAACATATTTAGCTGTTTAGTAAAAACGGTAATACATTCGAGTAATGATGATAAGTTATATATTAATAAATAGTACGTTGTAATTTATTCTTTACATTGATGAGTCTGCTTAGTTAGCTTTTGTAATTAAAATATGCCACAAAATTGCCACAAAAATATTATCTTTTATTTATTAATTTATTTATTTATTTACTTATTTATTTATTTATTTGCTTATTTATTTATTTATTTATTTATTTAAAAGTCGCGTTTCCTCTTTTAAAAACAATTTATTTAAGTAAATTAATTAAATTCAAATTTAAGTAGAAGAAACAAGTAATTTATGATTTTAATTATGTATGCGTGAAATGTCATCAAAATATTTGAGAGAACACCAATGCGAATAATGTCAAGTAAACCTATAATTTTGAGTAAATTTTTATTAACCCAAATATGAAGAGCTTAATGTACGGTGGTGTTTGTTTCGGCTTGCGTTACGTGATACGTTCACCAGAGATCAGCGATGAGACAGATGGTTGATAGACAGGATTAAATTTAACACTTTTATAAATTGTTATGATATAAACTTTCAATTTATTAGAATTTACTAAAAAAGTGATTAAGGAATACTTAAGTTATTAATAAATTTAATAATAATCGAATTTTGGCAGTAATTTTCCAAATAATTTCGTGATGTCCTGTATAAATACTTTTTGAAATCTACTTTTTATTACAATTTTACTGATAAAAAACAAAAAAGAACATCCAAATTAATTAATATACTTTTTAATGGTTACAATATTTATTCATATTAAATGAATTTTCATATTTGGCTAAAACTACTATTTAAAACTGTTAAGCTATTTAAAGCACTGTACCTAAACAAGTACACCCTATACATAAATGTTGTTATTGCAATATCAGTATAAGGTAAAGTACTTAAAATGAGAGTTAATATAATTAAACCAAATATATAAAGTTTGTAAATTAGTAGTACACTACAGTATATAAAAAAAAGTAAAGAACTGTTTTTGAATTAATAGCATATTATAAACTGATAATTCTGCAGAGATAATATTTACATTTTATTATAAACACTAACATTCCCAAAAAGTGTTTTCGTACAACTTATAAAATTTAACAATGATTTTAAAAACTTTTTCAGACCGCAAAGTTGTGAAAATGCATGTCCAAAAATATACAATATTGTTTGATAATTAAATATGCTATTAAAAGTTAAAAATAATCATACTTTTTAATTACATACTATATCTTATAATCGGCTATCCGATCGTGTTAATCATATATACGCGTTTAATTACTTGTGTGTTCAGCAAAGTACACGCTTGGCGTAAACTATTTATTCATCATAAATATAACGTTAAATCAAAATTTGTTTAAAAATCAATTTTTGCGTTAATATTTTATTCTAAATGCATTAAAATGTTTCTGTTGTTTTTTATAATAATGTAAATTATTATGTATAATAACTTTATGACCACAATTTATATTGTTACGTGAAATACTGCATAATATTGAAATATCGGTTTTATACGTATAATGTAGTAAAGCTCTTTTGTGTGAATAGCGCGTAGATAATTACTTTGCATAATTTATTATAAACAGTACCACAAATTTGACTATTAAATTTTCCCTACACTACCGAACTAATGTTGCAATTTTAACGAGGGCCTTTATTTACATTCGACTAAAAATACCGTCATCCGACGCGCACGTATACTCAATCTCTCGTCTATCGACCAATGCAGCCGCACTGTTGTTATCCCAACGAATACACGCACCCGTACGTCGAATCCCCCTTCGCTGCCCCCAAAGCACAACCCCCTCCTTGTCAAATCCCCCCCCCTCTTACAGGATCAAACCAAGAAAAAGAACCAATTGAGGATATCGCGGCAGCAGCTCGCGCCAGCACTCACCTGCAGCCATCGTATCGGTCCGATATCCTGTCTCCCTCCTAGCGCCTCATCTCCCTCTCTCTCTCTCTCTAATCCTTCGCAGCAGCTGATGCTCCAGCAAAGCAGCAGAGCCACCCTCGCGAGGACCGCGAGCGGAGAAAAGGCTCCTCGGAGCGAAGGACTATTCCCCGTCTTGCGTGCGTGCATGCACAGCCAGCGATATAACTTGTTGCCCGTTAGAGACGGAGTGGCGGCCGATATACGACAGGTGCATACATACCCGCACGGGAGAGAAAGGAGCGCGTCGCGCGGAGATCCAGATCCGGAGAGGAGAGCGCGAGCGAGCCGACTACCGCGCGCCACGGCGCCCGCGAACTTCGAGGGGGCAGAGGCAGCAAGTGCAGCGCGCGCCACACTACTGCACGTTGCTGCCGCCGCCGTGTTGTGCCAAAGCACCAGCAGCGGCAGTGCCAGTATAGTCAGTCGAGTCTCGGTGCTGTGTGTATCTCTCCCACGTGTATAGGCGCGGCCCTGCTTTCTCTCTCTCTCGCTCTCGATCTCGCGCTCTCTCATCCCCCTGTGCGTACAACATGCTCGCGCATTCGCTTTTGCGCGATATATATATATCTCTCTCTCTCTCTCTCTCTCTCTCTCTCTCTGTCTGTCTTTCTTTCTTTCTCGCTCGAGCCCCCCGCCCCGCGTTTACACTTCGACTCGCACGCTCGTGCTCGGGAGTCTGGGATCGTGGGCAGATGCACCGAGGAAGCTGTGTGTCGTGTATTATAATATGTTGCGATAGGGAAGTGGTTATATGTAATCGGGATCATGTGAGCGATGCAGAGAGTTGCTTTTTGTTGTTGAGATTTTAAAAGAATGTACGGTCAGCTGAATTTTGAGAAAATTTAAGCTAAAAATAAAGTTTCTTTTATTTTCACGTATATTGTGCAATAACTTTCTGCAACGACGTGTCTAGTTTTTTTTTTAACAATTTCCAGTTTTAAAAAATGAGTTAATATTTTTTAAAGAATCTAAGTTATATTCCACCGCCATATCCTACCCTTAGAACAACATAAATTTTCATGGAATACATTTTTTACTTGAATTATATTAATGTATCATAGTTTTCCAATCTTTTGAAACTAATTTTTGAAATGTACATAGAACATTTATTTTCACATGACGTATTATTTTATACACAAACTTAGGATAAGATATTTCTGAGTTGACATTGTCTTCGTCTGGGAATGCGATATGAGTTTTATAAATTATTTGATTTTTTTTCTAGATGTGAAGAGGCATGAACTAGCATGAATTAGCACGTACTAATCCTAGTTAATTACAATAAATACTTGCAATCTGTAAAATTTTCAAACAGTTCAACTTTTTTCATTTAATGCTGAAGCCACTGATGCATGTATCAAGACTAGGTGGTAAATGTCGTTTGCTCAGGACTTTTACGAGAAGGTAAGACTCGTTGAGAACAAGACGAGCTGGTAGAAATGTTTAGGCTTCTCATTGGCGTAATTTTGGATTTTACTGTTGCTCGTTAAATTTATGGTTGATCAGTCAGAGTTTTGAAAGGTCGTTGGGACAATAGTATACCGTAAATAAGTAATACAAATCTAACAAACATAATTAAAAACTGAACAAACTCATCGATTCAATTTTCATTTCAGTTTCCATTAAGAGTCTCAAATTAAATTCCAACTATCCCAACGAACAATCCTACAGAAATGATCAATTAATTAAACGACACATACTCATCCATCAACCCTATATTACAAGTCCCCGTTCCAGCGACACGTATATAACGACGGGGATAAATTGATTAACGTGCGCCATGCGCTCTGCGCGCCGCGAAAAGGCGTTAAATTATCCAGTAAATTGCACAATCAGCGCGTAGAATACCCCCCCGATGTACGCGAACGGGGTATCTTACGCGACCCCGTGCACCGTTGCAAAATCCTGGGGGGGTCTCGAGGAGCGGCGAGCCTCGCTGCGCCTGCGCACAGGCTGATCGATAAGCACGCGCGCGGTGCGTTGGACTGTCGGCCGGTGCTGCTCTTTTCTATTTCCGTATATTATGCGCGATTGTATTGGCGCGATGGGAAAGTGTATATAGGCTGCGGGAGAAGTGTATAAACTCCCGTGCGAGCCGCTGAGCTTCGGATTGCACGGAGAGCGAACGCGGAACGACGTCGGGATGTGGGTGTATAGTGCAGGAGCTCGAGCGATGTGTGCAGGCACCGCAGGCGCGGGTGATTCATGCGCGAAAATTGAAATGGAAGAGAAGCTCGCGCCGCTAAGATCTTCATTGTTTATCGAGCGGATTTATTTTTGTGCTTCTGTTTTTATCCGGATACGTATATTTATCTGAAGGTGTTTTTGTCTTTAGGTAGGTCAACGATGATTTGTGATTGAAGAATTCTTGTGAATTTCACGTTTAAACGTACGACTTTGGTGGAAGCAGTTTTTTTTAAATTAATTTCGTTTTGTTTATTGTTTTCTCTGATACTTTTGTATCGCATGTTTCATCGTAAAAAGTGATATTGTTCAAATTAATTGACTGTCTGTTTCTATATACATCATGATGATTATATTATTATTATAGAATAATAATTCATGGAGTTCGGATGTCCGGATGTTCGTACTGAAATCATTAATAATGCTCGATGCGAATTAACCACGCAGCTTTTGCAGAAAAGCGCATTACAACATTGTATACAAACATTATTTCAATAGCATTTATATTATTTGACATGACGTAAATTGGTAATAAACCTACTTATTATCATAATAATAATCTTTGACTCAGGACTTTTGCGCATTCGCACTAAAATAAATAATAATGTTCGATATGTAAGTAGCGCGCACTTTTTGCAGAAAAGTTCATTGCAATATTATGTATATAAAAACATTATTTACTATCTAATAATATTATTATAATCTTGATTCTTTTAATATTTCTGGTGCAGACCGAATTGATGAATCTGTTTGAAATTATAAGGAAATTTTCTTGAAGACAATTAAAAATATATTTACAAAATTTGACGTGTGAGTTTAGTTTTTGTATGTTATTATAGTAATACTTATTTCCAAAAGATATTACGTATACTATGGAGTTTCTTTTAAAAATTTAATCGTCTGATTATTTGATAATTTATTATATAGTTTAGGGTGATCATTTTAAAGGTTATTGTTTAAAAATGTCATTGGGTTCCATCAATTTTGTATGAGTCAGGACCATGTTCAACGTAACTCAATTTAGCCATAAAGCACATTATCGTGAATAATTTCGAATATATAGTTTAAAATATGTTAAGATTTACACTGGAACCTCATGTTATTATTGCAAATCGTTGCTTTAGAAAACAAGCAGCTATCTGTTATGCTTAAACACAGCATATAGCGGCTTGTTCGTTTCAAACCAACGAAATATATTAAGGGGACCTAACCACCTTAAAATTATAAATAAATTGGTTAAATCTTTAAAGGCGAGGATAAATTATTAATCATATATTACGTATGTTTTCAGTAATTTTGAACATATCAAAATATAACGGAACATTATTTTTGATGTTCTATTGTGTTCGAAATACATATAATTAGGATATGAGTATGGAAATATAATAAACGAAATTATTGACCAAATTTATAACCTATTTAAACCTGAATTATATAATTTGTAAAAAAATTTCACACTCATATCCTAATTATACGTATTTTGAACACGATAAAACCTATTATGACCGAACAAAAAGATCTAACAATCATAACAAATATTTAAATAAAAAATGAATTTCTTTATTCTAATACATTAATTTTAAATTGCTAGATCTCTTTCTAATTAATAGTTAAAAAAATGTTTTGTTTTTTATCATTGATTGTTTGGCAAAAGATAAATTGCGAAAAATTATAAGTTTATGATTCTAAATTAATCGATTTCAAAATATCGTGAAATAGAAAAATCGTTTATTTAATAAAAAATGAGCGCCAAATTCTCGAGATAAGGCATAGTGTGTTTCTTACACATAAGAATTGTACACGTAATTATTGTGCACAATTTAGCATTGGTCAAATATATCTATATATAATTTGACAAATGCTAAATTGTGTACAATAATTACGTGTATAATTCTTATATGTAAGAAACGCGCTATGCCCGAGATATAAGCAATCAAAATTAAGAAAATATATATAACCTCAAATATCTTGAAAGGTAAAAGCCCCATATATAATCAGGATAAAGAGCTCCGCTAAGAAATAGTGCAAAGCTATCTTTTTAACTAATTAGCTCAAATTATTTTATAGATTTTCCATTCTATATGTTTCCGATATATCGTCGTTTAAACAAGAATACCGTTTCCGTGTATAAAAAAATAGAAATAGCTTACCCAAAATTTCGAGTCGAAAAAGATAGGTAATTTTATGGTCTTTCAAATACATTTACACTGAATGTTTCTTTTTTATTATTAAAATTATCGTTTGACAATGATTCTATGCCTAAGTTAGAATAATATTATAATTTGTTGAATCGATCGTTATCTTTTTATTTTATATTCAAATATTTCAACTGATTTATAAGTTTCGTAATGTGCTTATTAAATACAGATGCAAATAATAGTTCTCAGTTTACATACATAAATTGTCCGTTTTTGTATAAGCATACAAATATTAAAATAATATATTATTTACATCAAACAGTTTGATTTATATGAAGTAATATATGATAAAGTCTCTGTTGTGTTGTTATTATATAGTCTTCCTGTTCGGGGAATTGTGCGTTGATAAACCCATGGAAAAATCTTTCGATGGCAAATAACTAGAAAAAAAATATATAATGCTTAGTCTATTGAAATTAATTTTTGAGAGTTAAAGTGATGCTAAACTCACCAGCTACCGACAATTGCGAGTACCCACTCTTTGCATTTAATTTTCAATTTTGAGTATGTTATATCTTTCTGGAACATTTTGTCCGAATAAGAAACAACAACGTATTCCAGAGATATTTACTCAAAATTAAAAATTAAATAAAAAAATAGCTTTCCATATTTTGCGGTAAACATTATTAAAATTTCTCAAATATAAAAATAAATTTGTTGTTATCGATGAAGACATAGAAAATGGTAGAAACTACAAACAAGTTCTTAACTAATTTATATCCAGGTTTTCATAATCTCGTTCGATTTAAAATTTTTTTAATATTTTTTAACACACCCAGCCACAAAGTACGTACTTTTTCCCCGCCAATCCGGGAATAAAGCGCTACATTAAATTCCTATACCCACTCTAGTCTTCGCCGAGATGCGCATGTGTATACGCACAAACAGCGCGTAGCGGCGGACACTAACGTGAGGTTAGAAAATTAATATGTAGCACTATTATCCCTCTTCGGCGGTGAACGAGTACAAACTTTTTGGTGGGTACGTTAAAAAATTGTATATTGCACGCGTGAATAAAGTGAACCAGCAATTGCCAGCGTGTGTGGCGCCCTCGCTCCGCTCGGGCGGCAAACCACACGCAGGCATTTAATGGCTCACTTTAGTCCTTAGATGCATAATATACTATTATATAAATCTTGTGTTTATGTAACTACTATTTCAAAAAATACAGTAAAAGTTGTATAAATATTCTACTTAAAATTATTCAAACAAACAAGTCGATCAAGGATGAAAACTAACCCACGGATGATCGGCGACACGTAGTATGGATTGACCTTGCCGACCTCCTCCGTCTCCCCGGTCAGGTAGCTGACGACGCTGGCCACGACGATGGTAATGACACTGCCGATGAGGGTGAAGTAGAGAATGGCGATGCGAAAGAGCACCATCGGCTCCTCCTCGGGCTCGAGGGGCGGCAGAGTGGTGGCCTGATGCTGCCAGGCCGTCTCGTTCAGCGGATAGGGACAGTTGGCGATGGAGGTGGGCAGACTGGGATTGCGTATGCGCTTGTGTATGACGTGCCACTGGGTGCCGCCGACGAGCCAGACCATGAAGCAGAGGGAGACGCTGGCGCCGCTGATTGCGCCCCTGCGCCCGACCCAGGGCATGAGCATGCCCAGGATGAAGAGCCCGAGGAGCGGACCCTCCGTCGCGCTGTTCAGGCCGTAGGCCATCTCGAAGACCGTGCCCAGCTGCTCGATTATGAAGATCAGGCCGATCGCGATCAGGCCCACGATCGCCGACATTATCTGGCGGAGATAATTGGATGTGATTATATTGTCTTAAATCCGGGATAATATCTTAGCGGGGATAACTTTGAGTTTTTTCTTTTGTCAAAATCACGCTATTATTTTGCGCTAAGTTGTTTGGCAGAGGTATGACAGATCCTGGGCTTGGTTGTTTTTATGCGTGCTACTTTTAGACACATTATACGGATGGCACCTTGAACCGGGGTAGGGAAAAGTTTGAAATTCCTAGCAAGTCGCAGCATAACTGCGAGTGGCATGCATCATCAGATCAAAAGATCCGATAATTCCACGTTTTTATATTTTCAGAAAATAAAGATATCGTAAACTACAATTTTAGACTCTATCATTACTATATTTGCTTGATTTCTGTACTTGTTTTAAAGAAAAAGAGCAGGTTATTTTTCTCTTTCTACTTTAAGTTTAGCTCTGTAGAAAATACCTATTATGAACTTTTGGATTACAGTCATTTTTTTCAAAAAGATGGCCGAAAAGTCAATAAAATTTTTCGACACAGTATGCGTAAAGTTTCACTTTACAGATTTCATAAATTCTTAAAGTTGCAATTTCACATTTACTGTATCAAAAAATAATGTTCGACACTGTTTGGTACGTTGTTTTTTAGCGTATGCGACTTTTCTCACTCGCATCGTTCGTGCGAAAAACGTCCCATGCGCTAAAAAGTCAACGTATCCAATAGTATCGAAAAGTACTATTACAATATATTATAAACCTCTGTTTCTATTGAATAAATGAGAACAACTATAATTTTTATTTAGACGATTGCTTCTAACAGTAAATTGTAGGCGAAATTTTTAGAGTGTTTCATACACTCTTTAAATAAAAAATCTACTATATTCATTTGAACGACAGAAACAACTACTCCGGGGCAAGTACCCCTCCCAGCATTGAATTAAACTTTTAATCATAAAATATGTAGATTTAATTTAACATAAAAAACTCAAACATTTTTTGTATTTATCCTGCAAATTGAAATTTCTTTTTAGCAAAACAGGGAAAACCATTTTAAAGTAGGTTTCTGTTAAACCTATTATATCGTATTATTAGTTCTTAACTGTATTTGTATGTAAGGCTCATTCTTACACAGAAGAGTCTACCTCTTCAAAGCAAGTAATATATAGGTCCTTTAATATTATAAATGTAAAGATTAAAAGCGTTTCGGCCTCAAGACTGCCAGTAGGCCTCATCAGTATGATCAGGCAGTCTCTATCATAGACGCATTTATATTTAAAAAAAAAAATTTTAACAGTATATCAAAGAAGAAAACTAAATTTAATTACTTTATCATACCTGTAACGTTTTGTAGAAACAATGTAACACAAACACCACATTTTTCTTCTGCAAAATTTAGTATTACAATAGAATGATAAATTCAAACAAAAATTATATTAAAAACCAAATTATTAAATTTGACTTGAAAAGAAAGACAAACTGTCAAATCGGGAAAATACAGTTAAAAACTAATAATACGATGTAATAGGTTTAACAGAAACCTACTTTAAAATGATTTTCCCTTTATTGCTAAAAATAAATTTCAAGTTGCAGGATAAATACAAAAAATATTTGGGTTTTTAATGTTAAATTAAATCTACATATTTTATGATTAAAAGTTTAATTCAATGCTAGGAAGGGTATTTACCCGCGGAGTAGTTGTTTCTGTTGTTCAAATGAATATAGTAGATTTTTTATTTAAAGAGTGTATGAAACACTCTAAATTCGTAACATTTTTTATTCGTTTAACAAGTTTACGAGAAACTTGCAGGATCAAAATGTTTGAATTTTCAATGTTAATTACAATTTACATATTTTATGAATTAAAAGTTTAATTCAACGCTGGGAAGGGTATTTGCCCGCGGAGTAGTTGTTTCTGTTGTTCAAATGAATATAGTAGATTTTTTATTTAAAGAGTGTATGAAACACTCTAAATTCGTAACATTTTTTATTCGTTTAACAAGTTTACGAGAAACTTGCAGGATCAAAATGTTTGAATTTTCAATGTTAATTACAAATTACATATTTTATGAATTAAGAGCGTAATCCAATGCTGGGAGGGGTATTTGCCCGCGGAGTAGTTGTTTCTGATGCTCTAATAAATATAGTAGATTTTTTGTTAATGAGTGTATGATACACTCTAAAAATTTGGTCTACAATTTGCTGTTAGAAGCAATAATCTAAATTTGATCAAAGATAGACTTCAAATCATTTTTAAGAAACGAATGTTCGTATTAACATCGTACAAACATTCCAATAATTATATAATATTTATGTTTACAAATACAAACCTTCATAATGTTGGCAGCTTTAGCATCTTTATTAGGCCCTTCAGTGATCCAACGATCAATAAAGTTCTCATAAATAGTGCCAGAAAGCGTATTTAGACTAGCGCTCATCGTGGATAGTGCCGAGCTGACAAGTCCGGCGAGAAATATACCCGGAAGTCCAAATACATGTCCAGCAATATCCATTACGTAATACGGTAAAGTTTGGTCGCTTCGTTTCACTAACTTAGATAATAAACTTTGTGTAAATATACAAACGTATGCATTATATTATGTTTTATTATTTATTTATTTCAGAATTTATGTCAAATATTATAAATCTATTATAATATTAATATAATAGTTTTTTATAATAAAATTTTGATAAATACTTTATTTTTTGTACAGTAGCAGGATATAATATGTAGGACTTTTTCAAAATTGTTCGAATTTATGATATGTAGTATAAAAATATACATTAACAATAAAAATATAAATATATAAAATGAAATGTCACTATGAACGAACAGATAATTTGAAATAACCCTAGTTAAAAATAAAATAATGTGTCTATCTATGTTAAAAATGATAATTAGTTTTGTACCTGGGCTTTATAAGGGTCACAGTCATGATAACGAGCATACATAATTATTCCTGCGTAGACACAAGCGACTTGCAGGGTTGCCCAACCAAACGATGTCAGTATTATAGCTCTAGATTGTATATGAATACAGTTATTAAATGTAATATTTAAAATAAAGTTTTATCTTTGCAAATAATACTGTGTATTACAATGAACTTTGTAAACTTTAGAATTATAAAAATACGTATAATGACAAACTGCTTTTTACAATCGCATGCAAAATAATTATAAAAACTTTTTATTCAATATGGAAATTACTTTCTTACGTCGGATTCCTTTTCAATGGCTAAATATCTCTGAATATATTTCTGCCCTAAGCCAAAACGACTGAGCATTGTAAATGTCATACCAATAGACATAGCCCATATAGTATTTCTATCAAAAGGACTTGGATTAAAGCTGTAAAATATGAACAACAAAGGTATAAATCATAAATATTTCCGATTAGAATAAGTTCGAAATACAATGTACTGGTACAGTTATCATTTCTTACTCAAAAAACTTTATTCGTCCTCCTTTATCAGCAATTTCCCATGCTTCTTCAATACCGCCTACTGCTATGACACCTAGTACTAAGACGGTGACTAAACCACCTATTGTAAAGATGAATTGCAATGTATCAGTCCATACAACAGCTTTGACTCCACCCTACAATAAAACACATGCATAACTATATAAATACATAACATTGAATACATTGAATATAATAATATTAAATGTTTTATGTCATCAAAATGTGTAACTTAATAAACAATAGTGCAAAAATACATTCTGGTTTTGTCTTTTTTCTTGAGTTTTAAGGGGATAAATTAGTAAGTACAGAACGTTTAAATAAGGCTATTTTGGGATTCTTTTTTCATAATTGAACTTTGCCTCTGATGTGCATATAAAAATTCAACTATACCTATAAGTTACATAGATTATAGAAATAACCTTATAACGTCATAAATGCAATACCTTTTTAAGGGGGCATATGACGGTATAATGGGAATGAAAATACGAGTATTATTAAGTATTACTCAGAAAATCTTGTAAAAGCTGTTAGGATATTTATCAAATTCGTAGTTTATTTTACCAAAAAATGCTATATCATTTCTCCATGAAAGCTATTTAGGATATTTTATACATTGATGCAAATCGAGCAAACAAGTAATTCTTTTCTATCTTTTTTTAGTAAAATAATTATTCTTCGATAAAAAAATTATTTGTATTGTTGAAATGTATCTAGTTTAAAATAATTAAAAGTGTATGATATAGAAAAGATTTGGTTTCTATTATTAAGAAGAAAATCCTCAAAAATCACGTTATTTTAGTATCCCATAAATCAGGTTGTTTCCGTAATACAAATTTTAGTCCTTTATTTTATAAGCATAATTCATGCATTTCATACTGAGAAACTCACCAAGGTAGTATAAGTGATGCATATGATGCAAAAAAATGGCGTTATCACATGCATATCGAAGCCAGTAACTTGCGAGAATGCAAGTGCAGGTGTGTAAATTACGATAGGAATGTACACCAATAAGGAAATTGTATAAAGAGCGGAAGCAAATACTCTAACTGTCTTAGAGAATCTCATTTCTAAATACTCGTGACAACTGCACACTTGTAGTTGATGAAAAACCGGCATTGTCACGTATGCAGAAGTCATACCTATGAGAAGAGCTGCAATTGTAGCCGCAAAATACTGGCTACCATGTAGGTAGACTTCCGTTGGCACCCCCAAAAACGTGATTCCTGACAAAAAACTGATAACAATATGTAAGATACATTTAGCATAAAATTAAATATATTAAATATATTACGACTTTAAATATCTTTCAGAAACAAGCAACTTTGTACAAATTGTCTTTTTTTAGAATATTAAACTGCTAATATTAACTTATATATAAAAATATTCATGTTTCTTTGAATACGCAATGAGTGTAGTAGTTATAATACACAGAGAATTTTCTGATAAAATCTGCCGTAAAAATCATTGTAAACGTGAGACATTCTGACTTCAGGGAAAAAATTACTCTGATGAACGGTAAAATTGTCATTACTGAATGGTAAGAATTACCCTGATTCACAGTAAAATTTACCCTACTGAATGGTAAAAATTATAATGAATAATATTAATTCTTCCCGTTCATTAGGGTAACTTTTCCCTTGAAGTCAGAATCTCCAACGTTTATAATGATTTTTATGATAATTTTTATCAGAAAATAATATCAGTGTATGTACTTTTTTTTTTTTCTCTCATTTTATTTTTTAATTCAGTTATTGCCAACTAAATTCAACACTACGTGAAATTGATAAGAGATTTACAAGAAAAATAGGCTTATTCTATTATCTATGAAGCTGTAAATTCTTAATCTTATGAAAAACTTATAATAATCTGAGTAGTTAAAGAATTTGCTAAAATGAAGTAGTATACACATGTAGTATACACCTATATCTTTTAGCAAATACTAGTTGCGTATTAGAATAAATTTAATATGTATAGTAAAAATTATAGCAGAAACATAAATGTCACTGTTCTTTAATAAGATTAATATCTACTTATAAGCATGAGAAAGCAAATATTAATAAATCAAAATAATACATAATACAATTACCACTTACCTTGCAAGAATGCTAATTGCTACCGGAATATAATGCATGTGTTTACCACCATAGAGATATTCGGAAGCACTATTCTGCTTACTAAATATTGCAAAATAAAGGCCAATCAAGAGACTAACACCAAGCAGTATGCCAAATAAACAATAATCCGACCATACGAAAACTAGCTGCTTCATTTCCACAGTCGGAGCTAATGTAGTCATTATATGCTTCATTTTGGTTGAAATTAATGAATCCTATATTCTAAAAAGTAACTGTTTGCAACGACATGAGAAAACTGACACTATGCAAAAACAGGAGTTCAAGTGAATGACTAGAGTGTCAATGTCGATGGCAAGGTACAGCAAGACGGCTTCATTAGTGTTTAAGTTGAGATAAGACTATTTATAAGCTCGTTGTAATTGGATTACATATTCAAATAGGAGTAATAAGAGTCAGAGTATAAATATTATTTTTATATTTTATGATTTATTTCGTAACTGACTAGCAATTCCTTTTTAAATTTTTTTTTAATTAGCATACACGGGTATTACTGCTCTTAAACAGGTAGCAGGTTTCAGGCCCCGAAAAATTCGGACTGAGGGGGATTCGATCCCGCGCCCCTTGAGTGGCCGTTGTCTTAAGAGGTACGCGTCTTCCACTTGAGCCATGGACTGCACCTTTTATCCTTATTTTTTCATTATCTAAAGTAATTGCATCATTTAACACTTTACGAGCTTTTAAAAACTATGTATATTTATAATATTAATGTTTAAATTGCTTTTATTAATGCTTAATTAGCTGTACTATTTTAACTGAGAGGATGTATTATAAATATTATTTAAATGAAAATAATGTAGGAAACTATGTTAAAAAAGATTTGTACTACTACAACTCGATAGGGAATTAAGGAACTATAACACACTGTTTTAATAAGTGAAAACTAAAAAAGCGTGGCCAGTTTATTGGTTCTTAGCTTCCTCAATATTAATTAATCGCTCCCATATGAAAGTATTTGTTCTAATTTATTAAGATGGATGATCCATAATTTCGGTCCCGAAAGGATAGCTAAGGTTTTACTCTAGTTATCATACGAGGGTAGTTCAATAAGTCTTTAGAATAAAGTATAAAAACAATTTTTTTTGGGTAAATTTTTTTTTATTTTTCAACATAATCTCCTTGGAGCTCTATACACTTGGTCAATCGCTTTTTAAGTTTTTTTAATCCTTCAGAAAAGTGCGTTTTCGGAAGTTCCTCAAAATAAGCACTTACAGAGGCAATGACGTCTTCGTTGTCCGTAAATCTCTGTCCACCGAACCATTTTTTCAAGTTTGGAAATAAGAAAGAGTCACTGGGGACTAAATCTGGTGAATACGGTGGGTGTTCGACCAATTCGAATTTTAGTTCTTCAATTTTAGCCATTGAAACGAAGCATGTGTGAACTCGGGCGTTGTCGTGATGAAAGAAAATTTTTTTTCTCGCCAAATGTGGTCGATTTTTTTTAATTTCTTCTTTCAGCTGCTCTAATAATGATGCATAATACTCACCAGTAATTGTTTTACCCTTTTCCAAGTAGTCAATAAGTATAATTCCACGTGCATCCCAAAAAACTGTAGCCATAACCTTACCAGCTGACTTTACGGTCTTTGCCTTCTTTGGAGCTGGTTCGCCTGTGGAAATCCACTGTTTGGATTGTTCCTTTGTCTCAGGAGTGTAGTGGTGTATCCATGTTTCATCCACAGTCACAAATCGACGAAAAAATTCCTCAGGATTCTGACTTATGCGCGCCAAAAGAGCCTCAGAGGCGACCACTCTATTGCGTTTATTCTCAGCTGAGAGCAAACGCGGCACCCATCTTGCCGATAGCTTTTTCATGCCTAATTTTTCATGTAGAATTGAAACAACTGCACCTATAGATACGAGGGTAGTTCAATAAGTCTTTAGAATGACCAACAGATGGCGCGCGAATCGCTCCAAATCATCTGTTTTCAGTCAGCACCACTCCCGACTAGATATATGGTGCAGTCACAGTCCACATCTTCTGAGTTTACGTGTTTTTATAACCAATTGAAAAAAAAATTGCTTGTTAAGAAAAATGGAAAAAAACGAGTTCAGAGCGGTAATTAAACATTTTCATTTAAAGGGTTTAACTCCATATGAGATAAAAAATGAATTGGACTCAGTTCATGGTACATCTGCCCCTGCCTTAGCAACGGTTTATAACTGGGTAAATGAATTTAAGCGTGGTCGTACATCAATAAGTGACGAACCACGTTCAGGAAGGCCCGTAGAAGCAGCTACTCCCGAAATCATCAATAAAATCCACGATATGGTGTTGAAGGATAGAAGATTAAAAGTGCGTGAGTTAGCTGAGGCCACAAGGTTATCTATAGGTGCAGTTGTTTCAATTCTACATGAAAAATTAGGCATGAAAAAGCTATCGGCAAGATGGGTGCCGCGTTTGCTCTCAGCTGAGAATAAACGCAATAGAGTGGTCGCCTCTGAGGCTCTTTTGGCGCGCATAAGTCGGAATCCAGAGGAATTTTTTCGTCGATTTGTGACTGTGGATGAAACATGGATACACCACTACACTCCTGAGACAAAGGAACAATCCAAACAGTGGATTTCCACAGGCGAACCAGCTCCAAAGAAGGCAAAGACCGTAAAGTCAGCTGGTAAGGTTATGGCTACAGTTTTTTGGGATGCACGTGGAATTATACTTATTGACTACTTGGAAAAGGGTAAAACAATTACTGGTGAGTATTATGCATCATTATTAGAGCAGCTGAAAGAAGAAATTAAAAAAAAACGACCACATTTGGCGAGAAAAAAAATTCTCTTTCATCACGACAACGCCCGAGTTCACACATGCTTCGTTTCAATGGCTAAAATTGAAGAACTAAAATTCGAATTGGTCGAACACCCACCGTATTCACCAGATTTAGCCCCCAGTGACTTTTTCTTATTTCCAAACTTGAAAAAATGGCTCGGTGGACAGAGATTTACGGACAACGAAGACGTCATTGCCTCTGTAAGTGCTTATTTTGAGGAACTTCCGAAAACGCACTTTTCTGAAGGATTAAAAAAACTTAAAAAGCGATTGACCAAGTGTATAGAGCTCCAAGGAGATTATGTTGAAAAATAAAAAAAAATTTACCCAAAAAAAATTGTTTTTATACTTTATTCTAAAGACTTATTGAACTACCCTCGTATCCTTGTGGCCTCAGCTAACTAACGCACTTTTAATCTTCTATCCTTCAACACCATATCGTGGATTTTATTGATGATTTCGGGAGTAGCTGCTTCTACGGGCCTTCCTGAACGTGGTTCGTCACTTATTGATGTACGACCACGCTTAAATTCATTTACCCAGTTATAAACCGTTGCTAAGGCAGGGGCAGATGTACCATGAACTGAGTCCAATTCATTTTTTATCTCATATGGAGTTAAACCCTTTAAATGAAAATGTTTAATTACCGCTCTGAACTCGTTTTTTTCCATTTTTCTTAACAAGCAATTTTTTTTTTCAATTGGTTATAAAAACACGTAAACTCAGAAGATGTGGACTGTGACTGCACCATATATCTAGTCGGGAGTGGTGCTGACTGAAAACAGATGATTTGGAGCGATTCGCGCGCCATCTGTTGGTCATTCTAAAGACTTATTGAACTACCCTCGTATCACATAGAAAATCGATTAATTTTACAAAATTATATTATTAATTTTATAAAAATATAGTATTGACAAAAACTGTATTGGTAAAAACTACCTTTTTGAAATTTTTCAGTAGGATAGCTAAAGTTAACGTAGCTAAAGTTACTCCAGTGAACGTAGACATAGAAAATGGATTAAATTCACAAAATTATATTTTTTCTGTCTCAAAAAGAGGATAAAGACAACACATTTTTCTGAATTTTTGTCTCAATTTTATTATAGTTACCCTGGTAGAATATTTTATAGTTTTATCGAGGCCTTCGAGTATTTCCCATGGCAAACTAGATAGATCCACATAGTTCTCGATTATTTTTCACCAGGGTACTTAAAATTTTTTATTTCTCTTAAACGGTTATATCTCGGAGTCATAGGATGCAAATTTATTGAAAATATTTGAGATAATTAGTAATACCGAGGAATACCTGATATTAGAAACCGCTGCTAATTCATTGGCACTTAGCTTCCTCAAACTAAATTAATGGTTTCAATATAAAATTCATTGTTCTTATAAATTAATTTAAAATTTCTATATCTTTCCGAAATATAACCATTTAAACTAAAGATTACGTTTTCGTGTATAACAAAAGAAGGGAAACAGCCTATCCAAAATTTACGGTTGTGAAATGTAGGTAATTTTATGCTCTTTCAAATGCATTATCACTCAATCGATAATATTATTTCTAAGGTATCAAAAGCCCGAAAAACTAAAACTCAAAAATAAAATAACCGCTAAAATCAAAAACACATCGAAAAACAAAAAAAAATATTTTTGAGCCGTCTTCCTTAAAAATAGGAAAAAAAATTAGCCCCGAAACATTAATTTTCACAGTGTATATTCGGAGTAATGTTAATCCACACACACACATGCTTACACACACCCACACGCGAACACACATTCACATGCACGCGAACACACACACACGCACACATACACACACATTCATACAGACATTTTCTAAAAATAGTGTATTTTGATTCTGAGTATCTCAAAACATGTTTTTAACATGTTTATAGCTAAACTTAATTTTTACCATCACAAAGCTTCCTCTGTGTGGAAGCAAAACTTTATAATCCTTATCTTTGTTTTGTTTTCCAAGAAAAAAATTATTATGTATAAGAAGATATTATAGTCCCTTACTTATTTTGCTAATTTTGTCAATAAATTATTTATGTTTTTAAAGAAATTGCAGTTTAAATTAGTATATATTTGAACAAAAAAAATTATATTGGAGCAACTATTAACTTTGAAGAAGCTATATGTCCTTATGATGATTTAATAAAATTATGCATTTTAGTCTAAATAAATTAACGTCAAGAGTATAACTAAGGTTTTTTTAAAAAAGGATTTATACTTAATTTTTTAAGTATGAAGTAACGCAAATAATTAAACCAGTATTTATATAAAAATGTTTATTTTATTTAATTAATAATTTAAACCTCTAGGTAATAACAATTAAAAAAATCAAATTAAATAAAATTAAAAGAAATCGAACAATTCAAATAAAAATTAAAAAAAAACAAACAAATGAATGAAAAGTGTGTTAGAAAATTGCAAGAATATCAAGTTCTTCTATCAGTCGAGCCTGCATGTACACTCGACGTTAAAAATATCTGATCGAATTTGATTGAATTTTTTTAAATCCTTCAATGAGGTTGGCAAAAACGAGCATTCGATCCAATGAAATTGCAGCATTTAAAAAAAATCAAATAAATTTGACCAGAATTTTTTAAAGTCAATGTACATATACGTTTATGATCGACAGGTTCAGTTTATATATAAATACGTTAAAGAATATTTTAATGTACACCGATTGCTCAGGCACAATTCAAAGTTCTGTTATACCAATAATAATTTTAATATTATGGTAATATCATTCAATAACTGACTTTTTGTTTTTTTCTGTATTCTCACTAAAAGCAGTCATTCCCAAATTTATTTCTTTGGTAGGAACCCCTGTGTAAAATTTCTTCTGTGGTAAAAACCTGAAAAAGTTTAATATAAATTAATAATAATTATAATGAATAATCAATGTTTAAGTTTTCAAGAAATGATTAATTAAATAGGTAGTGACCCTAGTAGTCGACCACTTCGACTATTAACTGCCAAATATAAACCCATAGATAAAATATCGCTACGTTAATATTTTGTTTTTATAGAATTAGTAATTCAAGTCTGAAGTTGAACAACCATAAAATAACTTTGTTTTACTGCATATTTATTGAAAGCGCTTATAAGTGGTCAATTTCTAGATTTTCATAAATTGTACGTTCACGAACATTTAAAAAAATTATTTAACTTCAACGTCAAAAATCAACGATAAAATACTTATTTCAATAGCGTTGCAGAGTTTTATATACATATAAACAATTTTAGCAAACTCTGCAACGCTATTGAAATAAGTATTTTATCGTTGATTTTTGACGTTGAAGTTAAATAATTTTTTTAAATGTTTGTGAACGTACAATTCTTTTGATAATTACTTTAATTCTTGTAAAATTGTAAAACTGGTTCCAATAAATAACAATACGCCATAAAAAGTATGAAAAGCTACATTTTTAAAAGTAATTTTCACACATATTTGGTATACTATTTCTAATATATTGCATCATTACCATCTCCTTCCTTAAAATAAACCATATATCCACAAAATATTAACCTTCGAATAACAGGTGAAATGCATTCAGGATTGACCTTCGTCAAATCCGTCTCCCCGACGAAGTAGCTCGTGACGCTGCCCACCACAACAACGATGATCCCTCCAATGAGCGTAAAGTACACCACGGCAATGTGGAAGAGAATCATGGGTTCGTCCTGGGGCGCGAGGTTGGGCTGTGGGCTCGTTGCGTCGTTTTCTCCTCGCTGCGACAGCAGCAGAGTCTCGTTAAGGGGATAGGGACAGCCGTCGGCCGAGGTCGGCAGAGCCGGATAGGAAATCCGCTTGTTCAGGATGTGCCACTGGGTGCCGCCGACGAGCCAGCCCATGATCGCGAGGGAGGCTGAGCCTCCCGCCATCGCCCCCGTTCGTCCGATCCAGGGCATCAGCATGCCGGCCAGGAACAGGCCCAACAGAGCACCCTCCATCGCGCTCGACAGGCTCAGCGCCACCTCGAAGATCGTGCCAAGGTGCTCGACCACGAAGATCAGGCCGATGGTGACCAGGCCCGCGATCACCGATATGGCCTGGAGATCGAGGAACGTGCGTTTCAATGAATGCGCGCGAGGTTTAGGCTATTTCTTTGGGCTTATAGGCACGATACAGTTCCACCAGGGACATGGAGCAATAATTTTTCTCTTTAGTACAAAAATATGAGGGTTTTTGTGACCGTTAGCCAGGACTATCTGGAACTACCTGGGGTAATACTCGGTTATTGAATATTTTTTAAGTATGTAAAATAATTTAATAACAGAATTCGCCCAATAGATTTCGGATGTGGTCCTGCCTTACTAACAGTGGTCTCGAATTCCCTGGTTGACGTTAACAATTTTGATGTTTCTAAGTAATAATTGACTAAAATTTATAAAAATTTAGTTTTATAATTAGTAATTATTCACATAGTAAAACTTAAAATAAAAAAATATTTTTATTTTATTTATAAATTTGTGTATAACGGGTATATATATTTTATTTTAATTGCATATAAAAACTTTTGCTTACAATAATACTAATAAGACCTTTTATAGAGGACAGTTACACCTTTAAATTTAAAATTTTATGTTAATACATTTTAAGGTAAAAATAAGTCACTCAATATATTATATTACCTATTTTTCGGTAAATTTGAATATTTTATCAAAATATAACGGAATTGTTTTTTGTAAAGGTCGTTAGGTCTCTTTAATTGGCCATAATGATGAGATCCTCTATATTTCTTGGGCTACCGCAAGGTTTTGAAACCCAACATGATCTAATCGACGTTTTCAAGATTTTAGTATATTCAAAATACATTTAGTTATTATATGAATGTAGGAATTTGTATATAAATATTATTGACCAAATAAGGTAGTCTTTTTAATAATAATAAGTTATAGCATATTTCATTATAAAATTTTAAAAAATCGAAGAATTTTAACTTAAATAGATTATAAGTTTGGTCAATAATTTTGATATATAAATTACCACATTCATATCATAACTATATGCATTTTGAACATAATAGTAACTTGAAAAAGCTAATTCGATCTTGTTGACTCTCAAAACCTTGCGGTAACCCAAGAAATATAGAGGTTTTCATAATAATCAATCAAAGAGACCCTAAAAATGTTCCGTTATATTTTGATAAAATATTCAAATTTACCGAATAAAAACAGGTAATAGTAATAATAATATATGATAAGTGACTTATTTTTACCTTAAAATGTATTGTTAAATAATTTTAAATTTAATGGTATATCTGCCCTCTTAACACGCAATTCGGCTACGGCAAACATAACATGTAAACGCATGAAACAAAAAATGTTACGAACAAAGATTGTGTATCAAAGTTTCCCAGAACAGTTAAAGGATTATAAACTGTTAGCATTATTTAATAAAAGTCTATATACTTTCAGAAAATCCTAAATTTCAAATTCTATTTGTGTGATTATACTTACGAACCTTCATAATATTAGCGGCATTGGCGTCCTTCTTAGGACCTTCGGCGATCCATTGATCGATGCAAGTATCGTAAATAGTGCCGGAGAGGGTATTTAAGCTGGCACTCATCGTGGATAGTGCCGAGCTAACAAGGCCGGCAAGAAAAATACCTGGTAATCCGGATAAATGTCCAGCGATATCCATCACGTAATAGGGTAAAGTCTGGTCGCTTCGATCTATCAACTTTTCGAAAATTAGTAAGAGTAAAAAAATTAAATTTAAATTATATTCAAGTATGAATTGTAAGTTTAATGTGATGAATTTTGAAGCTATATGTATATTAGGAAAATTACGAATATTGACTACATGTTATTCTTATTTTAAGTTTTTTCAGAATGATGTAAATATTTTTACTCGAGAGCATAATAAACACTATTTTTGAAATTGTAAAAATTGTTACTCGAGAGCATAATAAACACTATTTTTGAAATTGTAAAAGTTGTTACTCGAGAGCGTAATAAACACTATTTTTGAAATTGTAAAAATTGTTGTGCAATAATAATACCTTAGCTTTCAGCGGATCGCAATTGTGATATTGAGCAAACATCAAGAGTCCTGTAAAAACACAGGCAACTTGTAATATTGCCCAGCCAGATGTCGTTAAAAATATAGCTCTAAATTTTAAAGAAATAAACCATTCAGTAATTAAATTAAATTAAATTTTTAAAAATATCATGTTCATAGTTACTTTTTCATATCAGACTCCTTTTCAATAGCCAAAAATCTTTGAACGAATTTTTGTCCCAATCCAAAACGACTCAGCATTGAGAATGTCATGCCAATGGACATTGCCCAGAAGGTATCTCTTTTAAAAGGACTTGGATTCATACTAAGGAAAATAAAATAATTTTACATAAGTATTGTTTAGGATGTCTATTATAATGTGAATTTCTCAAACATATATTCTATCGATTTTCATACATTTTTGTGATAAGACTATAAATATAACTTAAGATGTTCTTACTCAAAAAATTTGATACGACCTTCTTCTTCTGCTATTCTCCAAACTTCAGATATACCACCTATCGATGCTGCACCCAAAATTAATACCGCAACTAAGCCACCTATTGTGAAAACAAACTGGATTGTGTCTGTCCACACCACAGCTTTAATTCCACCCTTAAAAATATAATTCATATGCATATTATTTTCATCTTGAATTGTTTGCAATGAATAGCTAACAAAAATCTTGTGGTCTATTATTATCATGATAAATAGTATTTATGTCAATTAAATTATTAGATCTTTGCAAGCTTTCAATTAATATCAAAGAAAGACATTTTAAATAAATAGGTACTCAAACATTTTAAACTGTAAAATACATTTAACATGTTAAATGATCACCTAAATTTTTGTACTAACAACAAATTTTTTTTTCTTCAGCAAATTATTTTAAGTTATAACGGTGTAATACAAGCATTTTCTAATGTTAACAATATTAGGACAAGATTGCGTAAATTACGAAAAATTTATTGTTAAATATTCTTATTCGAATAAGTGAATATATGGCATCTTTTTGCCAATGCAGGCGTGAGAGAAACAATAAAAACTCCGCACCATGCTTGTGTAGGTAATGCAGACAATGCTGAAAATCGGAGTGATCGCGTGGACGCCGTAGCCGGTGACCTGCGAGAACGCGAGCGCCGGTACGTAAACGACAATGGGGATGTAGAGGAAGAGCGAGGCGATGTAGACGACGGAGGCGAAAGTTCGCGCGGCCTTCGAGAATCTCATTTCCAAATACTCGAAGCAGCTGGAGACCCGGAGCTTGTGGAAGACCGGCATTGTTACGTAGGCGGAGATCAGCCCTATGAAAAGGGCCGCGACCACGGCCGCGAAGTATTGACTGCCGTGCAGGTAAACCTCCGTGGGAACTCCCAGGAACGTGATTCCGGATAGAAAGCTTGCGGACAAAACGAAAAATATCTGCTTTAATGACTTCTTATGTAATTGGTTAGCCTGGTGCATCTTTATCTTCTTTATATTATCTTCAAATCATTTTGTTTTAATAATGAAAATTAAATTAAACTATACAATCATGTATTGTTAAATCAAGTAAAATGTTCAACTACTATTATAATTAATAAATTAAGGGGGTATGAAAGGGTCCTATACACATTGTTTACCAGGAAAAATATTTAAAAGTGTTTTCTGGCTGCAAATAGTAATGAAATCTTTTGAAATTTTAACCAGACAACATTTATACATATTCGGAGGGCATAGTGCCATTTTTTTCAAAGAAGTTTGTTTAGTCTCGAATATTTGTTTAAAATAGAGAAGTCGATAATGCAGATGTCTGTAAAAAATTAGATTTTTGATTGAACGGCTTACCGTGTCCTTCGTATTTATATAAACATTATTTAGTTGAAATACCCTTTCATTTCCCTTTAAGGGGGGCAGGCCTTATGATGAACGAAATTTATTTTTTACACGATTATTCGACTCCTTTTGACATGCATTACAAAATAGGCCGACATTTTCGTTAAAATTTTTTTTATCATTATTCACATTTATTGTGACGTGTCGGATCAAGATTTTGAGGTTTTACAACGGTAAAATTTAGGATATTATTATGTTTTAATTGCATAAAAATTATCAGAATGATTGTCTTTAAACATAGAAAGTTCTCTGAATTCGTAACAAAATCATTATTTAAGTTTAAGCCAGGCCTGCCGCCTTAAGTAAATATCAGTTATACTTTACATAATCAATGCAGCTAATATAAGTTTATAATCAAATCAATGTATTTACACGCCTGTTCATCGTAGATTATTCAAAATGTATAATATTTATTCATAAAGATACAAATAAACAATCTAAAGCTGATGCAACTATTGCCGTGATGTCAGGCTTGAATTAGAATTTTTAAACTAAATATGACATACACAGTACTTTAGATTTTACGAAAAACTTTAAACTATAAAATAAATATCTACGAGTTTAATATTATTTAGAACGTTCTCTAGTCTCCACCTATTATTTTTCTTTGTGTTATATAAATAAATAAAAAGCGTTAACCTTCTAAATGTGAATACGTCACAGGTGTTACCGTTACTGTTTATTCGCATACAACATGATAACATGATTTTAAAAGTACTAAATATTATTTAATTGACTTATTTTCTCCTGCCGCAATTTTCTGTCTTTTGACGGCAACGTTGTTAATTAATAAAGCTACTTATTCTGCTCGACTTTACATTGTAATTGTATGGATCGGTAATCACTGGAGTGAAGTATCAAGTTGAATGAATTAGCAATAAAAGTGTAGGAGTGAAATAAATTGTTTTATAAATGAACATAAAACCTGACTGTATCAAGGTTGACAAGAATTACAATTGAATTAAAACAATGAATACATTTTTGTTTTACTAGCAAATATGTACGGTTATAAATATTTAAAATTATAATCTACAGAACTTTTCATATTTTTCGCATATATTACATAAATAAACTTTAAACATATTTAAAAGAAGAACTAACCTTGCAAGAATGCTCGTTGCTACAGGAATATAATTCATAGTCTTCCCGCCAAAAAGATATTCAGCTGTACTGTCTTGTTTACTATAAAATCCAAAGTAAACACCTATCAAAAGACTAACCCCTAGTAGTCCCCCGAACAAACAATAATCTATCCATCCGAAAATAAGATGTTCAATAGCCATTGTTGAAATCGTCGAGCTGGCGTTCGAATCCTCGATGTTTCCCGCGCTAAAGATCGACGAACAGTAAAGTAGGTGGAAAATCAAAAGGAGCGCCGATGCATCATGAAGGAATATATGATACGATGCACGCCGAGGCGCTTGATGGAGGAAGATGAAGTGGGGATTGGCAATAGTTGCATACTACGTGAATGACGACGGCTCGGTATACTACTTAAATACTTACACAGTAAGATATAATAATGTATTAATACGCGTTCAGATAAGACTGATTGCACATGGATTCGTAGCCGCAGGTAAAAAGTTCATCGGATGATAGCCGTTTACATTAGAATTTAATTACTTTCGGGAAATATATGAATTTATTGGTCCTGTAAATTTTTAATTAAAAGCTGTAGCATAGAGCTCGGGTAAATAATGAAACTGCGACATTGTGGAAAATTTTTTAATTTGTTCGATATTTACAATTTTTTATAATAATTCTATTATTTACATACGTATTTTATTATAACATTTTATAAGTTATACAAATGAACTTAAATTATTTATACTTATAATTGTGTAATACAGACTTATTTAATACGTATAAAATGCCAAATTATAAAAGTCTGTAAATCTTAACGTACATGCATACAAAATTATTAAAAATAAGAAGTACTTTGTTACTTCAATTAACTTAATTTTAATCAGCTATATTATACATGTTATTATTTTTGATTGTGTTGTTCTTTTATTAATAGAAATTACTTCAATTAAACTTTGAAGTTTCCGTAAAATGTAAGCATACTTATCGGATACATTTTAACAATCATATCAGGTAGTCATGACTACAATTATTAAATAGTATACACTTTCAAAATTGCTATAAAAGTATTATTAATATAACGAAATAACATACTTAATTAAATAATACAAGAGTTCCGTTGAGTAAAATAAATAATGCATGGTATAACGCAACTTTTGGTTATCCCTGCCTAAAAGATTCTATTGGGAATGGGGTATTTCCCCATACAAATTTCCCATTATAACCGATTAATTTTATATTAAATATTTATCGCCAAATGATATATTCATGCGAATATGGTTATTTTTGCAAAAGTTTATGTGTTCTCTAGATATCATTCGTTGTTCTTATATGAGCAACTTTTTTCATATTTTGAACTTGTTTTTAATAATTAATAATGTTTTTTACAATGTACGTTTAATGGGTTTAACTTTTACATTTAATGAGACATTATCCTATTGAAACAATAATTAAACCCATTCAACATATATTGTAAAAAGTGCTATTAATTATTAAAAATAAGTTAAAAATAATAAATGAGTGGTTCATATAAGAACAACGAATGATATCTGGAGAACATATAAACTTTTGCCAAAATAACCTTATCCACCAGAATATACCACGCCGCAATAAATATTTATCATAGAATGAATCGGTTTTAATCGAGATTTTGCATCGGAAAGTACCCGATTTCCAATAGAATCTTTTCAGCAGGGATAATACTGAACTAACTAATCATGTATTTTTAATCACGTATTAACTAATCGTGTAAACTATTGAATCACATGTTTGTATATTCTTATTTTACTTCTTAATGCTTTCTTGTGTAATTTCTTTTAAAGATACCTCCACATACTTCTTTTCCGGTAAGAATCTGAAATAGAATAAAAGGTATAATGTAAATTACAATAATAGAAGTATAAGTACGAAGATTAATAAAGTTTCATGATATGCTAAGTATATGAGGAAATGCTCAAGTAGTGATTACTGAGTTACGAATACTTATATTGCTTGAAAACTTTGCACATGCGTTAAATATACGTATATACGTTAAGCTATACATTGTTACAACAGCCTTAACAAAATTTTAATTGCTCATAATTCTTAATTTTATCTAAAAGTTGATACAAAACCTCTCAAATGAAATTACTGTTTATCTTTTATCCGCCCTTTTCGATCTGAAAATCGATACAAAATTCGGGCACCAACTAAATTACGGCACCACCGTGTAAAAAACTACTTTCGATCCTTACTTGCAAAAAGAAAAGAACCCATACCTTCGAAGAAACGGCGCTATATGCTGAGGATCGACCTTGGACACGTCCACCTCGCCGAGCATCAGACTGGCGACCGAGCCGACCAGCACGGTGACGAGCATCCCCGTCAGTATGAGAAACAGAATGGAGATGCGAAAGATCAGCAGCGGCTCGTCCTCGGCCGCGAGGGGCGGCACCGTCGTGGTGCTGGCGGCAGCAGCTTCGCGAGCCAGAGTCTCGTTCAGCGGATAGGGACAATTGTCGACGGAGGTCGGCAGATTCGCGAACCTGATGCGCTTGTTGAGCAGGTGCCACTGGGAGCCACCGACGATCCACGCCATGAGCACGAGGGAGACGCAGGCGCCGCTCATCGCGCCCTTGCGACCGACCCAGGGCATCAGCATGCCCAGGAGGAAGAGCCCGAGGAGCGGACCGTCGACGACGCTGCCCAGGCTGTTGGCCATCTCGAAGATCGTGCCGAGGTGCTCGATCACGAAGATCAGGCCGATCGTGATCAGGCCGATTATCACAGATATGAACTGCGGATCGGAAAGGATATGCGTATTTATATCGGTGGTATAGTTTCTCGTTGTAATTGGGGATTAGGGATTGCTCGTTGAGGAGCATTTGAAACGTAATTAAGTAATGCAGCAAAGGAATGAGATTTTCTGTCCTTTTACGTATATCATTTGCAAATAGACACACAATTTTGTATAACTCAATTTTAGAAGTGAATATTTTGAAATTGGAAATAAAATATAATCACTTTGAAAATGAGAACTTACAAGGTGAGTTCATTATACGCTCCGGGAATACCCGTAATTCGACCTCATAGAACCTTTTTTTATAAGAAGTGCATTATTTGACTGAAGAAATGGGGTATTTGCCGCAAAGCGGGGCAATTTTGAATCGGTCGGGCGTCTTTAATGCAGTCGTTAAAATGATTACAGGCAGCTTTACTAAAATAAAATTTTAAATAATATATTTCCAAAATGAATTATTAAATAAATACAAGATTATTGCGCCTTTTAAATTTATTTATATTATATGAGCAATTCTATAGAAAACCGGAAACAATTCGACGTAAAAATTTAAAAAAGTTGCTTTTGGCGTTCTAAAAACGGAAAAAATAGTGAACAATACGATTTCTAGTGACAAGTTTATTCTACGGTTACATTATACCATTAAGAAATTTGTGTTTAATAAAGGTTCTTATTGAGTCGATAATAATTCAGCTCCTATTCATTTTTTTTGCAAAATAGAAAATTAAACTAGATGTTAAGAACTTCAATTTGAGACGTGCAGAATAATAAATCGTTACTTACATTTAAAGTTATACACATTTAAAGATAATGATACAAAATGTCAAAAATATGTGACAATTAAAGATTTCATATTTTCTCGTAGATTTCATCAATTTTGTTATTTTTAACATTCTGTTTCGCTATCTTTGATTTTTATACTTTCGTCGAGCTATTTCAGATTATTCACTCCTTTTTACCGTTTTTAGAACGCTAATGTCCTGAAGAATTGCTCATAAACCTACTGAATTTACAATAATCTATTAAATCTGTGACATCTGTGTCAGTCTGCTCTTCGGTACTTTTGGTAATATGTATGTATTATTTAACTTTTATTTCATGTAAAAATATTAATACCTAACAATAGGCTAAGTTTTCTCATACGAGGGTAGTTCAATAAGTCTTTAGAATGACCAACAGATGGCGCGCGAATCGCTCCAAATCATCTGTTTTCAGTCAGCACCACTCCCGACTAGATATATGGTGCAGTCACAGTCCACATCTTCTGAGTTTACGTGTTTTTATAACCAATTGAAAAAAAAAATTGCTTGTTAAGAAAAATGGAAAAAAACGAGTTCAGAGCGGTAATTAAACATTTTCATTTAAAGGGTTTAACTCCATATGAGATAAAAAATGAATTGGACTCAGTTCATGGCACATCTGCCCCTGCCTTAGCAACGGTTTATAACTGGGTAAATGAATTTAAGCGTGGTCGTACATCAATAAGTGACGAACCACGTTCAGGAAGGCCCGTAGAAGCACTCGTGAGACAAAGGAACAATCCAAACAGTGGATTTCCACAGGCGAACCAGCTCCAAAGAAGGCAAAGACCGTAAAGTCAGCTGGTAAGGTTATGGCTACAGTTTTTTGGGATGCACGTGGAATTATACTTATTGACTACTTGGAAAAGGGTAAAACAATTACTGGTGAGTATTATGCATCATTATTAGAGCAGCTGAAAGAAGAAATTAAAAAAAAAACGACCACATTTGGCGAGAAAAAAATTCTCTTTCATCACGACAACGCCCGAGTTCACACATGCTTCGTTTCAATGGCTAAAATTGAAGAACTAAAATTCGAATTGGTCGAACACCCGCCGTATTCACCAGATTTAGCCCCCAGTGACTTTTTCTTATTTCCAAACTTGAAAAAATGGCTCGGTGGACAGAGATTTACGGACAACGAAGACGTCATTGCCTCTGTAAGTGCTTATTTTGAGGAACTTCCGAAAACGCACTTTTCTGAAGGATTAAAAAAACTTAAAAAGCGATTGACCAAGTGTATAGAGCTCCAAGGAGATTATGTTGAAAAATAAAAAAAAATTTACCCAAAAAAAATTGTTTTTATACTTTATTCTAAAGACTTATTGAACTACCCTCGTACTTTATGAGTAAAAACATTTTTTCTTACAAATTTTTTAAATTTATTATCAACTTATTTACAGAATAAAACCTATAATAGTGTCATAAATCGCTTATAAATAAATAATATGAACAATTTAAAAAAAAGTTATTTTTTGGTATTTGCAAAACTGCAGGGTAAAGCGGGGTACCCCAGTTATTGATTCAGAACATAGGTAAAAAAATTTAGATATGATCATATCTGATCAGATATAATTATATAAGAGGGCATATATGAATACATAGAATTATATATGTCCCTGTGGGATCATATCAAATTACATAGAATGAAATGTGTTGTAATTATATGTGGCCATATGTGTTTTAATTCGAAATTTGATAACGTATTTTTATACATAAAAAAATATATATTTATACATAATTTCTTATAACACTTCGAAATATGCTATAATATATGATTTTATATGATCAAAAATTCGAAATTTATTATCCATATTTATGTGAAAATAGATGATAATATATTATTATGTGCAATCATATATGATTGTATATAAACGTAAAAATTTTCAAAATGTTTGCTACATATAAATATATATGAAACTATATGGACATATGTATTCACTTGAACAGTTTGTAACATTTAAATCTCAAGAATGAATATGTGGCTAAGTGGCCAAATGAGTGACTACTAAGCTAATTAAAGTTTCCTGGTTCAAGACTCGGTGCAAATGAATCTTTTTATTTCTTTTCCTTTTCTAAAAATTAATTTTTTATTCCAAAATTCGTAAAATATTATTTAATTTCTCTCATATATGTTCATATATACTTTTACATGATTTATTATGTTCATATATATTCTAGTTTATTCATATATGATTTTATGTTATCAAATTTCGTAAACAATTACATATCATGATATATTGCATGATGAATCAGATTGGTGTATATGTGATAATATAGGAATATTTTTTATCCGGGATGTTTAAATTTGAACAAAATAAAATAACTTTTTATAAATTTTAACAATATCCTCCTAATAGAAAAGTGAAAATTTTAAGGTTATATGAAAATAACTATTAGCCATAATTGCCAATTTTCAACGAGTTTTGTCAAAATGGCCAGTTTTTGGTTTATAAAGCTTCTTATTATAAATCACCTGATTTCTTTGAGGTAATCTTTTACGAATGTTATTAATATTCTTTGACATTTTAATTTAAATTTTTTCAAATTATAAATAAAAGTTTTGTTTTGTTTTTTTTTCCTATGTTTTTCTTACTCCGTTTTGCCCCCCCCCCCCATTTTTCCCTAAGCAGTTTTTTAAAATTAATTTATATACATAGCTTATTATTCGTCAATTGTAACTTCTGAGGACAATATTTACAACTTTTGAGTAACTTTACAACAGAGCCTTGTTAGATTTTATCTAGAGTTACTTACATTGTTGTCTAGTCAGTAAAAACTTAAGTCGAAACCTCAAAACATACAATAGTGACGGTTTTGATGACGTCACTTCTGTCCTGAACGTCCTGGTACATATAATGATTGGAGTTTGAATTTTTTTTATCTTTCTAGTACATATTAAAGAAATCTCAATTAGATTGAAATGACGCCACCGTGTATGATACGTGATACGCGATACACAGTTTTTACCCTGTATCCCGTTTGGCCCTACCATCTCCTATATTATATACAAATGTTGTGAATAATCAAAGAAGGTGATGAAAAATCAATGAATTTAAATGATTGGAGAATTCTGGATTTCTTTTTTTTTGTTCGATTTTCTAGATCAAATAGTTGCAGAGTTATGATAAAAAATCTATTCATAAAAATCGTACATATTGGGGTGAAATGAATATAAGTTGAGGGCCTGCGGCGGCTCAGTCGGTAGAGTGTCGGATTCCCACGCCGGTGACCCGGGTTCGAATCCTAGTCTCTGCCGATTGATACAAGCACCTCTGTAAAAATTACATGTGCTTTGTTTACAAACACACCGCAGACCCCCGTCGTCGATTAGCACCTCATAGAAGCACAAACATGGCGACGTTAAACAAAAAAAAAAAAAATATATAAGTTGAATTTTTAAGGACAATGCGCATGGGTTTGGTTGAAATCACTAACCAACCTTTCAATCTTTCTAGCTTATACAGTTGTTAAGATCACGAAAAAGAATGAGTTAAAAATAAATTTGATACTCTAAACCGAAGGGAAAGTGGTAAAAAGCAACCTCAAAGATTGTAGTTTAATATGTCATTCTTCTATGAATTGTTTGATAGTATGTGAAATTTGAAAGCATTAGCCAATACCGTTTCAAAGATAATTGACTAAAGTTTGACTCTTATACACGCGGGTTCTTTATTTTGAGCAACTTGTAAGCTGTCAATAAACTTAGAGTACGATTGTTTCAAAATGATTAGAAAGAAATAAAAAACAATTCAAATGATTGAAAAAGTATTAAAAATCATGTACGCGAAATTTTAGAACGACAACACCGATTTGAAGTACTAGGCGAAAACGTAAATAAAAACCCTAGCTTGTTGGCTGCGCGAGGAGGATACGCGGTGAGAGGGGCGCTTGTGCGCGGTGCACTTTTACCACATTTCATTCGATTTAATGGATCAATAAAAATTTTTAATCCATGCTTTTTTATGATCTAAACAACTATATACTAGGTAAGAATAGTTGCATCTTTAGGAATTTAAATCTATAGCCTATGAACGCCATGGGAATTGTCCTTTGTTTATTAATATTACTACATTTTATTAAGGTAGTACCTTCATAATATTAGCTGACTTTGCATCTTTGTTTGGACTTTCCGCAATCCATTGATCCACGAAGTCTTCGTAAATGATGCCTGAAAGGGAGTTTAGACTTGCACTCATCGTGGATAGTGCAGAGCTGACGAGGCCCGCGAGAAAAACACCCGACAAGCCGGGTATGTGTTCAGCAACGTCCATCACATAATAAGGTAATATTTGATCGTTCCGTTTGACTAACTAAAAATATAATTTTATAATAGAGGATCCCTCCATGTATATTTAATTATGTTTAATATAGGAGAATAAATAAGTAATTAGAGTTCTTGTTAATATAAAAGAGCCACTGTTACTTCAGTAGCGACACGTAGTTTCCTCAAACTTAATTAATTTAATTGTTTTAATATGAAATTTATTATTCCAATATATAAATTTGAGTAGCTATTTTTTATTATTAAACAAGTACAATGTATATATATGTACATACACATACACGCACATGCACACACATGCATACACATGCACGCTCACACGCGCGTACACACGTACGCTCACACACATTAAATCTCCTCTGCGGTATGAGATGTCTGCCATCATTATGCAAATTTAGAACAGATTTAGGCAGATATTTTAAACAACAATACGGCGTCTATAACATTAACTACCATGCCTCAATTTTTTGTGTATTGTTATGTACCTAGTTTCTTTCGTATTGTCATAAATTATTAATTTTCACTATGTGTGAGAGAATATTTATTAGTATGTGAGATTTTGCCGGAATCTATCCGAAGTATTCATGAGTGATCGTATATAAATTGACGCGACAGATATACTGTTTGACTATTGATTAGTTATATTTGTACTTATTTATATGCAGACTTTTAATTGTATGATAAGTGATTATTCATTGGACGATTATTCACCAAGATACAGCAGGTTAAAAAGTCGCGTGATGTCACGATATTATATTTAATATTTTTCCATGCAATATCGTGACGTCACACGATTTTTCAACCTACTGTATCTAGGTGCATAATCGTCAAATTGAAAAAAAGAAAAAATACTTGTGTAATATTTTTCGACATCCGTTCAGACGGACCTAATAGTTTCGAAAAAATTTTTCATGCAGCATCACAATTGCGCAGAACTTCTCATTGTAACTTACACATTCTATATTTTCGAATTCTGTGGAATTTAACGCAATTTAACGCATTTTATTTCATTTTACGTTTCTGTTGATACGCGACTGCAACAGACCCTCCGCAGCAGAATTGCGTAAGTATTGCAGAGGAAGTTCAAGTGCGAACTTTCGGCCCCGATAACGCACGCGTACGTGTAACAGAATTGCACAAGAATTGCGCAGAGTTTGCACTTGAGCTTCCTCAAGACTTGCGCAAAGCTTTTGCAGTAAGATACAAGATTCAGATACAGACACCTCATGTAAAACTCTCTTCAAATTTTCCTGCACGTGCACGTGCAGAAGATTATCGGAGTTAATCGGTTTTGGGTGTTTTGGTATGTTAGAAATATCATCATCGATTTAGTGCAAGTGCATTTGAAAGAGTATAAAATTATCTATATTTTCCGGCCCAAAATTTTGCATAACCTAATTCATGTCTTCTGTTATACAGGAAAACGTCATATTTTTTTCGAACGGTGATATCTCAAAAACCTATGATGGAAAACGGTGGACAATTTTTAGGTAATTAGTAATACCGAGAAGAATTTTCAGTAACATTTTTAAATTATTTTATTTTTCTATTCTTGAAAAAATAGTATATTGTGCACCAAGGATCAAAAGTAGGTTTTTACACTTGCAAAGAACAAGGACAAAAAAGTGTGTGTACTTATGTACACACGTAAAATATTTTATAACATCTTTGGTTATTGTTGTAATAGGTATATAAAGATTTAGAGGGTTAGATGTAATAAAAATTCGAACGAGCTTTAAATTGCTCTCTTAACTGGCAAAAATGATAAACTCTTTTAATCAACTAATTTTTTGATGATTAGGGTATTTATACAAAAATAGAATTTTGTTTGCAAAAGATTAGTAATAAAGAAATTAAATCTAAAATTAAACTTCAAATTACGTAATTCTTTTTTTGAATATACACTATATAGTATGCTTTATATATAAGTATACACCTATTTAATTTTGATTTGTTTTGCGAATATATCGAAAATAAACGTAGATTTTTCAACATTGCCGAACCTCTTTATAACCTGCAGACAAAATGCATATACATCAGCAACTCATAATGCAAAAGCCTTTTACATTATACATTGAAAATTATTTCTTTTGTAAGTTGCTAGTTTATAATGAACAAAGAAAAAGCCGCTACAAAATAAGACAGCCCTTTAATTTTAGTTTTACACCGTAAAAATCGATTTTTCAAAGGAAAGTATAACTTACGTCTATGAATTTTTAATACAAATTACTTCGCTCATGTCAGAATTAATTGCATTTTGTACAAATAACTTTTGGAAAAGTTCTATCCGATGCTTAGAACTCTCAAAATCATGTGAACGATGAAATAAACTGCAATAAATTTTTGCGGTATATTTCGATAGAAGAATTGAATTTACCGAAAAAGAAAATGTAATATATGATGAATAATTCATTTTGACCTAAAAATATATAACCAATTTAAAAACAATTTATGCTGATTAGGTTCCCTAAAGTTTTCATTAGGTATACTATCAATAATACAAATTGTTTCACTCGACTGACATTCAGCAGGTCACAAAATGTTCATAAAACTATAAATATAAGATATTTCGTAAAGAGTTTTACGATTTTTTATCATTTTTATCGTAATTTTGAAGCACCTTCAAGTTTGGCTATGTCCGACTGATTGGTCCGTGTTTCACGACATTTCAAATTGCGCAGCAGACACAAATCACATAAGTCTAAACGTATAAAAATCATACTACGTATTTGATTTTTAAATAAAATTGTTATTACATAACTATACAAATACGGACCGAACACACACATACAACACTGCTTACGACGCAGCATATTATGAAGCCAGACCCTTCAAAGGCTAACGGACTCGTACAAGCACGGCGAAAGGTGGTGGTGGCGAGCGGCGTGAGTCTTTAATTGTTTGTTGACATGTTCATAGCGTTACATATAACGCTAGATATATACATACGCTTATATACATAGGTGCTGAACACCTGGACCTTGTCTTTAAGGATCCCGGCAATATACAGATCGTACATTTTTGTCCGTGCGAAACACCTGGACTTCAACTTCGAGAGCATCTGGTGATATACACGCCTCATTCGAAGAGAATGTCCATGTAAACATAAAAAGCCCCGAAGCGCGCTATCTAGGCTTCATTTTTCTCCGTACGTAACACCTGAACCTCATCTCCGAGAGAAATTGGGGGTATAGACGGCTCACTCGAAAAGAATGTCGATGTAAACATCAAAAGCCCCAAATCGTACTATTTAGACATCATTTTTCTCCGTGCGTAACACCTGGACACCTTCTCCGAGAGGCCCGGGTGGTATATACGTTTCACTCAAAGGGAATGTTCACGTAAATATCAAAAGCCCCGAAACACACTATCTAGACTTCATTTTTCTATGTGCGTAACACCTGGACCTCATCACCGAGAGCATCTAGAGTATATACGCCTCATTCTTTTTAGACACTAAAAAGCCTCAGAGCGAATAATCTAGACTTAATATTTCCTAGTGCATAACACCTAGACCTAGCCTATGAGAGCCCCGAGTAATTTACACGCTGTATTCGAGGACATTATGCACGTAGACATCTGGATATCGCGTTTTACATATTTATGCATAATGTCACGTAGGAGACATCATTATCGGCGACCTTTCACGCCTGAATATCGCATTTTACACATCAAAAGCTTCTTGAGTTAACTTTTATCTACCGTTATCAAGTCATGTATTATTTCAATGAATGTAAAATAACATTATAATTCCAGAAAACTGTTTAAATGTAAATTATTGTAATACATATTTTGTATAGCAAGATAACCTCTGCATCGAGAATCAAATTGCATAAAAAAAAATAATCGAATTTTACATATTCATGTAAAGTCCACGAGGAGGCCTTCTCAGACACCATCGTTGGTGACCTCACATATCTGCACATTATGTTCAATGATATTTCATAAGCAGTTATACTTACAATGTTGAAAAAGAAAAATTTACTAATTTAGTACTACAATTTAAGGTTATGTAAAATCAAACTTCGCGTTCTTTTCTGTTTCATTGATCGACGCGAACTTAGCTACGCAACAATGTCGATTATTAATAAAAAATGAAAAACTAATATCAGTATATTATCTAATAAAATTAACTATGTTAATAGTTAGAGACAAGGCAAACATGATTTTTAAAACTATACATATAGCAAAATAATATTCACCAAATGTAAATTAATATAGAATAGGTACCTTTCAATACGATATCATTATTTTCTATAGGACTAGACACGCATATCGTGCTTTGCGCGGTTCTTTTTCTTTGTTTCTTAGGTATCATTAAGTTTTATAAAATTAGATACACATTCAGTAAATGTCCCTAAGTTTTTAAAAACATGCCATACCTTTTTATTAATCAAATTGACAAAAAATGACACAAGTTAATTTATGCACAATGCCTATAAATAGGATTCTATACTCTAAACTCAACTAACCCAGACTAAGCAATGTTCAGTTACAAAAAAGTTGAAAAAAAAAGTAAAACCAAACAATCCTTATTGTAAACCATACAACCATAGACATAGCCATTACCAAATATAAAGACATTTAAATAAAATCGTAAATCATTTTATTCGAACGTTTTTATATTAATAAAAATTGCTTTCCCTGAGGTAAATGAGCGTAGGATGTACTAGTTTATTCGAGATTTTATTTGAATGCTTTTGTATTCAGAAATTGCTGTGCGTATTTGCATGAAATCTATTTCATCGTCTACTTTGAAATTACCAGAAATCACTAAAACACGTTCCCATAAAGTCATAAATGAAATCGCAGTGAAATTGCATGAAATGTGTAATCACTGAAGCACTTTTTTTGAGTGGATAGCCTATAGGCACCTGGACATCGCGTTTTATATATTTATGCAAAAAGCCATGGAGGAGACACCATCATCGGCGACCTTTCACACCTGAATATCGCATTTTACATATTCACGCAAAGTCCACGAGGAGGTATTCTCGGACACCATCGTCGATGACCTCATACATCTGCACATTGTATTCAATGATATTTCATAAGTATGTATACTTACAATGTTGAAAAAAAGAATTCCAAATTCAAAACTACAATTTAAGGTTGTATAAAATCAAACTTCGCGCTCTTTTCTATTTCGTTGATTAACGTGAACTTAGTTATGTAACAATATCGATTATTAATAAAAAATGAAAAACTAATATCATAATATCTAATAAAATTAACTATGTTAATAGTTAGAGGCAAGGCAAACATGATTTTTAAAACTATACATAAAGCAAAATAATATTCAGAGAATGTAAATTAATATAGAGTAGGTACCTCTCAACTCGATATACTTCGATACATATCTCGCAATCATTTCTTTATATAGGAAAGGCTACTGCATCGATTTTCACACACGCGTCATTATTAAATAATAGACATATCTAAATTTTGAGATTCACGTACTCTTAACACGGGCAAAGTCGTGACTGGGGGATGGTGGTATTTATAAATTAGAACTAATCATTACATATTAGAATGATTATTTAAGTTTGAGAAAGCTGAGAGCCAATGAATTGGCAGCGATGTTTGTTATGTTTTAACAAATAAACTATCTTTCTATCTACCTATACACACACATATACACATACACACACACGCATGCATAAACGCACGCGCACACATACACACTCACAAATACACACACAGGCTCACATACTGCACACACACGCACGCACGCACGCACATACGCACGCACATACAGATACACATATTTGTAAAACCTATTTTTCTGATTCAACATCTTTAAGAACATCCAAAATAATTAAATTCTCACATACCAAAATTTTCATCGTTTCAAAGTTTTCTCTTTGAGAAAGCAACACAACAAATAATATTCTGATTAAAAAATATGTATTACCAATTTATTTATTTGAATTTAAATTCAATACTAGCACTATATATACTTATTCTTCATATCAAAGCGTTATAATCGTTATATTTTGACAAAACTGCTTACCTTAGCACTCAAAGGATCGCAGTCGTGATATTTAGAATAAACTATAAGGCCTGTCATGACGCAGCAAAATTGTAATGATATCCAACCAGATGCCAATACAAATATAGCTCTATAATAACATGAAAATATAATTATATTAAAATAAAAAACATTTTTTCTTCTTAAAACTTTATGCTTGTATAATTAAATTGTGTATGGATACTTTTTAATGTTAACTTCTCGCTCAATGGCTAGAAATCTTTGAACAAACTTTTGTCCAATAGAAAAACGACTGATATTCCCGAAAAACATTCCAATTGTCATCCCCCAAAATGTATTTCTTTCAAATGGACTTGGATTCATACTGTAATGGAAATTTATTGAAACTAATTATCGTTAAATAAAGTATTGAAAATTGTATATAATGCACATTGAAGCTGAACCGAACGCTTACTCAAAAATGTCAAGTCTTCTTCCTTCGTTTGCAATTTTCCATACTTCAGAAAAGCCACCAACTGATTTAACTCCTATAGCCAAAACGGTAAAGAGACCTCCAATGGTAAAAAATAATTGAATGGTATCAGTCCAAACAACTGCTTTAACGCCGCCCTGTGCAATAATAAAAAATGAATAAACTAATTAAAATAAGCATTTAAAAATTAAGGTAAAAGTTATTCTATTGTACCATAGTTGTATATGTTATGCAAACAAGGCTGAAGATTGGTGTTATCGTATGTATACTATATCCAGTGACTTGAGAGAAAGCAAGTGCAGGAACGTAAATTACAATCGGTATGTATAATAAAAGTGATATGACATACAGAAAAGACGCTAACGATCGAATAGTTTTTGAAAATCGCAGCTCCAAATACTCATAACTGCTAGAGACCTGAAGACTATAAAAAACTGGCATGAAAACATAAGCCGTGACAATACAACTGAGTATTGACGGTATCGATGTAAGAAAGTAAAATGCGCCATGGAAATAAACCTCTGTGGGGATTCCCAGGAATGTTATACCTGACAACAAACTATAAAGAGAAACAAACATTATTTAAAATTATTTTTAATTTTTCTGGAACAGTTAATTCAGACATTCATATTTAAAAAAATTGAGTGTACCAACCTTGCAAGCATACTCAAGGAAACAGGTACATATGACATCGTTTTGCCACCAAATAAATATTCATTGGCACTATCTTGCTTACTAAAGAACCCAAAATAAATTCCAATAAGAAGACTGACACCAAGCAAACTGCCAAATAATAAATAATCGGTCCATCCGAATGTTAGCTGCTGTATTTCGTTGACAAACGTAGATGCTGTACTTGAAGTCACAATCATCTTGTTAAATGTGACGGTAACGATACTAAATAATTAATTTCAGGTACAATCAATGGATGAGGAGAAGATGAAATGATACAGCAAACTTGCACATCGTATGAGTACTGCATCAAGGGCGTTGAAGAGTTCCTTTTACAAAGTTTTAAATCGTTATGCGAGATATAAGATTATTGATTTAATGATAGAAGAAGATAGAAATGTTGACAAAAGGATTATTATCTACGCACTGAAAGTCTGTTGATTGATATATATTATATCATTTTCTAATCGAAGATTTTAAATTATTGTTTACTCTCGAGTTGAATTCCTTTCGTATAAGAAACTTACATATTAAACTTTATGTTTAATACTGTTTATATCGTAGACAGAGTTCCTATTAGGCAGCTTTTTACGTATTTTATCTATAAAATAAGAAAAATTTTAATTAAATAAAGAATCCAATTGTATATATGCCGAAAAAAAGTATTGATGTGTATTATTGATCAAAATACAGAAATAAAGTTCGCGTACAATTATTACTTTCAGTTTATAAAATTAATAATATCTACATATTTTAAAAAAAATGATCACCGGAGAAAGTGATGTATATTTAAACTTAATATGATTAGTTGGCTGCATGAGTTTCAAATTGCGTAAAAAAAATTAAGCCGATGGCACAATAATTTATTTAACGAACATTGCAATATATTACTAATTTTGTAATAATACAGAGTCGTAGAAAATAAACTCACTTTTGTATTTAATTTTCTGTCACACAATTCCCTTTCCTTCGGTTTTACTTATACAGTTAATTTTTTAAGAAGTACTGAAATGTTATACTATCCCGGTAATGTATTCATTAGTTATCTCCATGCTAAGCATAAATGTCAAATGCTTATTACAAGAAGGAAAATGATAATACTTGCATCACTGATCGTTGTTAATAAAATAAATATTGAAAGATACAGATACTTATAGACGAACAAGTACGTCATTCGATGATGACTAATACTCCAAAAATAATATATATATATCTGAATTTTTCATAAAATATAGTTCCAAAACCTTTTAATGCCCCTTTCGATTAATTAAACTGATTTTAAAAATAAAAATCCTGAAAAAAGTGGGTTTGATCACTCGAACCATTACACCAAAAATTATGAAGATACCTTTTTTCGGTACAAAAGTTACTGTCACAGTCGCAAAATGGCAGAAGTACAATATTTATATAAAAAAAATCAAAATAACATAAAATATTGTTAAGAAAATTATTTAAATGCCCATTTTAGCAATAAAGTCATATTTAGCTTCAAACACCTTTAAATATAAGGGCTTAAAAAAATCTAAATAAAAATCGTCTTTTTTACTCGCAATCAATAGTATTATTGTACACCTCAACACTGTAAAAGAAAGATACAGAAAATAACTTTATTTGGTTGTTATTTCAATTTTATACAGATTTCCCATAAGGCATAGTATAAATATTCCAACATTAATGTCGATCCATATGTCGCTACCTGACTTGCACGGAGCGAATATACTACGTTTGTAAGTATGCAAGATATGTAAATGAAAATCTCTATGTTACATTATTAAAACTAAGTAAGTATGCTGTAAGCATACAGACTTTATTGTTGATATGTGAGTTTATGTAAAGAACTATACCAATTTCCTTATGCGTTCTGGGCCATGCGCGTGCAGGCTTAAAATATACATATGTATCATCTACTCGTCAAAAAAGAAATTTTCTCGTGAGACCGACTTCCTAGGTTGTGGCTGTAAAGTGCAACGGGTTTAAGAAACTACTGGGTGGTAAGGAAACTAGAAGGTGGCTAGTTTACACAGTCACACAAAAAGAATTTGATAGTTTTGGTTGGCAGTTCAGACCATTGTATTCTTATGTATTTTAACTCACAGAAATCAAATCTGCACTCCAAATGACTTGGTCATTTCTATTTGAAGTTCATGACCTTCACCGTATACTCCCTTAGAACCTATGAACAACTATGATGGTACATTTTTTTTATATTTAGCATATCTTACGAACTAATTTCCTGGACTCATCAAAATATTCTAGCTTGTATACCACATAATTTGAACATTCTGTGGTATAAACAAGAACTAACAACATACAGGTCACGATTTTTGAGCATCATGAATATTAATTTTTTTCATCTTTAGGGTGACAGCAATTCGGTGCAGATGTACTGCTGCTCGCTCATGGCCCAAAATTGGTACAGTTTTTTTATAAAATTACAATATGTGTTGTAGATTTTGTTTTTATAAACACTTATTACCTATATTAATTATTTAATAGTCGCATTGCAAAGACAATAATTTTAAAATCCGCTGCAAATTTATTGGTACTTAGCTTCTTCAAACTAAATAAATTGTTCCAATATGAATGTCCATACTCTATTACATTTTTGTTTAATTGCTCTATTTCTTTCTTATAAATATTACAAAAAATGTGTGTTCTTTTATCATTGATTGTTGTCAAAGGATAAATTACAAAAAATTATAAGCTTCTGATCTAAAATTGCATTATCGATTTAAAAATATCGTAAATATAATAGAATACCAAGAAATAGGCAATAAAAAAATAATAAAAAAATATAACCTCAAATATCTTGAAAAATAAAAGATTTCATATTCTGGTCCAAGAGCTCAGTCAAGACTACCAAGAGATAGCGGAAACCTTTTCCATCATAATTTATTTATAAAGATTTTCTAATCAGAACGGAATATTTGTGTTAAACAAATTACAAGCGTCAATGTTTTAATAGATATATGAAGGTGACATGATGCTCGTTTCTTACAAAATATTAACTGTTTGTACAAGTGAATGAAAACTACTATTTTAATTGAATTCAGAATTATTCCACGATCATCATATCTTTTTTAAACGCTATTATTACTTAGCAATTTTCGTTAATTTAACTGTGACTATTATTTCTTCTTTCTTTATCAATTCTTTTTTATTCTGGCACAATGGTTTTGAATTATCTCTTTACATGAACTTGATTCATTTTATATTGATATGCTTTCTTCAAAATTAATTTGTGTGCTTTCATTTAAATTTTTAGCTTGTACGTCACTTTGAAATTTTTGTAAAATTAGTTTATTATAATCTTTTAATTACACAAGAATTCGAAATTTAGCACGAAAATTTATGAGATTTAATATATTTTTAATTTCTGTAGAAAGGCCTCGATAAAGGATTTAATTTTAACGCTTCATATCATGCACGATTTTAATCAATTTATTATAAAATGAAAAATGAAAGTTACTATCATTTACGAATTTATCTTCTACTTTACATTTTGCATTAAGATAAGAATTATCGACCGATTCTCCAGCAAGAATTTTTATTTTATCAAAATCTCTTATAAGATTATTCACAAAGTGTAGATGATGTTATGCTTATCTATTTTAAGACTTTTATCAAAGTTTTGACAAACATATTAGTTAGGATGGTTCATTGTAATATCTGGCCGTTAATCTTGATTATAGTCTTTTTTCGTACCTTTTCTTTCATTGTAATAGTAGTTTTAGTTGTTCATTAGCATTTAAATTAAGGGATTAGTTTTCTTTAATCATGTTAGTTTAAATATATTTATTGCGTTATTTTAGAGCTTTAAGTTTTAAATAAATCAAAATATCTCATTAGTAGGTAAACTATGGGCATTCGGCGCCACCTGTATAGGCCAGCGGTATAGACCAGTATTCCCCCTCTTTGGCCGATGGCTATCTGCGAGCGCGTATCGGGCCAGCCAGGATTTTTCTGACTCAATACGCACGTAGATGTTCAGGTTACTTTACCCTCACCCAGAACTACGCACTATTATATAAACCAATATTTTTCGAAACATTTTTCTACGAAAATTAAAATTGCTTGTAACTCTTATTTTCATGCATTAAATGAGTGTTGGTGGAATACCTTTAAGAGTATTGTTTCCACTGAGAAATATGTTTTATTATTACACACCACAACTGTCTTAAAGAACTACTTTACAGCTTTACTACAAGCTTTTATTAACCATAAATTCATACATATTAATAATATATAATATAAATGTAGGGTACATGTTTTAATAATAATGAGAATATTGTAATTACTTTTTGTAATTAAAAGGAAAATATAGGCAATAATAATATAACTTACTTAAACATATCATTTATAGTTGAGTTTACTCATATACAGGTGTAGAAATACCTTTTGACCTACAATATAAGTTATTTCCAGATTTACACATATAACTAGCCTATTCGTACCCAAATCTGACATTTCAGAAAATGAAAGAGCTAGAGTCCTAAAATTTGTTGTGAAAAAGTTTATTTTTAAGCCTTCAACAGGCTCTTTCTTTGATTTACAATAGAGATGAGGCTTACAATGACATATTACCATAGCTATAGTATATAAGGTTGTGTTATTCATTGTAAAAATTGTTATAAATTGTCTATATTACTCAAATATGTTATATATGTACTCAAGCGTACTCATTTAAAACTCTAGAAATCACTTTTAGCTTGAAATATCCGTTTTTTCACAATTCAATGTATTCGCCTATTCGTACCCAAATCTTACAGCAAAGAAACTAAAAGAGGTAGAACTCTCAAATTTGTTGTAGAAGTTTCTTGTGGTTAGTGAAGTAAGAAAAAGTTGGTTTCTAAGTATTCGACAGGCTCATTTTTTGATTTGGAGTGTAGAGGCTTACAATAAAATATTACTCAAGCCATACCTGCATAGCAGGAGACGTTGCAGAAACGTTTCTCCAACGTATTTTAGGAAACTTAGGTACGTTCCTATAAACGTTTCAAAAATGTTGCGGAAACGTTGCAGAAACCTTGAAATGTCCGTTTTGCGTTTCAAAAGAAACCTTGTAGAATCGTTTCTGCGACGTTACTAGCTACCTCAGACTATCTAACATGCTATTTGGTCCTTTGTAGGCACGTTTCTACAACGTTTCAACAGAAATGCTCTAAATTTTGTAAAAAATAATGAAAAATGACAAAACATTTCGGATTAACCTACCAATTTGGTTGTACCATCCAGATGGTATAACCAAATTGGGAGGCTAATCTGAAAGATTTTGTCATTTCTTATTATTTTGTATGAAATTTTTGAACATTGAATCTAATATTGATATATATATATATATATATATATATATATATATATATATATATATATATATATATATTTGTCAGTGGAAACAAATGTGCTCGCGGACAAAGAAATAATTACGACTTAAAGCATTAATATTTTATTTCATATAATGAGTACTCTCAAGTATAATAAATGATACATTTAAGTTAAATGAAAAAATCTATAACATACTCTGATATATTATACAGATATTTAACTTTTACACTCAATTACAGATTAGGTTTTATATATCAGTGCACTCAAGCATCAAATTTGAGATTTTACTTTTAGAGCTGTAAGATTTAGATATGACACATTCGCAATTCCGAACAAACTGGAAAGATTTATTTTGCATGCTAAAATTGATTTTAGAGGTGTCATTGAGTGTATAAAAAATTGAGTGACATAAAAAATTCATAACAATTATTACAGTGTATAACGCACACAACCTGATATACAATATTAATGCATAATATTTCATCCTAAACCTTACCTTGCCAGATCAAAGAAAAAGCTGATATTTAGATACAAATCGATCAATACCCTGAATTTGAAAAATCTGATGTTATAAACTAAAAGTGATTTCAAAGGTTTTAAGCGAGTACGCTTGAGTATAAAATGATATTCTAGAGTGAAACAGACAATTAATAATAATTATTACAATTAATAATTTCACCTGATATACTATAGCTATTGTAATATGTTATTGTAAGCCTTTACACTCTAAATTGAAGAAAGAGCCTGTCAAAGGCTTAGAAACCAACTTCTTCTTCCTTTCCTAAGATAAATGAAACTTTCACAACAAATTTTAGGACTCTACCTCTTTTAGTTTCTGAGCTGTGAGATTAGGTACGAAGAGGCATATACCCTGCATTTGGAGAAAACACATATTGCAGGTTAAATATGATTTCTAGAGTTTTAGATGAGTACGCTCAAGTATAATGGGTATATCTTATTTGAGTAGAACAGACAATTAATAACAATTAGTACAATGAATATCACATCCTGATATACTACAGATTTAGTAATATTTCATTGTAAGCCTCTACACTCAAAATCAAAGAAAGAACTTGTCGAAGGCTTAGAAAACAACTTTTTTTGCCATACTAACCACAAGAAACGTCCACAACAAATTTGAGAGTTCTACCTCTTTTAGTTGCTTTGCTTTGCTATTTGGGTGCGAATAGGCCGAGCTACTGAATTGTGAAAAAAACTGATATTACAAACTAAAAGTGATTTCTAGAGTTTTAAATGAGTACGCTTGGGTACATGTATGACATATTTGAGTAATATAGACAATTAGTAACAATTTTTATAATGAATAACACAACCTTATATACTATAGCTATGGTAATATGTCATTGTAAGCCTCATCTCTATTGTAAATCAAAGAAAGAGCCTGTTGAAGGCTTAGAAATAAACTTTTTCACAACAAATTTTAGGACTCTAGCTCTTTCATTTTCTGAAATGTCAGATTTGGGTACGAATAAGCTAGTTATAGGTGTAAATCTGGAAATAACTTATATTGTAGATCAAAAGGTATTTCTACACCTGTATATGAGTAAACTCAACTATACAATGGTATGTTTAAGTAAGTTATATTATTATTGACTATATTTTCCTCTTAATTACAAAAAAAGTAATGGCCATATATTAATTAAATATTTTATTAAAATATAACCCTACATTTATCTTACATATTATTAATATGTATGAATTTAGGGTTAATAAAAATTTATAGTGAAATTATAAAATAAGATGTAAGTAAACATAAAAAGTACTATAATACAGTTGTGGTGTGTAATAAAAGATATTTCTCAGTGGAAATAATACTCTTAAAAGTATTCCACCAACACTCATTCCATGCATGAAAATCAGTTACAAGAGATTTTAATTTTCTTAGTAAAATATTTCGAAAAATAGTTGTTTATATAGTAGTGCGTAGTTCTGGGTGAGGGTAAAGTAACCTTAAATTCTACATGCATATTGAGTCAGAAAAATCCTGGCTAGCCCGATACGTGCTAAGAAATACAGATGGCATCGAATGCCCATAGCTGGCTTGGTAAGTCGACGCCGCTTGGCGCCTTTCCCCCTTGGTGTCGACCCGTCAGGCGCCGAACTCGGCAAGCTTACCTACTCTCATTACTTATTTCTTTTTATTAAAATTTCATATAAGTATTAAAATATTCATATAATTAGTATAGGTATTTATAAAATGTAATATATTTGTGTAACACTTATCGCAAATTATTCTTCTTTCTCGCTACAAAAATTAAAAAATGTATTCTTTTAAGTGGAGCACTTTTTTACATTACATTTACATTGTATTATTATTTTCATAGAACGATATAAGATTTTTTGAATACTATGACTAAATATTCAAGAGAATACTATAAACCATTTAGATTTAGTGCACGAAAGATGTTATAAATAAAAATAAATACGATTTCGAATTAAATTTTAATTTAATTTTTTTATAGAGTGTTTGAAGAAATTATTTAGTTGAAGCAGTTAGCAGCAGTTCTTAATTTTGAATAATTAATAATTGAATATTCTATACATATATCATACGAATTGCTTCAGAATGATATATTTAGATATCTAGTAACTCATGTTTTAATAATAATATAGAAAGGCATAAATATATAAATGACATCATATATATCTTTTATGCCCATCTGAACGAAAATGGCCAGATCTTTCCCTGAAAAGCGAGACTAAAATTACACTTTTCGCCCGTTGCCATGACGGTTGAGTCGGGAATAATAGTACTTTTCGCATAACGGGCGTGAAATGGAATTTTACTATTTTACCAATTGCTCCGAATGCTGCGCGATCACACGAGGATGTAAAATTTACGCCCGAGTTCCAAACATTATTTTTTGATGCAGTATGCGTAACAAATGTTGATTTAACGTTAGTATTGAGGGCATGCTTGGCCATCACACAACACATGAGCCGACGAAGCTGGCCCTCGTGTTGTGCTAGATTACACCGGAGTGTGAAATCTCATGTCATGAGTTTCAAAAATATGATTTTTCTTATGGAAATGTAAAAGCAAAATTTTACGCCTGCAGAACAAGACGCAAAATGGACATTTTACGTTTGCTGCATCAGAAAGTTTTATTTTGTCTATTCAGATTATAATTCGTGATATGATTTACCTGGACAATACACTAACAGCTATGGGAAAAATCCTATTTTTTACCTCCAAAATGATATTCATTAGTTGTGTCCTGTTTACTGCAAAATCCAAAATACACACCAATCACCAACCTTGTACCAAGTAAGGTACTATACACGAACTAGTCTAACCAATTAAATATAAGATCCTGCATTTTTAAAAGTTTTTTATTCAAATTCACGTTGGTATAATATAAATTATGAAATGCAGACAGATATATTTTTATCACAACTAATATTGCTGATACGCGTAATCTGTACGTTTGTATTCCAATATTCGACATGTGCATAAGTACTGAAGTATTACTGCAAACACAAGAGTCTTCAAATAGTACCGTTTATCACACGATAGGAGATATCTACTGTGCATATCAATTTCTTTATTATTATCAATTAAATGCCGCTGCCAATTCATTGGCATTTAGCTTCCTCAAACTAAATAAATTATTCCAATATGAATATCTTTATTACAATACTTTTTTTTAAATTGCTCTTTATCTTTCTTAGTAATATCTCAAAAAGGTGTGTTTTTGATCAGAACTGTGAGTGATTTGTGGTGGGAGAAGACGTTGAATAAAGCCTAGTAATAGCCCGATGGAATCTTGAGGTTGAAAATCAATCGCATGACTGCACTTTATTACACTAATAAGAGTATTGTTATTAGGTTTCAAACTGATGGATATACCCTTTGAAAGAAGAGTTTTTACAAGATATTTTTAGGTATCGAATTGAAGGTTAAAAGTACAACTAATCCGAGAACGTAATTATTGCACGATGAATGTTCAATAGGTAGAAAATATTGAGTTTCGAGAATAGATGAAGTATCAGAAAGACTCAGTGTTAATGAATTATCCGTGACTGTACAACTCATAATAATTAGACTTTTGCTCATGTAGGCCCTTATATAGCCAGGTGATGATCCAGCTTATTGCTCAAGAACTTTAGACAGAGATGACCACAGTTGAATGTATCAAAGTCTTGATATCTCTCAGGATTATATTTAATCTCATCTACCTCTAAATATAACATCAAGTCTATGGGTGGTTGAAGATCGCCAATACTATCGAAATGAACGACGTTGTTGCCTCGTTTACGATAAGCCACCCAATGAGGACCAGGCCCACTCTCATCATCGAGATTTACGATAGCAGATTCACGGTAATGAGGTCCACCAACTGGCATTGCGTTTCGCATGAAAACACATAGAAAATTTGGAATTCTCAGAATTTCAGCATATTTAATGAGATCTGCATCTGAAAGGGTTCTTTGAGGTAATCTTACTTTGAGGAACTTTTTTTTTCTTAAACCACTTCCACAGCGTGGTTTCAGAGGAAGACCAGGACCTGTTTTATGTGGTTTCAGATATAGACCTTTACCTAGAGCTATGTCTTCCATTTTCTGATTATGTCTATAACTCTCCTCTAACTGTTTCTTGGCAGTGCTAGCATCGTTGGCAGCTTTAGCTATTCCAGTAGCACCACCTGCTACTGCTCCAGATGCACTTAATCCTACAAATATAGGTATCAGAAATGGTAATAATTCACCTACTTTGGATGGGACTGGTAGTACACGTGGAATTATTACATTACGTTTACCACCTGTCTTTTTGACTGTAGCACGAGCACCTTCCAGAGCAGAAAGAATGACTTTACGCGCACTTTTGCTTGGAACAACCGACTTGGAAGCTGCCTTCACTATCTTTTTCAGAGTAGTTAATGACTTTTTCTTCTTTTCCATTCCCATTCCAAATGAAGACTTTAGTTTCATGGCGTTTGTTACAGCGTAAGCAGCTGTCTTCTCACCAATATCAGAGTCTTTTGCTAAAACCCTATGTCAAGCTTTATTGGCTAAAACTCTTTCAGCGGCGTTTCTAGCCTCAATATCCTCACGATTCTTCGAATAAGTTATATCGAGCTCGTTACAGGCTGAGTCAAGAGGATTGATTCCAGGAGCACCTTGAGCAAATTGTTTGCGCAATTTAGTACCTGGACCACAGTACTGATACCCGGGCAAGTGAACTTCAAATGGTAGTTTATTGATTAATTTGTTCACGAAGCCGTGACCTCGACGTCGTTGCTTGTAAACGATCATGACACTTTAAAGACCTGATTGTAACTAATGCTATATAAGCCCTCTATTTATACCATAACGGTCAGTTGAAATTAATGCCACCTACAGTTAACATGAGTATCAAGAAATATTTGGTCAAGCTTCCAATAGAAAATTTTGACTCTATTGGGAAACAGGACAAAAAAGTAAAGCATTATGGAGACTTACTTTCAGACAGTATACGAGCAGTATTTTGTGGACCATCGAATTATGGTAAAACTAACAGTCTATTAGTACTCATAACACATCATAATGGACGTAGATTTGAAAATATTTACGTTTACTCCAAATCACTCAATCAGCCAAAGTACAAATTCCTAAAAGATAAGTTGGAACCCTTGAATGAATTAAAATTCTTTCCATTTAGTGAACATGAAGAAGTTATAGCCCCTGACAAGGCGCTTCCAAACTCAATCATGATATTCGACGATGTAGCTTGTGAAAGACAAAACAACATCAGAGCATACTTTTGTATGGGAAGACATAAGAACGTTGACTGCTTCTATCTCTGCCAGTCTTATACTCACATTCGGAAACATCTCGTGAGAGATAACGTCAATCCGTTGGTAATTTTCTGGCAGGATGACAATTTCATACAATTCAAGGAATTGTGTTCAAAGTGTAGCAGAGACGATAAGTACGGATAACGCTATCAATCAAAGCAGGTATCGAAAGGGCTTCGACTGTTTTACTATAAATATAACGCATGTATAGTATCAATTATCATTCTACCGTGAGCTACTTAAGCATCAACATGGAAGAACTACGTAGAAGAATGAAAAATTTTCGTCAACTGGTCAAAGCACAAGATGCATTTAAACGCAAGTACAATTCAATAAAGCATGATAAAGTTACTTTTAAGATGGCTAGGGGTGAAACATTCAAACCAATTGTCGATCCACTTGAAAAGCTTGTAACTTGTAGATGAGTCAAATGAGAGTGACGTATCAGACACAAATTATGAAGCAGGTGATAGTTTTGATGACACTCTACAGAATACTTCGGAAGCTCATGAAACCTCGTGTGAAACAGCTGATGATGAAGAAGAAACGGTATCTACCGACAAGTATATTCTCATACTTGATCGAGAAGATAATTTAAATAAAATTTATGGAGTACGTAAAGATAATTAGGATGGTTACACAAATGGTGACTCATCAATATACTTTGAAGATAAGTGGATCAAGTTAAAGGATGTGGGATATCCAATGACCCCCCGATTGATGGAGTTATTCATCTTGAGACGTCCCAACGGAAAGCTTGTGAAGCAAAATGATTTACAAAACTATCGCAATATTCTCGAATCAGCTAGCGCTCACAAGAAACGTTACAAAAGTGATAAGACTATACGCTCTCACAATAGCAATCAATTCAATAATATTATCGCTCCTCTATTCTCTGAGTACTCCAAGAAAGTTCGTAAAGGGTGACCGCGATATAAAATTGCTAGAAGAGACACCAGGATGGATTACGTATCGATCGTCTTCGATTATTCATAGCTGAACAATCAGCTGGTAATCCAAGTCACGTGAATGAAATCCATTCGATTATAGAGGAGCTCCGCGAAGCAGGGTATGTATATTGAACTGTTGCGTATACTTAACTGATTATCAAGATGAGTGTCGATGTGTTCGGACGTAATCTTAAACGAAGCAAGGAAAGTCAAGGTCCTCCTGGCATTGGATATAAAATCCCAGTTGATGGTCAGTACGACTCGGAAAACACGAGACTGTGCAACGTTGCTACTGCTCAACAGCTGAGTGACGCCGTCAACTTAAACACCCTGCAAAGCTTTATTAAATCAGAAATTCGGAGTTTATACCAAGTTACTTCTGATTTAAGGTTTGAACTCGATGATGTAAAATTGGAGCTTAAGGGTTTCAAGGAGGAATACGAAAATAAAATTTAAAAAATTGATGAAGCTCTTCAAACGTTGTATGATATTTTATTTCAAATCTCACAGTCAACTATTACTGAAGACTCAAAATAATAATGATGATGAATCAGAAAGCAGTATTCGTGGAGGAGCTTCGTAAACCTGCTTGACGCAATTATCCACGTCGAAAGTACGATGTACGAGGAATGGATGAAACTTGGCAATCGGATTTGATTGAGGTGCAGCCTTATGCTCGAGAGAACAAAGGCTTCAGATACATGCTCACCATCATAGATGTATTTTCCAAGTATGCATGGGCTGTACCGGTCAAGTAAAAAACTGGAGAGGAAGTTGCAGCAGCGTTGAAATTTGTATTGCGTCAAGGTCATGTACCGAAAAATTTACATACAGACAGAGGTAACGAGTTTTACAATACGAACTTCCAGAATCTCATGAAACGTTACAAGATCTCTACTACAATCTCTACTCGACCTACTGTACCCTCAAAGCATCCATTTCCGAACGCTTCAATCGTACGCAAATAAACAAGCTGTGGGTAAAGTTCAGTCTGCAAGGAAACTACAAGTGGCTCGATATCTTGTCTGATTTACTGTTAAAGTATAATGATAGTAGACATCGAACTATTGGTATGAAGCTTAACGAAGTCTCTACTACCAATCAGGCTCAAGTTCTGAAACGATTTCAGAATCAGTCGTTGAAAAAGCCAATATTCAAAGCTGGTGATAAAGTACGTGTGACTAAGGCTAAACAATTATTCGAGAAGTGCTATATACCCAACTGGACCAGTGAGATATTTACTGTGAATAGAATCGCGACCATGAATCCTGTGAGATACCACCTATCAGACTATCGAAACCAACCCATAACTGGTGGATTCTACGAGCAAGAACTTTTAAAAGTTAAGTATCCTGATGTATACCTAGTGGAGAAAGTTCTCAAGAAACGTGGAAACCAAATATACGTCAAATAGTTGGGATTCCACAGTTCCCACAACAGTTGGATTGATAAAGGTGAAATGTAAATAGATTCTACTGTTAAATCACAGAGTAACACTTTCATGTCATAGAGTAACACTTTCATGTCATAGAGCAACACTTTCATGTCATAGAGTAACACTTTCATGTCATAGAGCAACACTTTCATGTCATAGAGTAACACTTTCATGTCATAGAGTAACACTTTCATGTCACTGTATTTATGCTAATACGTTGATTTTGCTATAAATAGAACGCGTACTTTTAAAATAAACATCATTCTACCGTGCGCTGTTAAAGCGACAATTATTTTTCGTAAATCGCGAGAGGATATCATGAGCAAATACAAATCTCTAAAACAGAGTAGTGCAAGTGAAGAAGCAGATTCTTTGGGTCAAAACATTGACCCGACTGAAAATCTCACTACCGATATAGGAACCAAATATACGATGTCTGAGGATCTCAATTATCCGTCTGATGAGCCTGTTAAATCTTCAGATATAGACAATTCAGTTCGAGATCTTTCATTCAGCAATGAGAATACTGTTGTTGTCATTCATATGTATCTCTGGAAGCTCAATAAAAATTATAAAAGATACCTTGATCCGGTGTATGGAGTTTATAAGCAAGGAAATAAGCTTAAGTTGGGTAACTTATCCATTCGGATTGAAGATAATTATGTCCAAGTACACAATATAAGATATCCCACAACTGAAGGATTACTTGAATTACTCTTTTGAAAATATCCTGATGCAAATCGTATCAGTTCTGCAGATATTACAAACTATCATAGTATAGTCAAAGCTACTAGCGCTCATAAAAAACGATACCGGGCAGATGACTCGATTCGTAGTTTAAAGAGTTCAATAAGTTTATTGCTCCAATGTTCCAGTCTATTGATCAAGATGGTTATTGTTTTAAGAAGAAACAATCTACGACTAATCCTATTCCCCAATGCAAGAGTAGGAATGGATTTCAACATAGTAATGCATCTTCTACAGTATTGTCAGACAATACATCAGATATACGGAAAGCTGATCATCGTCTTGATATGATCAAGATAAAAATACGTAAGCTGCAGAATAAACCCTCACCTATCAAGTCAACAATAAATCTTGAAACTCTAAAAGAGAAGTCTCATAATTTTAATAAAAAATGTGAGACTTATGATGAGAGTAGTGAGGAAGATGAAAAATCTCCGCCTAGAAATTATTCACGAGCCGCTGCATATGAATCTATTCTACTGCTGCTCGAGAGATAGAGGTCTCTCTCCAACAGGATCCATTTCCCCAACACTTTCTTCCTCGTCTTAGGAAGAGGAGGGAGGGAAGGTTTTTGAATCTGAAAAAGATGAGAGAGACTTATAAATTTGTAATATTTGCTAATTTAACACGACTTTTATATTTAACAGTATTTTATATATATATATATATATATATATATATATATATATATATATATATATATATATATATATATATATATATATATATATATATATATATATATATATATATATATATATATATATATATATATATATATATATATATATATATATATATATATATATATATATATATATATATATATATATATATATATATATATATATATATATATATATATATATATATATATATATATATATATATATATATATATATATATATATATATATATATATATATATATATATATATATATATATATATATATATATATATATATATATATATATATATAAGCCAAGCTACGCAAGGCAAAGGGCAGGGTGAATATATTTAATTTTATATATATGTACATATTTGCCCTGCACACCGCAAATGGCGGCATTTTATATATGTGTACATTTTTGCCCTGCATACCGCAAATGGCGGCAAAGGACAGCTTCATGATCACCCTATAAGCCTTCCTCTGCAATCGGAGATCACCCACATGAGAAGCTAGTCCACAGTCACAGAAAATTTTTTTCTTTCAATCTTACCACTAGGTACGCTGGATGAAAAATGACTTTTGCCTCCTATAGGCTTTCTTTTATAAGCAAGGAGAGACGACGCTGATTGACTGTAAGCCGCTTTAGACAAGCTCGAGATGCAAAGCCAAACATGCATACTCGGCATCGGCACCTACATGCTCGATGCAGATCAAATCAATACTATTTGCGAGTTAAACATGCTCGCCCCATTCCATATGCCTAAGCCATCCCCAACCGACAATACGATTTTCGTTACCTTTGTAATTTTTTTACACTGTTTTGCATTTCAATAACGATAATAGATATATGTAATCTGTAAACTGCTATTGGCCACTCTTGACACTCCCATTCCATTGCCATTGCAATTTATTTTCATTATTATCAAAATACCCGGGTGTACGATGCATTTTAATGTTGATTATCTGAACTTTCATTTTCGTCATCTTTGTAATCTTTTTCACACATTTTTCTATTTTCAAAAACTAAAGTAAATTGCGGGTAGAAAACAGCTGTTATCGATTCATCTCGACATCCTCTGTTGATTGGTAAAGTTGAATTTCCAAAATTTTCGATTATGAGGTTAGGATTCGTTTTTCGCTCAAAATTCGACAAAGGAAAGGTTTACATGTAAAATGGATGAAATTTTGACCCCCTACTATGGCGACTTTGACCCCCGCTACATATTGGCAGATGAAAAACAAAACGTTGATGTTAGGAATTCGTCTTTTGCTCGAAACTAGACAAAGCAAAGGGTTTCAGGTAAATAGGATAACATTTTGACTCCCTTGTATGGCGGTACTACTTTGACTCCTTCTATATATAGGCAGAAGAAAAAAAAAATTCTGTGGTTAGAAGTTCGTTTTCCACCCAAAAGTGGACAAAAGAAAGGGTTTCAGGTAAAATGGACAAAATTTTGACCCTCTTGTATGGGGTCACTACTTTGGCTCCCTCAACATATAAACAAAAGAAAAAAAACAATTTTGAGGTTAGGAATTTGTTTTTTGCTTGAAACTCGACAAAAGAAAAGGTTTCAGGTAAATTGGGCAAAATTTTAACCCCCTTGTATAGTGGCACTATTTTGACTCCCTCTACCTATCGGCAGAAGAAAAAGAAAAATATTGTGGTTAGGAATTCGTTTTCGCTTATATATCAGTTGAATAATTTAAATTTCCCGCCATTTTTTTCTTTTTGTGTTCGTAATTAGAATTGTATTATTTAAATTTTGATTTTCCAACCGCATGACCTCTGGTGGAGGGTTATTAATATAGGGATACCAACTTCAAATCGATAATCAAAATTATAATAAATTATAAATTAAAATTTTACAATTCAAAATTTGAATTTCCCACCGCAGCACCCTCTGGTATTCAGTACAGGAATACGAACGTAGTCGATATTTGAATTTGCCGCCATCTTGAAACGTCCTCTAGCGTCGGTAATCAGAGATATTAATATTTAACATTTGAATTTCCCGTCATTCGGTCGGTAAGGTAGAATACTGGGTTAACTTTTGAGATAGACAATACAAATGATAATTTGAATTTCCTGCCATATTGCAGTGCCATCTAGCGCCACGAATTCGAATTTTGAATTTAAAAATTCAAATTTTCCAGCAGTCGGTCGGTAAGGTAGAGTTCTGGGTTAACTTTTGAGATAGACTGTTGGGTTACGAATTCGAATAATAATTTGCATTTCGCGCTACTTGGTCGGTAAGGTAGAGTTCTCGGTTAACTTTTAAGATAGACTGTTAGATTACCAATACGAATAACAGTTTGAATTTCCCGCCATATTGCAGCGCCATCTACCGTCACGAATTCGAATTTTGAATTTAAAAATTCAAATGTCCCGCCATTCGGTCGGAAAGGTAGATTTCTGGGTTACCTACCGATGTCGGTACTTGGGTTACGAATACGAATAAAAGTTTGAATTTCCCGCCATATTGCAGCGCCATCTACCGCCACGAATTCGAATTTTGAATCTAGCAATTCAAATGTCCCGCGACTCGGTCGGCAAGGTAGATTTCTGGGTTACCTACCGAGGTCGGCACGTGGGTTACCAATACGAATAACAATTTGAATTTCCCACCATATTGTAGCGCCATCTACCGTCACAAACTCGAATTTTATATTTCAAAATTCAAATTTCCCGCTATTCGGTTGGTAAGGTAGAGTTATGGGTTACATACCGAGGTAGTTATTTGCGTTACCCGTCGAGAAGGTAGATCCCTGTGTAAGGTAGGAACCTGAAATGAGCCAGAACCCGCATAGCTCATCTACTACTATACAATGATTTTTTACTTCTTACTTTATATACGCACACACGTACACATATACCCACCGATGCGCCTACGCGCTTGACTTGTGATAAGCACGTGTCAATTCAACTCGGCATCGGGAGAGCCGGGTTGCAGGGCCACGCCGCGCCCGAAACCTCCGCTTGTAACCCGACAAACGAAACACAAATTACTCTTCTCCGTCGCCGCAGCACGCCCCCTACAGCACCAAGGATATAAATAATAGTGCTTTCATAGTAGCGAGTTCCCGAGGGAATTTTAAACTTAAATCTGCATGTCTTGAGTTACACACGAATAAGTAAAAATTATCCATGAGTATATGTTATATTTGAGTCTTAAGTATATGTTATATTTGTCTCAACACAGTTGAGAATGGCTAAATTTAATTCTCAAATGCAATAAAGACAGTGTGGTTGACCTAATGCACAGAAATGCTATTGGGATTCGATCTCGATCTTCGAGGATATGCCAGATACGTAAAAAAACTTGCACGTATGCAAATAAATACTTTAGTATGCTGTATCCACACTTTTCGACTTAAGTGCCCATCTAAATCCCCGTTAAAATACTTGCGTAAACTATAAGTGTTCACTACAGCGTCCTGAAATGCTTTATTATATCTAGCGATACTTCTGAACGTGCACGCACACTCAATGTGAGTGCAAGCATTATAAGAATAGTATAGCACACGCGCAGCAGCCTCTTTGCTCTGCGCAGAAGCATCGGCTATGATTCCAAATTTTGACGCGGAGAGCGACCAAGTAACGTATCACTTGCAAGGATCCTCAAAGCAGGCCTCTTATAACACAAATTGCATCAAGTATCTTAAAGTTTTTGAATGCACGCGCAGTTCCGCTGCGTACACATCGAACACTATAATATAATTATTGTCACTTCTGTTGCGAAGATAGCCTTACGTTTTACTCGAGCTCGAAGAGAGACCGTGCGTATACCCGCGCGCAAGAGGAAATCCAAAAATCATATCGAGCGTTGCCATTTGCGCTTCAGATGAGCCGAAGCTCTGAACGGTACCTTGATGCGCGACTGAAATTGACTGAATGTCCGAGGAGAGAACAGCGTTGCCGCGAACGTTCTACGGCAACCTTCACGCTCGAAGCAGAACCGCGTCCCCGCGAGCGCTCTAGGCTGCCTTCATGCTCGAGGGCAGGCTGGAATCTACCTGTGGGTCTACTTTCATGCCCAAGGGTAGCTACAATAACCTGTGGTAACCTGCGGTAGACTTTATGTACCTGGACTTGCTTTTATGATCGATGGTACATCGGGTAAATCGATGGCTAACTTCACGCCTCACAGATCTTTTTATTTATAATATATAAAATGTAGTAAATGAGTACACAATAGTAAATGCGTAGAAGTAGTACATGTTTTGATACTTGTTTGTCAAGAAGATATTTTTTTTATATCACAGTGATTCAAAATGAGTGCAAGATTGAAACTATTATGGTTAAAGAATTGTGTTTAATTCCAGGTTCCAGGAAATGAAACGTGGCATAACCTACTTCTAGGAACTCGTACGTGTTGGCGCGATTTACTATTCTTTACTCTCCATTAGGGCTGTTTCAAATTTGTCGCTATACGCTAAGTGCATAAAAATTGTTAAAAGCGTATGAATTTCAAATATTTTTTCGAGTATTTTCAACTAATCTTAAAACTTAGTAAGCAAAGCAATAAAACATTTATACAAAAATTCTCATATATTTCAGAAATATTATATAATATTTAAAAAAAATCAGAATGTGTGAAATATTTTTATTTTCTCACAAACAATATGTCGTACTATATTTTTATAAAAGCTATTTTGTATATAGTCAAAAAGTGGCAGAATTTACCCGATGTACGAGGGTAGTTCAATAAGTCTTTAGAATAAAGTATAAAAACAATTGTACCATCGATCATGAAAGCAAGTCCAGGTGCATAAAGTCTACCGCAGGTTACCGCAGGTTATTGTAGCTACCCTCGGGCATGAAGGTAGACCCACAGGTAGATCTCAGCCTGCCCTCGAGCATGAAGGCAGCCTAGAGCGCTCGCGGTGACGCGGTTCGGCTATCGAGCATGAAGGTTGCCGTAGAACGTTCGCGGCAACGCTGTTCTCTCCTCGGACATTCAGTCAATCTCAGTCGCGCCTCAAGGTACCGCTCAAGCTTCGGCTCACCTGAAGCACAAATGGCGGCGCTCGATATGATTTTTGGATTTCCTCTTGCGCGCGGGTATACGCACGGTCTCTCTTCGTGCGCGTGTAAAACATAAGGCTATCTTCGTAACAGAAGTGGCAATAAGTATATTATAAGTTTTCGATGCGTACTCAGCGGAACTGCGCGTGCATTAAAAAACTTTAAGATACTTGATGCAACTCGTGTTATAAGAGGCCTGCTTTGAGGATCCTTGCAAGTGATACGTTACTTCGTCCCTCTCCGCGTCAAAATTTTGAGTCATAGCCTAATTATATCGCAGAGCAAAGAGGCTGCTGCGAGTGTGCTATACTATTCTTATAATGCTTGCACTCATATTCAATGTGCGTGCACGTTCAAAAGTATCGCTAGATATAATTCAGCATTTCAAGACGCTGTAGTGAACACTTATAGTTTACGCAAGTATTTGAACGGGGACTTAGATGGGCACTCAAGTCGAAAAGTGTGGATACAGCATACTAAAGCATTTATTTGCATACGTGCAAGTTTCTTTATGTATCTGGCCATATCCTCGAATAGCGAGATCGAATCCCAATAGCATGTCTGTACATTAGGGCAATCACACTGTTTTTATTGCATTCGAAAATTAAATTTAGCCATTCTCAAGTATGTCTCAAGACTCAAATATAATATATACTGCAGATTAAAGTTTAAAATTCCCTCGGGAACTCGCTACTATGAAAGCAATATAACCGTCGGACCATGACCATGTCGTGGGAAGCCAGTCTGCGCCAGCCCTGCTGACCAGAGCCGACTCGACATATCTTTGCCATTCGCTCTTTAGGACCAGTGCGGCACGCATATACTGAGGAGAATATCCTCAGTTTATGTCATACGTATCGAGATCAACATTCACTCTTCATACTTTCACACACACATCCAATTATCTTATCGTATCATTCTACTTATTCTGTAATTTTATCTCTCGAATAGTCTCGCTTCCCATTTATACTGTGTAACATAATTTACTACATCTCATTATTTACCCCTAGGAACTACCCCACATCTTACCTATAAAAACTTGCATGCATATTCTATTTATTCTATAAATCTAAATCACAATCGAGGGACACTCGGTCCCTTGGCTTTCCAAGAAATGGAATTTTGCGTACCCTGGATCAAGTAATTCTTACTATAAATAAAATATAAACTCTGTCAAATAATACCTGAAAGATATATATAAGCAATCTATAAATGTTATTAGTATAATTAACGCGACATTTATTATTTTCAAAAATTTTAAAAAAATAACCAAATTGGAGGTTACAAAAACGTTTAAAATTATATCTGTCTTTAGAGTAAACATGAAAATAGCGCAAAATAGAAAATACTATTATTTTATATTATAGCGATTTATGCTGAGGGACCTATCTTCTTCAAACCTATAATAGATAAAGTCGTATAGTAAGTGCTTCAGAAAGTCAAGACTAGTCTAGCAGAGACTTCTTTGTGTGTTATTTAACTACATGGTGTCGTAACGTACGCCTTGGTGTTGATATTTTGGGATTAATAGGCCTAGGAATTTTGAAGGACTAACCTCCACTTTTAAAAGCGTCGATTTCCTTTTCCCTTTAATGCATAGATACGTATGGCCACTTTACAGATTGATAAACGTCAAAGAAAGTTGAAAATTTTATATCGAAAATGCAGTCTATGGCAAAAACTAAAACATGTATCTTAAAGTACGCAAAAAAGCTACAATTTCATGTACCGTATGATTTTTTTCCCTCGTATTTCGCTACAAAAGTGTATTTTTACCTGCCTGCTAAGAAATCAGTGTTTTGATTATTTCACTCGTAAACATGATATTATATTGTAATTAGTAAAGCGGGATCTCGTATATAGGTTGCCACATTACCTACATGACCACATTACCTACATGGTCGCATTACCTGCATCCACCTAATATGATTCTATGTAACAATTCTATACAATAAAAATCGTGGTATACACAATTTAATTCAATAATCAATAGATTTTAAATTAACTTCTTATACTTCATGAGAAAAAGCAAAATTTTGCTAATGACGGCAATATAAATGTATCTGCTGAAGCAAGATTAATGACTTGACTAATAACAGAAGCATACAGTTTGTATGTACCATATCAGTTCATTGTCGCGAGATTCTAAAAGTCGCTCAATTATGGCGTTTGACTTTTGTCAGTGCCTCGTTTAGCGGATGCGGACAATTATGCGTCAAGCCCGAGTGGCAAATTCCCTTTCTCGTTTGCCACACGTGTCCGGACATTCAAATGAGGATTTCACGCGAGGTCTACCCAAGAAGTAGCTCGCACCCTGAAAGACGCATGCGCCGAGAGACACATAGCGCCGGCAGCCCCCTTTTTTACTTTCCTTGCTTCCTTTTTCTTTCTCTGTCTCTTTCATGCTGTTGTCTTCTTGTTCTTCGTTCCAAAAGGCAAGCTTAAAACGATATTTCTTAATCACTTCTTCGAAAGATACTTTTTTGCAATATTTTGAGGACTTAGAAAACTAATGGAGTAAAATGTTGCGTTATTATGATGGAACACAATTCTGAGGACTTTTGAATATTAAAAATTAAAAACAGTATTAATATTTAACCTTTTATTTGAACATTTAATAACATAGTAGGGAATTATATAATTACATAAAAATATAACTTCTTTAATTTCTATGTTTCTTGATTATCACTATTAGAAAAGATGGATATTTACACATAAAAAATACTATTCTTCTACGATACTTAAAATTAAATCACAATATTAAATGGATTTATAAATAACACGTTGTTCAACTATTAGTATCTTATTATAGTTGAAATTTTATTTTATTTTTATTTATGTATGTAATCCACAACGAAATAGGTTTGCAAAGTATCGCAAACATTTCATCATTATTGACAAGTCAACGCAGAAATATTTTAGGAAGCAATAACGTAGTGAGCAATAACAACAGTAGTGACGTAATCAAATATAGAGTTAAAACTAATATCATTGCATGCTCTTAAATAATAGTGCATAAGTGTAATATAAAAGCATGTGTATTTTATAGGTGTTAAAATTCAGCCTGATCGTACTCCAACGCTCGATGGCTGAATACATCCAACAGGATTTTCAACCGTGTTTTGTGGGATGCAACGATCAGCCTAGATTTAAGTTTATTATAAAATCATTTTTCTTTTGACCTGAAGAAAGGTGTAAGAGACACCCAAAACGTTGTCATATATCTAATCAGCTTATATAAATTTATATATATATATATATATATATATATATATATATATCGTCTACCAAGGTGTTGCTAGAATCTCTCCTTAACATACATATAGTAGATACTGGAGTCGTGAAAGAAACTGAATATTGTTAAAATATACATTTAGATAAAAAAGTAAAATTTGATAAATTCTATCACTGTAATTAATATTTGAGTATGCTATTTATCAATATTAAACTTTATTCAGATAAATAATTACGTAATTTATAAAAAGTTTCAAAGTTTTGATTAACTTTAACTAAATTTCTAAAATGGGCTTATTTCGTTATGGATCTGAATGTTTCAATTATTATTTAAATTACCCTTATCAAAACTTTGAAAAATATAATAAAATATTTAAAAATGAAATCTTGTTTAAACATTTCTATAAATTTATTTTTTAGACAGTTATAACTCGATCTCTCGTGCCTGTTCTAATATAACTCTTCTCACTTCCTTTCTGTACTTTTTTCAACCAACCGTTAGGATGAAATGTAGTATTGCGTGCAAAAAAGCAACATGTAAAGCACGTGCAAAAAATGAGTTTAAAAAAGCTCGAATGTGAGTAAATGCAGATCACATAGAGGTATTTGTGAGGATGCATAAACTTAATCGCAATGATAGATATTAACATGAAACGTTATATAAAAATCAGCTACCGCTTTCTATTATTATACAATTTGTCTATTAGACATACTTATCATTCTCTTATTGAGAATTTTCTATCGATTACGTGTATAATTTTCCATATAAAATAATTTTTTTTGATTTTGGATACATTATTTTTCCATTTCCAGAGTTTATTTCTTTTTGAAGATTATCTTTTAATAAAATTATTATTATCGCAGATAACTGTGTATCAAAAGCTCTTATTTTTGCAAATTATACATGTATTTAATACAATTAATTTCGCTTTTAATCGCTAATCTATACCACAATCAGCAAAATAAATGATAAACAGTTACACATGTCTTCAACGTGTAATATCCACGGTTTTGGATAAGCTCTTCTGAGAATTCTTACAAATTTCTTTCTTGTCTGTTTTAGCACCAGAAATATTATCTTTCAGTGGCACTTCCACATATTTATTTTTCGGAAGAAATCTGCACAGGATATATATACATGATTAGTATTCGCCTATGACATATTAACGAATAAATCAGAATGTTTTTTAACATTTATAAAAATATATTACTTTTCTTTAACACTTTTGCTGCAGATGGAAAAGGAATACCTATATAAACGATGAAAATCATTCGATTGTCATCTTCTTTTTGTAAAAGTATTGATTTCCAAACATGTATATATGAAAATCGTATGAGTCACTCATCGGTGACACATACCGCAGCGAAAGTGTTAATAATCTAGAGTTGAATCATTAATTGGGTAATAATAATCACGACTTATTATCAGTGTCTTTTATAATTAAATTTAAATATTATCTTAAAATATATCTTGCAAATTTAATGAAAGAAAAACGTAGGTGAATTTTGGAATGTTCGTGGAACTATTTTCAATTTTTGTGTGAAACGTTATGTTAAGGTCTAAAACAAAGTATCTAACATGCATAGAATAGGGCTGATCCTTAATAAGGTTAAAAACAGACTAAAAGTAGACGTTTTATCTCGCTAATTTTTTTGCGAGTGAATTAACAGCCTTAGAAATTATGTAAACAATTTATTTTATCAATTTTTTTTATGAGGAACCAAATTGAGACTCAGAAAGAAAATAAAAAAATCGATTTTATTTTTTTATTTGAACGGTCGGCGTTTTATGTCGGTAATTCTTTCGCATTCATGTAAAGATTATTTTATTAATTAAACATGTGTACATTTTATTGATCAATTTAAGCACGTGGAAAACTTTGTATCTAAATAATAATAAATAAAATACATTATTTCGAGGTTAGAATAAAAGATTTATACGTATTAAATTAGTTGGTCACGTTATATCTCGTTAATTCGTTCACCATTACAATACGAATCAAAAACTGCACTTATATTAACACTTTTACGCAAGTTCATTATGATGAAAAGATTTCGTTCAGATATTCGCAGTACTGATACTACCGAAGCTACATTATGCAGTCGACTCATCTATTTTAAAATAATATTGCTAAAGTTATATCCTACTCATTTTTATACAATATTTTACATTATAGATCTAAATATATTCTTGATTTTTTTCCAAGCAAACACTCACGGGAAACATTAATTTAGTTGGATTAATACAGTTTAAGCAGAGGTTAGAATGTATAGATTTTAGCATTTAACAATTGCTCAAAATGCGCAAAACGTGGGAACTGTGAATATCTGAACGAAATTCTTACCTCATAATAAATTTGCGTGAAAGTAGTAATATAAGTGCAGTTTTTGATTCATTTAATACGTACTTTAATACGTATAAATCTGTTATTCTAATTTCAAAATAATGTATTTTATTTATTATTATTTCGATACAAAGTTTTCCCGGTGCTTAAATCGATAAAAAAAATTACACATATTTAATACAATAATCTTTACTTGAATGTGAAAGAATTACCGAGATAAAATGCTGACCATTCGAATAAGAAAATAAATTCATTTTTTTAAATTTCTTTTTGAGTCTTAATTTGGTTCATCATAAAAAAAATTAATGAAAAAAATTGTGTACGTGGTTTCTAAGGCTGTCCATTCACTCGCACAAAAATTAGTGAGATAAAATGTCTAGATAGAGCCACAAAAATCATTCCTTACTTTTAGGCTGTTTTTAACCTTATTAATGATCAACCCTATTTTAGGTATGTCGAATACTTTATTTTAGACCTTAACAAAATGGTTTGTGTAAAAATTGAAAATAGTTCTACGAACCATCCAAACTTCACCTTCATGACTTATAATACATATGTGAATTAATTTTCATACACAAATATGGTAGATCTCGGCCCAGAATTTAATAGTTTATTGGTGTATCAAGGGCGAAAAGTAGGCGATTACCGTGAGGGCTGCCGAGGTAAGCGCTGCAATCAGTACGAGCGTTAATCGCCTTCCGCCGTGGTGCGTGCGATACTTTTTGTCCTACATACCTGCACCGAAAGTATGCTTTTTCGTGTATATAAAGCAGACGGAAAGTGAGTTACGTTTTCGACCTAGGGCAGTAAAGTACCGCGTTTTTCGCCCAAGGGTTTTAGATTCCACCCACTTCTTAAGCATGAAAAAGCATACTTTCGGTGCAGGTAGGACAAATAGTATATTGTGTTCTAAGGGTGAGAAGTGGGCCTTTTTGGACCGAGTGTGAATTTGCAGTACGAGTCGTAAGCGAGCTAGGAAGAGTAGAAGGGGACTGCGTACAGCGAGCCGGAGACGAGAACTGCAAACACGCGAGGTCAAAAAGGCCCTCTCTCCCGTGGTGCACACTATATTTTTTGTAACGCATGTATTGTTTTTCATAAACCAAGTTTAGTCCAGTTTTGTTCTCATTTCTATTGGCTTCAGAACGAGCGGGCGTAAAGCAAAATGAGCAACGGACGTAGAGTAAATACTTTACGCCCGTCGGTCGGAAAACGGTTACTTTAGGCCCAGTTCTGAGGGCGAAAAAACGTGAAAATCATATATGCATTACAATAAGTCTATTCTTTTCCTTCGATTAGAGAATTTGGTACATTTTCTTAACCCGTTAAAAGAAGATTTATTTACAAATTTTCAATCAATTCGAGTATTATTAATAAAAATTAACAAAGAAACACAACCTTTTTCATTATGTTGTGTCATTTTATCACGTACAGGAAGCATTGTACAACTAAATTCATAATAGTATTCTTTAAATTCATTTTAAACTTAAAAAACATCCAACAGAGTATTAAATTCATTTTATATAAATCTCGAAATAAAAATTGCATTGATGTTATCGATACTTTACGAAAACAACCATAAAAATGTGCCCAAATCCCCCTCAATCATCCCCTCGCAAACACACTTCTCAGGATTACCCTCCACCTACCTTTGCATAATCGGCGTGATGTGATCGGGGTTGACTTTCGACGCGTCCGCCTCGCCGACGGCAAAGCTGACGGCTACGCCCACGACGACGGTTATCAGGGTGCCGATGATGTTGAAGTGCAGCATGGACACGCGAAACAGGAAAAACGGCTCGTCGTCCTCCTCGCCGCGCTCCGACGTCGTGTCCAGGAAGAGGGGCCGCGTGTCGTTCCGGACGAACGGACAATTCTCGACGGAGGTGGGCAAACTGGTGTGCCTGATGCGCCCCCTGTAGACGTTCACCTGGTTGCCGATGACGAGCCAGTGCATGGCGGCGAGGGACACGAGGCAGCCGGCCAGGGCGCCCCTGCGGCCCGCCCACGGCACCAGCATGCCCAGGACGAAGAGCCCGAGGAGCGGGCCCTCGACCACGCTGCGTATGCTCACGGAGATCTCGAAGATCGTGCCCAGGTGCTGGACCATGAAGGCCATGCCCATGCCCAGCAGACCGACGATCACGGCGGTTATCTGCGAGGCATCGAGGATTATTTAATTGTCATCGGTGTATACAAATACAAAGAGAAAACTAAATATATTGGCTTGCAGCTGAATAAATGAATATTTTTTATACGAATAAGAACTCAAAATAAAGCTCGTTAAAACTTATACTATTATTTTGATTTTAATCATAATTCTACTGTAACAACTTGCAAAAGTTTGACCAGAGGTGATCAGAGGATCGTGATCAGAGGAATCATCTTTAACTAAACTAATGCATACTTAGAGTACAACTGCAGCTGATATCTTAAAGACACGGGTCCATTAAAGAAAACGGACACACGTGTTTTATAATTGGTGATAAGAAAATATTCTAAATTTTCATGAGATTCCAGGACACGCATTCCTGACACTCTTTCTGTTAAATAAAATATGCGTTTTAGTATAGATAAGCAGTTGTTGTATCTAGATACGAATTGTAAATATATACATATAATCATTCAGAGATTATCGGCTTTCTTTACAATTAGTGTGTTTAGTTTATGGCTTTACAGTCGCCCAAATAGATCATTGAAGGGACTACGGAAGTTATCTGAGTATACTCTTGCTTAGTGTTTTTTAAGGAATTATTTTTTTGATAATTGTTCTATTGATAAAAGCTTACTACAATATCTTCAACTTTTGTTTATAAGCTTTAAAAGATTTCTACACGGAAAAGATTTATACGTATCTAGTTACTATTATTATTTTTAATGTAGTTATATTTTAATTAAATCTAAATTTTGAAATCATTCAGTAATGCAGTAGCTAAAGATTGCTGTATCATATTGTTTGTTAGTTTGGTTGCATTGTTATTTTAATTTTTGTTATTTTAGATGTTTATTTTTATTGCTTGGGCCATATTTATCGGCCTTAAGTTCGATCTGCGTCAGCGATTACATGGAAATAACCACTTGTGTATTCGTTGCCAAAAAATCGACCACACGGGGAATCGAACTCACAGCATTGAAGTTCAACGTGTATCATATTTTAATCTAAATTTCTATAAGTGTTACATGATATTTATTTCCTTAATTAATTATTATTTCTTTCCCAAATACAAAGCATTGATTTGAGAAACAACATTTTTTCGAGTTTTTAACGTATAAATATGTTACATAACTTTTTAAGTCCTAATATGATACTCTTAAAATCTGCCAATCCGTATATATGTAAGAGTGTGTGTATGCGTGTATGTATGGTGTGTATGTAAGTGTATATGTATTATGCGTATGTGTATGTGTGAGTATGTGAGTGTGTGAGTGTGTGTGTTGCAAATATGCTTACAGTAAACTAATTATAAAAGACAACATTAGGGGAGAACAGGATTAAGGGGACGCCGGATATCTCTGTCCTTATCTAATTGAGTTTTCATTCATAATTTTAAGAGAAATAATTTTTCTCAAAATATAATAGTTGTCCCCGCTTCGTTTTATAGTAATCTAAATATATGTCCAAGCTGGTTTCATATGATTGTTTTGCTTTCGAGAAAACTTTGACAAACTTAGTATGTAAAGGTTAATCTCCACGTAGTTGGCCCTCATATTGTGTCAAAGTCTTATCGAAAACAAAACAATCGTATGAACCCAGTTTGGACATATATTTAGTTTACTATAAAACGAAGCGGGGACAACTATTATTATTAAAAAAAAATGATTTCTCTTAAAATTATGAATGAAAACTCAATTAGACAAGGACAGAGATATTTAAACCGATCAGGTAGGTCACTCGAATAACTTAATTATAAGAAATATTAAGTGTATTGAATGGTGAAAATATTACTATTATATTCCATAAGCCCTTTCATAAGGTTTAAGAGAGGGACTACACCTTACAGTCATATCTTTTTATTTATAATAAATTTTCATGACATGATCACGTTCTCCCCTAATTATTATCAATTTTTAAATCAGCATTACGGACGCCCAACTATGGTATTTGAAGTGTTAGTGACAAGAAGAGTGTCATACATTTGGCAAAAGATATTTGATGAAGATTTGGGAGATGATGAGAAGGCCCTTATATTCCAGATATGTGCTATTTTACTTAGAATATACGTTTTTCTAGTGAAAAAAGGTACCTCTTTCTGTGTTATTAACTATACACGTATTAGCACTAGAGAAAAATGACCTAAATGATAATAAAAGTAGGCGAAAAGAGCTTTATTTTAAGTTTTGTTTAATTTAAAAATATTAATCTGGTGTAAAGTTATTAACAATTGAAAATTACGAATGAAAATGTACGAAAAATCAAGTATTTTCCGTCGTCATTTTTAATTATTAATAACTTACACCCGATTAATATTTTTAAATGAAACAAAGCTTAAAATAAAGCTCTTTTTGCCTACTTTTATTATCACTTGGGCGTAATTTTTTCTAGTGTGAATACATATATAGTTATTAACACAAGAGTAGATACCTTTGTTCACTAGTATAAGGTATATTATTAAGTAAGCAGTTCATACCTCGAATATAAGGGCCCATTCCCACAAACTACAGGTCCTAGGCTTCATTTTAGGTACTAGAAAACATCTTCCAAAGCGTCATGAAAATCGTTTCCCAAAGTTATAGCACTCTCCTTGTTAGCTGTAAATTAAGTAACTATGTTAGTTAATTAAAAGGCATAGTGCCAAAGCAGTTAATAGCGTGTTTTTACATAGTATTAATACCAATTAGCCTGCAGTAAGAGATTATTAAGTCTTTTATCAAGCATTAAATATATTTACTGATAATATTATTTTATAAGTACTTTTCCGTTTATATATTTAAAATTCCGTTTATATATACAAATTAAGTGTAAATCCAAATTATGTGTAAATAAATGCGAAAGGACTATTTTTATTTAACAGCTTAAGTATATGATTATCGAATTGACAAAAGAGTCATCAATCTCAAAATAGTTACCTCGCTAAATTAATCTTAAGTATTCGCGATTTGTCCATATGCCGTGGTTATATATAATATGTATTCTAAGATATTAAAAATAATTTCGAACATTGAATAATTATTTATGGTAAGGAATTTTCCAGTGTTTTGCTGAGGTTACCTATTGCGAGGTACATAAATCTTTCGTAATCCCACCTAACACGATAGTAAAATGCCGAAAAACGTTAAAAAAATGCGGTGACATCGGCAGAGAGTTGAGAGTAGGGGAGAACGGGGTATTTGCCGGTCACCTAAGCAAAATTGCTTGTTATTTCTACTTTTAAATCATTTTTTATAAACTTTAAATAATTATTATGTTAGTTCAAACTATTGACTTTACATATCCTTATTGGTCTAATATAAAAATGTAAGATATCGAAGCTATAAGACGAAATAAATAGAAGCATTTTGACTGGATTTACTCCACATCAATGGGTAATACCGGTCAGCCTTGGTACAATTCCGGTCACTATTAAAAAGTTACTTTTATAGGTAAAACATTTCCTCAAATCAATTATATGAACTTTCATATGATTAGTCGCATTATTATTCGCACTTACATAGTGAAATATGTAACACATAGCCACTGTTCAATCGAAAATACTTAAGCAAACTTGCCCTACCTGAGAGCGCAGCGGAACGTTTTCTTAGCCTCACTTTCGGGAGCGTTATATAAATAACATAATGATCGGTATTACCCCAATTCTGCTTAGTAATTTAAATTGAAATGACAAAAAAAACAATAGGTTTATACTCTTTTTTTTACTACTTCCTATTCTTAGATTGTTCAAATTAATAAAGTTGGATAAAATAACTGCATAAAGTAACAAATAATACGCATAAAAGCTTATTTTATAGACCAGATTTCTTATAAGAAATGTAGACCTAAACTTTAATTATGTATAATTCCTTAATAATACTGAATAGAAGGTTGTTTGAACACTAGATTAATTGCATTTTATGTTGAGTTTGATATACTATTCGAATTATTACCTAAAAATGTTTAGATTATTGAAAATATGAGTGACCAGAATTAGCCAGTGACCGGCATTACCCCGTTCTCCCCTAGGCACTATACAAGTTGATCACGGCGAAGAGACGCGCAATAGAACACATAGTCAACAAATTTCTAGATGTTTCTCATTTATTTGTTTTTGTGTATTACTCGAAACGCCAAAATTTAATAAAGAATCAAAAAATATGATTTTATTTTCTGTACTTCATCGTCACAGTAAATTTCGAACATAGCCGCAGTTTGTATAGCACATTAAACTACGTATGTGATTTACTAACGCAATCCCATTTCCCCGGCAAAAAGATAACGCACATTCGAGGCACGGAAGATAACAAAAGACAATAAATAATTAACGAAAAAGGAACAGTGTAAACGACTTGTGATAAATAAGCTATGCGCAAACGCACCTTCATGATGGTCGTTGCTCTAACTTCTTTGTTGGCGCTTTCGGGCAGCCACTGATCGATGAAATCATCGTAGATGGTGCCGGCAAGCGTGTTCAGAGCGGCGCTCATCGTGGAAAGCGCGCAGCTCACGAGACCGGCGAGAAAAACGCCAGGCAGACCGGAAAGATTACCGGCGATGTCCATAACGTAGTACGGGAGAATCTGGTCGCTGCGTTTCACGATCTTGAAAGAAGATTGATCACCCGAATCGTTAAATGTAATAAAAATTTATTAAATCTATAGATAAGTATGTATGATATGTTTATTTTATTGTCTTGATAGTAATGATACATTCTTTTATGTAAAATTGGTATTTAATTTGAAGCTTAACACATGAAAGAATAAAATAAAATACAAAGTTTAATCACCTTAGCTTTGAGAGGATCGCAGTCGTGGTACCATGCATACATAGTAAGTCCAGTCAATGCACAAACAACTTTCATAATTATCATTCCAATAGCCAACACCAATATAGATCTACAATATAAATAGAATTGTTATTATGTACTGCTGCTTCTTATATAATTAATTTGAAAGAAAATGTTTACTGTCATTTTTTGGCTATAATACGTTACTTTCTGACATTCCTTTCAGTTGAAATCGACAAGAACCTTTGTACGACATTTTGACCGACACCTAAGTGAGACAAAAACATTACTGTTTGACTTATAGTCATTCCCCAAAATGACTTTCTTATATAAAGACTCGGATCCATGCTGTAAATTATTTGGTTAATAGTTACAATTTTATTCTTATACTTTCTGATATTATCAATGTTTTTGTAGTTTGAACGTACTTAAATATTTCTGTGCGGTTTCCTTTGCTTGCGATGGATATAACTTCAGAAAAACCTCCAGAAACGTGAATTCCAATAAAGAAAACTGCAAGAAGTCCTCCCATTGTAAATACAAACTGTATCGTATCCGTCCATATAACTGCTTTAACTCCACCCTAAATTAATTTTTGTTTTGTTAATTACACTTTATGAAGACCCCAAAAATGAGCATCTATAAATAAGATACTGTCCATGTATTTTATGTAAAAATTTATATGCAAGGGTTTTTGGTATCGCTTCTTATAAATCTGCTATCCAAATTGCGAAAATCAAAATGGCTTATCCGAAATGACGCATCTATAAACTATCCCTTTGTTCTTATGTAAGTTTCACCTATTTCACACAAATAAGGATTATGTAAGTATGTTTGGAGTCACTGTATGCGAATCTATTGTCAAAATTACAAAATTCAAAATGGTTGATTCAAAATGGCGAATATAAATAAATCAAGAGTCGTTTTTGGATCTACCATTATAAATTTTGTTTATATATATAATTTTATCGAAACAAGATAATTTTATAATCATATGAACATAATGAATAGTATATAGATCCGTCATATTTGAAAATTGGGACAACGAATTCGCTAGCAACAACCCCCAAAAACCCTTGTATACAATTTTTTACTTAAAATGAATGCAAAATATTGAATTTATAAACAATTATATCGGTGAGGTCCTCCGATGATCCCACTTAGTACACGACGTAACAAAATCAGTCTTCGTAAAGCGAGAGTAGAGGAGTGTCTTTTGCAAAATTAAAACCAACATTATCGTAATGTAGCTTAATAATTACTATCGTTCACTTTCGGAAGGAACATATGTATATTGGCAAAGAAAACTACCACCGCGGGAGCGGTGGCGCTAGTGAAAATGTATACTATATACCATCATAATATGATGATCATAATAAGATGTATATAAATGTATACCATCCACCATGTTTGTTAGTTCAACAAGGGATACTATATCTATATATACTAAAACTGGCCGATGGGAGTATACAGTACCGGAGGGCGCATGTTAAATTTAATCTCCCAATACCGAATAAACTCCACCACTAATTTTGGTAGAATTTCCAAGTGAACGCAACAAATACGTTACAATGGGAGTATAAAGGTTAAAATCTTACGAGACTCGTATAAACGATGCAAATCGAGCAGAGCACAGGTGTGATGAGGTAGAGACTGTAGCCAGTGACTTGCGAGAAGGCTAACGCCGGCACGTAGATGACCAACGGTATGTACATGACGAGCGAGAGAATGTAGAGCAGGGAGGCGAGAGTCCGTATGCGCCGGCAGAATCGAATCTCCAGGTACTCGTAGGTGCTGAGCAGCTGGAGCTTGTAGAAGACGGGCAGAAAGATGTAGGTCACGATCAGGCCCGTGAAGATGATCGTGAAGACGATGAGGAAGTACGTGGAGCCGTGCTGGTACACCTCGGTCGGGACGCCCAAGAGCGTGATTCCGGAAACGTGCCTTAATTATGAAAAGGTTTATCGTTCAATTGTTTGCTAATAGTGCTGGCATAGGGGAGACCGGGGCAAAGTGAGCCTAAGGGTAACGCGAGTTTTCTCTATATTGCGTCATAAATAGAACATTTATATTAATTTCACTTATATATCAAAATAATTTAAGGAAACAATGATTTGTAAATACTTCATGGTACATATAATAGGTTATTTAGTAAAAAAAAATAACAATGAATTTTTGAGCCACTCAATATGATAATTTTGCATGTTTTGGTTGTTAGATAAAGAAGTGTTACGTATGCTATTTTATTATAGAAATTTTTTGTTTTATACTTAGTACACTAAAATTTCAATAGATATTATTTTAATATTTTAATACAATACCACAATACATAAATCTCTTAAAAAACATTCTTACGTTGCACGTGCATTCGGGGCAAACTGACCGGGGTAAAGCGAGCTTATTTAAGCAATGTAAAAAATAAAGTGTAACCTCAAATTGGCTCTACGGTTATGTCTGATAAATACATTTTGTAAAGCTTTAAACTTATATGTCTGTTAACAAATTGATTAAGTTACGCTTAAAAGTTAAATCAAACTTATTAAATTATCGTAATTTAAACTTTTATCTGCATAAATATTGAAGCTCACTTCGCGCCGTGCAAAGGCTCACATTACCACAAGCTCGTGACAAAGTGTGCATTCTCATTATATTTCTTGTAAGCGAATTTTAAAATACTTTCAATTACTTTGCAGTCTTGGTGCTTGAAATTTATATTAAATAAAGTCTATATTACCTTTTTAATATATTTCGAATTATTGATAGTTGAAATATATTTATATAATCGTGCTCAAACTTTTTTAGGCTCACTTTGACCCGGTCTCTCCTATAAGGCTTTTTGTTTATGAAAATAATAGCAGCACCCGTCGCGATGATGCCCATGATTTTAAAAAATAAAGTAGAATATTAAGACTGTCTTTTCGTAAATCGCAATTTATTCGTGTCTCCGTCATGAAGTAACATTTTGCCGCTTTTAACTAATTCAGGGTTGTAAGTTTAGAAAAACTTACCACTTAGGAAAAAATTGTAAAATAAGTTTAAAGAAATAAACATGAATAACTCTTCTAAAAGAAAATTAAGTCACAAATAATGAATTTTTTCAATAAATTCGAGTTGGAAAAATTCTGAAAAATACTTTACTTCCAATAATGAACGATTTTCTAAGTGATTTATGCATTTTTGAAGAGAGCAAAGGTCTCCCGCCGTGCGACGTGCGACTCGCTTAACACCGACACCCTCTATATGTTCCAATGACCACACCCTGTATATGACCTAATTAATGATATCCTGTATTTGTTCTAATTACCGACATCTCGCATATGTTTCAATTATTGACACCCTTTATGTTCTAATTATTGACGCTATGTGCATGTCCTTATTACCGATAACCTTTATTTCCCAATTACCGACACTGTGTATGTCTTTAATATCGACACCCTGTAAAATGTTTTTAAATTTAAAAAAAATTTGTTTAAACTAGAAAAGCGGCAATAATAAAAAATATAGAGCAATATATAATTTTTTTCCTCGTGGTAAATTATAAACGCTTCATCCTCCTTAAGATAAGTGACGCGTCGCTTATCTGTTTATGTTGTACGAGTGTCCCAAACTTACTAGGGCCGAAAAATGAAACCTAGTGCCTGTAGTTGTATCGTGTGAGCCTCTGCATAGTAGATACAGCATATTTTATTAACATTATTAATATATCTATATATATTCAAGATTGTTAACACGGGGAATATGGGCAATGCCAACGTTTTGAGCTGTATTTCATATTCTAGAACCTATTAGATCAATCTGCCGTTTCGTTACTGGGTTTCGTTTTAAAGCACCAGAAAACTATTTTCATTAGTTTCAGCAAAATTCGTTTTCCGAAAGTCTGACACTTTCCTTATTAGTGCCAAGTAACGATGAATTTGAATTTAATATAGAAAATCGAATAATTTATTGTACGAACTAAAGGTATATTCTTATAATGAAGTTAGACAGCTGAAATCGCAGCTACTGTACATAAATGGAAAGTATCCCTGTTATCTCCTCTGGTATCTCCTGTCCCAAACTGGGCAATTCTTTCCTATTCCTAATCAATATTAAGTCGAAACTGCATGCGTTCCAATAAACGCTTTGTGTTAGCAATTGTTTCTATACTAATTGTTTATATTTTTGCGTATCAGCCTGTAAACTATAAATATTATACAATAAGTAGGTAAATTAATATAATTTTATAGTTGATCTGGTAGCCACTAATGTGATGAATAACATATTAACATTTTGAACTGTTAGGACAAGTATTTTTTTGATGTCTCGCCTCTTGACTCTAGCTTTATTTAAACTATTAAATATTGACCTGTAACTTTAGAAATGTATTATTCTTCATATGAATAACTAATGATTTAGATAATATTGCAAATGTCGACTTTTGCTTCCTCATAGAGGAAGTTTTGTGATGGTAAAAAAAGGTTGGCTAAAAACATGTTAGAAATATTTTTTTGAGACATTTGGAGTCAAAATACACTATTTTTAGAAACAGTCTGTATGGATGTGCGTGCGTGCGTACGTGCGTGCGTGCATGTGTGTGTGTGTATGTATGTGTGCGTGCGTAAGTGCATGCGTGTGTGTGTATGTATGTGTGTGTGTGTGTGTGTGTGTGTGTATGTATGTGTATGTATGTGTATGTATGTATGTGTGTGTGTGAGTGTGAGTGTGTGCGCGTGTGTGTGTGGACGGATGTGAATGAATATTAAATATCTCTCTGAACATTCACGGTCAAAATTAATTTTCCAGGGCTCGATGATTTTGTTTTTTTTTTAAAGGAAGGGGGATATAAAAAAATATTTGTTGTTTTTCGATGTTTTTTTGTCTTTTTATCGGTTTTTCGATTTTTGAGTTTAGTTTTTCGGGTATTTTGGTAGGTTTGAAATAATATCATCGATTCATTTTATATAAATTTGAAAGAGCAAAAATTACCTATTTATCCCGACCCGAAATTATAAATAAGCTACTTTCCACTTTCTGTTATACAAGAAAACGTCGGGTTCTGTTTAAACGGTGAATCTGGGAAATATAACATGGAAAATTTTGGAAAAAATTTGATGTTATTAGGAATATGGATAAGATTAATTTGTAAAACTTTAAAGCCTTTATCCTTTCCATTTTTCGAGAAAAAAATAATTTAGTAAAATTTTGGCGAAGGATAACTTATCATTATTCCTTCTCAAATTTTCTATAAAGGTAGCAGTTTACTATCTCTTGAGATTGTTAGAAGCCTAGATTATAACGAACTTTACAATCAGAGTTATTTGAGGTTATGTTTTATTAATCTTTTTTTTATCGTTTATATCTCGAGAACGGCACGGTAATTTTTTGCAAACCAGGGCTCATTTTTTCGTTTATTAATGAAGATTCTGAATTGCAAAGAAATTTTCAGATTCTTCGATCTATTCTTGCTTTACAATGATTTCTTTATTTTACAATATTTTACGATATTCTGAAATCGATAAGGTAAATTATTTTTTTCAACTCAGGCATGAAATAGGCCTTTTTTCATGCCTTAAAGTAGCGTAGAAAATCGTGCATTTCGAGCGTGTTTGTAAAAAGTGTGAAAAAATATTCATTTAGCGGGGAAAAATAATTTTTGTTCATTCCATAATTCTAAAAAATGTAGGAAATAAGCTCAGGACCCATTTTTTCAGGTAAAAACATATATATTTCATTTTATGTATTATTTATTAGCACACATTTTTTGAGAATCTTATTTAAAAAGAGATTATATAGCAATATAAAATTAATTTATTAGAACAAAAAATTTTATATTCGAACAATTAATTTAGTTTGAGGAAGCTAAGTGCCAATGAATTGGCAGCGGTTTTTTAAACCAAGATAGAGAATATTTTCTTAAACCTCTAGCACGCGCATTTTTGCGGCACCACACTTTTATCAATTGGCTTTTCCTATAGGGGAAAAATTTATTTTTCATATAGACTTTTATGTATTCTTCAGAAATGTTATTTAGCTTTAAAAAACAATACAAAAATTGTTAAAAAAAAATTATTTAACAAATTAATAAAAATAAAACTATCAGTAAAGTCGAATAGACATTAACAAACTAATGTTTGTCATTGAAAAACAAATTAATGCAATCATCTTTCGTATTTTAGTTCTGTTAATACTTCTTGCGAACATCATTTATCGGAATTTGGCACCTCAGAGACACCCATGCGTGTGTCCGCGTAGGACCGAAAAGTGCGCCTATATATCCATATGTAATATTGGAACTTTATAAAAGTTGAGTGCAAGAATAATACTAACCCTGCTAACATGCTCAAAGCTACAGGGATGTATCCCATGGTTTTGCCTCCGAAAAGATATTCATTTGTGCTGTTCTGCTTACTGAAGAATCCAAAGTAAAGCCCGATGGCGAGACTTAATGCCATCAAGCTTCCGAACAAAAAGTAATCTATTGCACCCAATGTTAGTTCTCGAAACTCCAACATTGGCCTCAGTGTCACATTTTCAGCCATTTTTATTTATGAAGTACAACTAAATAAATAAATAATAATTTTTTTTTAAATTCGTAAATAAAATTGTATTCAATATTCTAGAGAGACGAATATAGAGATTATTGCGCGAACCCATGTGCAGAGAGCTGAGATAGAACTGATAGCTATAATTGAGTTCAGATAAGATCTTACCGCCAAAGCTTGAAGCCGTAGTTCAGTTTCAGGGATATTAGGTAAAATTTACAACACAGAGACAAGAAATTTTGTTTGCTCAAGAGAGTTTTTTTTTAATTCATTGAAGTACACGCCAAAGGCGTGAGACATACAAAAAAGATATCAAAGGCTTAAATTAGACAGTTGTGTGTACAGACCGTCTGCGCGCGACTTAAAAGTACAAATCATTATTTACAAACTATGGTACATAATTGTTACTATTCTAATTTGGATGTTGGTAGGCATTACGCTGTACAGTGTTTTTATTTGTTTTACAGAAATATCTATTTTCAGACTCATTATAACGACAAATATTAAAATTATAAAGTTTATTGTTAACTAATATTATATGGAATGTAGTGGAATATATTCTGTTATTCTAAGAAAAACAAATACAATAGTTCATAAAATCATATGAATATCATATGTTGTAATCTTTCTGTTTTGTGTTTTTTATATTACCTATTTTTATTCTAATGAAATTTATTTTCGTAAATAAAGCGTTTCTGACATCGCAGAAACGTTTCCACCGCGACTTCATCCAAATTAAAATAATAATCAACAACTTAAAAACTAAGCGGACTTACACATAAAATTCTTACATCTAAACGTACTTATATATATCTTACAGTATGCATAGCGTGGCGCAAGCATTGCTCGCGCGGCGGCTAACATTAATGTTATTCACTGGAGTGCGCATCCCATGACGGAGCCATCGGGCGGCTCTTTCGTCTCCTTAATCCTAAGCTAAAGCACTAATCTTATTCTAAGCATCATTCTAAAGTTCTATACTATTTCTTACGCGTGTACCTAACTCTATACGTATATGTATGTAAAGGGTCACTGAACGATCGCGGACCCGATCGATTTTGATCTACCTCTCTCTCGTTGTGTAAAGTATAAACTGCTCTCGCTCGCTCTCTTGAGGCGACGTAATTTTCGGTATTTACAAGCGCGCGCGCGCGCTCAAGAGTCGTCGGCGTCGAGAGCGCGGATCAAAGTCGATGCGGCGGCGCCCGCTTAGTTCTCCTTTTTTTTTTTACATCGTTTTCTCTCCCTCTCTCCTCGTCGCTTAAGCCTAAAAGATCACTGGTTGGCGTTCGTCCCTGATTCGAGTCTGGTTTTAAAAACTAGTTCTAATCTACGGTCTAGGCCACTATGCTACTACTGAGCTGCTGCTGTCGCTGCTGCTGCTGACGGCTATTTACATATTTACAGGATCCGATAGAGGGAATATATTATTTATACGGGGATTTATCGCGAGTCGCTCGGCGAGATAGTGTAAGTTCCAGTTTTTGTTTTTTTTTTCTACAAAGTGAAATTGTTTACTGCGTGAAAGTGCCTCGTCGGCGCTAATTAATGAATTTATTTTCACGGCGGCGTTTTTGATTCGGTGGCGCTCTCGCTCTTTGAAGTCGGCGCGCGATGCCGTTGACAAAGAACGGTGTTAAATTCAATTTGTTGATGTCAGATTTAGAGGAGATAAGTAGAAGACTTTGCGGAATAGATCAACCGATTGTGGATTATTAATTGAAAAAAGGTGTGTATAAAATAGTTATGCTATTAGATTTCTAAAACCGTTTCCAAAGTTAATGATAAAATAAGTGAAATATATTATTAAATTTATTCTTTTTTGTCTTTTATTTTTAATTTATTTTTAAATATAACGAATAATAAAAACAAAAAGCTTTTTAAAGAAATTTGACTGAAAACAATACGTTTAATTAAGTTTTATATGTGGAATAAATTTGTTAACATTCGCATTGTAAAAAACACTATTCAAAGTAACAGTGTTGCTATTCACACAATACACAATGATTTTCTTTTCCATTTTCCTATCGATTAACTCAATGATCATTGAAAATTGTCGTTCATAAAGTACATGATTAGTTTTTGAATGTGGTGCACTTAGAACGCATGTAACGAGCGAGAAAATCTAGTTTTTATCATATACCGACAACATTCATACACGCAATCAAAGTATGCGATGATGTAATAAATCAAAATTTGTTTCGCGCTCAATGTAAGATATAGAACTACAAAATAATAATTAATATAAATTTGTTACAAAAGTAGCATCAGACCGTTACGACACCAGTCCCTGATCAAAACCCAAATCCTAATTAGTAAAAATTGTTGTCTTTGAATTATAATTACAAAATTTAAACCGAAACATTAAGAAATATCAATAAACTAGTTGAAATGTATATTTGTAGTTTAAAAATATCTAGTATGAATTACTGTAATAAAAATAAATATTGATCACAAATTGAGCTTAGCCGATGAAAAATCGGTGTCGCGCTGTTAAAAGATAAACATGAATTACAAATCACAAAAGAACGTAATTTTTCACTTATTACAGTACCGCACCGAGGCACCTCACAAATCACACTCACTGTCCTTCCACTTACATTCTTCACTCACTCATTAAAACAAGCACAATGTCCCACCACAGTCCCACTCATCGCGCGTACATCGCTCCAAGCCACGCGACCACCAGCTGTCCCACGATCATCGTCCCGATCCCAAGCATCGTCTCGCTTCCTCCCCTCGCCGAGTTGAACAGAATGCCGAACCTCAGTCCGACGCTCCTCCTCAGGTGCGACCTGAGCAGTGGATTCTTCATGCTCGTCGGTCCGCACTGCAGCAGCGGCGCCTCCCAGAGGCTCCTGTCCCTCGCCCCCAGCAGCAGGGTATACTGTCCGTACCAGTCGACGCTGATGCGCGCCCTGAGGCCGAGGGTCGAGGGCGCGTCGAGCGAGTGGGGCACGCAGCTGCGGGGCCAGCTCGAGAGCCGCGAGTTCTTGGGCATGCCGGTGCTCTCGTGGAGGGCGGCGCCGCAGCGCTTGGCCAGGCCGACGTCGCCCGCGATCAGCAGGCTCTCGGCCACGTGGAGATCGAGCTCGGTGGTGCCGGTCGGGGTAGGCGACTGGAGTGGCTTGCGAGTCGTGGTGCTGGCGTCCTCGCGCCGCTGGTTGCCGCGCAGCATGGCGGCGAAGGACTCGGCCATCGAGGGCTGGGCCGCGCTCTGGAGCAGCTGCCGGTAGTAGTCGACCTCGTCGAGGCTGCGCCTGGGCCTCGAGGCCATGGAGTTGTCGTCGATCTCCGCGATGCTGTTGGTCTTCTTGGCGTCTGTTTCTTTTTGAGGGTTCTCGGGCTTCTCGGAGGTGGCGCTGGTGCCGATCGCCTCGCTGATCTCGTCGGAGGTCGGCAGCATGTGGTGCCGCTGGATCTTGGCCGGGGCGTAGATGTCGAACAGGTCCTTGGCCAGCTCGGGCGTCATCCACTCGGCGAGCTCTTTCTTCTTCCTGGGCAGCATCGCGTCCAGCAGCTTCTGCTTCGTGGGGGACTTCTTGGGATTTGCCGGCTGCGCGAGCTCCTCGGTCTGACGCTTGGCCCTGGACAGTACCTCCTGCTCGATCAGCAGGTCCTCGTCGTCGTCGATCGAGTTGACGTCGTGGCGACGATGGCGACGGGCGCGCTGAGCGTAGCTACCGGCCGCCGTGATGCCGTAGAGGAAGTTGCTGCAGCGCGGCTCGCTGAAGTAGTCCCAGCGACCGGTCCAGAGCTTGTCGCCCGCGTAGACGCGCAGCTGGCGGCGTAGCCACACGCCGCCAGGGTGGCTCTCGCAGGAGGGACTGATCCAGGAACCGCCCAGGAGAGCGGGCAGAGCGACGACCTCGTGGAGCAGGGGCGGGCTGTTCTCCGTGCCTCGGGATATCGCGCCGCATATTGGACAGTTGTGAATCTGCAAAATCAAAAGATTTTGTTTTTGTTTAGCGATTTTTTTAATGGTGTTTTGGTTGTTTTATGCGTTATAGAGTTGAAAATTATTATGAATTTTAAGAAAAAGCATTAATAGCGAAATATTATAATCATTATATTTGTTGTGTCATTGATTAAAATCAACATTTACATATGTAATTAATTTTTAATAATAGAGAAAAGTAACCATGGTTTACATAAAAAACAATAATTAATAATGACGGAATAAAACTGCTCAAAGATTGATGAACTGTCTTAGCATAGTGACCTATTGTTACTTCATTTCAAGATCAGTATCAGTTTTGGAATTCTTAGATGAATATTTTAAAGCATATGGACGGATGAATTGATAAAATCTGAAAGTTCATGAGTCACATTCATTTCTGTAGGACTTTATCCCCTTGGTTGAATCAAGGATTGATCGACTTTAAGCTAAAAGGAACTCTTAAAGAATTTTAATCCAACAAATATCTTTTTCTACACATAAATATTTAGAAAAAAAATTGTGTTTATAATAATAAAAATATATAAGCTATAAATTTTCCTTGACGTTCGAAAAAAGTTAATAAATGCATCTCAGGCAGTTCAGTCTATTCGCCAGCTCCTGTTACGGAAAAGCCCAGCTGTGAAGGCCACCGTAAAAATACATAAGACTGCATAATACCGTAACGTTACAATCTCGTGCTGAGAGTTTCCTGTTACTGCAGAAAAAAAACACTGGACCTTTTTCTTGACGAAAGAAAATTCCGTGTAAAAAATGAACATATGGACTGAAACTAAACAAGAGCTTTTCGGAAGCCCCGCAGTGAGACGTCGTCGGTCGTCACGCCACGTTTTTCGACAGGATCGCGCCATATGGGGCTTTTCCGCATTAGCGGAAACCGGCAGACGTGCACTAATATTATCACAAGCCATCGAACTAATCTCTATGTAGTTTTACGATTTACTCCATAATGAAGTGAAGGAAAAAAAGCTTATTTATGGATATTCTGTAGTATTTATTTTGTCGTTATCTTTATACTTTTCTTATTTCAAAAATATTTTAAAAATTAAGATATTCTGAATAATAATATACTCTATAATTTATAATTTTTTTACATCCTTAGATATTATATTAGGTATTATTTCATTAAACATTGACATAATATTTTATTTTTTAGTAATGCATTGAAATACTATGCATAAAAATAAATAAAAAGATACTCGTACAGGCCAAAGGGTATATTAGTGACATTTTAGAAAAAATTCAGTGCTAAATCCGAGGGTAAATCTTACCAAATTATTTAATTAAATTTGTTTAGTTCCGTGTGACAATACTTAATATTTTCCAAACTTGCTGTAGACAGATTTTTCTTAAATTAGAAAAACTCTACTTATTCCCCTCCTTTCCTACTACTCTACTCTACATTTAAAAATAGTAAAAAGTCACTATATCGTCACTATTAGTCATAACTATTATACATCATCAAATCGGTAATTATTATCGGTATACTATACATATAAAATAGCGACATTTCCCTATTTCAACTTTAGAAAACTATCGCCTCAACTGAAACCTCAAAAACCATATAAAACTAAACTCACGGTATCCGTCCTCAGCAGAGCCGTGGGCTGCAGCGAGGTCGGCCTGTGCGACCTCTTGGACGTCTGATCGGGCGGCAAACTGCCCATAAACAGCTCGACTCGCGGTCTGTCGCTCGCTCCGAATCCCGCCGATCTGAACCCTGTCGGCCGTCGCTGCACCCTCAGGAGTCTCAGCTCGTCGAAGTCGATCCCCAAAGGCGACAGACAATCCACGCTCTTGCTACTGCCACCCGCGTTCTGACGCTGCTGCTGCTGCTGTTGGTGCTGCTGCTGCTGCTGTGGCTGCTGCTGCTGCTGGTGGTGATGATGGCCCGAGGTGCCGAAGACGCCCTGGTGGCCTTGGAGGGAATTGTACTGCCTGGAGGGCTGCTGCTGCCAGGCGAGGGGCCCCGTGCGCTCGGGAGCGCGCTCGTAAATCAGCTGGGCGAGGTAGGGCCGCCAGCGCGGCTGAGGCCCGCACGACACGTTCACGCGGTGGCCCAATTTGTGCGCTACCTGTGTTTGCGAGAGGAGAGGGACAGAGAGAGAGAGAGAAGGTGAGTTTGAGGTGGATTAAGTTTGGAGATTGTATGCGCGGGATTGGCCTGGTTTTGAGTGCTCGTTGTGCATTGGGTGTTTGATGTTACGTATAGAGTGAATTTTGCTGATAAAAATTATGATATTGAACTTGCACATTTCTGACTGATCCACGACAAAAATTTACTTGATGCAATTTCAATCAGGATTCATTACTGGCCAAAGTTAAAGGGCAGCGATGCTTGTGGGCGTAGTGCGTTTCATGCACATAAGAATTGTACACATTTTAATTGTGCAGAATTTGGCATTGGTCAAATATATCTATATAAAATTTGACCAATAATAAAGTGTTCACAATTAAAATGTGATACAATTCTTATGTGCATGAAACGCACTATGCCTGCTTGTGTATTAATTTATGCATTACTATTCATCATAATTTTTACCTTATAGTAGTGTAAATTTTGATGTGAATTAAGGCAATTTATAACGTGTAATACGATCATTTTTATCAGAACATTTGTTCCGTGAAAGAAAATTACAATTTGTACATGGATGATACGAACGAAACTATAATTTTTAAGAATAAAAAAAATTTAATGAAGCTATATAGCTTTTGTAAAGTTGGAGCTACTTTCTTTTGGGTAGTGTATAAAATTCTAATCACCTCAACCGGAGTTTATTTATAATAGTGCTATAATGGTAGAATATATTGCATATTAAGCAATATTTATGGAAATTCGAAATTGATATTGGAAGGTCTTTCAAGTCAGAAATTATTGGTGTAATAGAATATTTTAATTAAGTGTACAAGAAAATATATTGCCATGCAAATTGTCCATACGTTAAAAGTAATAGTAAAAATTACATTATAATATAAGTTTTTCTTTATAATTTATTTAAAATAATATGTGAGTATTACAATTCTTATTGAAACCGGCGCTAGACAATATCGTTTGTCGAAAAGATGAAATCACATTAGCACGATCATCAGGTGGGAATTTTTATTTTATTAGGCCATAAACGAGAAGTTTTTGCTAGCAGTGCTATAAACTAAAAATCTTCAAATCTGAAAGTTTTATAGTGTCCACGTAGAATATTTATGTTTTTATAGCCGTCATATATCTTTTAGAAACAAGAAGTTCGCGGACTCGGTTACAACACGTAATATCCATTTCCAAATTTTGACAAAAAATGTAATTTATATCTCGTGCGTTTGAATACTTTTATACACCATTTGTTTCGATCCCAGTCGTTTATAAATAGAGTCTTACAAAGTGAAAAATAATCTAACGCGACATAAAGTTTGCAAACAAACGGCAAGCACCGCTTAATACATTATATATCTTTGCGCAACGCTTAAAAAGAAATAACGCACAAACCGCACCCGCGCACAAACAAACATCATATAAAAAAGCGAGCGGAGAATTTTGCGAAATCACGAAGTCGCTTATCGCCACGTGTATTCACCCGAGCGTCGCGCCGGCAAGATTATAATGTATATATACCCTTATACAGTTGCGAGTGATCTCACCTGTCTATTGAGCGGCGAGACGTGCACGGTATCCAGCTGATAGCGCGCCTCGGTGGCGCCGGGCGTCACCAGCGAGTTGCCGAGGATTTTGATGGCGCCGCGGGCCGTCACCGAGTGCGTCGCGATGCTGCACGACTCCTCCGCGTAGTAGTGGCGCATCAGGAGGAAGGTGCCGTTCTCGAAGAACGTGTACTTGCGAATAAGGAACTCCGGCCCGGCTCGGATCTCGCATCTGCAATGAGAAAAATAGGTGCACAATTTAGTCTATGTGGTTGTTATTGGTTAGACGCATAGTTGATCTTGTGCATGAGCAAGATTTTTGGTCACTTTTAGTGAGTCACTGTAGACAAATGATGAGCTATTGGCTATAGCTACTAAACAATTTAGTAAAATATTATTTATTTGTGGTTGTATAGGGGAGAGTACACCAGTGTGAACACCCATAGGTATTTAGCTGTAATTTTTTAGTACCAAGGTGAAAATGAAATTTTCAACATGGAATTGGTTGTATGAATGAACTTTTTTGACGTAGTATTTCAGTTTCATTTCAAATGCTTTTAATGCGGAAACGACTAGTTTTGCAGTAACTTAATAATTTTCAAGATAAAATATTTTCAAATAATTTAAACTTAATACAAGATTTAAGTCTTTAACTTTTAATTCTTAAATTTCATACTTAGTTTAATTAAAAAACAGTAAATAATACTTGTTCTAACCGATTTTTCACTAGAAAATATACCTTTTTAATAACATGTATTTCTTATTCCCAGCGAAGTTGTATATAATATATTTTCGATTACTTAAGTGATTTTTACAGAGCCAGATTTATGATCACTTTTAGTAAAATCTTTAATAGGATTCGGTGTTTTTAATCCATAGAAACATATTGAAAACTAATATTTCCCCCCATATTATTAATCGCCACCATTTCTCAAAATCTCCTTTATACTTCCGAACACAAAATACCTTCCACTTCAATTAATTCACGCTTACCGAACCACTGACAAAAAAAAACCGTACAAAATCGTGCCCGCTTATGCATCGAGCCTGCACCGACGATGATAAAACATCCTCGCGTCATTGATTTCCACGCTAATCCGCGCGTGTGCGTCCCAAAAAAAAAGCGTCCAAAGAAACAAAGTTACGCGCTCGCGATCACAAAGAAATCCAGAAAAGAAAAACGTTCCTCCAGTCGCACTGCATAACAATCCTCCAAGGAGAAAAAAAAATCATCGATCATGCAGCACGCAGCAGAGCAAGCAGTGCGTCTCCTCCTCCCCCGAGAGACATTCGAAGCTCGAGCATCGCTGCGGAGACGCGCCGTCGTCGAGAAAGGCGACACTCGGGTGAAAAACAGATACACATTTTTCTCCTGCCGCCGCCTCCCAAAACGATGCGAGAGATGCGGCGGCCGAAGATTAAAAGACGACGACGACGACTACGTCGGGCAGGTCCGCAATACAAGTCGTCGCCCCGAGGGGCCCCCGAGTACGGAGAAGAGCCAGACGGACACGAATGAAATAGAACGCACTGTGTGGAGTGCGGCACGCGGTCGCATCCTCACGCGACGAGAAGAAGCATCACACGCTTTTCCGGGAAAGCGAGAGAGAGAGAGAGAGAGAGAGAGAGAGAGAGAGAGAGAGAGAGAGAGAGAGAGAGAGAGAGAGAGAGAGAGAGAGAGAGAGAGAGAGAGAGTGGAGAGGGGTTTACTCGTGCTTACAGGCGAGATCTGGGCTTGGCGTACTGTAGTGTACGAAGTTTTAGAGAGAGAGAAGTAGAGTGCATTCGCGCGCTCTCGCTCTTTCTGGCTGCGTCAAAGAGCGCATTGTGTGTCTGGTGTGTCCCTCGTCTCTCTTCCTCACGGTTTTCTCCGATGCTCTGTCTCATGTCTACCTGCTAGTACGCGAGAGACAGAGATGGAAGAATAGCGAGAGAGAGAGAGAGAGAGAGCGAAGGATGAGGGAAAAGGAAAAAGGACGCGACGTCCTTCTCTTTTTATACCTGAACCAGCTGAAACGCTCGCTTCATTCAAAGCCCTTGGATATATAGGTATATGAGGCCTATAGAGTCGAATCTCACTCTCAGTATGTAGCTTGTTTTCTCTAAATCGCTGCAAGAGAAGAGGAGGCGAACGAAGATAGAGACAGAGAGAGAAAGGATAACTGTGGTTCGTGTTTTTCTGAGTTTTCGAAAGTTTGTTCGTTTTCTTTTAAATCTGTACAGAAAATGAAACAGAAGCTTTTAATTAATTCATCAATCTAGGAAAAAAAATATTAAATTGTGGGATACATAAGATATACATTTTACATTAATCAACAAAACAATAATAGAAGTTTATAAACTTCGTTAACTGGTCAGTGCCACAATTATTTAAATTGCATTAATACTAAAAATTGTAATGTAGGATTTTTTACTTAAACACATTCTACTTTGATAAAAAAAATTATCGCTAAGTGAAAATAAAAATATTCCTATCACTTTAAACCCTTAGCAATGGGTACAAATACGGAAGATATTTTTATAAAATCACAAAACACGTATTCATATATTTATAACTTCAAAGCGCGCCGAATTTTATTTTTAAAAATGGTGTAGAGCTTCATAACGAGATAAATAACGCGAGAGAGAACCCGAGAGAAAGAGCGAGAAGCGTTTATCTCACAATAGACGAAGAAAATATATGATATACGTATATGAAATACAAAGAAGAGCGAGAAAGAGAGTGCGCGCGCTATGGTCCATTTATCTCGCCGCGTGATTTTCCAAAGTACCGAACGAGCTGAGCAAAAGAGAGACCGAGGAAGCTCGCGCATCATTGTACAACGGTATACTAATAAATCGACAGCGCAGATGCGAGAAATAGAGAGAAAAAGACCTCGATCATAATACCTCTATACACTTTATATATCGCATGTCCCTATATAATCCTCTTCTCTGCTCTCGCGCATTCACACGCGGGCCATTCAATTATCGTCCTTCTCGCACTCTCCTTTCCTTCCTTCTCTTCTGTATACGCGCTCTCTCCATACACGTGCATTATTTTACACACAAACGACGCGCGGACGACTCACTCGTCGTCCCTAAAACGCATCGGCGCATATACAGCTGCAGTGCTTCTGTTCGTTTTGTTTTTTCTTCAACGGGTCCCCCCCCATCGAGCTCGCTAAATGACGCACACACGCACGATTCGAAGGCGACGACGCGACGCGGCGCGAATGGAAATGTCGCGCTTTTAATATTAAATTGTTTTCCAACGATTGGCGCGACGCGACGGCGCGCGGGACGACGACGACGACGACGCGCGTCAACTGATAATGATGCGACGATCGGAGCGCGTGGAGTGGTATACGAGTGTCACGCACGCGAATGGTGTATTTAAATCCGAGTGCGCATGGCGAGGACTTTTTTGGGATGGAACGTTCTTTTTTTATAGGGCGATAAACGCCGAGAGTTGGGTAGTTATACGTGTATAGCGGGAAAGTTTAGTGCTGGTATGAAGAATCGGAGAATATATTTTATGATCGGTCTGAATCTTTTATAAATTGATGTATGTTTGATAATACAGATTTTCTTAAGTAAAATTAATTTTTTGGACATGATTTCCTTCTAATTGGTAAGGAGGAAGAATATTGATGATTTTGTTGAATAAGTTCAACGTTTGAAGGAGATTAAAAGTAATACGGGGAAAAATAGATTTAAAGAATTTTTAATTTCTGTTTTTTATTTATTATTTTGTATTTTTATATATTGGAATAAATAATATAATCTTACTGTATTATTTTAATAATTAAATAATTCATTTTTGCAATAAAAGTCTTTAAAAAGATAAATCTATAGAAACTATTACTGCAGGCAGTTACACATCGTATTTGAAATTTATCTCAATGTGACCAGGAACCGAAAGCTTAATATTTATTCGCGCATGACACTTACAAATTGAAATTTACTTCCATGCCTTGTATTAAATGACGGTTTTATTAATGCACTCAATCTCGTGCACAAAAAGGTAAAAGATCCAGTAACGTCTAATTTAAACTCTTGCAAAAATCACTTCCAATTACATAGGTGTCAATAACATCTCGCCAATTCATTTGAGTGGAATGCCATGTCCTATCTATTGAACGTTTATTCGTTACGCAGTAGCGGCGAATTTTTACAAAAAGTAAAATAAAGTACTTAGAAGAATTTTCATTCGTTAGCCAAATCGCAGTTTATTTGATGTGATTCTCATTCTGAGAAAAACATTTAAAAGTTTTCTCGTAATACAACTAGCGAACAAGCTTGCTAAATCTTTAGATCTTTAGATGTTATTTTATATATGTTATCAATGCAAGCGTCACGGAAGAGACAGGATTTCTTCCTTATTTTTTAAATTAAGTATTACGTAAAATTGTAAATAAAAGTGAATGCATTTTTTAAAATGAATATTTATCGAACAGGAATGCTTTTAAATACATATTTTCAAACTGGAATATAAATGCCATATGAAATCACGTGACTGCAAAATTTAAGACCAATCATGCAGTTAATGTAAACTATAAATAAATATACTCTGATTGGAAAACATTTGTAAATAAAGTTACGCAATAGATAATAAAAGAATATTATAAATCTTTTGCTGTATCTGTAACATGAATCTGTGATATAAATGTACAATAATTAAAACTCCAACAAACCGATTTCTTTAAATACCGATGAAAAATAATGCATGTTGCTTCAATCATCTTTAATTTAACAAGCCAATCTAAATGATTGATCTTCGATGTTATCAATTTTCAATTAATATTTATACATTACATAAGCATGTAATCGCCAAAAACTGTCATGTGAGTACATTAAGACGGCCTTACAACAGCTACAGTACCAAAAGCATTTGCCGTCCTTGAATTACCATGTCTCTTTCCAATTATATTGTCAAATAAAACAAACTCCACGTGCACAACCATTCCATCCAAAAACTAAAAGCCTCGACGGCACAAAAATCCACTACTCACTCTTGCGATATCCAAACGGCGTGGAGCCTCGAGGCGGACTCGTCGACGACGGTCGCCCGGTCCTCGCTGATGATCTCCCGGACGGCCATGTCGCACTGGTCCTCGCTGGGCTCGCCAGCGTCCCACAGCGCCTCGGCCGCGCCACCTCCTCGACTCGTCATGCAGCCTGCAACAGCGACAAAAGGCCCCGAACGTCAAATAAAAGAAAGAAGAAAAATGAGAAACAGAAACGTATATAAATTATATATGCCCGTACGTTTTTCTAGATAATATCCTGGATGCATCTAGAGCTTTGGTTATGTGGTGCACGATAAAATAAAGGATCAGAATGCATAATCGCGGGAGCAGCTCGCGCCGGGAGGCTTTGGGCCTCATTTCGAGATCCCAAGTGTGGCTATTGTACGTGTATGTGTATAAGATGGATAGTGACAAAAAGTGGAGAAGGAGAGAGAGATTTACGTTTGGATCTCGATGAGGCGAGGCTCGCTGGGATTTTTTGGGGGGTTGCATGTATAATTCCTCGTGCATACTAATTCAATAATGGTGACGAATGGAGGCCGTGTGCGATGAAGAAATTGTTGCTCGGTTCGGGACTTTTCTTGTTTCGGAGCGTGATAAAGTATGTGGACGCGTGTTTTGTGCTGCCTTTTGGGACGCATCTCGATTGAATAATTCTGAGACTCATTAACGCCGTGAGTAATAGCGTACAAGACAGTTTTTCTAAGGTTTGGTTATTTGTCGATGCCCGTATAGTAAGGTATTTTATGGGTAGTTAGATTGAGCACTGATAGCAAATAATAAAATGTAAACGTGATGCTGGAGTTACAAAAGAAATTTGTGCGTATAATGTGGTGTTGCATATTTTTTGATAGAATACGTAAAATATATATATTAAATCTATTTCTGTTGTATAAGCTAGGGCTTAAAAATAACAATTAATTGAAATTTCAGCACATTATAGAAAATTGAAGATATAAAAATAAAATTAAATAAAAACTTCGACATCAATGCAGAATGATATAAAAATTAAATGATAGATCTCTAATCGATTATTACAACTGAAATCTTATATCTTATATATACCTACACTTATATCTTACACTTTGAAATCAAGTGTGCGATCATCGATACTTTTATCTCACTCATACACGGGACACCGAATCCCCTAAATTTCACGCATATCGCGCTGATTTGACACAATCCACCCAACAACGTATAAATTCAACCTTGACACACTGCCTCCCAATACAGTGTATAAATAAGATACCATCCAGCGGTCATAATTCAAATCACAACTCGAGCGATCAAAATTAAATGATTTTATTGTTCTCTAAATATCCGAACAAAAACACACCAAGCAGACATAGCGGTGGCAAAAGGGAGTACAGGCGAACTCCGTGATAAATAGACGAGCGAGAAGCAACCTTGTCCCGAGGGAGAGAAAAAGACAGACACGGAGAAAAAGAGCGAGAGGGGTGAAGAAGCAGGTAGGAGGGAATTTTCGGGGCTGGGCCCACCCGCTGGGCCGCGGCGCGCGTGATTTAGGGGCCCCTGACAGATCCGTCCCGGATAAATGCCCCCTTTTGCCTTATATTGGATTATCGTGCGCAGCTCGCGAGCAGCGGAAACAGCAGCGCGTACATTATACAGGTATATATGCCTGGGCAGCGAGAGACGAGCGATGGATTCCGACATTGGCTCAGTGTCCCATAGGGTGACCAGCCCGCGCGGCGATTCTCAGCTTCTTTCCTCTCGTTTTCCCTGTCACCGCAGCAGCGGATACTAATGTAGGATCGTCTTTTATGCGCCGTTTATATACCTGACTCGACTTTGCACGGCGTTTAGTGCACGGGGCGCTGCCGCGAGGGCAGGGGGTACACTTTGCATTTTGTCGGAATCCGGGAAATGTGCCGGCTGGAGGCTTTTGTGTATAGGTGCGTGAGCCCTGGGGCCAAATCTCGTCGAGGTGAGATTTTCGACGCGTAAGGTTTCGGAGGACTTTTCGGAGACTTTTCTTTTCGTGCGTGCCACACAGGGCGATGCTGCGTGTAAAGAGCTCCGGTCCAGCGTGGATAATCAATTTTCAACCGTTTCAGGTGTCACGGGCTCGTGGAAAGCTCTTGTGAATGGGGTGAGCCTTGACTGGGGACACTGCGGAATTGTTTGACTCTTTACGGTTAGTTAAACGTTAAGCAAAATTGACGGAACTGACGCTTTATATCTTTTTACAAATGAATCGTGTATATAGTAAATACAAAATTGTATGCAAGAATTATAATATATATTGTTATAAAAATTTCTTATTGAACTTTCTGTTATACGACAATAAATTCAATATTTATTTATACCTGCAAAAGCAATTAATTATTAAAAGTTAAGACTTTTTGGTGAATGTTCTTACATTTATGCCTTGGAAATGCATTGTAATTTAGGATATGATGACATTTTTAGTTACATACACATTGTAACAGAAAATGAAAACAAAAAAAATTAACAATGACGTTTTAATACAATGTCCAATTTTGATCCGGCTTTGTTTGTAAAAGTAAACATAAAAAAGGATAATAGGAAGGGAATAGACGTATGAAACTGTTAACCCCTGCTTTTTTTGCTCCCTAGAGCACGAGTTTTCGCTTGGAGAATCAATGATCTTTAGAAATTATTTTCTTTTAATGGCTTTCGTATTGAATTAAAGGACAGCAATTGAGTGACGCGAGAAAGATCGGGATTGATCGAAAGCTCTTTTATCTTCGTGTTTGAACGATAGGACGATGGAGACTTTTTATTGGTGAAACCGAATAATGCCGACAACAACGGTATTAGTGGATTTGAGAAACCGCATTGTTTGAATAAAAACATCCACGGTGAATGCGCGCTTCTTGGATTTCGAGGGATTTTCACCTAAGAAAATAGGGGAATTCTTAAGGTGTAATTGCGCGTTAGATTTCAAAACTTAAAAGAGAATAAGATTGAGGGAAGAAAGAAAACAGTGAGTCTCAGTTCCGATTGTTTACCTTCACTATACAAAACAAGTTACGAAAACTCAAATTCTAATTTATTCCACCTACTTGGCTACGATCATAAGCTAAATATCAGAAAAAAATGTTTCTAGTGCCTATCACAATATTTCGTTAAAACTTTCAAGAGACTTGTATTTTTTATCAATTATTTTTTATTTTTGAGAATAATAAATGAACTGCATGATAATAAACATACTTTTGTATACTAAAAAAATATACCATAAAATATATACGACTAGAGAGTTTAAGGTACAAGTTCTTGCAAGCAGCTACGCATCGTTAATGGACCCATAATTTTTTTCCGAATTTCTGATTTTAAACTGTACATATAGATAAATGACATTTTCATTTCTGAACTTTTATACAAATCATTGCGTAAAATTATCATTTACGAACAATTAAACCGTTAAAGCATTCTCGTCTTTAAGATAAAAAAAAACTTCTTCAAGCTTTCAACGAATTAAACTTTTGGAAATGTGTTTGAAAATTTCCGCCGATCGATAGAATACAAACTTATTTCTTTCAATTCCTTGCTTTTCACAATCGTTCAATAACAACCCAAAGCGTGCCCAAGAGTACTCCGAAAAACTTTCCGAGAAATACTTAAACCCTATCCCCACTCCCCACCAACGTGAATTACGATCGCGAAACCGATCGCTGCCCAGCACACATGACACGCGCGCGCTAAACGGCTGTGCACGCAGCACCGCGCAGCCTCACACCCCCCACAGGACCCCATCAGCAGCAGATAATCGAGCCCTCGTTTGCGCTCGGCAAAAGAAAATAAGAATATGAGGCGCGCGCGGGCAGAAACCGGGGCCAGCACGGCTTGGGCGAGCACAGCCCGAGTGAACTGGAGAGAATCGGGGCCATTATAGTGCCGCAGGCCGAAAACTCGAGCTTCGGCTTCGTGCCAATTCATTTGGCACCGTATCTCGCGCGCCGCGTCAACCGACACATTATTAAGCGTCTTTAAAGCTCTGCGCGGCTCGAGTGTCGGCCCTCGCGGAACATGTGCTCCTCCTCGGGACCCATATGGCGCGCTCTCGGCTCTCCCCGAGTGTATAGAGTGTCCTTAGCGGGTCCTGCTGCTGCAGGAATGCCGAAAAAGACTCGAGGAGGAGAGTGTCGCGCCGCATGGCTCGCATCTCGGCGCGATTCTGGAATTACGCGCGCGAGCCGCGCAGTGACGGAACACAGGGTAGGCGGAGTTGGCCCGACGGGCAAATCTCGACGAGAGTCGCCTGCTCAGCTATGGGCTTGTGTGTACATGGGCGATTCTACGAATGTGCGTAAATTTTAGGTAAACTAGCCCGGGTGCTTTCAAGTTTCGAGTAGCTGAGTTTTGATTTTATGGAGACGATTTGGTTTATTTTTGGATTTAGTACCGTGGTGGACCCGGTTCCCGATGATTGATGATTCTCTTTTTGTAAATTTTTACCGCAAAATAATTGTTATAAAAATTGGGTGTTAGACTAAAGAAATAGCTATTAATTATCCAAGTATGTGTGTCTAAGAAGTTTAAGGAAAATTTGATTTTATGGAAAGAAGAACTGATTAAGAATTACTTCTAACTGATCAAAAACTAGGTTCGTTAAGGTAGATTTTGAAACTGTTTTTATTGAAGTTTTCGGGATTTATTTTTAATAGAGAAATATTCATTGAGTTTACTAAAAAAACATTTTAGAAAATTATTTTTTCAAGTGCATATCTTTTTTTGGGATAAGTTGTCTAGAAACTCCCAGACTAGTATGAGATGCTTGCTGTATTACGAGTATATTTTGTACTTTAAGCGTATATTATATAATAATAATTGAATAGAGACAAAAATTGCTTTTTTGTAGGGAATCGTCCATATAGGTCCTTGTATATAACGAGGCGAATTAGAAATATATAGAGAGCTTGAGAAGGAAGTGTGACGCGCTCAACGCATGGTGGGTTGGATTCTGTCTTTTTTTTTCGCTCGTTGATGGAGGAGGAGGAAGGTTACGGTGAAATATGTGCGTGAGAGATGTCGCAGATTTTTAGATTTCAAAGCTTTATTTAGGACGAATGTAATTTCTTTTCTTGCGAACGCATATGGTTTTAACTAATGTTCTTCAGCTCTATAAATGACAAAAAATCGTAACTGCTATGTGTTTCCTATGTAGTTACCCTTCTTTAATTTCGGTTACATGCAGGGTATAGTTTTATTTTAACTATTATTGCGTGAATTGTATAAAAATTCATAATTAACTTTTTAAAATTTAATTGTACACAAATTATTTCTGGTGTAAATGTTTAAGGCACCAATGATAAGATTATTATGTTTGAGAAAATCGAAAAACCAATAATAAAGTTCAAGAAAAACTTTTACAATCAATGTATAAAATAGCTGCTAATAAGCCATAACCAAAACAAGAAAAGGAACAGGTAAACTCATAGGAATTCCCGATGTACCTGAGTGTAAAACTCAACAATAAAAGAACCGTAAAATCAAATGCATCATAAAGTACGAAAAAAATGACAAAGATCTCGGCATCACAGAGAAACGCTTCACGATCTCCGGGAAAGGAGAGAAAGAGAGACGGAGGCGCAAATCGTCGGCGATTCCATAGAAAAATCACGGATTCAGATCCATAAATACGGAATTAAAATTCAGCGGGGAGCAGCGAGTCGCGCGTGAGTTTCGAGAAAAATAAAAGGCGCCGCAGATCGACCTCGAGATTACGGTGCTGTGCTGTGCTCACTCTGCGGGGAAAGAGAATCCCGTGGACAAAAAGCATAAAATCGACGACGGCGGCGGCGGCGGCGGCCCGAAAAGAGCCAAGAAGCTGCGGGGCGATAATCCGCTCGCTCTCCTCCGGTATTGCCCCGCGCGTGCGAGAGCGAAAACGAGAGAGGGCAGCTGATAGCAGCTTGAATTACGAGCTTGCGGCGCGCGCAAAAGAAACCGCGCAAGGCAAGCGAACTCACGCGCTCAACGAATTTCGAGGAGAGGAGCCGCCACAAGTTCGAAGTGAAGGAAAGATGCTACGCCTCGATAGGGAAAAACGCCTCGGTATTTACTTCCCACGACTGCTTAATATTCGATTGCACGCGCGCGTAAGAGCGTTTCCCTCTCTCCTATTTCTATTATATACGACTAATTTTTTTTCTACGCGGGGATTTGTAATTCTATCGAGGAGACCTGTAGAGCTCGAGGAATGCGCGCGATCGAAAAGTTTTCGTAGATAAGTTGTATTGTATTCTATTGTGCTTGGAGATTTCATAATATTCGATAAGCAAATTCGATTGTTTTTCTTTGTTTTTTTGTGTATTTAAACTAGTCTTTAAAAGAATTGAATAATGTATTACCAAATGATGATTATTATTAATGTACAAACAAAACATATAGTACCAAATTATAAACTATGCTAAAACGATGCATCACAATGTATACGTACATATACGTATAGGTACACCGATTCAAAAACATAATCAATTGAATTCAAAATTTGAAATCAATCATTTGGTCTATAAGAATATTACAAGAATAGAGTTTTCTCTAGGTATAAAGTACGCTTTTCTTTGACACAGCCTATACATATATGCAGTGTCATGCCTATCTATCTACGTATATCTCGTGCTTTCTTTTATCCGCGTCCACTCTCTCGAGTTCTTTTTTTTCTCTCTCGCGCTCGGACACCGCGCACACGCTTTTCTCCATTGTGTGGCGCGCTCGTGCAGCAGCGTCCGTTTTATTGCGACGATTTCGATTGGTATTCAAGCGAAGTCGGGCTCTCCGCGGGCGTCGACGAGCGCGTGAAGTTATGCGCGCGCGAGCGCATACATATACATAAACACGCGAGAAAAGGCCGATTTATATGGCTGCAGCGATCGCGCGCGAGCCTCGAATGTGCCTTATCTGAATTTTGCGAAATCAATCGGCACGATCTTTCTCTCTCTCCCTCTCTGTCTTTTTTTTCTTCCTATTTTTCGTGGTTCTCCGCGGTGTGTGATTTAGGTGCCTCGACTATGTATATGAGATGTTTTGCGGATTTTGCAACGCTCGGGCGAGCGATCATTCCAAGCTTTCCGGAGATATACTTTTTTTCTTGTCGGTCTTCCTTTTTTGATTGAGTTTTGAAACTGTGATTGCGGATACGAAGGTTTGTTTGTAGATTATTAATTCGGTGTGGTTACATCATTTTTTGTGCATATTCATTTTGGTGTCGCAGTAAATCAGTATGCGAGAAAGAACGAATATAGAATATGTTTATATACTTTTACTAATGTGCTTTATTTAGAGTGTTATAAGAGTGCATCTTATGTTTTAGAAACAGCTGATAAACTTGACTTCATTCGTATGAATCAATGAAAATAATATTTAATGTTTATGAATGAAAATACTATTCAATATTTGTTATGAAATTTAATTTTATATTAAAATATAATTAGTTAAGTCCTTTTTGTTTTGCACATATGTTCTTGTTTGATATGATAGCCATAGAATAATATAAAAAAATCTTGCAAACTTTTTTCGTCTTTTTTCACAATATAAAGAAGCCTATTTTCTGTAACAGAACTCTGAAACTAATCGAAGTTGCAGTATCAAAACAAAATTTCAATGTTTACTTGACCACGTGAAACTAGTAAAAAAGCGCATGCGCCCGACAATCACAATTTCACAACTTTATCTCCTACAATCCGCCGCTCAAACAGCAACATCCGTTCCAGATAAAGAAAAATAAACACAAACAAAACTCACCGCTGGCAAGGACGCACAAGACGACGATAATCCAATCCATCCTGCAATCGAATCCCATCTTCCGGCCGATAATCGAACTCCCTCTATCAACGAAAAGTCCGTCTGCCAAAACCGGAACAACAACAACAGCAACAACAACAACAAAATTCACAAACTCAGGACGTCGTATAACGAGCAGCAATAGCAGTTCCCTGCGGCACCAGTCATCTTCGTGCGCGTCGCCTCGCTTTCCCCGTTACAAGTGGTGTACTAAAAACAGTCCGTCCGAGCGCCGAGTTCAAAGCGCGGCGTTCCGGCTCCGGCGGCGGCGCGGTTCAAGTCAAAAGCGCGCGCCTCTCTCTCTCTCTCTCTCTCTCTTCTCTCTCTCCTTCCACCACTACGATCACCATACGACTCGTCCCTCGGCCGACCTACCCTCGGGCCTTTATAGCCTCATCCCCACCTAGGCCTCGCCGATTTCCTTCTCTCTCTTTTTCTCTGCACACTGTGGCTCGCTCGCTTCGTACACACAACACACACACAGCGTCTATTCCTCTCGCTCTCTCTCTCTATCTCCCTCTCTCCCTTCTCTCGGAACTTGGATGCTCTCCGCCGCTGGACCCCGAAAACCGAAAGTTTCTTTTGGGCTATGAAAACGCTGGCTCTGCTTGTATTGCTGCGACGATCTCTCTTTCTCCGCGCCCACGTGTGTGCGAGAGGGATAGGGAATGGAGTTTGTGTCCTTTCTCTCTCGCTCTTTCGGTCTTTGGTTTTTGGGTCCCGCTGCGAGGGTTCCAGTTCCAGCGCATCCGAGAGAGACAGAGAGAAAAAGAGAGAGAGCCTGAGCAGCGCTGCGCGCGTAGATTTATGTAACAATTCTCCCCCGATATGCCTATACCCCGCGCTATCTTTCGTGAATTTTGAATTTTTTTTATATTTTAGGGAGTCTCGTGTATACATATAAACTGCTGTTTTATAAGGTTGTTCGGACTGTTTTTTATTTACTCAGGCACGGATATTATACAAAGGACGCTGAAATATTACGGGGGTTCCGTAGCCACGTGTAGTACGAATTTATTTGCCGTTGTTTTGGAAGATCGCGAGACTATGTAAACGTAGACAGAACAAATAATCTTTGATATACGATACCGTGCTAAGACTTTATGCTTTTTGTTATTATAAAGGATATGATAATTTAGTCAATTTAACGGATATCCGATTTCCAAAGAGAAATATTTCGAACTAAAATGTATACTTGCTTGTTACATTCTCAATATGATTTAATAATTGTTTTAATCAACATTTTTAGTTTCTAAAAAATTTTTTTTAATAACTAACTCTTTTTTCGAGTTTGAGGATTTTTTTCCATTTAAAAGAATACACTTGAATGGGATACATTAAAAATATTCTTGACAGGGACGGAACTGACATTCCAGATTGAAAATGCTCATAACGTCTCATATATTTGTTATTAAAATTTTTCCACATAGGTAATTCTTGTTCACCTAATACTATAAAAAAATTCATTTTGTTGACCAACAAACATAATTTACGTATACATTTTTATGTAGTAAATGTTTTTTTATTTTGTTACCAAGCAAGACAAAAACAATTTTTGAAAAACGTAAAAATATACAGTTTGTGGGCTATTTTTATTTTATTGAGACTCTTATATATCAAATATAAATTTTCCGAAAAAAGTAATTTATACAAAAGTTTTTACAAAAGATAGTAATAAGACTTACCGAACTATCCTATCAAAAAATTAAACCTACTCCAAGTTTTTAAAGTTTATCCTCAATATCTTTTTTATTTTTTCGTTAACGCATATATTTGATAACGTCATTAGATTCCACGTGAAAAAATCTTTATAATTATATTTTAAATTTGTTAATAACTTATTTTTTATAATTTTCTTACATGTAACAAACGGCTCATTCCATTAAGGTTACGTGTTAAAAGTGACTTTTCTAAGTTTAGTTTTTTATATTTTGGTCGTTGATCCCAGATTTTCTTTATATCAAAAGTTTAATGTTTAAAGCACACTTTTGTATTATAGTAATGGTGTGATTTCAGACTGATCTAGGAAAATATTAATCTTAGATCCAAATAACGGCCATGAAAATACATGGACATTTAATTGTCTATTACTTGGGCTTAAAATGAATACTTTGTAACATCAAACAAAATTTCTTTATCAGTATGAGGTCATGCATATAATATGCATTCTCTAAAAAGCATTTTTTTAGTAATTCAGAGAATAAAGTATCATATTTTACCTAAATGAATGTTTGAGAGTCTAACTTAAAAAGAAATATTAAGTATGCGAAATATTAAAAAAATTAAGTAATCTTTAAAAAAAGCCATTTAATTTTTTATTTTTAAAATTAAATAGAAAATATTTATCGCTATTGCAATGATGTTTGAACAATCTATAAAAGAATGCCAGATAATTACTTAATTAAGACACCTATAACGTAGTATAATTATTCGCAAAGTCGCTAATTTCGTAGTATTTTTTTAAACTATTGCACTTGACGTATAATGTCTTATAATCCTTATATAATCATTAAAATAGCTCTTAAGCGTATATATTTGAAGGACTCCAAAAATAAATCTGTCCAGTTATTTTTTCCAATGCAAATATACGGAACGTGCCCACTTCAGAATATAATAATATATCGACGTCCCTTACGAATACTAGCACATTTCAGATTTCTTGAAAAATACTCGTTATTGTCAGGAGCATCCTATGAAAATTAACAATTTTTGACATCTCAGACAAAAACTAGCATTTTCTCAGAGGATCTAAGAAAGTGTTAGTATTTATCTCAAATCTAAAAAATGTTAGTATTTTCATAAAAAGCCTCTGTAAATAATTATATTGTTTTTGAGAAATCTGAAATGTGCTAGTCTTCGTAAGGGCCATCGATATAAAAGTATGATACTTTTACACATTTTTTTATGATTTCTATACTATAAATATATAAACTTACCCTAAAGGAAATATGATTCGTATATGACATTTTCTCCAAAGCATAAGAAGATTAATAGGAAAATTTTCAATATTTTTTTAATCAAGTGTAAAATACATTTATTTACATAATATATTAGTTAGAATTATGTGTAACTGTTAAATGTACGTAGTACAAAAATCTATCTAAAATAAACCTAATATACTGAATTTAAAAATTACTCAAATCAAAATTTTAGTTTATAACATTTTAGGCACGCCGCGGCGAGCGACTAGATAGGGGGTGAAATGAGAAATTCGAAAAAAAGATATGTTCACAGCGTTATATGTAACGCTATGAACATGTCAATAAACAATTTCAATACAATAAGTAATTTGAGGTTTAATTTTAGATTTTATTTCTTCATCACTAATGTTTTACAAACAAAGTTCTATTATACCCAAATCAACAAAAAATTCGTTGATTAAAATAGTTTTTTCATTTTTGTCAGTTAAGAGAGCAATTTAATGCTCGTTTGAATTTTTATTATATCTAACCCTCTAAATCTTCATATATTATGATAATAACGAAAAATGTTATAAAACATTTTAAGTGTGTACACTCGAGGTAGGAAATTTCTGGTCGAATGCGTTTAAAATCCTCCAATGAGGTTAGCGGAAACGTGCATTCAATCCAATGAGACCTTATGAAATTGCAGTATTTCAAAAAAATTCTAATTTATTCGACCAAAAATTTTCCAAGTCGAGTGTACATAAGTACATACACTTTTTTGTTTCTGACAAAAGTTGGATCTGCTGGAGTGTACATAGAATCCCAGTGCATGAAGATTGCTCATAATTAATTTTATGTAAGTCATTATTTGATTCGTTAAAAATATACATCATCCTTAAGGTTTTTTAGGAAGATTGACATATTGACATATTCTTTCTTATTCTTTGTTTATAAAAAAAATTCCAGAAAATCAAGTTTCTTCAGTGTTTTAAAGTAGGTCTCACGATTAAGTTGCAGTAAAAGCGTGTGAAATATGAAATATCATACCGATTCATACCTAACCCGCTTTTCCCTTTTTTGCTCTGTAATAAACAAATATTTCGAAACATTGCTTTTTATTATTTATTATTATATGTCCTATTTAATCACACACACACACACACACACACACACACACACACACACACACACACACACACACACACACACACACACACACATACACACACACACACACACACACACACAATAATGCAGTTAACTTTTTATTAAGATCTATTATTAACTGTCATAAATAAATGGACCGTGCAGAACCATAGTGGAGTAAGTCCACTTTTTGAAAAATCGCTAATTTGTGGTTTAAACGATAGCTGTATATAATAAAATATGAATCGTTACTGGCACAATTAAAATTATTTCCCTAGTCGTGCTACTGGAACGCTGTCATTTGTTCCGGTTTGGCAACTGCTGATTGGTTCAGATCCATAATGAAACATATCCATGTTATAGGTATAATGTGTGCATAATAATAAGTTTCTTGGTACTACTTGTATCGACATAGTTTTATTGCATAAAAATACCAATAGAATATATTATTTCGAAGAATCTAATAACTCTAAGTCAGATGAAGGCGAGGTTGTTTCCCAATGTAGGTCTACGTCTCAAAACAGTTTGACTAGTTTTAGAAACGGCATAAAGCGTTTCTTACACATAAGAATTATACACGTAATTATTGTACACAATTTAGCATTAGTCAAATTATATATAGATATATTTATATGTAAGAAATATATCTATATAATATAATATTCATATCTTATGTGTAAGAAACGCACTATGCCTTAGAAACGATGAAATTTATATTAAAAAATTTTGTTTTCTATAATTTTATTTAAATGCATTTTACGTGAATCTTTAATATGTTTATACGTTATTTATTAATTGCTTTCTCCATGAGAGAGCTTTGTAACGATGATTTTTTCAAAAACCTAGATTTTGATGAATTTCAATAATTTTGAGGTTGCTGAATCAGAATACATAGGTGTACGTATGTGTGCGTGCGCGTGAGTATGTGAGCGTGCGTGCACGCGTATGTATGTGTGTGTGTATGAGTGTACGAATGTATATGATCAAATATTATGGTCATGAATTTCGAAGGCTCATGTATCTCGTGCTGAAATTTTGCAGATGTATAATATATAATCCAACATATAACTGATTAGATTTTAAAGCTAAATGGTCAACACTTACTGCTTATTGTAAGAAATTTAATTTTGAAAATTTTTTTAAAAACGAAAATATAATTTGTATAATTTTTTGTGTTAGATAGTTCAAAATTATGCATAGTATCGCAAAGTAGACGTAATTTCCTTTCAATTTATATATCTATCAATTATTTAAAATTTTTTTCTGTTAACGATTTATGATGTAAAATTTTGAATATACATATGGATGAAAATCTTTTTATACCTCCACATACAGTGAAGAATCTGGGTACGATCTAAATAATTGTGGATTCAGAATTATAACATAATTGTTTATTCCTAAAGTCACTTTTATCAGCCTAAATATTTAATAAATATTTGTGCATTAATCTAATTGATTAACGTAAATATAAAGTAAAATTCCGAATGTTGCAGTTAATTGCTCAAGAGGTAAAAATGTACCTCTAAAGACAAACACCGTTCAAAATTTTCGGGAACAGTTAAAGAAAATGCCCTGGATGACTTTAGAGTAATATTTATAATCTACATAGAATGTTTCTGAAACATGTGACTTGATCGTTTGGATGGAGATTGAACCACTAGTATCGTGATTAGATTGAAATAAGAGTCTTATTGGCTTCGATGATATTCTAAATGGCAATGATATATTGGCAAAGCAATGCATATGAACAAAAGTAATATGTGAATAGCGGTGCGGATTTTTTCAGAAAACTTCTAAGAAAAATTATATTTTTGATCTTTTGTAATACGTACCTGTATAAAAGAATATTCAAATTAATGTTTTGCTATCTTAGTTATTAAAATTTCTTTAATTTAAGAGCAAGAGACCAATACCCGTTTTTAAGGTTCATATCTAAAAATCATATTTAGAACAAGTGTAGAGCATCTTATTTTATATTATATATCTATATTTATAGATAGAGTCAAGTAACGGAAACTGCAACATTTTAGGTTTAATTACTTGTTTTAAAAATTATAATGCACTTGTTTCATTATGGTTCTGAAAAATATCACCAAAGTTTCAGAACTATAATGAAACTGGTAATCCAATTGCTTCAGAATAATTTATAAACTTTTCAATTATCAATTAAGCCGCAGTTCAAGTACTAATATTTGTAAGAAAATTAATTATGAACTAAAAACTTAAAAATCATTTTTCTCGAAATTAGTAAAAGTGGAATTGTTTCACTATGGACCTGAGCGATCCAAATATGTTCCCGAGTAGAAATGACAACTGTGAAAAACTGTGAAAAACTACGAAAGAAATGTGAGATAGTGTGAAGAAATGTGAAAATACATTTCTTTAAATCAATGATATGAACTTTCATATGACCCGTCGCATTATTATTCGCACTTACACAGTGAAATATGTAATAACATAACCACTGTTCAATCGAAAACACTTAAGTAAAGTTGCCCTACCTGAAAGCGCAGCGCAACGTTTTCTTAGCCTTACTGTCGGGAGCATCATATAAATAACATTGTGACCGGGATTACCCCATTTCTGCTTAGTAATTTAAATTGAAATGACAAAAAATCAATAGGTTTATACTCTTTTTTCTTCACTACTTCGTATTCTTAGATTGTTGAAATTAATAAAGTTGCAAAAAATAACTGCATAAAGTAACAAATAATATGCATAAAAGCTTATTTTATAGACCAGATTTCTAATAAGAAATGTAGACCTATAGTTTGATTGTGTATAATTCCTTAATAAAATTGAATAGAAGGTTATTTAGACATTAGATTAATTGCATTTTATGTTGCGTTCAATATACTATTCGAATTATTACCTAAAAATGTTTAGATTATTGAAAATAATCCCCGTTCTCCCCTATTATATGTATAAAAAAGAGATTACCCCGTTCTCCCCTATTATATGTATAAAAAAAGAGATTTTGTAAATTAAAAGTTTTTTTGGGAGTCTTAGGCACCTTTCGATGAATGGTTTTATCAAAGTCCTGAATTTGGATATAAATTGATCCTCGCGCATACAAAAATTTAAAAAATTATTGAAACTTCGAGAATATATTCTTTAATGTATTTTTAACAAATAATCGATCTTCTTTATTAATTAATACTTTGAAGTTTATTTATAATACAATTTTTAATAAAATAATGATATTTATATAGCAATTTTGAAACCAAATCACATACATATTTTTCAAAGCTTTATTATAAATAATAAAGTCAAATTAAAAACGAATATTAGTTGTTTCTAGCAATAAAAATATGATAGCATTTTCTTAGAAGTGCATGACAATGTAATGTGCGCGAGGACTATTTAGAACACCTAGCCCATTTATACTAAAAAAAATTATGATGAATAACTTTGAATACAAAGTCTTAAAAAATCTGAAAATTGCTATGCAAATTCATATAATTATAACAAATATTTCATGTAAGCCCCAGATTTTCAAAATTTAATACATAGTTTTTAGAAATTTCACCAGGGAGTCACATTCAATAATTCATCAGGAATTCTTTCTAAATATTTTTCATATAATGTGTATAATGTATATATCTTTCATAATCTGCAATGGTGATAAGTATTTATAAACATTTTTTAAAGTATGACCACGCGTATTTTCTCCAAAACAAAAAAAGCTCTTTCATATCAATTATTTTTAAGTAAAAGAAACTACATTTCTTAGTGAGGCCATACAAGTGCATGTACTCCACGTTAAAAATATCTGGTAGAATTTAATTGATTTTGTTTTAAATGCTGCAACTTTATCTGATCGAATGCTTGTTCTCGCTAACCTCACTGAAGGCTTACCAAAAAATTTATACAAATTCGACCAGATATTTTTAATGTCGAGTGTCCATTTTCAAGATTTAACACAATCTTACTCCCATAACCCATTTATGATTTTCTACAGATTAGGGAACTATAAACTTTATAGAAGGGACCCTCGTAGCATTTGCTGATGAAATATATAAAAATAAATTGGTAAAATGATAATAAACATTGTGGTGTTTCATTCTGAAATATTGTCGATGACATTAATAGGAGGCCAGCATTTCTACTTTCATATACGAAAGATGTGCATTTTATTTTTTGTTTTTTATTTTTAAATACATAGTCCGCATTTCTCTTTAATATTCATTATCTTCTGCATGACAGGGAGCGATAAAATTAGGTGAAAAGAGAGGTAATTTCTGATATATGAATAGAAAGCTCAACATCCCTATAGTTTGATGCAATGGACCCTTATTCTTAATATATCAGTTGTTTTACATTTCGTGAAAAGTGGCAAATCTATATCTTCTGATCATAACTCCGAAGTTTTTACACTAGACAAATGATGTAAGAAGAAAATGAAACTTAAAAGAGTGTTAAAAAAATTGAGAATTTTGCCCTCCAAAGGAAACGTAAATGTATCGTAATTTCTCGCTACAAATATTTGGTAAAATTACATTTTGTAGATTGTGTCTTGCAGCTTATGGAAAACTTCTAAATTTAATGATAATCTTTTCAACCACTTTTGCATTACAAAAATCTGCATTACATTACAACAATTCAATCACTAAAAAATGTGAATATTATACAAAATTCCGGTAGATAATTTAATTCTTAGTTTGCTTTCATTTTTCTTGAATGTATACGAGGAAAAAAATAAAATTTATTTTCATGATTGCAAATACAAATAAATCATAAAAATCTTACATTTCATGGAGTTCAAAATTAGCAGTCTTTTAACACCCTATTTGACTTGTTGGATAGGGAAATATTAATTCATTCCAAAGTTATGGATAATTGAAGATGTGATGATTTAATTTGCTTGAACATTCGAGGACTTTTAAGTTATAATTTCGGTGATAAACAACGTTGTAATTAAGAAAAATAGGTACCTTTTTAAATAAAATATTCATTCAAAGCCCTTTTGGAGTAGAATAGTTTATATCTTGATAGTAAGGACACATCTAAAAATACTGAGACACGAGTTTCATATTTTGTGATGATAAAATATATTCTCAAATTTCAGGCAGCTCCAGGAACTACAGCTACTACTAATTTCGTCTCTATCAAGTTTATATAAAGAAATTATATAAATTTAATAAACTGAAAGACAAATATCTCACAAAAACTCTGACTAATGTAAATCTATATCGCTCCCAGCATCGTCCCATAAAAATTCATTCACAATAGCCTAAATAACATCCCACTGAGCACAAACGTAAACAAGAAACAGTTCGACTGTGGGAAAGCAGTTTCAAATTGATCTAAAAAAGTAGACCACGCAAAAAGGAAGAAGCAGCAGAGTCGCTCGCTGGAAATGGAATAAGAAGCAAAGTTCAATCCACGAAGCTTGCAACGAGACCAGGACACGTACGACTTGTCTTATACGACTGCTCGCACGATCCTCTCTGTCTGTCTTCTTTTCTTTGACTTCAGCCCATGCAGTCTCTCCTAACTTTAGGTCCCCGCTGCGAGGGTCCGCGCGCCTAGATTTATAAACCCCCGTCGTTTTTCTCCGTCCCTCGCGCTGCAGAACGACTCCAACCCTGCAGTCACCGAGAGGAAAGACACTCCATTTTTCTCTCTGCCTTCTTGCTATGCCGTCTGTGTCTCTCCTCGCAGCTGACAGGGGAGAGTGGGGCATGATGGGCCTCTTGAGTCAAATGAGCTTCCAATTTTCTGATAAACTAAATATTTGTTTGTAACATTTAATTCAATGATATAAAAAAATTATATTTGCTATCTCTTTTATATTTCTTCAATATATTCTGTAAAATGTGCCTTTACAAATTGATAAAATTCAAAAGTGAACAATATAATATATAGACACAATTTATTGGGTAATATAAAATTTAGACTCTTTATATACCTATCTTCTTCCTTCAGCTTATAGCAGTTATTTGTCTTAAAATTATATCTTTCAATTAATAGCTACAAAATGGAATTACAAATTTGCATATATTTTATTATATTATTTAAACTTGTATTTAAATATAAAATTTAGTCTCTGGACCTTATTCCTTTAAATTATGGTAACTATTCACTTTAATATAATTACATCTTCAAATTAGTGGCTATAAAATGTGATTATTCTACATTTCTTTATACGGATTTTTGCATATCCTATAACGCCGCATTGATGGGGCAACATAGGCATTTTGATACATTTATTTCATTTTATCATTGCTATAGAATAATACTTTTATTTCATATGCTTACTCTATCTAAATATCCATTTACAAATCGTTTCAAAAACTGCCAAACGTGATACGCGTCTAGACTTAAATGGCGAAGTGGTACGTGACCCATTGTGCCCCACTCTCCCGTCGATACTTCGTCCTCGACCTCTCTCTTGGCGCACCAGAACCAAGGAGGAAAAGTCCCGGGGTGTATTTATATAGTCAAAGTTCGAAAAACAGGCTAGCCGTGCAGTAGGGCTTCCATCGCACGAAAGTGTCCCTGGGATGCAGAGCGACGTCGGCGGTCCCGAGTCTCTCTCTCTCTCTCTCTCTCTCTGCTGTATCGTGGTGCTTTACCTGCACACGACGGCTTCGACGAGATTTCGCGATGACGAGAGGAGATAGGTGTGCAGCAGCGTTGCTGGACAGGGCTTTTGTTTTTGTACAGTACGGTTTTGTCTCCCGTCTCTCTCTCTCTTTCTTTTTTTCTCTCTCTCTCTTTCTCGTCGATCGTGAGCCCCGATTATGCCTCGCGCAGTAATGGATGACGAGGAGTCCGATGGACGGATGATGACGGCACGCATATATATGCGAGAGCAGTGCGTTATCTGTGATTTTTAAAAGGAAGACAGACAGGCTTCCGTCAGGGTATTTGAAAAATTTTAATGCTCGGCTTCTGGGGCTTATCTTACGTGGAATTTCGACGGATGCTTTTTGGTTCGTGATGCAGTGCAGGAGGCAGGCAGAGTCTATCCGCACCGAAATAGGAGAGGAGCTGTTATCCTTCTTTTAGCTTTTTCTGGAGAAGTGTTTACCTAAGAGCTACATCGTTATGCAATTTGTAAAACGGACTTTTGTTGGGGTGCGGCTTGGGTAGGCTTTAATTGATTACTACTAAATAGGAAGAGAATTAGTTTTATTTTTGTTTCAGTATTATTTTTTTATATAGAATTTAGCATATACTACAACAATCTTTAAATAGCATGCGAACTTTACGCTTATTTTTCATACAATGCAAAGTAAGAAAATAACATTACTAATTGTAAAACAATTAAGGTAAAAGTACCTATTATGAAACACCTACTTAACTGTGTCCCCTTTATGAAACAGTATCAAAAATGATAAAATAAGAAACAATTATAACATGCATAAGCGAATATAAAATTTTTATCGATAATTTTAATTATCTAATTTTCGTCTGTAAATACACGAACGTGAGTATTGTTATACAATAAGTAGTATTATAAAAAAATTATTCAAGTTTGCGTGTCTTCAAAGTTGTGCAGATCGGCGGTTTTGGGATTCAAAGCAGCTTATTTATACGACTTTGTTTTTTAACTATATTTATAAATATAAATGACTTGACATCATGTGCAATAGCTTACTGTAGCTTCCGGTCCATAGATTTGAATTATCTACAAACTGGTTTAATGTAGATGCGATTTTTATTAAATATGTAGCTGTTTCATAATAGGTGCGCGTGTTAGTGGCAGTCTGTATTTATGAAACACCTTTGCAAGGGCCCTTTTTTAATAATTTTAGCTATTTTCATATTATTTTCTGTATTATGAAGCAATAAATACTACATTTTAATGATATAGCTTTCGTACATATGAAAACTAAGTAAAATAAGCATGATTATTGAATTTAACAGCCTAACCTGTATCTTATAGATTACGAAGTCGATTCTATGAGGCATAACCCTAAATATGATCATTTTGTTATTATTAAATACTTTCTAAAAAAGGATGTCAATCTTATGTTGACGTTATTATTCGTGTATACTATGCGCGCTGTTTATAATAAAATAATATTTACATATTTATTACGTTTCATAATAGGGATATAAATTAGGAAACACCCGGACATCGTGCGATTGCACTGTTTCATAATACGTACAATGGATCACTTCAGTATTTTATTAATATAATTAATTATAACGTTTAATTTGTATTTTAAAAGCATTATCTGTTCAAGAAAAGTCTAGCCCTTCGAGTACTATCAAAAGTTTTAACGTTATACGCTTATTCAATCTCAATTTTACAAAAGTATAAAATACACCCCGAAAACCGTTTCATAATAGTAGGTACTTTTACCTTATTTTTAAATTACATTGATTTTTATATTTTATCAAGGTATTTATTTATTTACAATTTAAAAACTGTATTTAAAATTATTATACTTACAAAACATTTCTATCGGTATAGTTAAGAATCTTTTTGTCATTTAATATTATTTTATTAGGTAATTTTTAATAAGCTAACGATAATGGCTAGAAACTACTTACTACTACTAACAGCTGATGATTATAGTGGTGTGCATTTTTTTAAATATTGGGTAACGTTACAATTTTTTAGGTGATATACATTTAGAGGACTTAGCATTTAAGATATAGCGTTAAGAACATAAAACTTGAAAATATCGGTTTCTCTATAATATTAGGATTTTCGTAAGTAGACCTACACGTAGACAACATATTACCAAGGGAAGTATCGGTCGGGTCCCCATAGGCTCGTTTATCTTATAGTAATATTATCCGTTGCATAAATTTAGTGATTTGTACGAAACTGAAAACTCGTGAAATCATTCTGGTGTACCTATGCACACGTAATAGCCTCTGTTATTAATGTTATTACAACTTAACGAGTCCTCGCGGACCAAATAATGTACGTGTTCGTGAAAGACTTTGGCACCTTTAAGTTAAGCGATAATTAGAGATAATTAAGGCAAATAACGCATTTGCAAAACAAAAATTAATATACAATTTTCTTTGAATTTATTTAAAAACATTAAAAAATTAACTGTTATTGGCCTACATTGTAAATATATGTATTGTAAAATTAGAAAGTAATATTACGTGGTTGACTTTCTAAGTATTTACGGTATACCTACTTTATCAAATATAAATATACATCAACCCGTTCACTTGAATTGTACACGTTACTAGACAACCACCTTCAAAACTAAATTTTTTTTGCTCATAAGAAAAGTGAAAATTTTCGCAATGTTTGAATTGATCATTTAAATTTTTCAGTAATTAACATTTCGTGATAATAAAGTTGACTAAAGAAATTAATAGTAATTATGAGATTTAAGTGAACGTGTTAAAATTTAATCGTTGAAAAAATCATATATTATATTTTGAACAATTTTTACTTAAATTTTTAAAATGGTTTGCTATCAAATTAAAACAACATAACATTCTACAAATAAAACGAAATAAAGAGTAAAAAGGAGATACATAAATTCGATAAAAAAACACCGTTTAGAACGAGTTTGGAATTCATTAGCACCTGAACCCCAACTATCAAACGGTAGCGATCTAAAAAGGCCGGTCCCGCGTTCGAAATCAATATTTGGAATCCGAAAATCTTCTCGTGCGGCAGGCGCGCGCGGAAGCAGCGAAAATCGATTATTCGCCTCGAGTCACGAAGAAGAAGAAGAAGAAGAAGAAGAAGAAGAAGAAGCAGCAGCACACAGGAGAAGAAGAAGGAGAGAAAGAAGGACCTCGCGTATAACTACAACCACCGGGGAAAATCATTAATTCCAAAACACGTCTCGGTCGCAGCAGCAGTCGGCCCCGTAGAGTGTGAGAAAACACCGCAGGTATATAACCGTGCGCCGCTCGGCACGAATGACCCGATTAAACGCTCAGATCCACCAAATAAATTGTTCGCACCACAAAGACTCGTAGATTCACTGCGAGACGGCTGCTGCTGTTGTACGCGGCGAGGTTTTTGACGGAAAACGACGAAGGGCCTCTTTCTCTTCCTCTTTTCTCTTTTGCATCCCGCAAAAGCCACGGCGCACGCAGAGTTTGGCGTGGAAGGTCAGTCGTACGCTTTTAGGACCTAAAGCTGCCTGTGGCTTTTCTCAAGATTACTCGAAGGCTCGGCCCTGTCGCAGCGAGTGAAAGCCCGCTGTGAGATAGACGTCTCTATGAGCTCATGAGCGCATGGAAAAGAGAGAGAGAGAGAGGCTCATCTTTTCCGTCACTGTCTCTCTTTTCACCTCTCTCTATTCCTTTCTCTCTTTGCCTTTGTACTGTGTTACCAGCTAGTTTTAGTAGTTTTGCCTCCTTTTTCAACCTTTTTCATTGGATTCGTTCCATAAAATTTCTTGTGGGTAAAACTAGTTATCATTCTTGATCTAACTCGGTGGACATGTATTAAGCTATCTTTGTTATTACACTGTAGGACATTTTATAGACGTAAATATTTTCTCTGTTCGATTGAATTTGTTGATGAATTTATTTAATTCTTATATTTTGGTATTTTTCTGACCACGGCGTTTCATTGTTATAAAGCCTTTTTTGTAATAGAACTTATAATATGCTTAAGGGGACCTAACCACCTTAAAACTACAAATAAATTGGTTATATGTTCTTAGGTGACGATAAATTATCATTATATAATAATATAATTCATCATATATAACCTAATGTTTTTTTTTAAATTAAAACATTTTATCACAATGTAACAGAAAATTAAAAAAAATAAATTTTTATGGTTGTTAAGTCTTTTTGTTTGTCAATAATACAAAATTGCATATTACTTGCTATGCCGTAAGGTTTTAAAAGTAAAACTGATCGAATTGGAGTTTTTGAGGTCCTATTGTGTTTAAAATACATATAATTAGGATATGAGTATGCGAATTTGAAAAATAAAATTATTGACCTAAGTTGTAGTCTATTTAAGCCTGAATTGTTCATTTTTTTTTAATTTTATCATAAAATACGGTGTAAATAGGTTATAACTTTAGTCAATAATTTTTATTTTTTAAATTTCCAAACTCATATCCTAATTATATATATTTTGAACACAATAAAACCTCAAAAACTACAAACTGATCAGTTTGACTCTCAAAACCATGCGGCAGAGCAAGAATATACAAATGTGTATTATAACCAAATAAAGAGAACTAATAACCACCATAAAAATTAAAAAAGAAACATTTTCCGTTATATTTTGATGAATTGTTCAAATTTACCGAAAATACATAATCAATTTATTTTGTAATTTTAAGGTGGTTGGGATGAAAATTTACATTTTAAAATTAATATTTAAAATGTGAAACTGTAGGTTACCTTATGTTTATTATATTTTCAAAGTAGAATATCTAAGAAAAGTAATTGTGCCGACTGTATTTATGAGTTAGAGGTAATTCAAATATCAAGTCACTATTTTTTATGTGAGTTAAATTTTTTATATTTTGATCTATTGTAATATATTAATCTACACTGATGCCATACCTTATTACAAGTTTAAATAATTTTTGAATTAACTTAATTTAAGATTATGCATATTTTTTTCAATTACTTACTACAGACATACGTATAGATTGAACAATTTTAAAACCTATTTTTTATTGAAACTATAATTTTTGAAAAAAATAGTTCAATCAGACTTTTACATTTATATCCTTTTCATTGACTTACTTATAGTTACTTTTAGTTAAACCTCGCAACGGAAAATATTTTGGAATATAAAGTTTAAAATATGGAAACTATAATTTTTGTATAAAAGAGGTTTTATAAAAGAGGTTTTAGGTCTTATTACATAATAAAAGGTGTTAAAAAACTTGAAAAGGAAAAAAAAAGTATACTGTAATTTTTCACAAAATTTATCTTGTAAAACTAAGTATATTGTATAGATTGCTTTGTTTAATCGAATCGCTGTTGTACACTAGACAACAGAATCTGCATTATTGCAATCGCAGTACCAAAAAATATGCATTAATTGTAAAAGATTCCGCTACATAATGTCCTAGGAGCTAGAATTCACAATTCCTTAATAACTTATTTTGCTTGGTACCGCGCAATTTAACAAACTTTGAATTAGATATACAACTGAATCACGCTACATATTTTAAAACATAGTAAAATAAATATTGCAAAGCTTAAAGTTTCGGGAAGACGGATGCACAACCGATACACGACGCGAATACGAAATGATTTATTCCAATGTAAAATTTTAATTCTTGCTAAAAATAGTTGTTTGCATAGAAAAAAGTTTAGTTAAAATACTTTAGGTTAATGATAACAATAATTGTGATTCAGACAAATATTAATTATTAAAAATTTACAATACGAACTTCGTGCATTGTCGTCGCGTACGTTTTACGCACACTTTGATTGATAATTTGTATAATTGACTTATCTTCATCTTTTTCCCAAGAAAATATAAAAAATACACCATGCAGTAAAAACTACTCAAGTTAATACTTTTAAAGCTCGCGGCATCCTTTCTCATCGTAAAACTCAATGAAATATACGGTACACCCTAAAATATAAAAAAAAAAATATTATTTACCACCGTCAATCTCCCGTCCGAAAATAAGACGTTGATTTACCAGTAATACACCCAGCAAACCAAAAATCGCTCCTAGTTTTTTACGACTATCCTCTCCTCCTTAAAACCTCTCTCCTCGGGTCAGGCTCCACAGGCCGCTTTCCATTGTGCGCCCGGGGTCCCATTGTCGGCGGATTTTCCGAGGTTTGACTCCGCGACCGCGCCGGTCGGACCGAGCCGAAAGATTTGTGACGCGTGGCGGCGCGCCTCCTCCTCCCCGCTATACCCACAGGTATACCTTATAGGCACACGGAGCTCCGGGATTGAGAAGTCTCGCGCTTTTCTATGCCTACAACGCCCAGTATTGCCCTGCAGCGCTCCGCTGCGCAGTGTTCTATAGTCGTGTAAAAGGTATAGGTATACGGGGGACGGGCATTGGAGAAAGGTACAGCCGAGGAGGCAGAGAGCCGAGCAAAAGAAAAGAGAGAAAGACCGAGAGTGTGTGAGAGAGAGAGGATATAAAAAAACAGCTGCACTCCCCGCAGAATTTAACGGTCTCTTGGAGGAAAATTGATTTCGCCCCCGGGGTACACTGCGGTCCGGCACCGGCCCAGGCGCTCAGCTTCTAATGGGATATCGTTTATACCCCCGCGAGCGAGCGAGTCTCGCCCGAGAATATATATTCATCTCTTTGACACCGGTTGCGTCTTATTCACGCGCCGGATCTCGCCTCGCTCCGCATGCATGCGATTTATTATTCTTCTTCGAAGCTGAGGCGGCACACATATATTGGTGCGAGGTGCGAGGCTGGTATAAGTATTATACATAAATCGAGGCGCTAAAGTGCTATGGGGCGCGCGGGGCGGATGAATGTCTTCTCGGGATATGTTTTGAAATCTCTATTCCGAAATGTTGGTGTGCTGCACAGTGCTAGAGGAAGTTGGAGGGAGGGTGTGTATACACATATATGTGGAGTTGGAGCTATTGGTTGGTGGTTTTTTTGTGTTGTTTGGGGGGGCGACGCGAAATTCGTAGGTAAGATGTGTGTTTTGAGGAAGTCGTTATTCATGATGATGAGGATACTTTATAGGCTGAATGCGCTGCGCTATTCGATTGTGCTTGTGTTTATTTTGCTGCTGAGCGTAAATGCTTGATGTATTGCTTCTTCACCGTTTCCTTTTGCGAAATGAATATTGTATCTAACTTATTTTTTCAAATTCAAAATATATATTTATATGCTTCTCATATTATACTTTATATATACTAACATCTATTGTAGTTTACCTCGAAACGACATAATATATAGATTTTAATAAATAATTGTTTATTATTATTTAAGGAAACAATGTTAGTTAAGACTGAACAAAAAACATATGAAGATCCCGTGACAATAAACAGTCATCTTGTTTTTCATTTGACTCTAAAAGAATCAATATCGAACTTTTCTCGGTACAACAAACGGTCATGTCGAGAGACTTTTGTGACTGTTTGTTGCTCCGAAACTTGAACATTTTAGACTCATGGTGGATATCGTTCATATTTTGAGCAACAAATAGTTATTTCACAAATGACTGTTTGTTGTACGGAATAATTGTACAATATAAGCAGGGAATCAAGTGAAAACGAGAGGGTCGTTTGTTTCACCGGTCTCTTTATATATTGACTGGAGTATTGCATTATACACACATATATATATATATATATATATATATATATATATATATATACGTGTCAAAGGTGGGAAAAAGAGCCCTGTAGCAGCGTATGTGAAGAAGATATCGTTATTTGTGGTTCTTACCTGAAAAATAAATTTATATAGACTTATTATTTAAAATAAATAAATATTTTGTTATTATACAATGTTTTATAATTGTAATAATTCAATAGTCTACAGTTATATGGATTTTAATATACTTTGTGATCGGGCATTTTGATTTTTTTTAATAATTAATTTATTTTTCGCTGCCAAGTATTTTTTTCCACGCAAAAAACTTGATTTTTTAATAGTTCAAGAAAATAGTTAAAAAGTACTCGGTTATGCCCCACTTTCTCCTATTTGAAATCTATAAGAGGGCGTTGGTTTAAAGAAAAAAGGGAAGTGCTCTATAGCAAAAAAGTTATGCGTATGTAGAAAGCAAAATAGTTTTTATTCCTTTCTATTAATTTTTCTATGTGACCACTTAGACTAACTATTTATCATGCTTATATTATAATTGAATTAATATAACAGATTTAATTTCAGATAGTGGTTCCCTAGAAAAAGGAAAGAAAAAGCGTGTTCCTTCTAAAAATCATGTTTAGAGTTTTATCAAACATTGCTTTCACAATCATGTACCTCGTAAACGTTGATGCTAAAGCTATTATTTGAATGTGTCCAAGTAATATGTGTGTGTGTGTGTGTGTGATGTATGTTGTGTATCCCTCTAGTTATGCTCTTAGAGTGTGTGGCGTCTATGCATCACAACTGGCCCTATATGGGATCTGAACTATCAAAATCGCAGTAAAGGCACTTAAACGATTTTGCTCTCGAAAAATCGTTTTCTCATCCTATACGAATTATTCGTATGTATACAAGCACTATGGAGCATGCACATTGCACACGTATGAATTTCAGTCAGTTATGCTAATATTGGTTTTACATATAAAAAAATAAGTATCATCGTCTTCTACTGTATTTTCATTTGGACTATATGTTTTTACAAAAATACCCCTTACTGAGCATATGTTTGTAGAGAAACCTCCCTAAACTAATTCGTCAATGTGTCATGCGTTTGTCGACACGGAGGTAGAATATCCTGCAGCTGCCATCGTTGATGGTGTCCTTGTTTTTTTTTCTCACCATGTGAAATGTCTCAATAATCAAAATAGCACGGAGATAATTACTAAAACATTATTAAATGAGAAAATTGCTTTTACCAAAAAAAGTTTCTTTCTCTTTAAATATAAAAAGTTTTTAAATGTTTATTTTTATTTTTTTGTATATAAATAACACAAAAGCCACATCTAGTCCCAGTACTAGGTCAACTTTTTTGAAAAGTTTTAAAATAATTTTATCCATAAATATGTAAACATCCTTATTAATTATTCGAATGGAAAAAATATAGGAAGGGGTTTGTTACTTCTAAAATGGTTCCTACATGGGCATCTAATAGATTAATTAAGGGAGGAGTTTTATGTAAATAAGGTGATTTTCAAGTATTTATCTTACAAAAAAATTATTTTAATGTCATTTACAAAACTTTTCTCGTGAAAAAAGGCTCATTTGAGAAAATAGAAAAGTTATAAAAAGTTATTTTTTATCACATTTGCACGCAAACGCATTTTTTCATGCTCATATAGCGGAACTAAAGTGGCCGTTTTCCGACCGGCAGGCAAAAGAGAATTTCAGCGGGAACGCAGAGGTTCTGCTCAAACCGGTGGGAAAGCTAGTATCTTTAAAAGAAGTCTGCAGTGTATAAACCGAAAAAATGTCTTTTTAGTTTGAAAATACCATGCGAATAAACCGACATTTACATTAAAAAAAAGTGTAATTTTTGTAAATGGCGAACTTAGAACAAAATTTTACGCTTTCTTTAAAAGAAGATTGGCCTTTATTTTGCAATAACAATTTCGTATTGTTGTAATTTATAAATGTTCGAGGTTCATTCGCTGGTGAATGAGAATAAGCCTCGGAACAAGTCGATTGATGAAAAATTCGATGAGTTATTATCTTTCCGACCAGTTAGAAAAAAATCGTTTCTAGAAACACGCGCTTAAAGTTTTCGGATGTAGGTATGTACGTCGCGCTCCGTGTTACGTGCTCGACGCACAGCGCTCGTAGCTAATTTTCTACGTAAAATATTGCGCTATAACTCTAGAATTATATTCTCAAAATAAAAAACCGTTTTTAATCGTTTACATAAGACTCACCCTTAAGGAAAAACAAGCTGTATATTATATAATTTAAATAAATTTTAATAACTAATATAGTTGTTTGTTTCAGTATGTTTCAGTGTTCTTATATATCCATCGATGGAATTCCTAAATAATAATTTTATTGAGAATATTTAAGAAACCATCGCCAGCGTCATACTTTTAGTTTTCGGGCCCATACGACAAATTACAAAATTTTCATTTCTAACGGAACCAACGGTTTATTCTCCATCCAAACAAAATAGTTAAATATTTCACAATTAATTTTAGTTATTTCCCTTATGCAGTAAATATGCCGGGTTACTTGATACGAAAATATATACTTAGTTTGAAGAAATAATAAACGATTTAATGAAAGTGGATTAATTTGTCATATCATTGTTTATATTTGCTAGTGCGATAAGAAAAAGAATTTGCTCGAATATGAACTTTTTCGGGGGTATTATTACTTTATTTCACGAAAATAGGAACATTATCTGCGTGTTCTATGGATAGAGGTAAAATATCTATACCAATTCTAGTTGGTTCTACGTTTTACATACTATTCTTTACGCATTTTAATGTAAGGGGGTGCAGGTAATGTAGCTTCTTTAAGGAACTTTCGATTCCCAGTTGATATATATCGGATTTCGGGGCTTCGGAAACTATTGAGACATGTTATTTGAACCTTTAACTCTAATAACTCAAGAGTTCTTTTGCAAAAAAATTTACTCTCTGAATTTTAATTAAAGAAATTCTAAGTAGTTAATGATTGGTCACTTTACCAACAGTGTTCGTAAAGTCGCCACCTATTAGATCTTATGATAAAGTCATATAGTAAATGCTTCAAAAAAACAAGACTAGCCTAACAGACACTTCCTTTATGTGTTATTTAACTACATGGTGTCGTAGCGTATGCCTTGGTGTCGATATTGTGGGATTAGTAGGCCTAGGAATGTTTAAGAAGCAATCACCGTTTTTATCATAGATTGCCTTTTGCCTTGCAATGCATTCGTGTGGTAACTTTACCAACCGATAGATGCCAACGAAAGTTGCAATTTTCGCATAAAAAATAAACTCTACAGCAATAACTGACACATGCATTTTAAATTACGTAAAAAGAGCTACACTTTTATGTACCGCATGATTTCTTTTTTGATCATATCACGCTGACATAAGTGGTTTCTTTACATGCATGCACTGCTAAGAAATCCGAGTTTTTATGTTTTCGCGCGTAAATATGACACTATCTTATAATAAGAGGACGCTAGCAGCGGTGTCACCGCACCACATTACCTGCACCCATCTTATCTAAATTCGTTGTTAATAGAACGTATGCGATTTATACGATTAGTTGCTATAAAGTATATAGTATTTGAAGTAACGTTGATTTTTCTTAATAATTATTTACAACAAGGTGCAGGTAAGTGCGCCGACGGAAGAATATGCCATCAGCGACAGGATATCAAACTTTATTATACGTGGGAGATTTTTAAAAATTTGGGATTTTGTGTTCTCAAAACTGTCGGTTTTTTCGCTTATTTACCAATAAAATAGAAAAAAGAATTAACTTTTTTAAATGTATATTAATTATCAACCTGCACTACTTCATATTTATGATTCATATTTCATTTTTTCGTATTTCTGATTCTATATATATTCAATGAACTGCGAAGGGTTTTTGTACTTCAAGGAAACTGCATTGTTTTTGTTATAATAAAAGAGAATCATACTTAGAGATACAGAAAATCGCACTATATACATTGCATAATATACTTTGCATTGCACCTTTTTTCTCGCGTCAGTCCTTGATCTATATTGAATAATAGATTTTAAATTTACCTCATCTACTCCTATATAAGTAATAGCAAGTAACAAGTTTACGTAATGTTGAATGTAATATTTTAGTATATATGCTTACTTATTTATTAGTACTCACGTAGAAATATAAGGAAATTTAAAAATAAATTTGTACATAAATTATATACCTTTTGAAATATCGTATGTATATTAAATAAAAATAAAATATGTATCCAGTAGTTTTCAGATTCTTAAATTTATATAAAGTTAAGTTTACCAAAATAAAGTTAGATAGATTCCTTACTTTTCAAATGATGTATATGGTTGTCAATAAATAAAACACCTATTCTACCGACACTGAGTCGAGGCTTCCATAGTACAAAAGTGCACATAGGTATGATCAGATGGTAACCCAGGGTTGCATAGTATATCCACGGTCGGTGACTTGGATTTCTTCCTTACCAACAACTGCGTAAGTATGCGGCTGGTAAATCACACATTATCAAGAATTCAAATCTATTTGCACAAATTAATAGAATTATTTTTTTATTGAATGCTATTATGCAAGTATCTATTTTATGTATTACTATTTTTGTATTACTATTTTATATGTTTTAATACTTTATATAAAAAAAATGTAATACACAGCTAAAACAATGGGAATTGTAAATATGCAGTACCTAGTGGTCATACTTATAAGCTTCAAGACAAAAAAACCCTAGTATGCATTTACCATTATATCGAGATATTTATAGAAAAATGGTACATTATATCTAATACATCTGTTTTGTCAAATTAACGTAAATTCGTATCACATCATATTATGATAATTTATGACTTTAATTTAATGATATTTTATATCGTACATTGTTTTAAGATACAGAATTCTTAATTAATTACAGTCGAACCTCCCCGCACTGATACTCATGGCACTGTTTCTCCCCCGGCACTGATACTGTCTCAACGTCACGGCACTGACGCTCAGCCAGGTCCGGCTTTATATATGCACAGGGCTCCGAGCGCAAAAATTTTGTGCCCTAATTCTACGTACATTACACATCGCCGTAACTTTTAAAGACTGACAAGTAATTTGATTTTCAAAGAATTTTTTTATTAAATTAAAATATGTTTGCTTGTTTATATATGATACAGTATAGTGATTGTTTATTTACTGTGTACATTTATTGTAAGTAATTTATTGTTTAATTACTGTGTACATTTTTTGTTAGCAATTTGTTTAGTCAGTAAATTATTATGCAATGGAGTTAAACATGGAAAAGCGTATATAAGAGATTAAGACTAAAATATATTATATAAAGAGGTTAAAATCGAAAAATGTTACCTAAAATGAGTATTGCAAAAAATAGGTTTTATAATTTTATAAAAATTTCATTAATAAAACTTTATTAAAATGAATTGTTGTATTTAATCGCAGAGAAACCACGGGGGGAAAGTGCATTATGTACAGTAGATACGACCCAGGAGATAAACGCTTATTGGCCGGAGCGACGGACCTACCTCAGTATCAGTGCCGGAGGTACGCTCGCTCCGAGGGTATCAGTGCCGGGAGGTTTGACTGTATAATTCTTTTTACTTAATGCTAATAGTATATTGTGCAATAAGGGTAGAAAATCGGATTTTTCTATTCGTGGATGATGATTGAGCACGAGCAGGAGTCGAGGGTGCCGAAGGCGCCTGAGACTATCACGAGTGCTCACAATTATCATCCGAGTCTGGAAAACCCTTTCTCCCCTGTTACGCACCGTATTTCTTTTAACGAGTTCATGTAAAGGCTTCTTTTGTGTATGTGGAGCCAATGAAGAATAGAGAATTTCGAGCGTCTACGCGCAGCGGATAGAAAATATTTTCTCCCCTGTGCGAGAGAGAAACAAATATTTTCTGCCCGCTGAACATAGACACTCCGATTTTCTATGGGCTTTATATGCAGTGAAAAGAGGCCTTTTCAATGCACGTGTTATAAAAAAATTATTCCGAAATAATTGCCGAACCGTAAGTTTCCATATTTTATATTTTATTGAAATATTAAATTTCTTGTTTTAACAGACAAGTAATATTGTAAATATTCTACGTAAAAACGACGTGCAACTAAATTCTGCAATTAACTTTAAAATTGATCCAGTTTTTCATAATGGAAGATTTAATATAATATGTCATTATATATTTATGAATTTATTCATTGATATTTTAAAGGATTATTAACAAATTGACATAAAAAACGAATGTAGTGTACGTATAAAACAATTTAAGTTACTTTAATTTACAATTTGTAATCTAATTTCTACTGTAAAAATATATTTTTATTCTGACTTATTAATTTTTTTAATACTATGATGGGGTAAATAAATATAGGAATCACATTCATTTTTATTTCTTTTTCGTATAAAATCCATGTATTGTGTCAATTTTCATGCGTTACAAAAGAAAACAAATGACAGGCTGCGTCCCGGAGAGAAATAGAGAGATTATTAAGTATAGTCACCGGTAGTACACCGCTTTGCGCAACATTCTTTTTATATTTTTCGCGAATTCTCGCGTTAGTACGGAATTCCGAAATACGTGTGGCTTGTTTTCCCATCCAATCGACACATGCCGCCAAAACGAATAAAATAATTGTGCTAGCTGCGTCATCGTCGAAAAAATCGCAATGCTAATTTAACAAAATCTTCGTATCTTTTGCTTCAATCGACAACAATCTTAATGATAGTGCGAAAAGTATCTACTTGTTTGAAGTGTTGTATTATGTTAACAGCAGTCTGATAAATGAAATTTATATAATTTCTTTTAAAGAAAAAGTTTGTTTCAAGACAGTTCTATAAAACGAAAGTCATACTACAATCTCCTTCGACAAGGTAGAAAACAGAAGTACATAGATTTACAATGACGACGACGATGCACATATGCTTCACCTCATGCTCATTTTAAAGTTAACATTCGTAAAGTAAATCTGTACAGCTAAGTCAACAAAAAAATATGATAACACGTATAGCGCCTAACTTAGTTGGTTTCTCAGTTATGTCCATTAAAATTCAGTTGAATCCTTAAGTTCACCATTTTTTGTTTATTTTTTGTTCTTTATATACTCAATCATTCACTCGTCCAGTCATCGTTTACATAGTTTATATTCAATATTTATAATATATAATTCATCTTCGCTATATCACACATCGCGCGCACGCTGTAGGGTTCGTCGATTTTTTCTTTCTTTCTTTCACTCTATCTTTCTCTCTCTCTCTCTCTCTTACTCTTTTTCTTGATCGTTTGCTATCGTTTCATTCTTTCGAAGAACGCAAAAGGACAAAGTCAAATCAGAAAGTATATACTGATGGAGAAGTTCATGCAGCGCTTACTTACAATATGTATACAGCCGCAGGGGGTTGATCCGAACGGCGCGCGAAAAATTTTTTACTCTCCTTTACACTTTTCTTGTCAGTTTTTATTTTTACCTTATTTTCTTTTTCTAAAGAGCAGATTCGCAAATTCGATGGATTATACATAATATACTTTATGATATAATGTGAGGACTACACCGTATCCTATTCCCACAATCGCGAACACACAAGATACAGAAGTTCGTTGCTCGCGATTAGCGTTCTCCCTTTCTTTTTGCTCCTTTATTGCACTTATAACGTAGTCTGACTTAAGAGCGAGTAAGGCCGTGAGGCTGTCCTAAGTGCGCGCGATTATTTATACGCCTAGAAGTAATTTTTTTTCTTTATTCGAGGTTCGTCGAAGAGCGCCGCCATGTCGAGGATATAAGTTTTTCCTTTCACGTATTTACAGAGAAGAATCTTCAATCGCTCTTGTCGTTGCTTTTGATGTTTTCCTCTCTTTCTTATACCTCTGGCATATATGAAGCGGCGTTTTCTATATGATATGACTACGAACGATTAAACGTACGAATTGTACTTCGTACAAGCACGAGAAACAGTTTTTGTTTATTTGTATTCCTTCGCCTACTGTCACAACATAAGTATTACATCGTCTTTGTACAAGCCCACGGAATGTTTTTTCCATGCTTATCCTGCGATACTTCGCCGGAAGTTGTCGAGTTTCGGTGTGATTATTTTTTTTTCTTCTAAGGTGATATTTGTAATTAAACCGTTAACAAGTCTACTTGAATATATATACATAATTTCATTTTGATCAATGACGATGTCGATGATTTACCGATGAAAAAACTTATTTTCACTTAATAAAGCAGAATATAAACAATTTAACTTATTACAGTGTCCGTTAAAATATCTTTGATTTATAAACAAATTATAAAACAAGCAAGGAATGATTATCAGAATGAAGATAATTCCCTTTATCAGTATGTAAATGATAAAATTACTAAATTACATAATGCTGTCGCAGAGTTTTCAGTTAAACTTGAATGTAACGACTAAATTTTACCATCCTTTAAACAATATATATTGCAGAGTATTTTTAAAACGGTAATAATAGTACAATGTATATAACACATTAAATAGTAGTTAGCTATTTAATATTTACGAAATACTTTAGTTTTTGAAAATTAAAAAACAAAACTTTGTATTTAAACAATTTATTCACAATTCTAATTATGCATTTATAATATTCTATGAGACAATAAACTTGTTTACAAAGTCTATTTAAAAAATTGGAGAAGTTAATTTTTATTCTCGGAGTATGATACACGCCAGTAATCTTTGATTAAATTGTCGAACAATTATTATCCAACCACTTGAACTTTTAACTTCAGATAAAATTAATAATTTAGTATAAGGGATGAATAAATCGATTTAAATTAATAATTGATGTTAAGTGTTAATTTTCATAATATTACTAAAATAATACAAGTAGTTTTCGCATACAATCTTCTATAGGTTATTTATGTCATTGCTTAGTAACGAATAATTAATAATTTACATAATAACAAATTTTCCTAAGAAAATATCGCATTCGCGATAAAAAAATCGTTCAGTTAATATCCATCCCTATCAAGTCAAGTAAATTCTATTAGAATTCGCCTGACCTTAAGTAAATTTCGCTCTACGTGAGCTCTGTCGAGCTCGTCCGTATACGTTTATGACTGCTTTTAATCGTTCATAAACCGCGAATGAAAAAAGAATGTATATAATAATGCACAGTTGTCCCAAACCTATGTAATCACACGATTTCGCCTCGTGGACTCGCTCGACCTTTCAGGTTCGCTTCCTTGGTTCCACAACAGCGCGATTCTTGTCGCTCATCTTATGAGCTTTTACAATATGAACCCACGCGCTTTTGCAAATTTTAGGGGCAATGGAAGAAAAACTTTGGCGACAGAAAGACGCTTATTATTTGTATTTAGCAAATAATTGATATGTTTGTACAATTATGAAAGTTGGTCAGTCCAGATCTGATCTAGTTAACATTAGAATCCTAAGCTGTCATTGATCGAATATCGCTATATACTAAACCAGATTTCTTTGGACTAACAAAACTTTTAAATAATCGAACAAATCCAGTGTCCAAATCAAATAACGTTCCAAAAATCAATTGCGAATGTGTGTTGCAACTTCTTCAAAACGTTTCGGTAACGTCACACAATCCACATCGCCGTGTCGGCGCCACCAAACCTTTTCCCCCACAACTCGCCAAACTCGCTGATATGCACTGGTATATAATATATAATCGCTCAGAGTTCCCTCGGAGCACGCGCATCGTCCCAGCGTACAAGACTTTAACACCGCCTGTCGCCCACCCTCCCGAGCGAATTCCCCTCTCCTCCTCGCGAGAAGAATCCCCTCGTCAACGTCTAATTAAGTACGCGCCTCGCTTAGGCCATGAAATTTCGGACTACCTCGCTACTAGGAGGCCGAGCTGTACCAGCCATTGGTGGCGGCCTTGTTGCTCGGATGGTACAGGTGAAAGCCGGCCCCGGCCGCGGGGTGATGGTAGAACTGCGGCTGCTCGGCGGCGAGGCTGGCGGTGGCGTAGGCAGCCGCGGCGTCGAGGGCGCTGGGATGCACGGCCGAGTAGACCTGGGGCTTGAGGGGCAGCGGCTGGGCGGGCTCGTACTGGTGCCGGAGCACGGGGTCGCCGTACACCGAGGCCTCGTAGCCGTTGACGCCGAGCTGCTGCTGCTGCTGCTGCTGTTGCTGCTGCTGCTGCTGCTGCTGCTGCTGCTGCTGTTGCTGTTGCTGTTGCTGCTGGTGTTGGTGCTGGTGTTGGTGCTGCTGCTGCTGCTGCTGTTGCTGCTGCTGTTGCTGCTGCTTGTCGCGGGGCGAGACGGAGGAGGGCGGCGTCATGGCCGAGTGGTAGTCGACGGCGTAGCCGGCCGCCGTCGACGTGTAGGAGGAGACGAGGCTCGTGAAGGCGTCGCTGCCGGCCACGACGGCCTTCTGATTGTGCGCCGCCAGGACGAACTGGTGCTCGCCGTAGGTGGAGGAGCCCTCGGAGCCCGGGGGCGTCGGCAGCGGACCCGTCTGGGGATTCTCCGCTCCCGTGTAGTAGCCGCCCGCGGAAGGCGCCCTGCCGTTCGCGCCGCTGCCCGAGGTGATGCCGTGCACGTTCGCCCGGATGACGCTCTCGCGGTTCGCGTACAGCTGGCGCAGGAGGGCGGAGGCCGGTAGGCTCCCCGTCGACTGCGACTGAGGACTCAGGTGGCCCAGGTGGTGGTGGTGGTGAGCGCCGATCCACTGTATCGTGGATTTTTGCTGCTGCTGCTTCAGGAGAGCGTCCGTGCTGAAGTCCGTGGGCTGGTGGATGGCCGGGGAGTCGGAGGGCTTGGCGAGAACGGCGCCCGGCAAGTGCTTGGACATCGCCTGCTCGAGGTCTTTTACGGAGGCGCCCGCTGCAACGCTTGAGGGGTTGTGGTGAGACTCGGCCAGGTCCTCGGTTCGTCGTACCTGGGGAATAAATTACATTTTTTCGTGAGTTTTGTAAGTCATAATTTGTTGGTTAGTAACTCTCTCATCACTTTTTATTATATGATTCACTTTTTATGTAATTTTATAAGAATTACTGAGAAATGACGTTATGTAAATTCTTTATACATTTACACTTTAAAAGCATATTAAGGTGCGAAGAACGCACCACATCTTTTAGTGATTTTAATATTAATATAATATTAATATAAAAGAAAAATAAAAATAGCAATCTTCAAAATGTTCAAATTTGAAATAGCGAGTACCAATAAAATAACAAACAAAATAATGCAATTAATTAAACATTTCTTATAATTTTAAAAATTGTTTGTAATCGTTAAAAAATCAAGACACATAATTTGTTAACATTTCTTTACAAGTAAGTACAATAATTTTTAATTTAATTCTTTGAAAATAATTTATGCGATAATTCAAAACCACGATTAATCGCAATAATCTGATAGACCATCTTTGTAAAAGTTTGTAAAATTTTAATTAAATTGTTTATATATTTTTAGGTGTGAATGAATTATTCATCATGTATTACATTTTCTATTTCGATAAATTTAAATATTATATCGAAATATATAGAAAAATTATTCTTTTTTGGATGTTGAGTGTTTTTCATCGTCCACATGATTTTGAGAAATTTAATCATCTGATTGAACTTTTCCAACGGTTATTTTGTTCAAATTACAATTAATTCTGACATGAGCGAAGGAATTTGTATTAAAAATTTACAGACATAAGTTATAGTCTCTCAAATTCACATTTTTTTTATTTTTGAAAATTTTATCATAAATTTTGAATTTGGAAGACTATAACTTATGTCTGTGAATTTTTAATACAAATTCCTTCGCTCATGTCAGAATTAATTGTATTTTGATCAAAATAATCATTGGAATAGTTCAATCCGATGCTTAGAATTTTAAATCATATGAGGATAAAAAAGAGTATTTACTCTTCGGTACCTATTAAGGATGGGCCCAGTCGAGAATCTATTTTCTGTTCATTAACACTCATCCTTTTGGAAATTTAGCAACATATATTATATATAAAAACTAAGAAAAAAAGCCGAGAAACACCGCAAAAGTTCCCTTAAAAACTGAGAAATACCTTAAAAATCGTTAAAAATGATCAAAGAAATGAAGATTTTCAAAATATTCCAGGCGATGAAGGATTCGATGGTGAAAATTTCCCTTGGATATTTCAATTATAATATAATGAAAAAGCAAATACAATACACGACGAGTCTCCAAATCCCAAAATTACCTTCGGACTGCCGGTCCTCAGCAGCTGGTCGTTCGTCGGCACCGAGTGACTGGACGAGGCGGGACTGAGCGCGTGGCTCCTGCCGTTCGTCGTCGTCGTCGTCGCCGCGCTCTTGATCGGGGGCTCCTCGTCCTCGTCCTCGTCGCCCGAGCTGCTGTCGTCCTCGTTGGCCTGGGCCGCCACCGCCGCCGCCGCGGCCACGGCCGCCGCGAGTTTTCGCTTCTGGCCGCGCTGCTGCTGCTGCTGCTGGAGCTTGGCGAGGCTCGCCACCGCCGCAGCCGCCGCCGCCGCCGCCGCCGTGGCCTGCGTTGCCTGGGGCTCCTGCTGCTGCAGCTGGGCGACGACGTTGTCGTGGTGGCGGGTGCCGCCCCTGCCGGCGACGTCCGTCTCCGAGCCCCGCGCCTCGTCGCGGTCCTCGTGTGGCGAGCGGTGGGGCGGGTGCTCGGGGTGCTGCTGATTCGTCGGGCCGCCGCTGCTCCTGCCTTCTGGAAGCAAGGGTCATTGGGGTTAACGGGGGTGTTGTGGGTGACTTGAGAGAGAGAGTTGCATTGGGAGGATTTGAGGGGGGGGGGATGCTTGAAAAATTGAGTGGTTATTATTCTATACTTGGCAGTGGAGAGGCTTTTTTTAATACACGTACAACTAGTTCATTTAAATGTGATTACTTTTAGTTACATTGCAATAGTCTAAGCATTTCGAAGCTGATTTCTTTATAGCATTTACCTACTAAAAATATACATCTGAATTGGTTTAATAAATTGTTGAAGATAGAATATATTTATTCATAGTTGTAGGATAAATAAACTTTAACGTAGTATTAATTTGTTAAAAATATAAACCATTTTTTGTGCACAATAGTTTTACAAAATTAATATAGATTTTTATTTTGCAATTAAGTCTAAGAAATAATTAGTTCGAAAATAACGTATTTCTTCAAATTTAAGCAAAATCAATTAGCAGACATGAATTTCAAACATTTTCCAACACCTGTCCAGCACGTAAAAAGAAGAGCGATCAGTCTCCTAAACTCTGTCATCCCAACGCCGCATTCAACTTTCAAATAAAGAGCAGCGCGTCGCAAAGTCTACCTTTTCAAACGAAGCGACACGCGGCGACCGCTATTTCAAAAAAATAAAAATTTCTAGAATAGAGAGAAATGTAAGCCGCGACGAGTGAACGCGTATACGAAATCGATGCAGCTCGCTCCTATGATCCGTTCGAAAGGACTGCGCGGCCTTCATATGTTAATACGCGGGTATATAAAGAGCATAGCGCCTCGTTGCCGGCAGAGTCGGTTTTTCATTGTCGCGAGGTCAATGCTGCTCTGCTGCTGTTGCTGCTTCTTCTTCGTCTTCGTCTTCGTCTTCGTCTTCGTCTCGTTATGTTGGCGTGCGATGAAAGCCGCGCGCTGTTTTTCTTCTGTCGTATAACACAGTCTCGGTGTCGATGACTCGAAAACTTGGCGCCCTCGTGCAGCCATTCAAGCGTCGCGACTCGTTTAGCGTCGCACGCATCGTACTTTTGAAAGGCTCGATTTTTTCTTGTACACTTCTTGTGTCTTGTCCGCGCTCTTTCTTTATTTGTCACCGTATATGTGTTTCAAATGTTGATAAATAAATTGAAATCTCGTCGGGCACATTCATTTAATTCTTGTATTGATTTTTATTAATTACAATTTTGTTCAATAGGCTATTATAAAGTATTATTACGAATATCATTATCGAGTCAACGCAATTAAACATAAAAAAACATAATCTTTTTTCTTATTATTTAAAACATGCAAATATATATATATTTTTAAATGTATATTAAAATTGAATAAATTTGGTATATCTCTCTTTTAAGCACATAATCTTCTTTATTTCTAAAGTTTTTTTCAAATGAAATTTAAAATTCATTTTTGTTACTATTCAAACCATATGTACTATTCAAAACTGTAAATTAAAATTAAATAATTCTCGCGTATCTCGTTTTTTATCCACAAAATCGTCTTTACTGCCGCTCTGTATTTCTAAAGATTTTTGAGAGCGTAACTAAACAGGAATGTTGCGGACTTGGCAGTATTCTAGAGCGCTACCGACGGCTTCTACAATTGAGAATAGAAGCCATTCTACAGTTCGAGTCGCTATTTGAATTTAGTTTGTATTGTGTTCAAAGGTGATGATTGAGCGCTGTACCAAATCAGAGTCTTTGTTGACTCTGAGTATTAGGAAGAAATATTGTCAAGTGATTTGTCACGAGAAGAACGAGATATATAAGTCTAAGATTAATAATTTCACCTGTATCATATATGTATGAACCACATACGCTAAATAATCACTTCATTAAATCTTGATAAATCATAGAATATTTGAAGGTCAACCGTTAAAAATATAAATTTTATGTTGAATGCTCGATTTGAAAATGTTATAGTAATAATACAATTATAAATGATTGTACAATTAAATAGTTATTCATGTTCAAAATGGTTACTACACTTTATCTTTAAAAGATGCATGGTGTGCTATTTGAATAACAACTTAATTTGTCAAGCTATTCGAAAAAAAATACATGGGAAAGAATAATATAAGTAAATATAAAAATCAGCGTTATCCTACCTCCTCTGTCGGCGTCGGGTGAGCCATTTTCGGGATCGTTACCGGCAGCGTCTTCTCGCTTGACGCCCGTAACGCCGTCCTCCAATTGGCAACAGTCCATGATCAAGTTCGCGTACTCGCGACCACTGTGACAATCATCATAAAAGAGAACATTACTATCATTATCACTACTTTCTACGATAAAATCGCTGATCGACCAACTCTTTCAGAGATATAGTATTGTAATTATACAAACCTAATAACGTAGTTGACGCAAATTATATTCTGTTCCTCGGCGTTTTTCGAATTGCAGACGACGGTCGCGCAGGTCTGCAGCCACGTATAGCCGCCGCTTTTGTTCATCAGTCGGTAGTAGTGTGTCAGTATTTGTCCTTTGTGGATTACTAAAAGAAGAATTAAATATTACGTTAAAATTATTTATAAAAGAAAAACTGGTCTTACATTCTGTTTAAATAATGTTAAAATTAAGTCAATGGCAATTTAAAATTCGAATTTCACGCCTAGAATTTTACTCACCAAGAAATTAATAATCAGTTGTACTTAAATATATAAGACTGAATTATATCAAATAAGGGTATAACAGCTTTAATCTTAGTTTAAAGGAATTATTTTAATATTACGATAAATACTATTCGAAAAATATTTAAAAAGTCCAGCCTGCATTAGCACGTAAGGAAAGACAATACAATTTTGATATTACATGGTTGGTCTATATATTTAATTGCAATTAATTATTTGTCGGTCAGCATTGGGTTGAAAATTAATCTAAATATGTCATTTTAGATAATCCACATTTCATATTGCTCCCATCCTCCCTAGACTCCATATGGATTAAGTTATATTTTTTCTAGCTTTACGGACGGATTCACTTCTCAAACCTCCGAGACCACAAAAAAACAAAAAGGCAACAGGAAAAGCTACCGCACGTATTATCCGTCACTGTCAAAAGCGTCTCGCATGGAAAAATCTCGTATACGTATAACGCGAGCAGAAAAGCCTCGACGGTCGTCCCACGGAACTCAATAAAAACCTCCACGAGAAAACGAGCGAGCGCATCCCGAAGATCGATGTGGTGACTCGATCGGGGCCAGGACACAAAGTCTAAGAGCAACAAAGCCGACCCACGGTAGAAAATAAAGGAAGAAGAAGAAGAAGAAGAATAAAAAAAGAGATAGCGAGAGAGAGAGAGAGAGAGAGAGAGAGGGGCGTAAACTTTTGTAGAGGGTGTGGGCGATCGAGCGGTGCATATATGTTGGTGTGTGTATATATATAGAGAGAAAGAAAAAGATGAAGGAGAGGGAGAGAGGAAGACAGGAGAGAGAGAGAGAGAGAGAATACGGATTGGCAGGAGGAGAAAAGGTAAAGGGATGAGGAGAACTCTCGATGTTGGAGGAGGGCCCACCTCTGCTGTCCCCCACTACACTTATCGCCACCACCGCGGCGCGCTTCTCAGCTTGTGATGTATATACCGAACCGCCTTCGGCTTTCGACTGCAATGGGGCTCGTCTATCTCGTGTGGTCTTTTGCTTTTTGTCGCTATGCAGCAGTGCTCCGAGATAACTGCGACTTTACGATGTATCTTTTTTTATGATTATTTTGATTGATTTTTGTCTAAAGCGTTGTAGTTATTTTTTTACAAATTTAGAAATTTTAAAGTAAACTACGGAAAAAACTGGCGCATGCATCTTAAAGTATAAAAAAAGCTACAATTTTATGAACCGCATGATTTCTTTTTCGCTCATATCACGCTGACAAAAGTGCTTTTTTTACATGCATGTATTGCTAAGAAATCAGAGTTTTGATGCTTTTGCGCGTAAGCATGACATTATCGTATAATTAGAGGGCGCTAGTAGCGGGGTCACAGCACCACTCAAAATCGATTGTCACAATACATATACCATAGCACTCTCGTGTAGGTGGACACATTATCTAATGGCCACATTGCCTGCACCCACTTTAGTTAAATAACACATAAAGGAAGTTTCTGTTAGGCTGGTCTTGACTTTTTGAAGCACTTATTATACGACTTTACCACAAGAACTGATAGATACATTTTTTAACTACTTAGAATTTCTGCTATTCATGTATACTCAGTAACATATTATTAATAGTTTTAATGTTTTTTAAGACATTACTGCTAATACTAAGGGTTAACAAGGAAACTAAATTGTATTAGTCAATTTTGATACATTATAATATGGTTTACTTATATGTCGTCGATAAATTGATCGAAAAATGAAGAAAGGTGCGTGAAGTGCGCTTATAACTTTTGCTTATACTAATGTCTGTAATACTAAATTAATCCTTTAAAATTTTGCAATACAATCGATTATTCCTATTAGACAGCCATTGATCGACAACCATTGAAAGACTTTCACTCAACAATTGCTACAACATAGCGTTCATTCTCGTTTTTCCCTGATTCTGAAACATATTAACATACGTCGCTCACTTTCCTCCACACGTCCATATACAACTTTTTCTCGCTGTTACACACTTACACACATACACTCTCTCACACACACACACACACACACACACACACACACACGTACAGACACACACATATACATACACTCGCAAACACATACACATATATACACATAAACACTCACATAAACACACACATAAACACGCACATAACTTTTGCTCTCTTCTCCTCTATACACACACGCACACATTCACGCACACACATCGTCCCTCTTTCTGTCTGTACAACTATATATATCTCTCCCTCTCGCCTGTGCGCATCGGCGAGGGAAAAATGCAGTGGGGGTGGGGTGGGCGCGTATAGGGTCGGGCGGAAGGGAGGAGGAGAGCGCAGGACCGAGAGAGAGAGAGAGAGAGAGTGAGAGAGAAGGTAACAACTCGCTGGAGATGCCGCATCCGGCGTACGCCGACGCACTCTGCATACCAACTACCTAATCCCCAGGACTGTGCGCACACACGTATGTGTGCGTACAGCGGCTGCTCGAATGCGGGAAACGTCGCCGTCTGCGGACTAGGGCCGCGCAACCCGACGCGACAGGCAGAGCCAGGGCACGCATGTACTGCGAGCTATGCTTCAAGCTTTACGGCAAAAACGTTTAACAATATTGTATAGGATGTTCGCGCAGCTCGTTCTCTCCTTTTTTTTTCTCTCTCGCGGCGGGGGAGTTACGAGTTCACGGCCCTTGCGCGCGGAGGGAGTTATGTACAGGGGGTAGCTTAGTTCCATGGTAGCTCGTAATATGCGCGTGGTAGTTCGGGGTTTCGCAGTTTTGGCCTTTTTTGTAGGCTGTCGTGCGAGTACGTGGTTTGCAATTTTAATAATTGATAGTTCATGCTACATCATGGGCTTACTTTACGGACATTTTGTCAGAAAAATTGTTGTTTTTAACAGAGAGGTTATTTTTTTTTGTTGTAAATGAAGATACGATTTTTTAAATATTGAGAATCTATGTAAAGCGTATGGAGAGTTCCAATAAGATGAGTTTATGAGAATTAAGTTGATCAATACTATACCCATGAAGGTATGTTATAATTAGAACAGTTTATTTAGATTTTCTTTGTTCAAAGCCAAAGTTTTAGAAAATAAATATTTTTACGGTTTTTATTGTGTCTGAATGAGAATCACTCTGAACCATAGCGAATCTGTATATTTGGAAGTATGAGTTTAGATGAAAACATTTACGAGCAGATGAGAAAAACATGTCGCGAAATGATATTATTTTCTTCATATTTTTCAAATCATTATAATTCTAGATTGCACTTGACTTCTTTATTGTAAATAAAAGTATAGATGTAATGATTATACTTACGATCCATGTGAGATTTTCGAAGACGATTCGCGTCTTCGCCGTGACAAAGGGTGTAGAGATTCTTTCCCGTCAGTTCGTCCGCTGTGTAGTCCAACAGTTCGGACACCCTAACAAAAAGAAAACCAAACACATTATATCAATAAATAAACATAACATATACAAAACAAATCACACCTCATAGCTAGCAAATAGTATAATTCATAAAAGGAAAATTCCCGCCGTTATAAAGTTAAACGTTTGAATTGTACGAAATCGTAATGGTCGCTCGTACTCACTTTGGTTCGCAATGTGCTATCCGGAAGTCGAAATTGATGCGCGTGACAAACATGTCGGTTTCGAGCCTAATTTCATGTACGCTCGGTGGCGGAAGCGCGATCGCCAGACCGACCATCCCCATGAGCGGTGGGGACGATTTCCTCGAGTGGCTGAACGTGTACTGTGGCCTCAGTCGACAGAGCAACAAAACAACCTGCAATCGCACAATCGAGAAACACATACTTAATATCTTCTGATAGATAAATATAATGAGCGTATTTTCGTAAAATAAGCAATTTATTAGTTATAGTTAAACTTGTTGTACAGTTATTATAGTTAAAACATCAAAATTAGAAGTAAAATGAAAAAATAAAATATATTTAATTAGTATTTGTTTTATGGTTTAAAGTTCCAAATTAAAAGAATAAAATACATCATACATTCTCACACGATTAAATATTGTTGGATCTTAGATCTGGGATGTATATACTACGGTTCTTATATTTTGCATTTAGATGCCTAAAATAATACAATGAAATTTGTAATGTTCTCATTGTAAAAATCAAAGACGGATCATACCAAATAATTTGAGTAAATGATTAATATTCCTAAAAAATTTTCTTTTTATTTCATTATGTGAAACATACACGGAACATAAAATGCAACATTTATTAATAATCACCCATACATCACTTGAGAACTTGGAGCTATTAACTTTGCAATGCACTTTTTCAGGAAGTGTATAAAAATGATATATATGCAAGAGACTTGATGCGTCTACACCAAGTAGATAATTCCCGCATTTCAAGTGCAAAAGTCAACTCATTTGAGAGTGCGCGTCTAGTCCACTTGAACTTTTCGAGAACGCGGAAAGAGTAAACATCAGCGCTTGAGTGTATAGACTATAGACGCGCGTGCCGTATAGGACGTATAATAAAGTGTGGCTCGTGCGACTTACACGGTAGCCGGAAGACTTGAAGTGGCAGCCTCTCTTCGTCAGGGTCGACTTCATGCGCACGCAGAACGCCCGGTCGTAGCCCTTGTACAGTCCGCTCGCCGTCAGCGACATCACCGAAGACACTGTGAACAAAAATAATATGCAAATTTTCCTTTATTTTCATTGTTGATTAATAATATCTTCAAAGCAATTTTTATTATTAAAAAACAATGCTAGGTATATAGAATGACTGATTCGTTCGTTTACTTGATCTGGTCTATTTGTAATACAAATGAAAAAATCTGTATTTGAATTTAACATCCGACGTAGTATTACAGAAGATATTGGAGTAACATTAGATAATAAAGTGAAATGTACTCTAGAATTTCTGATAATTTTGAAATATCTTCGATGTTTATTATAACTTTTCTGTTATTTTCTCATTCATCTGATATTACCTCCCCGAAAGTCTCATTATAGTGACCGCTTTTGTATCATATGTGTGCCATAGATCAACTAAATTAAAACAACGCTGAAAAAATAATCTACACACTTGGTAGGCGATTCGAAAAAAGTCAGTTTTACAAAACTTGCCTTTTTTTAACCTAAAACTTATCTGCAATTAAATTTGTTATTCTGTGCTGTATCTGTATCCATAGAAATATATCACTAGACGGAATTATTTTAAAAGCTATAGTTGTCACGGTCCCTATTCCCAATAGGTAATAATGAACAGCATATATACGAAAAATTGAACGAATACGCGAAGAAGTATACACATATAGATCCCAATGAGCGACGAAAAAGCTCGTCAGTAGATAAGCCCCGGCTGTAGTAAGCCACAACCACATCGTCCGACGTCTCCTTCTCGACGCGAACTACGCACATCTTCGCTATTCACATCCGACGCTCTACCGCGTAAATAAAACCTACGCGATCGCAACGGCATCATCCCGGTTTCTCGTATAACAAACCGCCAAACTCAGCTCGCAACCTTGCAGCCGCTGCACACAACAACACACAAGGCTCGCGCTCTTTCGCTCCCTCGGATATCGTCCAGCAGCGGCAGCTCCCCTGCATCCCCACGGCTACACTCAGCCTCGCGTGTACGTACGAACGCACACCCAGCCGCGGCCGTACGTGCCACGTGGATCCTATAGAGAAAGAGAGCGAGACGACTCGCCTCACCACCGCGGAATAACAATTGCGCGAGGAATCGCGCGGGGGCTGATGCTGCATACCGTATGCGACTCTGCTCTCCCACCCTCCCCGTTTCCGTCACTCTTTCTTCCTCTCTCTCTCTCTCAATTCTCTCCTAGACCTGTCCGAACGAGTCCCGAGACTCGACCATGAACCAACCCCCTCTCTCTCTCTCTCTTTCTCTACCTAGCAGGGTCTCGCGTGCGAATATAAGGCCGCGTTCACGCTCGGCACCCCCGTCACGGAGTCCTCTCTCTCTCTCTCTCCTACCCCTCGTCACGGCACCGACGAGCGCAGCAGCAGCAGGAGCTGGAGCTGGCGCTGGCGCTCCACGTGGCGGTGCCGACGGGCACGTCCGACGGCAGCGGCACGTAGCTGTGGCTGTAGTCCGGCGCAAGCTCGCCCTACTACAAGAGGTAGCACACGCGCTCGCGCGTACTCGCCAACCCCGTACACGTGATCATCTTTCGCGGGCCACCGTCGCGGTGATGTCCAGGTATATAGCTAGACAGAGAGAGAGAGGGTAGGCGGTGGTTAGCCGCTGGTCACGCTTTCCGGGTTATATACGTACGCGCGCGCAAGCTGGGATTCATTCAAGACTTGTGTTCTGTGTACTTGGTTTTGGGTGCTGTGTAGGATGAGCGGTTCTACTGGTATTGCATTCGAAAGTTCGATAAGTACTGGGAATTCTGTAGGAAAGATGTAAGCTAATACGCATTTGTCTGGAAATTTGTGTGCAAGTTGAAGTTTTCAATTTAATTACAACTGTCAAGTATTAGAAACGCGGTTCATTTTAGATTTTATTTTCACCCTTTCAGTTTATTTAGCTTATGAGTCTGAAGTTAGATTTTTAAAATTTAAAATGGGTTATTCAATATGACAAACGACATAATTTTCGTCTAGTATATCAGATCGGCCATTTGGTATTTTATTATTTAGACCTCCGATTCGCATTCAGCGAAAACAAAAAATCCTGTATATGAATCTCTACTAACATATTTTATATGATATTGAAATAATTACATTTTTCTCTAAAGTTGTGCCTTTTTTTCAAAATTTGTTTATTATAATGCTTTTGCACCTCGCAACATTTATTTGCCAAACTTACTCCTACGTTCACATTTATCTCCAAGTTACTTTACCATGTAAAAAACCGGTTCAAAATATTAAAACATTAGTATAAATAGTAGATACCCATCACAGAAAAGGTGTTAATAAATGTAAACAATGTCCTAACCCCCTCATAAGCATTAAAAATCATTTTACCCATCATAAAAATTAGACACCACAATCCGCACAAACAACACATAATATTCCCTCCAAAAAAAACTTAAAAAACCCCAATCGAACGAAATATCCTCACCAACCCTAACCTACAAGTAACGGGGTCAGCCACCCCCGTCCTCCTCCCAACAGAAAACTACACATCCACTCAAGGAGCAGAGTGCGCGGACTTCCGATCAGTCAGGCTTGCAGCTGCACACGGGGGTTGGCACGAGTCGCGCGTGACCGAGAACGAAAGAGCCCGATTTCGACGTGCAGCAACACGAAGACCGCGGGCTCCGCTCACGCGCCGACGAGGCGAGAGAGTGCACACGGCGTCACGTTCGCGCGCTTAGACTGATCGCCGGGGCTGCGGCTGCTGCTGCCGCTGCACGTCGCGGGCCCCGGGGATGTGCTGAGATCGCTGGCGACCGACGGCCGCGACCTTCAGCTCCAGCCTCTGAATAGAAGAGCGCGGAAGGATACAGCGCGAGCCAAGACGTGATACGAGCCTTTGTTTGTTCGGTGGGTTGTGGAGTGGCGTGGTTGGGGGTGGTGATGCGCACGTGGGTGAGCGCGTGGATGGGAAATTGGGAAGTGTTGGGGGTTGTTGGATAGGGAGAATGGATTTGGTGGAAAATTATGTGGACAGAGTGGTAATCGGGCTTTATAAAGTAGAAACGGAGAAAATTATGAATAAGTGGAGATTAATTGACTCAGCAATGAATATTCATTCGCTTTCAGTGAAAAAGTTAACATTTGTTACTGAACTAGTGGATTTGACATATATTTTCTCTACTTCATTTTTAGAGAGCGTGACGTTCTGAGTTTACAATAGAAATTATCGTGATATTTTGTGGAAATAAACGTTTTTCATTTTAATTTTACAGAAGAGTAATTTGTATCCGGGAAGTCAAAATTGATCACGTTTACCATATTTATCACCGTCAATATTATCGGAAAACATTATGATACGCTAAGATAAATTATGTAGTAAAATTTATTATTTCTGTTTGCATATTGCGGAAGTATTTTTGTCGTATTCAAAATTGCCAAAAAAATGTTAAATTTTACTATGATTTTGGTAATTTTTACTGTATAAATATGATATAAATATTTTCATTACAAAGACAGTAATTTGTACACTAGAGATGCGTGTACTGTATCACAAATTTCGAGATACAATTTCCCAGCGATTTAGGTAGACCAGATCAAGATGAGAATATTTTAATTTGTATATGAATAAGAAAACATGAAAATAACATAATAGAAACAAAATATATCGATTTACACAAAGAAAAAGGGACTGCAAAGATTACAGAAAGCACTTTGAACAATCGAAATCAGTATGTATGCGTTACATTCACGATATATACTGTAAACAACGGATGGTAAAAAATTAATAACTTTATGTCAGACAGTAAAATAAAGCTTTCTGTAAAATCATTACAACCAATGTTTCCAGCAATAAATCCACCAAATTCTTCGTCATAATGTGTACGTAGGAAAAATGGTTTGTTACGGTAGTTACGCATCGTATCTTTCATCATCCATAATCAATTTTCAGATTTCAAAGAATTTTACTTTATTATGACCGTTAAAATATACGTTCAGTTATCTCTTAAATTTTAAAGAGCTATATTAATTATTCAAATTAACAATTTAAAATAGCAATTTTTCGTAAACCTAATTTTCAAAGCTGACTATCTTGCACATTTGATCATTGACTTACTCTGAAATTATAATTATTGACATTATTAAGAATATACTTCAATTTCCCGATATCCCCTTACTTCTCACATTCATGCAAAAACCAGCTTAACACAAAAAGTCGATTCTAAAGTCAAGCCATATTTTCCAACAACGTGCACGCACGACGAAGAAGATCGTACACACCGCCCGCTGTGCCACACGCGACTGCTCGTCGTCGTGCCTCAGCGGGCTTCCTTCTTACTGGAAAACAACGAAAATCACAAAAATACCGTCGGGATTCGCAGTTGATGACGAACCGTGTTCCTCGGAGGCGCCGCTGCTCGGCGACGCCAGTCCCGAGCTCGACGAGTGGGGCCCCGAGGACGAGGACGAGCTCGTCAGGCCGAGGCCCAGCTGCTCCGCGACCTCGCCGTGGTCGTGCTGGTGCACGTAGTCGAACACGCTCGAGCCCGTCATCTCCACCTGTAATTCAATTTGGAAAGAAGATTTTTGAGATTGTTGTTATTTGTAAAGGATGTTCTCGTTGTGAGCAATTACGTTTTCAAGGAAATTAAATAATATTATTTATGTATCGAATTTTTGGGTGACATTCATATGTGTATTTAAGATATTTGGTAATAGTGATTTTTAACAGGTACTATCATTTTAATGTTTCGATTGCATGATTTTTTAATTGAATGAATTGAAAAAATTACGTAGCGGAGACCAGAGAAAGTAAGGTTCGAAATGGTATTGAGTTTTATCGCCTACATTTTGTAAAAGCTTTCATAATTTTTTTCTTTAAGTTGAGGCATAACGAGTATTTTCAAATTTGATCGCAAAATTAAATACAATTCCTTTTGTTAAGGTACTCTTAAGAAAGAATTTTCTTTTCCCTCAGTATAACAATAGAAGCTAAGAAAATTTTCTATTATACAGAGCTGGAGATTATTAAAATATGTAAATATACGCAGATTGCTATTCTGTGCATATATATTTTCAAAATTTTTGTAAAAATCCGGAAAGACTCACTTTACTCCGAGCATTGTTTTGCCCCGATCTTCCCTTATACATATAGGTATATGTAAAACTATGTACACTAACCAAATATATACAAACTGCAGGTGTCCATGCGTTATCCGGTTAATAATCCGCATATTTATACAGGAAGAGCATTCGAAAATGACGAAATTTCGTGGATCCGCTCGATTACATCCCGTACGGGCGATCCAGGGCTCATCGTCATTTCGTCGGCCTTCCTCCGTGTCTTCCTCCATACCGAGTGGCTCGCGCGCGCTCGATCCGTCTATGAATTTCGTGACCTCGTATACGTATAGGATCGATTCCTCGAAGCGGACATACGCGCCGGGCATACGAGCCGAGTTAATAAAAATCCGGCGGTCGCGCGCGCGCGCTTGAGTATATATATATTTATACTGTGCTCCACGTCCATGACGACGAAGACGACGACGACTCTCTATTACCCTGTGCATTCGCAGCGTCGACGAAAAGCCTCGATATCTCGCAGCTCTGAACTTTTTTTTTATATACGCTTTTTATTAACTTGGAATATGCTTCAATTTATATACATGAAGGTATAAAGTTTGTTTATATGTTTTGTATTTGTATTTCATGAACAGTAAATATAAATTTCTATGGTAAATCCAGTTCTTGAAAAGTTAAATTATAAGCATAAATATGTTTATCCACTTGAATTTTTTTAGACCAAAATACGCTTTAATGTTAGTTAAATAAATCACAAGGTGTTTTACTAAAAACTTCTACTTATGCATTAAATTATTTATTTTTATTTTATGCAAATAAACTAGACAGATTCACTACGATGTAGATTTATGGATTTCTCATTAGGTATTTTAATGTCTCTTGGAGTAATTGAACATTATCTATATAATTATACGCTGAACAAAGTGAAATCATCAGTATAACCATCTATTCGATCATTTCATCTAATACTTGCTTTAAAAAAGTACACAAACGATTCAACAAAAATAATTAAAGACACCTAATGCCACGAGCTATCAAAAGTTCAAATCAACAAAACTCCGTCACAACAATGTCAGGCTCGAGGAGCTCTCTCTCACGCGTATCCTAATTAAAGCCACGAGCATCAGCCACGAGTCTCTCTAGACATACACAACGTATGCGCACGTCGAAATGGGGCCGGGTCCCCGACGTCGGGCCCGCGCGCGTGCGCTAAACTCCCCGAGTTCGTCGGTTACTCAACGACGGCGGGCGCGAGCCCGGAATGCGAGATACGAGCTTCGAGACTCCGATACCTCGCGTGCGCTGTGCCGTCGGATCGCGCTGGCTGCGGTTCGCGTGACTCAATGGAGGAGCGAGCGCAAATCGTCGAGGCGATCCGATGTCTCTCGGTGAAGGAGCCGACCGACGGTGAATCGCAGCAGGGTGACGTCATTTTTTGTGGTTTATAGCGAGCGAGGACGAGCTTCTGGAATTGACTTCGAGAATTGGCCAGAGAAATGTTTGTTATGTATGTGTATGTAAAAAGAAACCGCAGAGCTCGTTGTGAATTTTAAGATTTCGTTGGGAAGTATAGTGAAGGTTTGAAATGAGAGGCGTTTACGTTTCTTTAATTCTTGCAGAATCGTGAGGTTTAGGTAGGGTACCCTGACACTTAATTTCTCAATTTACATAACGTACATAACATTCTGCGAAAAACAGTTTTTTTTTTCTTTAAAAAACATAAGAAATATGGCTTGTACAACTTTAAAATGAGCTTTTAAATGCCTCTATACGACTTTTTTCGTAAAATTATAACGTTTTAAAAACAACTTTAGGTTTCCTAGAGAAACATATAGGGTTCATTATATATTTCGTCATGAACTTAAATCAGTAAATATACCACAGTAACGTAATACAAGTTAGAAATACTTCTCTAAGGGTTGATGCAGGTAGAAACATTGAAAAAACACTGTATGTAAATTATTTTAATGTAAATATAAGAGCTCATCGCGTATAAAAACATATTGCCCACTAAAAGAGACTAAAAATTTAAAGTGCACTGTGTCGGCGACGTATTTATTTTTAATATGGTAAAAAGAGGAGAGATTCCTTTATGCTGCAACGGGGAAAGCTTGGTGTCCTGTGCGCTCGAGCGCTTTTTTTACAGCGAGAACGTAAAGGTCTCTCTCTCTCCTTGAGGCACGGCTATTTAGGCGGTTATGAGGCACTCTGAGGGCGGAATGGCTGCTTTTTATACACTAGTGAAAGCTCCTTGAAACGCGGTCTTACTTAAGAAAGACGAGAGTCCCCCCTTTAAGTACCGCGACTTCGCGCGCACTCACAGAAGCATCCGCGCACGCTTAATGCTCCATTAGATATGACTAAACACTCGTGTAGCTTTATTTAATGGAGATTACGTTGTTTTGTTAGCTTTATAATTATTTTCTTTTATTGTAGATTCGTATAGACTGGTGATCTGTCCGATAAATATAGAAAACCACGTATTTATAAAAATTAGGTAATCTCGTGGAATATGAACAATGTTATCAAACAGTACCTTTAAGAATCATTTATTGAACGTATATAAAGTAGCTTTATATAATGGAGTTTAAATTGTTTTATTAGCTTTCTAATTATGTTTTTACAGTAAATTCTTATACTTTGGTTATATATAAGATGCATATTTATCAGGAATACATTACCTAATGATGTAACTAATTGTAATAGAATTATTCGCTTTTAACTGTTATAGGTAAAAAATATTTTTTACAAAATCAATAATCGTTAGATTTATATAATGAAAATGGTTGAAGAGATTTCAATATGTTCTAAAATAGTGCAGATTTTTAAATTAATTTAATTCATATAGGTACTGTTATTAATATTTTATATCTTAATAATTATGTTAGACAACGAAGCGTGTACTTTATATGAATAAATAAATACTTTGTTGATTTGTCTGAAAACCACACGAGAACCAAGTTTTTAAAAAATTAGCTAATCCTATTGAATTGCATAAACAATATTTTCAACCAATACCCTCATACGTCATTGTGCACACATATATATAAATTAATGAAATGCGACCTATAAAATATGAAGAGCAAACTCAGTCTCGCAATCTAAGCGTACCCATTGTATGTATAATTTAGGTCGCGGCCTATAAAGAAACGAAGACACGACGAGGGCCGAAAAAGAAAGAAAAATATCAAAAGAACGAGCTCTGCGCTTCTCTAACCTCAAAAAACACGCAACACATAAATCCAACGAGAAAGCAGACGAACGCGCGCTCGATAGAACAATAGAATCGCTGTAGACGAAGCTATTCCTAGGCCAGTGCTCGATTCACTCGAGCGCCCGTTTCGAACATGGCCGCGCGAGCGCGCGCCGTAATGTCGAGGCGGTCGATCTTCTCCTCGCGCGACTTCGCGCCGCGAATAACAAATCGATGATCGTCACCTCGAGCAGCTCGTCATTCGCGCGTATAGGATATATACGTGTGCGGCTTGGTTAGCCGAAGTTGAAGCTGGCGCTAACTTCGCACTTGCCGCCGGTTAGCTGCTTGATTGCCATGGAGAATTCTGTGTGTATCTTTTTCTTTTTTCTCAGACGGAGGAGGCACGGGGAATTGGAATTAAGAGCTGGAATGGAATCTTTGCTTTGGGTGGGTTTTCGTTTGATTGCCTGGGGAATCTAAAGAGCGATTCTTGAATGCGAGAGCGCGATCTTTATGGCCTGTTTGTTCAGATATTGCTGTAGATTGATAGCTCGTAACGTAGCTTGTATATTTGAATTTATTTTTAATATTAATTGCGTAAGGCCATTCCGTGACTTGTCACTATAGAAGTTGAAATAATTCAACTTAAAGCGATTACTTTCACAAGATTTATTCATTGTAAAATATAAACTTTGAAACCATTGCAAGATGATATGAAATTAAACCTCTTGAATATCATTATTAATGGTGGATAATGAGCGTCAGTTGTTGTGATACAAATACAATTTTATTGGCGTATTTTTTGCTCTAAAATTAGCGACGAAGCGCTAAAGGCTAAACGTGTATTGAGAAAATCGCATGACAAAGAATTTGCAACAAAACTCCGTTAGAATATATTTAACATCAATTTAAAAAAGTACTATTAGAAAATAATATTGTTTCTGTCTGTATCAAAAGTAACATTTATAAATTTTTCCACTATAAATGACGAAAGTTTCGTTGCCGCAATTTGTTTTGCTCCACGAAGAGACGCCCCAAAAGCAATAAAACATTCCTTTGCTTCACAGCCCTTACATTATTTCACCAAGTGTCCCTTCAATACATACAGTACGCTCTTCCTCTTCAGCTACATTATCAATCGAAATCTGAATATTCCCCGTGCCCTCCGCACTAAAATATCAATGCATCGCGCTCGAGATCCCAGCGATGCCGTTTGCGAGTAGCCCGCAGCCTTCGAACACGCCTCCCTCGCCAATTAACCAATTGAACCGCGACCGATCCTCGCCACCCGCAGCTTCCTAAAACTCCCGGTGCCAAAAATGAAATTCTCGCTCTGGCTCCGATAATTATAATTGGCCGTCGGCAGTGCGTAATTCTCGAAAGCTAGAGCCCGGACCGCGAGCGCGGCCATGTTTGCAGTGTGCAGGCGCCAGGCACGACCGCGGGGACGACGTCGGCGCCGCGGCAGTTTCCAGAATCCCCAAAACACCCTATTGATTGCCCCACGACTGACTCCCGCTCTCTCTCTCTCTCTCTCTCTCTCTCTCTTCCTCTCGCGGTACCGCCGATGGTACCAGTTCCCTCTTCCCCCATCCACTTCTCTCTCCCTCTCTCTCTCATTTTCTATATCTGTATCTCTCTCTCTCCCGCTCGCTGGCTTCGCGTATATATATATATATGTATATATATATGTATATATATATATATATCCCGGGGTCCACCTTCGTCGGGGCTCGGGGCTCGGGCGCGCGGCATTAGGAATGGCGAACACGCCGCCGTGCAGAGACTACGTGAGCGGCATCGGTGAGACCAGGCTCTAGCTAGCTAGCGGGGGTGGCTGCGCCCGCTATATACTTCGCGCTCTCTCTCTCTATCTCCCTCTCCCCTTCCCCTTCTGTGCTGCCACTCTCTTTCCGCCCTTCCTCGCTCCCTCTCACTCTCCTTCTCTCTCTGTCTCTCTCTCTCTCTCTCTCTCTCTCTCTTGCTCGTACTCTCGCCAGCTGTGTATATATGTGAGAGCTGCCAGTATGGCCGCCGGTTCTCTATCTCTCTCTCTCTCTCTCTCTCTCTCTCTCTCTTCTTTCTTCTCCTCTTTCTCCGTTGATCTCACCCTCCCACTCCCTCTCTCTCTTTCACTCTCTCTCTCTCTCTCTCTTCTTTCTTCTCCTCTTCCTCCCTTGATCTCACCCTCCCACTCCCTCTTACTCTTTCTCTTTCCTCTTTTCTCATCACCTTCGCAAGACTTCCTCGCAGCTGCACAGATAGAGAGAGAGAGAGAGAGAGAAAAAAAGAGAGAGATTCTGTGTTTCTCTCTGTCTGTAGAATTCGTGTATATATAGGTATACACATGCGAGCCACCCCTCGGCGCATGCACGTACAGTCTTATGTGTGCCTCTGCTTCATTTCGGCCTCTGCTGCTGCCGCGGTATAAGCTTTAACTCTGCTGCTGAATCTCTTGCCTTGCAGTGTCTTTCCTTTTTCTACTGACTAAAAGCGCGCGCAAATGCCTCCTTTTCGTCTCTTTTTGCATTCTTCGTCCGCTCTGTGCGCGACTTTTCACGTATAGATATCTGTGCGTCTTTGCGCGTATACGCAGAGTGGAGAAAAGAGGTGCTAGCGTTAGGGACGAGAGTACAGGAACGAGTGACTCGTCGGATGGATCTTTTGCCGATTTAGAGCTTTTTAAATTTTTACTATTTAATATGACTTTCGAATTGAATGAAAGCTGTTTATACAGGTGCGATAAATTTTGTATTAAATAACTGAATTTTACTGATGTTTAATGAAATTCTGTTAAGGCTAGAGTACACTTGAAGGGGTAAAAAAATCAACTTTTTTTCTCTTCAAAATATCATTTTTTTTTATATTTATGGTATTTAAATACATTGGCTTATATGCAATTTGCCATCTTTATTAAGATTATTAGTTAAATTCTTAGTATTTTTCGATGATCAATTGACCAGCTATCAATTTATTTAAAAGCTCTATTGCTGTGGAAAGATAAATTTAAAATCTTTATTGAATCAGTATTAAGAGAAGAATTATACACTGCAAGTTAAAAACTTTTTATTATGTAGTATGCTACATTTTTTCTGTCTTTTGTGTAATTTGAATAAAATTTCTGAATTTTTCATTAATTTTTCCTGCGAATTGTAAAAGATGCAAGCATATTCACGAAAACAAAGACAATATTTCATAAATTTCTTGCGACACAACTCACATCCAATTTTGAGCAGCAAAGACGATCAACATTATACCCAGAAATACTATAAAAAATATTATTATTTAGTAAAAAGTAGCTCGATTTAAAAACAGGAGAAAAAATGTTTTCTTGCCACTCTAAGATTTCAATATATTCCTTGAAAAAGTAATGCTCTTTCGATTATCATTATCCGCGTATTTTCTCTCCTAGCTCGGCAGTGCAAATGCGCACTACAAAGTATACACAAGACGCTCCGCGAGGAGCTGCTCACCTGGGAGAGACCGAGGTAAATGGACACGGTCTCGGAAATGTACAGGAACCGTCCATCAGCCCCGACAGCCATTGCGAAACCGTCCAGCGACTGAAACACACAAAAGCGGCCGCATTACAGGCGAACAATGCTTACGCACGCGTATCGGTCGCTCTCTCGGTTTACTTTTACGATCTTAATTTTGCTTTAGCGCCGAGACTCTTTCGCCTTTATGCTCTACGCTTTACTGCGAGATATTGCGAAGGATAAATTATTCGTCTTGTTGTTCGGGCTTTAATATCTGTTTGAAAGTAAATATTGCAAATGTTTAACGTCAATGTTGCCGCTTTGCATTATGAAAAATATAATTGTACAGTAATTAAGTATTTTTACAAATTAAATGCGCGCTTTGAAGATTATAATACATAAATGGAACAGTGAAGAAAAAAGAGTTCGAAAAATATTGAAAATAAATTTTAAGCTTATCGAACACGTTCTACCGCATAATTTGAATATTTAAAAATACTTTTTGAAAAATGGATATGGCGTTGAGCAGCATTGAATATTATGGGAGTTTGAATTGTTAATAAGATTCTTACCTGCAGGATGTGGGTGCCTTGGTGCTGTTCGAACATGTCTACCGCTAGCGATGCCGATGACCTGACTCGATTTGCACCTGCGAACGAAAGAAATAATAAATATTAATGAAAGCTCTTTGAATTTATTTTTAAATTTAAATTACGTCTAAAACATAAAAATTTTAAGTTTAATTTAATTATTTCTAAAGTAAAAAATTGTAAGCTTCTGTCGTGGTGAATATTAAAGGGAAATAGTACCAAAGGAACCTAATATAGGTTTTTCTGGTGAATTATGCACATTTCGTTGTATAATTATTGATTTAACTAGTATGAATATTCACTTCTAGGATGCGGGGTCCATGTTTTTTTTTCAAAGTAGTGAAATTTTATTCTACATTATCAAATATAATAATGAAGAAATTTTCAATTTGTAAACTGTATATTTTTAATGGGTGTAGATTAAAAATTATTGGTTGTCTTTATTATTTTGTACGTAAGTATTTATCAAGTGGCTAAATACTTTAAAAAAATATTATTAATATTATCAATATTTCAATTTAGGAATAAAGGGAGAATTATAGTGTGAAAAGTATGCAAGTTTTATTTCTCCTGCCGTGTAAATCTACCTTCGACGGATAAACTACCACCAACAAACTTAAACAAGTGGCTATAGATTATTCCAGACTCATTTCGAGTTGTTGCGAATTCGGACATAGGGAGAGGCATAGCTTAGAGCCGGAAAAGCGGGAAAATCCCACTACTAACGAACGTTACTCACACACACACACACATGACCAAATGGACAAAGGTTCGTCAAGTACGTATATACAGTCCGATGGGATTAGCCCGGGCACCAGATAGAAGAATAAACTTGTTGACCGAGCGAGAGAAAAAGTATAAGGTGCGCGCTTTCGCGAGGGGTCACCGTAAGTTCCTCCGTTCCTTCACGCGCAGTATAGCAGCAGCTCATCCCCGGGCGGACTTAGCTCGGACTATACGAGGCTCGCGCGCGGCCGGACGAGTTTGATCGAGTCTTTCTAAGTCTTTCATTAAGGGGATCCGGTGCGCGATGGCCGAAGGGCGCGAGCGGGATTATTATTACGGTATAAGGAGAGAGAGAGAGAGAGAGAGAGAGCGAGATCGTGGCTTGTTTGCCAAACGAGGGGCCGAACGAAAGCGAGGAAAAGCCCGGAAAAGGGTCGAGAGCCGAGGTGAACGGGTTGCTGCTGCTGCAAGCGCCGAATTCATTTCTCCCTTTTAACCGGCTGATTCGTATCGGATTCGAATCAAGCGCTGGGTATAGATGGAAAGGAGCTTGGCTGGCTGTGCTATACTTCGATCGAGGCCCTCCTTTTCTTATATTGAATGTGCCGGAGTCGGGCTGTATATTGCCGGGAAAACAAAATAAGCTCGTTTTTAGCATATTTCTGGGGTAACGAGATTATACGGGAGAGCGTAGATTGTTTTCTCTTCTGGTTGCTGTAGTCGTGGAAGTAGGGAACGAAGATGGGAAAGAATTTCTAGTATACATTGCTTGTGGACTGATGTGGACTCTATTTATATATGTGCAAAAAAGCTGAATTTGTTCTATAAATGATACTGATGAACATGCTTAAAACAGGAAGATCTGTTGAAAATGGTAAAGTAATATTTCATTTTTTTTTAATGGAAAAGAGCCTAAATTCTTAAATTTTTCTTTGAACAAGTTTCTTAAAAAATTATAAAAAATGTTTTTTATTTTAAAAGGGCCAATCTACTTGAAATACTTGCATTCTTCGCGAAAGGAACCTTGCGTTCACAACTGATTAGTCCTCTTAAAACTGAGCTATAAAGTTCACTTGAATGTAATAATAAATAAAAGTACAAATTTATTTTAGGTATCTTTTTGACGTTTAGTAACGAGTTAGCAAGATACTCGTTAATATAGTTTAATAGTTTTCACAAATCAATATAAAATTTGAAATAAATAATTGAATTAGTTAATGATGAAATAAATATGCCTAAAAAGTTGACATTTTTTAGATTGAAATGAGACTATTCGATATAGTTTTAAGAAAACTGATCAATCAGATCAATATAATACTTATAGTGCCTCGAAGTCATGGTAAAACCATTCATCGTAGCTCGTTGTACTGCTAATAAGATACTTTTCTCATTTTAAAATATCAAGAAAAATCACTACACTCTTAAGCTTTCATCGCTTCTGTTTACAAACGGGTGTTAAAACCCCGTCGTTCAGCACGCTAAATTAGTAAGGCTCCGGAGGTGTAAACGAGCGAGGGCCGCGATACTAGAAGGGATCAAGCGTACAAGAAAAAGCGCTCTTTTCGCTAATATCGCGCCGACGGCAAGCACCAGCGCCAGCCAGAAAGAAAGCACAAAAAATAGCGAGAAAGAGGAAGCTAAGACCCTGACCTCCCCCGAGGCTTATTGGCAGGCGTTCTCTCTCTCTCTCTCACTCACTATGGTGCCGGTCAAGCTCCCTCTCCTCCCTCCATCCATGTTCACCCCTCACCCCCCCGCGCGTATATACTTTTAGCTCGGCTTCGCGCTATAAATCTTCTCTCTCTCGCCATGCTCCGTTCGCGCGAACACCTTCCTCAGCTGCAGCAGCAGCAGCGGCGCGCTGTCTTTATACGGAAAAGTTATCACAATATTTTGATAAATACATAAGGCGTGTTTTATGTGCTGCTGCTGCTGCTGCCTCGGGCGGCGGCGGCTACAGCCCCATAACTCAGCTCGATATTTATTTTGAGAAGATAGAAAAATAGCGGCTAACTGCCTTTTCTTCTTCCTTCGAAAGCTCGGCGCGGCGGCGCTTGCAGCTAACGCGGCCATCTGAGACCTGCCGCCGCCGACTTATCGGGCGTGAAAATCAATAATAACGGGGGAAACTGCTGCTACTGCTGGAGTGAGGCTGCGCTGCAACCTGCACTCGCATTACGACGAATTATTTTTATTGGGCGGACCGGGAAAACGTAGGGCGAGAGCTGGAGTTTTGTGGGTGCTATCTGGGATTGAAATTGTGATTTATGTTTAGATAATCTAAAATTTGGTAAGTAGCGAATTTTCGATTATTCGTTGATGAGAGGCGATATATGGGGATCATTCAACATCATAAGAGTATATTTTAGTTTGCTTTCATCTGTTAAGATTGTCAACCTCAATTATGTGAGAATTAAAATTATTATTTTGTGAGCTAATAATTATTACAAGAACAATAATAGCACCTGTGTTTATATAATTGTCTAAAAATCAATTATTCATTTTTCACAAATATTCATTCCAATTAGAGAGAAAAACAAAAAATTGCAATTAAGAATTAGACTTCATCGCTCTAAATACGCCTCATCGAAAACAGTTTGCCTATAATGTGCAAGACTGTGTCAATGTCAATAATATATGATGATATCATTTTGTTTAGAATAGATCGATTTGGACAAAAATTAATTATGCATTATTGTACATTTTTAGTTTTAGTTTAATGATTCTGAGCTTATTTTTAAATATAGGCTCTAACTATTAAAATATAAAATTTTACAGTGCAATGATAACTTTCTTTTTAATTAACAACCATATTCTTATGTAGCCTATTTAACATTTCATAATTTCCTTAGTTATTGTTGATTGTGCAAAAGCAATTAAAGAAATTCGATAGCAGAATTGTCGCAAGGCAAGTCCATAAAAAATGTAGCCGGAACTTTATTAATAAGAGCTCGCGGTGCAAACGCTGCAGAAATGGACAGAATAACGTCGTATATCTTTCTCTCGCTCCGGCGTCGTTCTCCTGCTTCATCATCTCAGTGTCAATTTACGGCATTATGACTTTCCCTCCTGCACACGCGAGAGCCCGACTCTTCCACGGCCGCCGAGCTTGGGGGAACATTAAGAATATTAGGCCGACTCCTCTCCGCACTTTTGGCTAAACGTCGGGCCTCATTCATGGGGCGCAGCAATAATAATAAACGTGTGTCACGCCGTCATTAACGGCGCCCGCTCGCATAAGAATGAAGACATTAGCGAGCGTGTGGCTTAATGCCCCGCCGTTGAAATGGGGATTCCTCCTCGACATTGCCCAAACATATGGCTTGTGCGCTACCGTAGCGCGCATGACGTCCCTTGCGCCCCGCGCTGTCCGTCATATATTTGTCGATATTATAGGTTCTATATATACACGAGCCTGAATAAATAGATATTACGTATGTAGTATGTATTTAATGTAGTTTATGCACTGCTTGCCAGGAAAAAGTAATAATGCATTAGCCTTTTGTTATTTATATTCTTTACCTATACGTTCTATCGATTCTCGTGTGTTTTAATTATTCGAAAAATATTTTGTAAGCTTTCTTGAATAATGATGAATTAAGAAAGTATACATATAATTGATTTTAACCATTTGATTAAAATCTGTGATCAGAAAATAAATTAAGTTCATTTGAAAGAGGCTGATAATGGTCGTTTATTAAATTTTATGACACATTATTTTGTTAATCGTTAGACATAATATTGATTTAGAAACATTTTAATACTACTTGAATACTTGTTTATGAATAAATTATTGATTAACAAAATCGAAATTTTTTAATATTTTTGCATGCAATTTACACGTAGAAAACTAACGCAATATTAGAGCGCGTGTAAAAAATGATAAAATTTTTTTTTATTATTTTCTTTATGATTAGTACTTTTTCAGTGCTATAATTTGGTCTCTACTTTTGCTGGTTTTAATCAAATAATAAGCAATTATTTTATAAATTTGTTACTCTAATTCAGATAATATCTCGAAACACGCGATAAAAAATGGACTTGAATCGTTATCTTGGACAGATTTCTTTTTAGAATTAAATACATATACTACGCACTGAAATCTCGGAATCCACGTTAAAAAGCGTGCGTCATTTGTATTTTGCAAAAACGGCTTAGCATCTGATAAATTAAACATCAGATGTTTGATAGTCACGGAGAATAAAAAGCCGCCCAAGCCTCCGGCCTTCGCGATCTCTATCAAATCTTTTCCGTTTTCGCGTGTCACGTGAACGGTGCGCGCGGCAGAGGCGCGCTGCAAGGATAAAGTCGTATAAGCGTCAGAGAGAGAGAGAGAGAGACAGAGAGAGAAAGAAGGGAAGAGAGAGAGAGAGAGAAACGCGAGAAGAGCGCAGAGGGAGGAGAAGTGAGAAGGGAACATATGAGGAATATAATGTAATATCACACCCTCGGCTTTGGGTGGGGGAGGTTCTACTACCGCTAGCTCTCCGCCGGGAGCGCACAGCCGGATTTAATGAAAAATAGCTGAATTTGTTGTCTCTGCGCCGGAGGCTGCCGCCGCCGCGCACTGGCTTATTGTTGTGCGCCGGGGCCGATGCGAGGTATACGATAACCGTGCCGCGCGATTACCGTCGTCGCCTTCCGGCAATTTTCCCGGAATAAAAGATATTTCCTCCGACCCCGCCTCACCCGCCCCCAGGTCTGTTTGTATATATATATACACGAAGGTCCTGCTCGCGCGCACATATCGTCGAGGATTTCCCCGATTCCCAAAAAGCCTAATAAAAAATCACTTCGCGCGAGCGCTTGGCCGTGTGCAGCGAGAAAAAAATGACACGAGGGCGTGAAGCGGACGTATTGTAGGATGGCGTGGAAAATAATGTTGTGGATTATTTATTCTTTTCTATAGTGTTGCTGTTTTTAATATTATAGTTAATATTACGTTATTATTTTGATTAAGTTAGTTATTTCAATTTGTGACTCTATTATTTATCTGCGTACTAACAATAAATCGAAATTTCATTGCGCTTCGTAATTAAATAAAAGCTGCTGAATAGTAATATTATGCTTATAGAATTAATAAATAAATAATGGTTAAATGAATATTGAAAAATATGCAGTAAAATAAAATGGCTTGTCCTTGTATTAAATGTTATACAACGCCAAATATTTAAAGAAAAAATACGTAATTTATTCACAAAGTTGATCCTAAAGTCTGCTTTACGATTTTGAAATAAATAATGTTTAGTTAAATTATTAATCGAGTGTATTATTTTTTATTAAGTTGTATAATTTGTATAATTACACAAGTTATGGAATTTCAGGAAATAAATAAAAGCCTAAAATATGGCTTGATCATCTCACACTGCCAATAGCAACCCATCCCTCTTTTCCACAGATACACGATATCGGAATTACGAAGCAAGATTTATCGCGCGGCATTCTCGTTAACATAACTGATTACTTTTATTAATATCAGTTTGAGGGGCGGAGAACAGGTGAGGGGAGAGATATCTGCAAATTTGTTCCTTTTTTTCTTCCTTTTTTCCTCTGCGTCGGACACGAGTGAAACGTTATTGCTCGTCCCCGGGGGGAGGATCCGGCAACTGCCGAGTCTAATACGACGGCTAGGCCGTATGAAGATTAATCGTTCGGCACCATAAAGCCATACGTTTTCCCCTCCCGCCCGTCCCTTGTATTCCGGCTACTTACGTCGCGCAGCGCGGACCTCGTTGAAGTCGCAAATTTAACGCTGTCTTGACTCTTCGTCCTGTACATATTTTGTTTTTCATGGCTTATGCGTATATTTCATTTTTACTAAATGTGTAATATAATGTATTGATTCTAGAGTTTCATTGAGATATTTGTAACTTTATTAATATTATTTCACAGATTGATATTCCTTGTGAAAAGTAACACGTTTAGTAATTATGATAAAAAAGATATAAATTTATTTATCTTGCAAAAAAACCTAATTTGATAATTAAATTGTTATTATATTTTATTTATTAATTTAAATATTATGTACAAAATAACATATTGTATTTGAAAATAAAACGTGCTGCCCTTAATAAAGAGCATTCAAATATTATTGACGTTAATCATTTATTTATATATTATCATTATCAACAAATAATACAAATAAATCTTATTTAACATTTAAAATATCCATACGAAGATTGGCGTATACTTATTTACTTATCTCTTATCTCAATCTGATAAATTTCACGCTACAATCACATCATACCAATATTGACATACGCTCCCGAAAAATGCGTAACAAATCTACCTTACAACACAACCGTACGAAGAAATAGACCCTCTAATCACACCGCATTATATTCACTGCCTGAGTACGGAGCGTACGCCAGCAGCGTCCGCGCAGCGTGTAATCTGCATTCATAAATCAAACTCGACGTCTGGCAGATTGACGAGAGACTCATTTGAATTTCAGCGGCCATTAAAGAGCCTAAGCAAGCAGAAGTCGGTGGCTGTAATAAAGGGCCGCGCGCGCGCGAGGCATTGGGTTGGTCGGAGAGAAGTCTCGCGAGCAAGCCACTCTGCGCCGGCTGGGCTATGACTTTAACGCCGGTTTACATTGATGGCTCGTCAAACTGGCACTTCAGCGCCTGCAGCCGAAAGAGTCCGTTTAGAGACGACTCGGGTTCTTGTACCCCGCGGTTGTGGTGCTAGCTTATGTGTGTAGAGATTTCCATTGCGCGTTGCAACCCTTTCTTCTTCCTGTGGTGCTTTTGCATGTATATCTTCTACTCGGCATGACTTTTAGATGCAAGTGGGTATTATTTATTCAAATTTTGAAATTGTTCATATAATGATTTTTTCTCGATATAGGTATTATTATATTAATCATGACTGAATAAATTTGTTTAAAAGTTTTAAAGAATTTGAAAATACTTAATTTAACAATAAGAGCCACGTTGAAGCTAAATTGAATCAATAGTAAAAAGGTTGCGTTGCTTTTTATGAATGCAATATATTCGCAAATTTTAGTTAATTATTTGCAATCACAAAAGAATTAAACTGTTTTTTTACTTTTCATTCAATTTAACTTTAAAAGAGCTCTTATATTATTCACATAAGTATTTTTCATTAATTCACTGACCTTAAAATTGTAAAAGTACTTAGTACGCTGTAAATGAGTAGTAAAGCTACTACATGTAACAGTAGTTACACATAGGAACACTTTTCCAACCTATGTTCAATAGTCATTTCTAAATATCCCACTCCTGCATTCTCTTTGATTCTTGCACACACGGTTGGGCGGTGCGGTATATGGACATCGCGATTGGGACAGTACAGGACGACGGCGCAATTTTTTGCGTTTCACGCCAGTGGCACACCCGGGATGATACCTTATGCGCGACGCGGTATCCGCGAAATTGGCTCGAGCATGGCTCGGTGTACGCAACACGCGGCAGCTCACGCATCGAAACAAAAATGTCATTACTGTTATTGAGTACTTCGACGCACCTGGCGCGAAGAAAGTGGATCACGTATTTGTCAATATTTTTAATTTGAATACACAGTTGATTTGACAATTGCTGTGATAGCGTTGACGCATTTAGATTGATTAACGCCGTGAAATTGATTAAATAGCTAATTAGGTTAATAGCGGAACAACATTTTGCACTAAATACATTACGTAGGTGGACATCTTTCTGAGAATGGTTACTGCAAATCAATCTACTTCACTAATTGCGAAACTAAAAGATTTTTTAAAATTTTTTATATGTGCATATAGCTTATCGAGCATTTGAGTATTTGATTTGACCGCTGGACTGATTACGATATTGTAATTATTTTTCTTATTAATCATGTTGAAATAATGCATTTAATTCACTTCTGCGTATATTCACAAAAAGATATCAAATTACAAATTCTTTCAGTGCGAAATATTGTTCAGTAACCTATATTGGTCCATTCACTATATCCATACAAGAGTCAACAGATACATTACATATCTATCGCAAAGCTTTAAGAACTAACTTTATGTACAAACTGTGAAGTGTGCTCATCGCCCTCTCTCATCGTGCTTCGTTAAAACAATCTCTCAATCTTATTAAAATTCAATAAGCATTAGATTGCTCTCTCTCTCTCTCTCTCTCTCTCTCTCTCTCTAAACTTGAATTCTTAATCATATTTAATATCGGGGGATTATAAAGCCAAGCCGAAAGAGAAGAGAACCCTCGAGCTCTGAAAATCCGAGCCGGCATATTATTTGCATCGAGCAAATAGGATGACGCTAACGAGGCGTTGATTAGGGGTATTGGTGACGATGATCTAATTAGGCCGACTACTTAATTAGTCAGGTGTGTTCGGTTAATCCTCCCGTATTTCATTAGAGAGGCCGGGCGCGCGGCGCGACTCGACTCTCGAGGGGCGCCAGTGGTTTGCAAATCCCTCTTCTTTTTTTTTTTGTTCATTTGTCCTCGAAATTCCTCGTCGTCGACCGAATTCCCGTACGTCCGGCCGCTGCTCATACTTCTGTAGTCCCACGATGATTTCGAGTAATAGCCACGACGGAGCGGAAAATTCGATGTCGCGCGGGCTTAAGTATAGTGTTCTCGTGGAGAATTTCGGGCTGGATGAATTGTCGGGAGATGAGCACCGCTGGCGCTCTCGTGTAAGCCTGACTCCTCGGAGCTGCTGCTCCCCCGTCGTTAACTAGCCGCCAACTACGTTAAACACTGGTTTAAACTCCCCCTCTCTCTTGTCATTCTTCTCTCCCTTGCTGCTGCTTGCTGCTGCTGCTGTTGGTGTCGGTCCCGACCGAAGTCGCCCGGGAGAAAAGCTCCCGGAACTGACTTTCTTTCCTTCTTTTCTTTTTTCTGTCTTTATCTATCTTGTACTCGCTGAAACATCCAAGTCACAAGCGTCTCTGTTTAACGGCTAATGTTTATCGACTATTTTGCTGTTCTTTGTAATTTAGATTTGTTCGCACCGCTTCATTTATACCATTTATCTTTATTTTTTTAGAAAAATCTTATCTTTTGGGTAATAAAAAAGCTAAACGAATGCAATTGAAATGTTCATGAAGATTATAATATGTAGATTTGATTGACTACGTTTGAAGGGGGACTTAAATTCAACAAATTTAACTCAAAAAACAAATAAATTATTTTGTTTAAAAGGTTAATTTTTTTTAATCTTATTTATTATATTTTGTAAAGATGTTAACGATAAAGTTATATATTTTTTAATAAAATAACGATTTTTTGTATTTTCGAATTTTCAAAAAGTTATTTGCGCATTGCAATTGAACAGGTCTGTTAGAAAATACCCGAAAACATTACTTATTATTATAAAAGATACAAAATATTATTGGCTTATAATAATAGAGTTTATTTAATATTGTTTTAATAATTTAAGCGCACGTCTGATCACATCCGGCTCATTACAGCTTCTACAAACAATTTTTTTATCATAAAAATTTTAGGCGCAATCACTGATTACAAGATTCTCAATCAATATTTTCACGGTACAATCTAAGCATAACTTTCAAGTTAATCCAGCGAATAGCGCGAATGTCTCGCCTGTTTTCGAATAGAATTACCCCCTAGGTAACCCCCTTCAAAAAATAGAACAATAGCGCGAGAACAAGTCGAAATCCAGCGAGCGAAGACACAGAGCGAGCGAGAAATTCTTTCTCTCTATCTCTCTCTCCAACAAAGTCGAAATCCGCGATGGGGGCGAAAGCTTTGGTAGGCCTTAACTCGTTTTCGTTCATTAGCTCGACAGAGCGAGCGAGCTAGAGAAAGCTAAAGCTAAAGTAAGAGCGAGAGCAATATAGACGAAGCGCAGAGGCAGTAGCAGCAGCAGCAGTTGACTGGATTTACTTTGACGAGAAGTTGCGGGCTCGGCTGCTGCTGCTGTTGCTGCTGCTTTATGCGCCAAAGCCGCGCGCTAGCGAGCGCCTAACTCAATTCCGTTAGTTTAGTTACAGACAGGCGCCCGGGCCCGGTAACGCGAGAGTAGAGAGAGAGAGAAAGCGAGAGAGAGAGACAGAGCGAGAGAGAGAGAGAGAAAGAGAGAGAGAGAGAGACAAGAGAGAGATAGAGAGAGTTGCGCTGCGGTGGCGCGCAAGCTGTGCGTACAGCTGGGGTCGCCCTGATTAGATTTACATGTGGGTAGGCGGGATGTATGCAAGAGCCGGGCTACACCCCCTCGGCAAATATTAACCCAGGAGTGTGCAAGTGAGAGAGAGAGAGAGAGAGCGAGAAAGAGAGAGAGAGAGAGAGCGAGAAAGAGAGAGACAGACAGGCCTCTTTGATTGTCGCGCAGCGCGCCGCGAAATTCCACATTGCGGTGAGGTTTTGCGGTGCGGAGTCTATGTATACTGCTGTTGTGTAGGAGGTGTATGACGTGGATGTGTCTCTTTCTTGGTTTTTCTCGAATTTACTTTGGCCTTGTTGACTGTTTTCATTCGTGCTGGATTTATAATGGTTGAGAGAATGTTCTCGTTGATTTGTTTGCGTGAGTGGGGGATGTTCGTAGTTGATTTCTATAATGCTTATGCGGACTGTGTTGAATTAGTCGATAGGCTAGGTTTATCTTGAGGTTTTGTTAATATTTTGCGCAAACATGGTTTTTTCGATAAATCAATGCAGATACAAGGAATATTTGTCGATACGAGTACTTTCTTACATCTAGCGGAAAGAAACGGAATGTAGAGATTAGATTTTCTTAATTAATTGAAAAATTTAAAAATTTATCTTTAATATACCTACTTGAAATGCTTCTGTTATGGAATAAAAGGCTTTTAGGAAGTATGTAGAAATAATATTATTTTAAGTTAAATGAACGTTAAAAGAGGTTATTGTATAATATTCGGCAAAATAAAGAGTAGAAGTCAAAACATATATTCAAAATTTGTATTACGAATAAAACAGTCAAAATTGTTCTGTATTAAATTTTTAGTTATCGTTTTTGCGCAAATAACGTATTGGTACTTTATCAAACCTCATTATTAATGTTTATACTGAAAGATCAAAAATACCTTCTAAGCTTTCGTTCCTTAATGAAAGAACCTGTTTAATTTAAAAACATTAGGATTTTATAATACCATCAATGAAGATAAATTACAATTTAAACACGATTATTTATATGTATAACACATACTTTAAAACTAAATTCACTACAAAGAATCAGCGATTCTATTAAAAAGATTAATTTATATTTTAAGTAGCTCAAATGACTTGGGCAACACCCCAACCCCTTTTTAAATTTCTACAAAAATCCATTCGTCACCGTAACCTGACTCGCGGAAATTTCTAGATTCTCCCTGACCCCTGCAGCCAGCCATGCACACACACGTCCACATAGCGGAGCGGCGCTCGAGCTAAAGCCTTCCGCTCGATCGAGCCCGGCGAGCCATTGTGTGTCCGGCTGCTGGCGCTCCGCTCCCTATTTTCGTCAAATGAACCACGAAAATAAAAGAGAGCGAGCAAGCCCGAAGCCTTCTTCGAGAGTCCAGCGAAAGATCGTATCTCGCGATGATTGGCGACAATTTTCCATTACTATGTATCGCCGGCAATCTCTCGGCGCATTTTCCTTCTCTCCCCGCTGTATAAATATATCTTCGAGCGCGCGAGAGACTACCTTGTACACAGCAGCGGCGGCGGCTCGTTTACGCGGGCGAAAATCATTCCGCGTAAACTTTAGCCGCCGAGTATCTCTTACGCGTTAAATGTGTGTATAGTAGTACGACTTGCTCGGTTGAGCGAGAGAGAGAGAGAGGGTGAAACGCCGCTTGATTAAGCAATTCTGCCGCTTATCGGGCGATGCGCTTTTCGTTTTGCAGCGGCTTTTGTTCTCTCGCGACTGATCCATCAGCGACACGACAACAGCAGCAGCAGAAGCAGTAGCGGCAGTGGTAGTGGTAGCAGACGCGGAAGCGCGACGACGGAGTCGACGGAGACGACGCGGAGCGACCAATCGGCTGTGCGATGAACACGTCAGAAACACGCGCGGAGTTGGAGGGTTTCGCGTTTTTGCAGCGCACGCGGCCTGAATATTCTTACGGTGGATATTATTGGGGTCTGTGTATCGATTTATATAACGTTGTGAGTGTTTTTTCTCTGGTAGATGTATAGGTTTGTGTTCGAGGAAGCTTGCTATATTAATAATATTCACTTTTTTAACGGACTTGAAAAAGATAGAGATTATCGTTTGTATGTCCTTTTTTTAACGTGAGTTGAAGCATAACTTCTCACGAGATGTGCCAAATTGAATAATTAATTTTTTAATCAATAGAGTATGTTACTTTAGAGTTTTCTTTAAAAACTTGGATAATACTTATAAAATTCTTATATATAAATAGATTCCTGCAGGTGATTTATAAGTAATTTATTTTTTATTTTGGTATTTTTTTTATCCGATTGTTACTAACCCACATTTGCCGCTTTACCTATGTATACAAACAACTCAGTAAATGCTTATTAATATCTATGAGTAGCTCAGTATTTGCTGTATTACTGTCATGTAGAACTGGTTTTAAGACTGGCCAAATAATAACATTTATTTTAATATTATTTTTTAAATTGAACAAAAATTGTTTTTCTATATACTTATTGAGCATATCAATTTATTTCTAATCTGAATTAAACTTTGTACAAAATAAAAATTAATTTTGTTTACAGTCTGCTATAGCTCATTCAAATAAACAAGTGAATAAACTGAGCCTCAAAACAAAAATCAACCACTCGATAATAAATTCAACCGCATACGTTTGCGAAATCGTTCACTTGACCCTTTTCTCTCTCTCGGAAATTTCGTTTCGATTCGATGCGTCATATAAAAAAAATAACGTAAATCCCCGACATTTCCTAATCACATATATACATACATAATTTCGAGAACGACTTGCAATGAGTAAAAGTCAAGCGAACATCGCGTACAGCGATTAATGTCACGTTCTTCCTTACGCTCGCTTCACTGGGGCTTTTTATATACTTATATATATATATATATACCGTTGCTATATCCTCATGGCTAATACCTTGGCTACCGACTTACTTACGTGGCGAGCAATCGAATATGGCAGAGGAAGCCACGCACGAGGCACGAGGAGCTTTGCAATTAGCATCTCGCTCGTTAGGAATATATGTCGGGTATATGTACGTTCGCTACTGGTCTAACGCATTGCGTCATCCACCTGTCGGTATTTACATGTTTGATGTCTTTTGTAGGAAAACGAATTAAATACGGACAGGCTTTGGGGAGAATTTCAAGACAACAGCAGGAGAAATTGTTGATTTGTATTGTTACAACTAACAACGTTTATGAAATATATAAATGAATATACCGCTATAAATAGATTCAAAAAGGTTTGAATTTGGCAGAAGAATTAAAATTGTATTCATTATAAAATCCTCGTAAAGAGTTAGTCTATTGCTTTAACTCGAGATTTTTTAATTTGAGTTTGTTAAATTGAATCAATATTAAAATAAAGATTGTGTATATATTGCACTATTGCAGTCGCAAAAAACAATGAATCACTTTTACTACAATACTAATTCAATTTAACTTTAACATGGCTTACGGAATTCAGAAGCATTTTATATTGATTTATTAACTTCAAAATAAAAAGAAAATACTTTGTACAACCTTGCTCAAGAATTATTACCTAATATTTAAATTATATTATATTACTTTACGAATAATAAAATATATAATTCCAATAATTAAAAATAACATTTTATGTATAAAAATATTAATAAAAATAATAAGTATAATTTAATGAAATACAAAATGAAACTACTGTTGATAGTAAAGAATTCTGATTCATAAAATTTGTACGCATTATATATATATATATATATATATATATATACCATCTTATTTTGTTATATTCGCGCAGCAGCTCAAATTTGACGTACACCGAAAGAAAAGTCCGTCGATCATTTACGAGAGACGTGACGGTGTGGCCCGAAGTGCAAGTACAGTATATATACGTGCGCCGCAGGATAACTCGGTTTGCTCGCAGCGTACTATAGAAAATTCGGATTGACTGGCGTCTAATGCGTACACGCGCGGGGACGCGACAATCAAGGAGAGCCTCATTCTACGTCTCTTTTCGACTCAAGCTGTTTTGTTGTTGTCGTCGTCGTAGCAGCGTCAGTAGTGTGTGACGCCACTCATTCGGTTCCCTCGATTCGCGTCAATGCGCGCCTTTTTTATTCGGCAGAGTGCTTTTTGCGCGAGTCTCTGCCCCCCCCCCCTCTCGCTTTTTCTTCGGTGGTTTTGGCTTTTAACTTCGTTAGGAGATCGGGTCTAAGAAGCGCGCGCGCACCACGCGAGATCGATCATGTGGTTTTGGTGGATTTTTAGCAGAAACGGTGATTCGATTGATTGTTTCTTTTCTATTATGTCTTCTTTTTACTTGACTTTTTGTTACTTTGTTTTAGTTTTTTATGTTAGATAATCAAAGAAACGCTTCGATTTTTCTGCAAAGAGATGAATGCTATGTGTTTGTAATAATACAGTTAAATGGGAGCTATGCAGAGTTACTCATATAATTCAAACTTCAATGGTAAATTAGTAGGCGATTGACTGCGGATTCAATAGTGCTATAAATTGACTATTGTGAATGCTCATTTGGGCTGCTCGAAAATAGAAATAAGGAACGAACATGTTGCAGATTAATACCATTTCTTTTACACAATCCTATAAAACTTAACTATCGATTATATACATTAAGCTTCTAAACAAAAATAGAAATAATTTGGATTTATTTATAAACGAGTGTGAAAATGAAAACTTGATTTTTCAATTTCTTATTTTAAATAAAAATAGGAGGATTATATTGACCGTTGATATATCCGAAATATTGAATTTCTTTAAGCAGATTTTTAATACTTTTTAATATATAAATACGTACTTGATAAATGCTTTTTTGCACTTTATAATATTATTAAACATATATTTTAATTTAAAAATATAAAATAAATATACGATAGTCCCCTATTATGTATGTAGAAATTCGTGTATTGCACGACCAGTAAAATCTGATAAATGAATCGTATACATATAGGTTAGTACTGACCTTTGATAGATTTGTTGGGCGGCGGCGTGTCGCGGCTCCACGGCGGATCGCCGTGACCCGAGAAGTCGCGTAATTTGAGGTAGGATATCGTGAGCCTTATGATCGAGGCCTTGTCCAGCTGGGAGGTTATGGCGGCCGGCAGGGGCAGCATCTTCGCCAGCTCGTAGAACTCGGTGTTCTCCTTGCCTCGGCGCGACCTCGCCGCATCCCTGCTCTTCTCTTTCCGCAGCTCCAAAATACTGCAATGGGACAGAGAGATTTCGATTATTATGACGTAAGCACGAAAATTGAACTTGATTATTCAGTGTTTTGACCCTCGAAAACACCACACTGGGTGTCTGTTGGACCCAGAATTCTTTAAAAGGCATGGTATTTGTGAAATTTAGTCTTTGTTCTTGTATAGATTATATTCAATGTAATAAATTTTGGTATTCTTTTACCTACATAGTAATACTTTTGGAGATTCCGGGCTGTCGGTTAAAAACAAATAGTTTAATTTTATGTAATTTTAATTTATTACAAGGTAAGGTATGAACGATCAAAGTTTCAATGGGTACTTAAGTTCCAGTGTGGTGTTTAAGGGCAAAGTGTAATATTGGGATAGTAGAAAAATTATTTTAGTGAAATAATGTACAAAAGTTTTATTTATGGTAGCAGATTCTTAGTATATGAAGTTTTACGATTGTGAATATTTTATTGCCTCGTTGTTTTTCTTTGTTAGTCATACATTCCAGAAATTAGTCATAATGGTTTACAAAATATATGTCAACTCTCTTGTTTTATGGTTTAGTTTATGAGAAAAAAGCTTAAAGTCAACAAAATGATATGCCGTAAAAGCTTAATTCTGTAAATATTCATGGTGTGTCTGACAGTGCGGACGTGTTACTACTGTGCACGTATTATAGAGATATTAAATTTAATTCTTCCAGATAAGTCAAGCAACATAATATTGTCATATCAAGAAATCATTAGTACACTTTATTTTTATAATACCCAGAACAAAATATTGGATAAAGTAATGAAACCATAAACCTGTTCTAGATTATATAAAATAAACTTTTAATGTACATTGTAAATTTAATGGAAACCTTTCCTGCTGAATACTTTGAAATAGGTAAACTTTATTAAATATAGTTTTCTTTTTCTCCAGTCCCACTATATCTTACTTTCGTCGAGTTTATATATCGCAGAATTATTTTCGTTCTCCAAAACCCTATATATCACGAATCATAAAGCTCTATTTTCCGCACTCAATCACTATCCTTTCCCCGCGCAAATCTATCATCAAAAAGCAGCGTTCACCCACGCATCATCAAAATTCGCATTGTCCGAGCACCTTCGTCCTCGCTCGTACAAACAAAAATCACCCAACGCGCGTCCCCGGCAAACATCATCCCCAATTCATCCCCACACCTCGAAAATCATCGTCATCGCCTCTAATAATTCACCCCCACGTGCCGTCCGACACCATGATTCTCGAAAACGCGCCTAATGCTCGTCTCGGCCGAGTAGGCGTGGCGCTCTCTCCAGCGTTTGCCCCGATGTCTCCTCTGTATTATACACACCGTACACACGCACACACACACACACACAGCCTACCGGTGGCGGCCTAAACAGCGCATGCATTATTCAATCGGCCATCAAGCCCCCGCGTTTAATGCCGGCCAGGCGCAGCGTGTGCAGGTATATATGTACAGGTATATAAAGTGCATCCGATCGCGCGCGCACCGCGGCCACGCCTCCCCGCGCGCGTTTCCGGTTTTACCTCGGCGCCGCGGGCCACGCCGGGCCAATGGACGAGCAAGCGCGCCCCCCTCCCCCGTGGCGGTGTGTATACACAGGCAGAGAAGAGAAAGAGAGAGAGAGAGAGCCCGCATGTTTTCAGGTGAAAAACATGGCGCACTGATGTGTGTAGGTGCTTCGGTGGTGGTGGTTCGATGAACTTTTTTTGTGAGATGATTTGGGTGGGTGGATTTTGGGAGAATTATAGAGTGGGATTGAGCTTGACTTTTGAATAAAAGGAATTGAATGTGTTTAATGTGTTGAATATTATGCGATTGGAGAGGGTAAAATTGAATGCAGGTTTAAGTGAAACATTAAGTAGAACGAGTCGAGTGTGGTAAGACTTTGCGTCGAAACGGTTGATAAGGATGCTAGTGGCATAATCTACAGTTGCGGAAACAATTGTAAAATGCTACCAAATATGGATCATGTTATTATTTAGCTCATTATTCAGAAATTATTGCATTGGTTTATTTTTTATAGAGTATTATAGTTTATTTATATAGTTTATTATTTATTTTTCTTAGAGTCTTAAAACGATAATTATTACCAATATAATTAAGTAATTCATAATTGCGTAGTTGCACTCTTAAGATGTAGAATTGAGTTCATGAAGGTGTACCATTATTATTATTACACCATTAAAAGCGCGGAAAATATAGAATTTAAAGAATTATGAATCTCTTTGTACTATATAATGAAATGTTTAAAGAAATTAATTAAACATATATGTCTTATTAGACTCGCCCTGTGTCTACTTCTGCTTATTTCATATGCAGTACAATTTTATAAATTGTTTATTAAACTTTATCTAATATTAAATTATATTTATGTGAGCGCGCCTTGGAAACTAAAATTAACTGTACCGTAGTCATCTTCCTTTTCTTTATTTTGATGTATATGTATTATATTCATTACATTAGGTAAACAATAACTTATCATGATTTATAATTATACTAAAGACAGATCATAGTTTTTAAAGACAATAGCAATGAATGGTTCCAAAATATCTTACATTCAAGTAGCAAACAACAAAATAGTAGATGTATATTCTTACGGCACGTAAAACGTTTAAAAATTCGCGAAGCAAGAGCATCGAGCTATTAAAAGCGACTCCTCCAACCAACAAGACGTAGTGTAGTACAAGAGCAGCGGCACGTCCGAATTCTCTCCGTGCGGCCGCACGCGGAGAGCGAGAGAGTAAGAGAGAACGAGAGAGAAAGAGATCCCCGGCGTCTCGTTCATTCGCGATGCGCGACTACGCGGCAAGAAAAAATGAGGTAGTACAATTAAATGCGGCCATTCCGAGCCCCCCCCCCTCACCTCGAAAAGGGTTAAAAACAAGATGGGTTTTTATTGGTGGCTCATTACGCTTAACGACTGTAAAACGACGTCGTGCCGTCGTTCCGCGAGAGAGCCAAAAGAGAGAAAGAGAGAGAGAGAGAGAGAGTTTGGGACGAGAGAGAAGGAGAGTTGCCATTATACCTCGGAGCGCCCGAGCAGCAGGACAAAAGTCATAAAGAAGTGGCGCCGCGGCGTACCTATATATACCTACCTCCTTGCAGCCTGGGAATCTCCGGGTTTCTTCTGTTTTACTGTGGAGCCAGCGAAACGAAGACGACGGGCCACAAGAGAGAGCGAGGGAGAGATTAAGAAAACAAGAGAGACGGAGAAGGCAGAGAGATGGATGTCAGCAGAGAAAGGAGACGAAAAGACTAATAAAAGAGCGTAGACGGTGGAAAAAATATAATTTTAAAAGTATTGTACTGCGGGTAAATCGCAAATACAAGTTGGTGAATTTCAGTTCTTAAAACTTCTTTAGTAATATTCGGAATTATAATAACTTAGCAAATTTTATTTTATCTGGGCATGCTTTGAACATAATTGACTTTTTGTTTATTATGCAGTTAGTATTCTGAAAATGTATTACTTTATTAATAACTATGCAATTATTAAGATTCTTATCATTATCGATCTTTTTTTACACAAACATTTATTGTATAGTTCTGTTAAAATTGTTTTTATAAATTTGTTCTCGTACTTTTTAAAATAAAAATAAATAATTAGTTGTATGTAAATTTAAAATTTGTAATAATTTATGATTTAAGACCGAAAACACGAATTTTCAACCAATTTGTTATATATATATAAGGCTCTTCATTATAGTATGTACATGTTTATCCTACGTAATTTCTTCGTTTTTGTATCTTGTTCACATTTATCATTATTAATTTAGGTCAAGCAAACATATGAAAGTCTATCTTGGTAAAGAAACAATAAGGACGAAAGAATCGGTCACGAGAAAACGACAGACACCGAAAAACTGGCATGAGTGTATATGAGCATGAGAAAGAGAGAGAAAGTAGCAGAAAAGGGGGAGAGAAAGAACGAGCACACGAAAAGTGTCCCTTGCCGAATCTACACTCTTGCGCTTCCCGTGGGACAAGCCACTTTCCCTCTCTCTACTTTATGTAGGCATCTCGCCAATGCAACTTTTCGCTTCCTTAGCATTTTATCCTCTCTTTTATTGTCTTACGACTTTTTGACAATGCTTGTAGAGGCACTCGTAAAGTTAAAAAAAAAATAACTAAACAAAATTAATTAAACAAAAGAAAAATTAATGAAATCGCAGCGAATGAGACATATGAAGATCGATATTTTAATTTATCAAGCATGCAATTAATTACTATTGTAGAATGGACCCCTACGAGTTTTAAGCTTGTCCCGTTAGATGACAAAAATTCACATGGTAAATTAAGTGATTTTAAATAATATCAACAGAATAATCATGAAACTGATATGTACTCTGTCAACAGTCATTTTCTTACGGTTAAGCACATATCCATGGATATTCCAGTACATAAATTAACTAAATACTAATTTGTTTAAGATGATGTTACATTTTTCTGTTACCGATAAATATGAGGAACCACTTTTTTTATTTAATTTTGAATTTTGAGATAATATCTCTCCGGAGCATTTATTCTTTTGATTGGGACAACGACGTTCCAGAAATACTTAATCAAAATTGAAAATTAAATGAAAAAAGTGGGCCCTTCTAATTGTCGGTGGTGGGTAGCTTTAGCATCATCATGATTGTGATATAAGTTAAAATAAGCACTTGAACAAAAAACAACTCCTACTAAAAGCTGTAGGTATACATTCTAGGTGACTCTTTGTACAGATTCAAAATCTTCTTCAATTTGATCAATAATTAATTAAAATAATTAAACTTGACTAAACTTAAAACCTATCACTTTCTACTTTTCTCATAAACCAAAAATTTTCTTTTGTTATTACACTATAGCAACCCCACTTCAGTCTAAAACCAATGTACGGCTGGTCAAACCCTCGGACACTCCCAACAAATCATGCAAAAAAAAACTCCCCGATAAAAAAGAAAATCCCCCGACAACCATTGCCTCGAGCGAAGCCAGCATTTATCCGAATACGATTCTCGGCTCGATTACCTTGGCGAGAGCGGTCGCGTCGCGCGACGCGCGTCTCTCCGACACACCCGGAGCGGATTAATTTCAGCGATTCAGCGAAAAGACGATCGTGAGGCGAGAGACAGAGAGAGAGAGAGAGAGAGAGAGCACAGCGCTGTGCAGTTGGCTGGCTCCTGATTGAAATGTCTCCCTGGGGAGCCGCGCGCGGGGGTCGCGCGCAAACGCAAATCTCCGAAAAGCCGGCGCTCGCGTAGTCGACCATGGGCGATAAGGATTCGCTCTCTCTCTGTCTTTCTCTCGCTGTTTCTTGTTCGGGAAGTAAAGCTACTGCTGTCCCGAGAGCAGTCATAAATACCGACTGTAAGAGGTTGTAGGTACGCAACACTTTTTAGGGGGCGATTCCCACCCTTTAGGATGTCTACGAGGCAGTTTTTGTTGTTTCGGTTTGAGCGACTTGCGTGTACTTATTTCAGATTTGGTTGGAATGTGAGGTTTGAATTAGTTAGAACTGTTTTAGAATAAGGAGCATTGGTGAAGCTAGGTGCATTGTTTATATTAATTTGTGTTATTAAACGAGAAATCATTGACGTTACGGGAGACTTCTGGAAAAAGTGATAAAATCTATTATTCTATACTATTTTTTATATTTGTACATTTTAGTATTTGTTTAACATATTAAAATAAGATTTTTCATAATATTTTAATAGAAAAAAGTTATTATTCATTATAATAAAATATATTTACTTTTCTTTTTCTTCAAATAAATTAAACATGATCTATTATGAATAAAATGTTTTTTATATTTAACAATGTATGTTTAACAATATAAAGATGGGTATCTGCCTTATGTTTAATTTTATCCTACAATGCAACATTTTCAAGTAGACTAATTTCCCGAAACATCAAAAACTGTATACTACCAGTAAAAGAAAAGCAACGATCTGGTACGACTTCAAAGGCTAAGAAAGTAGCCGATCCTCTTTCTCTCACCGGATCTTTCTCGCCCTACACGATAATGCGCGCGGCCGGGAAAAATTTCTCTGCTCCCTCGAGGTGAAGAGAGGTAAGACGATCCCGAGAGCGATGCACACACGTATAGACGCGCGCGCACACATAAGAGCGGGCATCTGCAGGCGCGTGAAAATAAAATTAAGCCCAACTTTCGGTCAAATTGGTTGAAATTGGGCGTCGACGTTCCCGTGGGGTCGAGCGATCGACGGGTCCGTCGGTGCCCCGGCACCGAACCGAACCTTCGCGCTCGCTTTTCCTTCCTTTCTCTGACAACGCACACATGCGCGAAGTTCTCTCTCTCTCTTTCTTTCTTTATTATAAGGGTCTGCCTTGAATTTGAGTGTTGCTTTTCAGTTTCTTTTACTTTGGCTTTTTGTGTATGTTTGGGCGTTGTACATTATGCATGTACGACAAAGTTTCTAGTGTTTATCTATATATTAGAGATAAAGAGTTTGTATACGAATTTCTAACCTGCTTCGTTTCTAAGTTATTTAAATCTTCGCTTATTAAGTAGTATGAAACTCATAAAATAAATAAACACTTGTTCTTCATTTAATAAAGGCTCAGCAATCCTGTTTTTAGCAATAATAATTTTTATTAAGTCTCTTTTTTTGTTCTAGTCTCTATTTACTTTTACTAATTTTTTAGTTGTGAAAATTTACTACCTTATTACTCAGTTCAGAACTAAGTATCTTATCAATTTTTCTCGAAAAATTTTTTACTGCATGTACATTTAGTTTTTTTCTATCGCAATGTTCCAATATAATTATATGCTACTTTTTAAAACAAAAATAAACAATTTCTCTAATAAAGAACTTTAAATTTTCAATAATTCATTGATGGCTTTAGGCTGAAAATAACAATTTTTGTTCGATTTTGGGTATAGGCTAACTACAAAATTTTCTCTTTCAACTTTCTCATCCTGCACTTTCTCACTGCCACTCTGCAATTCCCTTCGAGTCGCTCTTTGCCATTTCTCTCTTTTCAATGCGTACTCTTCGACGAAATGTATTGCCAAGGCATTGCGCGTAAGAGCCAGCAGCGCATCGTCGGACAAGAGCAAAAGGAAAGGTGGCTAAATAAATACATACATACACACACGCTATACACACCCACAGGCCCAAGACGTTTTTTGGGGTTGCCAAGTGCTACTGGGCCATCAATAATTCAGCAGAGGGCCATGATGAGGTTATCGCTCGACGCCTTCGAATCTCTCTCTCTCTCTCTCTCTCGCTCTTTTTTTCCCTCGATCTCCCCCCGTTTGGCAGTCGAATTCGCCCAGTCACTTGCCCTTAGCCCTGTGCAGGAAAACGTGGTTACGCTTAATCGCGCCTCGTCTTTTTTTTCTTCGCCTACTCGCGCGCCTCTCTCCGCAATATGGGAGGAGGGTATAAAAAGGTCGAGCTGCTAGTGTGTCCGCGCGTACCGGGAACAGACCAGAACAAAGTGTGTCGACATGAAAGTTTCATTTGCGAGTGCAGCGGAAGGCCAGAGGAGAGAGAATTATTTATACGAGGATGGGGGATTGGTTAATGTGACCACTCAGAAATTTGGCCACCTCTCTTGCGGTGCGTTTAGATTTCTGAGATAACAGAGGCAGCTGTTACGCTATTTACTGATTATTTGTGGTGCTAAATTATTGAAGATAAGTTTGATAGTGTGCACTCAAGATGATGAGTGCTTTACTCTACACTTTCAGGTATAAATAATGAGTAATACTATAAAAAACACTTTTTTTTAAATAGCATAGCGTAAGATCATAGAGTAAAGAAAGATTATCATTACATTTGTTTATGGAATTCTTTTTCATTATAGAGAAGAGAATGGAACTGCAAATGTAGTAATTGTATGCAGTGTAAAACATACTGTTAATATAAAACTGGTATGCGATTTTTCTGGCAATCGAATGTATACATATATTTAGAAATATTAACTGAAAATTGATGACTTTCAGACTTGAATAACATGCACAATTTTTCGTTGGTATATAAAAAAATCTTTTTGTTAATATTTTAATTTTAATCTATGTATATAACAGATGAAAAACCCGTATTTCATTTTAAAATATTTCAATCAAATTATATAATAATACTGTATCTGTATATGTATTTTTCATTCATTTTCTTAAAAAGGTATATTTTTAAAACATTTCGATTCATAAAATACTGACTTAAAAATTGTTTTTCTTTCACTTTGGAAAAATCATGTCTATTCCCTATTTACCACGTACCGTTTCTCTGCATTTAAAATAGTACATACACATCAATCCTTTTCAAAATTTTCAACTCAAATATTCCTCGAGCTATCTCGAGCGACACGACCATTCCCAATCCGTGTACTTATATATATCAGCAGGCTTTCTCTAATTACCGATAGCCTCCTCCGTCGCCGCTGCGAAGCACTACTTTGAGCGCACAAAAGCGGGCCAGCAGCAGCAGTATACCGTCAAAGCACAAGCCAAGCCGTAGGTAGGTTCGATCGCCGCGTGCACAGAGCCTGACGCTCTTGATCAGCTTGCCGAACACGTCCGCGACGACGGCGACGGCTCGCTTTGAAGGTCCCCGAATATACTGGTTCTCCCGGAAGCTAGCGAGCGAGCGATATCGCGCACCCGTTCTCAAAGCAAATCGCCGCCTGCGCAACTGCTGCTGCTGCTGCTGCTGCTGCTTTGGCTTGAGGAGCTTCATCGGGAGGACACTCGCGGGGTGTGTGTAATAAGGAGGGTGGGTGGAGTGTGGATGTACAGGATTGCAGGGTGGACGGGTGATTTTGGATTTTTCTTATGGTTTATCGTTGTGTTGAGTGGAGGAGGGAGGAGGATTTTGTTGGGTTAAGTTTTGTTATATCTTTAATTCGCTCTACGTTGTAGGGTGTGCTGGACTATATTAGAATATTTTCTTATAGTTAAGTAAGTCGTAAAATTAAAAGTTTTATATAGATCAATATTTTACAGAAATGCTTTCTGTACGATTTCGCTACAAAAGACACGTTAATACAGCTAACCTATATCTACTAACCTTGTCACGGTTTCTGAAAAATTCTTTATTAATTCAAAAAGGCATTGCAATGTTAAATTTATAATTATACACTGAAATTGTCAGTTAAAAAACATTATACCAACGTCTGTTTTTGCAGAGAGCACAAACATTCTTTTTTTTTTATTTGAATGAAATCAGTATTAAATCTCAAAATTTTTACTCTAAAGAATTTTATCATAAACAGGTAAGGTTAAATAACGACTATAAATTTTCTAGTACATGTGTAAATTTTAACGAAATAATGTCCTTTAATTAATTCCTCATCGCGTAAGTTTGCTTCGTGGCAAAGTAACGCAGCCTGATACTCTACACAAATAAATATCGTTTGGTTTAATAGATTCATTCGATTTCCAGAGGTCAATTAAAAAAAAGAATCTTTGCATAAACACAATTTAGCAAGAGTTCAAGAAATCCGAATGAATTGGTATAACAAAAGATAGTTTTAAAGTTTCAGATTAAAAGCGTATAAATCGTTTTCAAACAAACGCACGATATCTGAAAAGCAGGGAGCCTTAAATCAGCGGATACAGTGCTGCAGTGCGATTCGGCCATCGCGCCTCGGTATCGACGCAACGAACGGAAATAGCGTTTCCTCGACTTCGCGCTCTTACAACGCCGTAGTCCGGCCGAGCCGAGCTCGCGAACCTTCAGCCGGCTGCTACGTTATTGGGCCGATAGCCCAGTCGTATATACGCACGCGGCAAGGAAAAAGAAGTGTAAGGGTCGGGGGTAGGAAATTATGTCGAAACCGGAGCCGTAACATTAGGAGCATTGTATTGTACGCGCGCCGGGGCTACGGCTCTCCTGGGACCTTGCCGAGGAACTGTAAGTACGCAGCACCAGCAGGCAAAAGGGGGTTGGCGATTCTCCATACTGCCCGCCACTCTCAAGCCCGTAGAAACACATACACGCGCACGCACACATGCATATGCATACGTACATACGTACACATACTCTGCTGTTCACGCTCGTATACACACACCTACACATACGTGCACACACGAATGCACACATGCACATACACAAACATACGTACATCTATGCATGTCGCTGCGGATATACATGCATACATATGCATGCATGCGCGTTCAGATAGGCGTATACATATACTTACACATGCATGTACATACGGACATATACACACACTTTTACGCATGCATACGCGTACATAATACATGCACACATAGACACATACAGGCATACATATATACAAACATACACACATACAAATATGTACACATACAAACGTTCACACACATGAACATACATACATACAACACATACACACATAGAAAGATACATACTCAGACACACTCAAACATACATACTCAGACACATTTAAACATACATACTCACACGCATAAGCACATTATACGCTTGCACATACTTACATACATACACATAACAACACACATACGCACATGTACAGGCTTGGTTCTCTTCCAACTCACGATTTCTCGCTCTCTTCATTTCTTCGAACGATGCATTGACCATCCGGAGACAGACCGAGCAAGAGATAGAGAGAGAGAGAGAGAGAAAGAGGAGGAAAAAGGGGGTGTGAAAACGTGCCCTCAGGTACTATATACAGACTCGGCGTGGCGCCGACGGGTGAATGGCTTAATTGAATTAAGTCGGCGAAGCAGCGTCCGCGGCGTGCATTATAATTTCTCGCGTGCGCCACAAGCGAGCCGGCGCGTTCGCGTTATACATATAGATACCTATACGCGCTCTGCTGCGAATTCTCGTAACAGAACCGGCGCGACGAGGAGTCGTCGAAAGGAAAGTGGGTGTATATAGGGAAGGCGCGAAGGAGGGTGAAAAACACACGGGTTAAGGGGAGCCGATCCTGCCTGAGAATCGAAAGTGTTTGGAGGAAAAGGGTGCTGCTGCTACTGCTGCTCCTTTACAAGAGAGTGAGAGATTTTAAAGGGGAGGGGGAAGGTCTGGTCGGCTAGGTGGTGCTTCGCTCGAGATTTCCGGGGATTGATAGGGCAACCTTTCATTGGCCGATTAAAGGGTGCTTGACTTCTTTTTTTGTGTAGGTACCGTGGATTGACGGCTTTCTGTTTTCTGTGTGCAGTGTACAAACGATTGTTTTGACGGATTTGATGTTTCTGTAGGGGTGAGGTGTGTTTCGTTTTTGTGTTTTCTTTCGTGATAAATAAATGCATCAGAGTAGTGTAAACGTTACATTTTTATACAATTTATACGCGCAATGCGCGTCTATATTTCTGTTTATTCTTAGCTTTTAATTATTTATAACACAATAATTTATTATTACAGTTAATCTTGAAATCTGACCAATATTTATGATTACAGATAATGTACAATTAAATACTGTGATTAAAAATATGAAAATAACAATGGATATACTACTTAATTTAAAAAAAAATAGATAGAAATATAATAGACAAAGTAAGTTTTTAAATAGATTAAAATAAATACAATATAAATAGTACCATAATAATTCATAAACAATTAAAAACCCAATTTATTTAATATAAATGTTCAGATATAATAGTTTAAAAAGTAAAAAATGCTAACACTTTTTATCTGCATTCTCTTTATTTACAGTAATAAACATAGTTTTTCTTGCGCATACAAATAAGTGTAAAGCGATTGAAAGAACATAAACTCCCACCAAGTGTAGAAGGATAATTGAGGCAATTAATTTAATTTGAAAAGTATGGTATACCACGCGTAACGTTTCATTAACTCGAATCAATGTAGATCCGAGACTCAGACTAAATTGCGGTCTATGAGACAAGTCAGTGAAGCATAAGACTTCGTCGAGAGGTGTTATACAATTACTCCTAACCAGTGAAGCGTATAATTAAATTAAAATACTCGTCATAGTCCGTTAAAGTGTCGTACACTGACCACTAGTAAAAAATGTCGACCGTAATGCGTGCTAAATAGTATACAACATTAGTGAGCTATTTGCAAAGCAATTTGTAAAAACTGTACAAGCAAACAATAAATTATTAAGGTTTATTAATTGTTTAAGAAACGTGACGCAGCAAGTGAATCAAAACGAGAGAAAACGTCTGCACAATGACGAATAAAAAGTCTGACTAACCCCGAGATAAGGAGAGGGCCGTAAGAAGCCTTAAACTCTTCTTTATCTCCGAGTCATCGCGAATCTTGCCTCCCATCGCACCGGCAAACTTCCTCCTGCTTTTTTCCCCAGCACAAGTATACAAACTCGGTCACCTTTTTCTAAGCCTTTGAACAAGTATATAGCGCCAAAAACTCGAAATTCTCTCTGATGGCTTACAGGTAAATCATAAATTAATTCTAACTATAAATTTTCTAGAAGGTATACGTTTAAAATCACTAGATTATACATTATTTCATTAATCAAATCGTTGAAAAAAAAAATTAAATAATAATTTTGATTTCACTGAGAGTAATTGCATAGCAAAAATTACTGTTTATACATATACATTAAGAACATACTCGATTTTCAAATTAGAATTTGTATATCAGTTTGAACATAGTGGTTTTTACTATAAATACACTAATAGAAAATTGAGTATGTCACCAAAATGTAAAAATATAAAGTTTCTATAGAAACATCTCAAAATGTTAGCCGGATCTTAGATGCACATACTTTCCAACACCGCCTAAGCTAAAAACTCGCGCGCTTATCCTTTCGCGATAGTTATACAATGATAGGAACTACAGACAATGCGAGCCCACACATAACACAGCAAGAAAGCAGACGGGCGCTGCATGGCTTTTGCGATCGGGTTTCTTAATTGACGCGGCACGTGTCGTCGAGTTCGCGTTGTTGCGGCTCGCGCCGACAAGTCGTTGCGCAACGCGAATAAAATAGGCGTACGGCGCGCGAGCCAGATTTTTTTGTAGGAAAGACCGCGCTCCCGCCTCGATCCTAACCGCGTAACCTACGACGACAGGTTTCTGGTGTGTATGTGGTGTCGTTGAAGAGAGAATGCCCACAGCGGCTACCGTTCCTAGTCGCGGTGTGTTTAATGGGCATGTGCTAAGGGGACTCGGAACTTGATTTCCGCTGGTTGAAATTCTTAAAAGTACGAGCAATTTTGGGGCGTTTTTATATTTGACCGATTTAATAATTCTACACAGAGAGGATTTTCTGATAAAAATTACCGTGAAAATCATTGTAAACGTGGGATATTCTGTCTTCAGGGGGGAAATTACCCTACTGAACGGTAAAAATTAACGTTATTCATTATAAATTTTACCATTCAGCACGGTAAATTTTACTGTTCAGTAGGGTATTTTTTCCCATGAAGTCAGAATATCCCACGTTTACAATGATTTTTACGGTAATTTTTATCAGAAAATTCTCTCTGTGTATTTGTTTATGGGAAGGAGATCTAAATAAAGGGAGGGGTACGTTTATTAGACTATTTTATATAGTTTTTCTGAGTATTTCGAATTTCAAAGTTTAGATTTACACAGATTAGAAATAAGTAGTCTCGAAAAAAATAAAAAACGAATGTACAAATAGTCAAGGAAAATATTTAGAGTCCTTAATGAGACGATTTTTGGAATAAGATTGATAAAAAGTAGAATAATTATGAGTTAAACAAATTAAAGTAATACTGCTTGAAAATTCGAAAAAGATGTTATTTTTACCCTCGTAATCATTTCTCTAATAGTTATACGTTTTCATTGTCGTATATCTATTTATTCTAATCAGTTATTTTTCATATTTATGCGATAATATTAATACAATTTCCCTTCGTTTATTTGGACGTCGAATTATTTGCATCTGTTTATTTTAGCATTAATTATATTTAGTGTCGAAACTATGAACATTCTTCTTTATCTATTTGTTTGTAATGAAAATTCTAATGTCCTAGCAGATCTATAAAAAGCAATCTAATAAATGGACCCCCCTAAATAAAGATAGTATTGCCCATAATGTTCATAACACAAGTAATAAGATTCTTAAAAATAAATTTAGAGATTCGAATAATATATATCATTTTAGTACGTTATAAAGTCGATTATTTCAGTAAATTCATGATGGAATACTACACTTTCACGTAGACGTTATGATATTCACGAGGAAAAATCCAGGAGTCATTCAAGAGTGGTTACAAATAGAAGAATGTGTGTATAATATTACGAGTTTCTATTTAAATATTGTAAACATCAGTAAAACTTGTTTCTCATGCCTGCTCTTATTTGGGGCAGTTTCTACACTTTCAAATTAAACTTGAATGATGAAATTCAAAGATTTAAGTGTACGTATATAAAATTCAGAAATTCTTATATTGTATGCGTTGTTATGATGTACTAATTGTTAATTTATAACAATGTTTGACATATGCTAGTGAATATAAGAACATAATTTGTATAATTCGACTTGTTCATTGTACAAATTTAATACAAATGCAAATTTTTCATTTTGCCTTCACGCAAAACTAGTTTAATCACCCAATAAATTATAGTTCAGGTTTGACATAAAAATTTCGTATCTTATCAGAATTGTGTCATTCTTAAAACTTATGTATTATTAAAATTGTAGCAAAGCATTTTTGACCAAAAGAGCTGATAAGCGCATTCATCGTCGAAACGTCACCAAGAGACCAACTCTTATTTTATTATTTAATTATTTTCCTTTCCCGCAAAATCGCCTTTCAGAGATCGAACAAGACAATTAATTTTAAAATTCATCAAGAAACAACATCAATCTCGCAACACTGTACAATTATCAACGTTTCGTCCACTTATTCCCTCAAGATCCTAAATCTCGCGCTATCCCTGAATTACATGACGCACGAGCTACGACCTCGCAGCCTTGACGTCACTGGAGCCACGCGAGATACAGCATCGCGGACTCCCGGGCGCCGCGCCGCAGTAGTCCACATCGCAATAAAGGGAAGCCGCGCTCGCGCAGAGCTGCAGCGCATCCGCCGCGAATGCGGCTCGTGCGTAAATCACGCGAGACTTTATACGTGTACGTATACGTATACACACACGTATGAGCTCGTTGCACCGGGGCAAACGAGAGAAAGAGAAAGAGAAAGAGAGACAGAGACAGAGAGAGAGAGAGGAGGATGGAAAAGGGAAAGAGACGAGAGCAAGAAGGAAAGGCAGAAAAGAGGGAATATCAAAGGGGAGAGAGAGGAAGAAGAAGGAGGAGGTGGAGGTGGAGGTTCACGATGACGCTTAGATAAGGGAGGGCTTAAGGTCTACGTGATGGGCTTCCCGATGCGCGCAACGAGCCTGAGAACTTTTGGTGAACGGACTCTGTCTTTCTCCTCTCATACTCCCTCTCCCGCTCTCTCTCTCTTTCTCTATCTTTCTTTCTTCCTCTCGCGCGAGGAGCAAAACGTCGTGCACTACGACGACGACGACGACGACGAGGACGACCTGCAGGGAAGAAAAGCGCCTTGGTGGGGCTCTCACGTCCGATGGCTCGTTTCCGGACGTTCGCGCGTCTCTCTCTCTCTCGCTCTTTCTCTCGCCGTCCCTCGCCGTCCGTCGACTTCCGGGAACGTGAGGCCGTACAGCTTATACTTGCGCGCGCCTGACTTATTCCTTCGCGGGCGAATGCGCGGTCACTGATCTCTTCATTTGCCTCGCCGCGTATACATTACGGGAGTGTGGAAGATCGCATAGGCGCGAGTGTGGAACTTATACGCGTTTGTTGATGATGAGTGCGCGCGGTAAGGTGGAGGAGATTATGAGAATTTGGATGATTGCAGGGTTGATAGTGGTGATGCGATGCGTGCAATGGCAGCGGGAGCTTTGATGTGGATGGATGGTGTGTGGGAGACGTGTGAGGTGGTGGTTGGATTTTTTTACTTGTATAGGTTGTGGGTATAGACGATTTTATCTGACCACTATAAACCAGAATGTAACGTGAACGTGAATGAAGAATACAATTGTTAATAATATATATGTGATATATATAGATCTTAATTTAAAATTGTAGAAACCATACTAAAAATCGGATCATTATGAAGCGCTCTTAGACTTGAAGCAAGCTATTTTACAAAAATTGATAAGATAGCAATATAATGGTACTTGTCTAAAAATGGTTTGATTTTACTTGAGAATAGTCCCTTTTCTAACAGGCATAGATTTTATGATATTTTATAAATGATTTGGTACGGTTTTTTAGATCTACAATAGTCGTCCACTTTGTGACATTACTGGCTTTGATACTTTAGAAGTAGCTGGTGATTTGGGTGTTTGACTATTATTATGAAAGAGACCTATTTACATTATTTTAGACAAGCAATAAATACATCTTTACCAAGGCATATCATATGTGTACAAAAAGTAGAATTATAAAGTATACTGTTTCTTTTCAAAATTTCAAATAGTTAACAAAACACATGTTGAGATTGATTAAAACTGGACTAAACAAAAGAACATATCCCAAAGTAGGCAAACTTAATCCTGTCTTCTATACATTCAACTGTAATTACTGCAATTAATTAATATTAATCATGATTTAGTGTGCTATTCGTTAACTCCACAACCTATTCAAATAGACTTATCTACAAATTTATTCAGAAAACGAAGTTTTTTAAGCAAAAGTCCTCTTGTGAATTAAAATGGCCAACTTTCCTCTAAAGAACTTCATATATCAGAAATTCGAAAGACAAAATCTTCTGCGACGACGAATCCACTCCCCCAAGTCAATTAATCCAATCACCACCCAATTCACCTATCTGTATAATCGAAAAGCATCAACACTCCTTCATCAGAATCTAAACCTCCGCGCTACATCCCAGCGATATAAAAAAGGCAAAAAAAGAGGAAGGCACGGCTGCACGTCTCCCGGTGCGACAGACGAGAGAATTCTGGGGCGCGAGCGTATATAGGTTCGACGTTAACGCGTAGCAGCCTCGAGTAACGACGCATCGTAATCGAGTGTCCGAGAGAGCGAGCGAGCGCGCATCCACACCACTAGAGAGATCGAAAGAGAGAAAGAAGCACCGGATGAGAAGAGGTGTTGACGGCTCCCCGGGTTGCCCCGTCAGCGCGTCAGCGTTCCTTTCGCCCATCGCGTATATACCATGTACCTTACGTACACGTATACACACGTATACGTACGTAGGGTTTACGGCCGCGGCGTGACGTACTCCTCTCTCTCTCTCTCTCTCCGGCCCTTTTTGCACTCTCGCACACACATACCCGTTGCCCATTGCTAGCCATCAGCGTTCCCCATTATCCACTCGCTGTGACAGAGCTCTCCCGGGACTTCGGATACACGTACGCGTACAGTCCTGCAGGTCGCTCCCTTTTCCGTTTTTTTTTTCGTAGCTACGGCTACCTAGGGCTTCTTTGTTGGACGTAGGTTTTTCCTTTTTGTCGCCGCTCGACGGGTAAGTGCGCGGCCCGCGCGGGACCGTGTCGCGCGCGACACGTTCGCGAGAATTTACGAGGCCGAGGAAGTAGACCCGGGTAGCTTGATTACAGCCGGGACATCGATTCGCATTCGAGCTCGCGTTTGGATGGAGCTGCAGTCTTTGGATTTGGGTTATTGCAGTGAGAGGGAATTATGTTGGAATAGTGTTCAAATTGTATAGCAAAGTTTTAGTAGGTATCTATTGACGTACAATTTTCAAAAAAACTACCAGATTAAAATTGATATATCTATTGTTATTTTACTAAATGAATTGGTAATTTTATAGTAAATTGAATGAACTGTGTCGCTAATGAAATAACAGTAATATATAGTGAATTTTGCTATACAATACATTTTACAAGCAGTAATTCCTCTGAAAAACGAATTTGATGATATTTTGGGAGGTGCTTTCTGGTTCCTGAAAATTAAGCCTACTATAAAAGACACAGAAGTCGTAGTTGGTTTCAATGGGCCTTTGTTATTTAGAAAAAATGATAGTTCATTTTGATTGTGTAACTTTTTGCGTTTAGTTAAACTATGAAAACAGCTAAAAATAAAATTATTTCTGTATTTTCTTTTATTTTTGGTTTAGTTTCTGGCGTCAATATTTGCAAATTTATAAACAAACGTAGATGTACCATATTTTACTAAAATATGCACTATTGAGATTAACTGGCTTATATATAAAAAGACTAAGGTCTATTCGAAGTATGGGTGCTATATTTTTAAATACTAAAAGACAACCCCCAAAGTCTGATCAAAAATATTTTCCAACAGATCTGACACCCTCCTTGTTGGAGTGGAGCTAAGTCTTTGGAGTATTCATGAACTTCCGAAAAACTATAACAATGTAATATTTTTAGCATTTTGATTATTGCACTACGTGTTATGAAATTAAAAGTAAATTTTTTATAAATTTAGCTTTGCATGTTTAAACTAAGAAAAAGAATAAGTAACGTAAGTAGAATTTATAAAGTAAGATATATTTAAATATATATTATCGTATACCTGACTATATCCTGTCATGCTTAAATGTGAATTCTTAAACTTTTCTTAAACTAAATTGTTAAATGAATGTTTTTCATGTTTATATCGAATTTTGTACTTGAAGAATATTAAGTAGCTATGATAAATATCAATATCCATGTTAAAAAAATCAAAATGCATTAAAATATCTTTGTTTTTGAATGTGACTTGAATTATTAATAACAATCTGAAATTACATTTGAATAGAAATGTTTTTATATCTTGTTTGGAAGATTTAAATAATTGATAAAGAATATGTGTCATCGCAATGCAAAAATGAAGTCTATGTTCAATGAATGACGCACACTTATCTTTTATTAAAGTGGAGTATTTTTGTACAACAGTCGGCAAATGTTAATTAGATTGTTCTTTTTGTTTGAATTGTTTACGTAACTATATTCTGAAAATTAAAATTTGAAGGTCTTTACAGCGTGATTGTTATGTTCAGTTTAATTGGATGGAAAGTGACGTCAGTTATATTCGGAAATTCTTCTCTCATTGTCTTACATGAATTTGCATTGTTATTTGGATCTCTATTAATAATTAAACTACGCTTAAGTTAATTAGAGTATAGAAAATGAGAGTGAATGCAAACTTTTATGCAGTCACTGTTGCCTCTTACGTATTGTAATTGAAAGTATTGAGAAAATGGTAAAATATATAATCTAACTTAGATAATAATGTAACAAATAACATTTTTTAAATACTTCATGTAATAGAATTAGGTTTGTTTGAAAAAATATAAATAAAATTTAAATTTAAACACTTGTATACCATATTAAATATAAAATATGTGTTAGTATTTGCGTCATTCTGCACGATAAATCAGCAGACGCCAACTTAAAAGGTCTTAATCCTCGTAAGTGGAAGATTACATGAAATTCACGCCCCGTCTTTAATGCGGACAATCATAATTTAATTTTAAAGGAGTTTCAGAATGAGTAACACTTAGCAGGTAATGTTGATTTTAAAATTGGTTTAAATGGGGTTTAAAAAGAATTATTAGTATTTAATTAATAAAGGGGACATTTTTTTATAGCACATATTTCGAGCGCGCGATGCAATAAAAGAATATAAGCTATACGTTTATTGCTCCCAATAACCTACTCACAAATGATTAAAAATTGCTTAACTGTATTATTTTTACTTAAGTAATACATATAATAATAAATTTGTTTAAATCTTAAACGAGCATAAATAAATAAGAATACTTTAGTAGCATATTTTACCGCATTTTTTAATGCGTAATTAATTGTTAGTATCAGATATTAGTTATTATGTATAATAAATATTGGTAGACAAATTTGTATTCGTTACCTAACTAGAATATTTATCGTGGTTTTAATGGAAAAGATTTATTTTCAGTTATATGATAAATAAAAAAGAATGCAAAAATTAATAAAGTTGTGCTATTTTAGCAAACAACATAGATGCATTTAGCATTAAACTTAGAAATAAATGTTTCTAAATTATTATTAGTGAAAACAAAGTATGTTTACAAGTTACATATATATAACTGATTTTATATTTTATCCATTAGATTTGACTAGAACATAGAGAAATGTATACTAATCCATTAAATGAACTGGTATTCAGGTTGCAGGTGTAAGTAGAGAATCTATGAATGTTTCTATGAAAGAATACTTAGTTTTAAATAGCAAGGTAGGACCATGAATTGTATAAATCATTTCCAAACACATTCTTTTATAAAAGCATACATAGATTCCAAAGAGAGACATTGAAATTTATCTTTTGGACATAAGTCAGCCATGTTTCAAATTAAAACGAAAGTCCAAAGCTTTTAGAGAGTAGATTTTAGTTGATATTTTAATTTAGTTGATGTTTTAAGCTATAGGTTTAACATGCTCATCGGGCTGATGAACCAGTTTAGGACGGTTGTTCTTCTATCCACATTCATATATATGGAAAGTAGTAAATCTTAAAGAAGAAATATTTCTAAGTTAATTAATAACATAATTAGATAATGTTATAATAGTTTCGATATATCAATCAATGAATACAAACAAGGTTTTAAAAAATCACAGCCATAAGTGATGTTGAGTCGAATAAAAATGGCGCATTCATCCTACTAGAATTTGAAATTTATAGTATTATACATCAAATGATTGATATTACAGTTAATTAAGCGAAACTTCACGACTACAACTCCAATTTCAATGTCTTCCTTAATCATTCTGACCACACTTGTGCGGCCAGCTCCGCAAAATGTCCAGGGGATTCTCTAAAATAGCCCCCAAAATACGACTCAACTCGTAAAGCAAAAGGAAAAAGAAGAAAAAATATTGAATCTACGCATGTGAGAGTTATAAGAATTATAAAAAGATATAAACACAACATGCCCTGGCTCGAGGAGAGGACCCTGACTCTGTTTGTACGGGACACAGAGGTCCGCCGGTACGAACCAGGAGTGCGTGAACGCGGGGTTGATGTTGAGCGGCCCGGCGGGCCCCTGGTGATGGGGACCGCCGACCCCCACGCCCACCGGGCTCTGCCGTTGAAATCCCCCGTAGTCCATTGCCACCTGGTACGGCAACATCGCCGACACCACTATTTCTTCTTCCTCCTTCCTCCTTCCTTTTCTCTTGCACCACTATCTCTACTGTACAACTCTGCCCCGTATGCTGTCTTATCCAACACAAGAAAACAACAGCAGTTCTCTCGCGCAGAACCAACCAAGCAAAAAAAACAAAAAGAAAAACTGTTCCACACTTTATCGGAGCCTCCACTGTCCGTGTCCGCGAGGCATCCCCGAGCGTCCGTCACCTGCTGGACCCGCGGCCCCAGTAGCAACAACAACAACAACAGCACTGCACTGGACCCCGTCACTCATCGTGCCACCAACAACGACGAGTCTCCAGCATATCACGACCCGCTGCTGGCATGCACGCGAAAACACAGGTAAACAAGGGCTGATCACGCGCGCTCGCGCCCCCACGGTTAAACGTGACTGCCTGACTGCCTCTCTCTCTCTCTCTCTCTCTCTCTCTCTCTCTCTCTTCACCCTCTCTCTTCGCCGTATATACGTGACGCGTGCGCGCGCGCTATACAACGCGCGCGAGAAAAGTGTGTGCGGGGGTGCGCGCAGCACCGTACTCGTCGTCGTGCTGGACTAGACTGCGGGACGGGACTGTACCTGAGGCAGTGCGCGCGCGGCGACGTGCCTCTCTCTCTCTCTTTCTCTCTCTCTCACAGCGAGAGTCTCTTTTTCGTGCGCACGAGCCGTGGCGCAGTGTGGAGCAGCAGCAGCGGCAGCGGCAGCAGACAGAGAGACAGATAGAGCGAAACGAGAGAAGAAGAGGAAGAAGAGAAGCAGAGGAGCGAGCTGCAGCAGAAGCAGCGGCGCGGCTCGTGCTGCTCGGCCTCTCGGGGGGCGGGGGCGGGCGAGGCTCCAAGGGCGCGTCCGGCCAATCGGCACGTTCGGATTCCCGTCACGTGACCGCCCCGCGCGCCCATACGCGCCAGCCGCTCACGTACCGCCGGGCTCGCTATGCGCGACACCGCTGCCGATGCGCGCCGCGAGGGTGGAGGGGGGGGAGAAGGCAGACTACGACGACGACGAGTGGTAGTGGGATATGGAGTGTGTACACTTGCGATTGCCGATGCGAGAGAGAGAGAGGAGGTAGAGAGGAAGAGAGAGAGAGAGAGAGAGAGGATGGTTGAGGATGGAGGAGGCTCCTCCCCCGTGCGCGGCATGCAAAGAGAGAGAGAGAGAGAGAGAGAGAGTGAGAGGAGACGAGTCGTTAGCCCGATTGTAAACACGATTTCCAATACGCCTACGCGTTGTGCCGCATCGCGCGAGGCCGCGGCACGATTGTAAATGCTCTCGTGTAGACGTGGTGCGTGCGCTATGTGCGAGGTGTACTGCGAGGAGGGAGTCTACGGTGGGCGAGGAAGCACGTATGTCGTGGTGGTTCACCGTGAAATGGGGTGACTTTGGTGTGCGACGGGGTTACTTTAATCCGTGTACTTTAAGGGGAAGAGACTGGGTTAAATCTTGATAATGAACGTGAATGGGCAGGGTGTGGATAGATTTTTTTTCCATTTAATTAAGCTGTAGGTACTCGACATCTTGTAGGCGATATATGATACTTCAAGAGTTTGGTCGAATTTAATAGGAATTATCTGATTTATTTATGGCTCAAATTCTATGAATTAATAAAATCAGAGTTTTAACATCAACGATCACTCATGACTTGTTTTCAGAGTCAAGCTTTAACAAATCGATCTAAAACATTCAGAGAATATTTATTATGTGTATGGCTTCAAACTGATGGAGTAAAAGTACATAAAAATGACATTTTACTTATAAAATTGATTTTAATCGATTTATATTAGAATTTTAACTTAATATCATCGCGAGTGAGAGGTAAAACCAGATATATCCTGTATATAAGCAAGTTTGGTGCCTGGTTTTATTTCCCATATGAGAATAGTATGAAACTCAGCTCATTCAATCCAACTGATTTTGTTGACTGATTTTGTTGAATATTGGTCATTCGATAATAATGATATTTTGAGTACTTAGCTTCAAAGCAAAAATTCTAGTGTGGCCTGTTTATTTTCACGATTTAATACTGACTTGCTACCCTCAAAGGCGTGTTATATTGGTAGACGGCAATGAAAGCACTTGCAAAAAGCATTTTAATACCAATTGAAAGATAATTGAGAACGTATATATTTTTATTTTCACACGTACAGTTTCTAGTACCTGTTTAAGAATCTGACCAAAATCTTTCCATGTTACACGGTACTCAATTACTTATCGGGTCAGAAAGCACTCGGAGGGTCATGCACAGGATGAGTGATTCAAGTTTAGGGTAAGAAATTTAAACTGATTTATAACTTTTGCTTCTGGTGATCCTGATAAAATAAAGTTAGGCCTGAAGCTAATTGTTAAACAATCTAAATCACTCTACGACCTTCTCAGTCCTAGTTCCAATCCTAGCAAATTTAAAATCATTGATTAGGATGTTATAGCATTTTAAAAGTGATGAAACTCACCGTAGATTGACTATAACACTTTATGACTGTACTAATTTACTGTTTTATTAGGTTACATTGATAAAAATGGTTCAAATGGTTCAAATTAATTCTTAAAATAGTTTTTGCACAATTTTAAAAATCAAGGGAATCGTACGTGAAATTGAAATATACTGCTATTGATATATCTATGTTGATAAGTTAAGACTAAGCAGATTAGATTTCTGGCCAATATGCAAGATTATTAACTTTAAAAATGGAATTTTTTTAGATTACTACATAAAATTTATATATAATTTACTTTGTGAATAAGAATAATACATACAGTTGTGCTAAGGGAATTCAAGAAAAGAAATCTATGCATAGCTATATATTCTGAATCAGAATCGGATCATCAAAAATTAAAATTTACTCGCAGGTTTCAAGAAACTTCAGTACGTACTAATACTTATATTAGTGTAAATTATAATATAGACAATGATCTTTATTTAATATTATTCCATGTATGACAATACACAATTAGTTTTACAATAGCAATTATATTTTTATCGATATGTGATCGTGTATGTACTAAAAATAGTTTAAATAAATTCTCAATATAATAGAAAAGAAATACCATACATAACCTCCAAAGTATTTACAAATATAAAATAAAAAATACAAACTAAAAAATAGATACATAAAGAAACAGGAAAAATAAACGGTTAAAAAGTAGTAAAAGCCAATGCAAGAAAAAAAGTCAACAGCACGTCGAAATCTAGAAAAAGAGAAAGAAAGAGGAAGACAGATAGCGAGAGACGCGGAGAAACGCGGATAGCGAGTGGGAGGGGAAGTGGATATTGTCGTGGCGGCTACTTTGTTATGAGACGCGTGAAGTTACCGGCTACCGTTTTCGACGTGCGCGTTTCGAAATCGCCGAGATTCGAAAGTCTTTACCGTCAGCCACGCCGCGCTCATGGGAAGATGACGACGCGACGCGCGGGCGACGCACATATATTTATATACCATACTCTTTTTTTCTCTCTTATACGGTCGCACCGAGAATTATTTGTCTGCGAGCTGCGTTCGTTAATTGTCCGAGGGTCGTTTCATGTTTTATTCATGCTATTGTCAATGATAAGGTTATATCTCTATTTTCATTCGTCCTGTATTTTTTTTCCCACGCACAAGACGGTCCGAAGTTATGGTAGACGCAGTTTATAGACGTTTGGATTTGAGTATTTTGGGCAAAATAAATATTTTAATTTCATTGTTATTGATTTATTGTCGAATAATGTAATTTATCATGAATTCAAGCTTAAATCAAAAGTCTATTAACTGCAGAAATGACTCATCTACTTCAAAACTTTAAATTAGTATTAATTATCTTTATTTGTATTGCTTTATTCACAAATAACAGCGAATAATCATGCGGATGTGCTGCAGAGAAAACATCCCATAGAGTGACATTTTGAATGGTATCATATTTTAAAGTTTATTACTTTGATAGTACGTAAAACATGAAAATCACCTATGTTTATACAAGTTAAAAGTTTATAATAATATTTCAAAATAATTAAATATGTTAGATTTAAGTAGTATAAGTACAATACAATCATCCGTAACGAGAAAATGTAATAATCAATAAATAAATATTGTCTTCAAATAGACGAGGTAAAGCAGCAAATATTAAACCTAGTCTTACTGTAAATAAGAGATGGCTGATTAAGAAATTCAAGCTGCATTTTTGGTACACGTGTTCTGACTCGAACTAACGAGGCACTTAAGAAAGATACACCCGCGTGCCTCGGTAAAATCTTGCGCCGTGAATAGATTTCGCATGTGTGCTCATTCACAACGGGTCTGTGTGGCGCGCGCGCGCGTTTTGAATCGGACACGAACTATCGAAGGCTTCTTACGATGCTGCAGCAGTAGGTCCGCGATTATATAACAGCGTTGCATACAGCAGGAGCGCGTTAATCATTATGCCGATTCACAATCGTTCGCTCCTCTTCGCTCCCCTCGTGCACGTTTGTCTTTTGTATAGAATATGCGTAGTGCTTGTTGGCGGAGTGTGGATGATTGATTAAATTAGGGGAAATTATCATTTATTGTTGACATTATTTTCAAATAAATATTGAAAGTGTTTTGGCTGTAAAATATGTACAATAAATTGACATTTTGTATGCACTATAAGCTGCCCATCGCATATAGACATGTGGATAAAACATTTACTCTTATAAATTTTAAGTCATTTGCTATTTTTAAAAATAGTAAATAATATATAATTAAGTTAAAATAACCAATATCGTATTATAGTTGGAGATAAACATGATTTATTTGGATTTAAGTTATTTTATCTCTGTAAATAATTAACATGATAAGTTATTTATTTTATTTAATAGTCAAATGTATGAGACTTGATTAAAACTAGTATTATTTCTAATTTATGTCATACCAAATAGAATAATAAGCAAAATTGAACTATTTTTCAGTGAGCAGCGTGCGACTACTTTGTATCGAACATAACATCTATAACATAACACTATTGTTTAAATTTGTGAGAACATCTCAACAGTCTGATGCACATGGATTAATAATAATATTAATAATCTACAAGAAGAGTAAACAAGTAAATTATTAAAAGTAAAAAGAAATATTTTTCAAAATTTATTTTTACAAAAAAACACATGTATCTCATCCATAATTTGACCTCTGCAAAAAAGGTCCACAAGAACGGCAAGCTTATTTTTGGCAAGATTTCCAGTTTGTGCAGCCCAGTGAACGCACGCGGTAAACTCCGGTGTAACAGAGCCCAAGAAACGATCAACAAGTGCACTTTTTTCCGTTTCGTCGCGTCTGCGAGCTTTCATACGTCGTTTCATGCTCAAAATTATGCGCTCACTTTATTACTGAAAATCGCGATGCTCGTATGCTAATGCGATGAATAACAGCGGCAGACTCGAGGCGGCCAAAGCGCAACAACCTACGAATCCGAGAACGACAAAACAAAGGCTTGTAAGAGAGAAAGAAGTAAAGGGCAAAGCGTAGAGAGAGAAAGAGAGAGAGAGAGAGAGTGAGAGAGGGTGAGAGAGAGAGAGAGAGAGAGAAAGAGAAAGAGAGAGAGAGATAATATAGAGACGCCGGTGCGCTAGTGCAGACCTATCTTAATGCGGATCGGTCGGACCGCCTCGCAAAAGTTATCCGCAGCGTCTAGAAATTATGCTCGAGTCTCGGCATTGCTATATATGCGTGTATCTTTCCATGTAAACACTTTTAATTTGTCTTTTTATCTATAATGTATTATACGAGATAAAGAGAGAAAGAATCTCACGTTCAGGTTTTTGCTGAATTAATTGTTAGTTTACTTGTTCTACTGAAAATTTATTTTATTTTAATTAGATGTTCAGAATTTTCATTATAAAGATAATAAGTAAAGAAGAATGAAATAAAAATGAATTAATTTATAGTTACTTTATATTATTTTAATTTTTAATCTATCTTGTAATATATTTTGTAAACGTACTTAGTTGCTGTTTTGAATAGAATGAGTAAAAAGAAGTAGTAATTTTTGATAATTACGATTTTCAAAAATTGTTGGTAAATGAATGAATCATATTTCATATCTTTGAGTTTAATGTACTATCTAAGCATTCAACTGTAAAATATCATTTGTACATGGATTTATATAATTTTATCGTTTTCAAAAACTTCAAAGTATCAAATTGAGCTCATATTATATTTTTAATGTCGTATAATTTATTGTAATGTAAATCTTTAAAGTAGGTAACTGAATTATTTCAGCAGATGATGAACTTTTGAAGTTGATTTAAGTTTAAAGCTTCGTGAAATTGCGATTAATTCTGTTTTCTGACAAAGCGTTACATCCGTTAAACGTCAGCCTTTGTACAAATCTGAAAGTTATAAATATTCCATTCTAAGCACCATCTAAAACATAAATGTACGATGGTGAACGATACGAATAATCCGGTAGTTTTAGAAGTCCACGATGTCCTACAGTTTCTCAAATGAAAATATAACAGTTTCTTACAAAAATCTTCCATACACGCAACAAAACACACACCTCCTTCCCTTATCAATCCCTAATCGTAAAACCCATTTCCTACTACCACTCAAAGATGCATCCTCGCAATCGCTGTCCACCATAGCTCGCGTCCCAAATCACTGCTGCAGCCAGAAGCAGAGGTAAAACATTAAACAAAAAAAGAAAAACCAACACAAGATAAAAAATGGACGTATACACCGAGAGGCCTCTGTTAGCGTGGCGCGTCGACGACAGTCGACGACTATACGGGACAATCCATCCGTCGCGTCGTCGACGAGCCGCCGCTGCCGCGCGCGATACTTAGCATGCATCCCCCGATACGGAGGAATCCTTATTGTATCGTTGCACGTGAGCGTAATGCACAAATGTGAACTCGGCTCGGTGTGTATAAGATGTGCACCGTGCACCGCGCTGCAGCCGCGGCTGGGCCCGTCTTTCCTCCTCGTTCGCCCTTCTCCCCTCCCCCGGGCTGCGCTATGACGCTTTTCTCTCCTCGTTCCTTTTGCTCCTTCTCGACGTCGTCTTCCTTTCTCCCACTCTTTCTTTCTTTCTCTCTCTCGACTACTCTTGGCTCCTCCCGGTGATAACTCCATCTTCATAATCATACATATGGATGGGCCGCGTCCGCTGCAGCGCACACTGCGTGTGTGTGTGTCTGTGTTGCGTTTCCTCGTAACTGCTGGCTTTCTTTCTTCCCTTTCTTATGGCCGAGTCGCTATCCCTATCTTCTTTTTGATTTTTTTTCAGCTCTTTTTGTTAGTTCTTTTTCTCTGTTTGACTGTGGTTTAAGGAGCTGCTTTTTTTTCCTTTTCTTATACCTGTTTTTCTTATATGCTATGTCACGCAGCGCTATTCACTACGTTGCGGTATGGATCGGGAACTCACATATGCGTATCTATGTATATTATGTATGAGTAACTTTTTGTGCAGTAGACGCGATTGCAGAGAAATATACCGCTTCGAAGATATTGAAATTGAGAAAAAAGATTAGTGTTATTGCTATTCGTGCTGCAAGCTTTTTACATGTTAACTGTAAAGTATTTAATTGAAGCAAAGGCAAAAGCTTTTTAATTGACAAATGCCGAGGACAGTCCGATACTGAGTTCATAATTTCAATTTTTTATTGAAAGACCAATCATGCAGAATAAAAGAAATAAAAGATTTGATGTAAACGCCTGTTTGGTAATATTGAGACGGACATCGCATATGAAAAGAACACTCAAGTTGTGTGTTATTTTACACACTTAACTGAAATTTAATTCTATGCAAGTGTTTAATACTTCGAATTGTAATTGAGGGTAATAAATATTACTCGTCTTGCTATTTTTCTCGTCAGAAATATTTGATTCTGATTGATTTTGCATTTTCTATGAGCAAAATCTAATTGGTACTTCCGTAGTGGCTTGGACATTAATTCACGAATGAATCATAATCTACATCTCCAACTTCAAACGAAGATAGGTACAGTAAATGTAACTTCGAAAGACATTTAGAAATATAATAAAGGCGTTATATAAAGGTAATTCTTAACTATCGACCTGTCATTACCTTAAACAACGCTCTTTTACTCTGAACGTAAAATGAATCACTTAAATATCTATTTAAAATACTATCAAACTAATAGCCATTTTTCACAAATAAGTGCTCTATTATAACTGATACTAAACGTCACGTGCACATTATTACCAAAAGATATAGAATCTCTCTTTCGACTCGATATCTTTCGCGCGATCTAAATGAATCGTTGTAATTGACGCGAATGCCGTTCGTTATATGCAACGGAAACGAATTCGAATCGACTGTATAAGCGAGCGCGAGCGCGCCGCGCTCATTTCCGAAAGTTTCGGCTGCGGCAATCGGCAGAACGAATCAGGATGCGCCGTTAAGAGAGATTTGCTTTCTTGGATATAGCGCCGTTGTCTATAGGCGAACGGTATAGGAAGACGAAGAGAGCCGAGAGAGAGAGAGAGAGAAAGAGATCGGAGGTGTGGTCCTATCCCAGCGGGACCTCGGAATTAAGCGAGCTAAGAGAACCAGTTTATTACCGGCACGTGGGGTTGCGTCGCAGTCACTGCTTGAGAGAGGCAGAGAGAAAGAGAGAGAGCCAGCAGGTACATAAACCGCCCCTCTACCACTCCATCGTCTACGTATAGCTATATGGTGTACCTATGTGGAGTGTTCCGTGCTTCCTGTTACGGTGCTGGTTCCTGTTGCTGGTCCTGCTCCATTTCAGCGATAATTCCTTGCGACGATAATGCTATTAATCGTGGTTAAGGGAGCACTGATGTTGAATTTACTGTAATTAGTGTATTTTAGAAGCACATTTCATATGAGAAAAATAAGGAAGAATATACTTGTTATCAGGGGGGCGAGTAGTGCCATGATTGCAAGCATAAATATACAGTTACGGTGAGAATGTGTAAACTTAGTAAGAATTAGAGTAGCGTTCGTAATGTAGTCGAAGTGAGTGTTGTATAAAGTCTATAGATGTAGACTTTGCCTGTTTAGATTTCAAGGCCTTCATTTAAATTAACTTCTTCTTCAGTTTTACTAATTGATTTCTATTATTTAAGCTATACAAAATCATAAAGACATTGATGATTATTTTAAAATCTATTCGACATATCGCACAACGATTGTATTGATATAATTATTGTTATTTATAATTTACTATAAAGCTAACCTATTACTCTATTATATAATTAAATTACTTAAAATACTATTTGAAGCGTAATGAACATTGACATGATTATGAGCATTTGCAAACAATATAAAATGGACTATGGTACTGAATTTTCCAGTTCATCTGTTCACTTTCATTTAAAAATGAACATCTTCTCAATCTAAGTCGGCAACAAATTCAATTTATAACTATTGATACGCCCTAGTTGAAAAAAATGCATAACCAGCTCCTATAGATACACTGAACAGCAAGCCAAATAGCTTCGTACAATTATATTATACGCGTCGAGCTCATACCTATAAGATACCAGACCGTCTCATTACTGCGCGCAGCATGAGTGCGCCGTGTACATAATACGCGAGAGCGCCGCAGCGCAAGCGTTTTCCTCTAAATTGCCGCCCTCGGGCATCGAGAGACACACGACTGTGCGCGGCAAACTCCGGTAGTCAGGCGCGCGCGCGGGCGGCCCGAAGGTAAACGCCGCGGCGGCGTCTAACTGCCGGACCAATTAACTTTCAATTAGAGCGAGCAGATAACTCTTATCGCGTTCGCGAGGGCGGATTTTATGGGTCCTTCTTCGGAGAGAGAGAGAGAGGGAGAGAGAAACGCAACCCCTTGTTGCCCCCGACGTTTGCATGGATATATAGATATATAGAGGTGCGGGTGCTGATGCATGGTCGCCGAAAAGGGGTTAGATTGCGCATCTTGCGTGTTATATCGTCTGCTTGCTTGACTCGAACGAGCCTTTTGTCGCGAGGGAGGGAGAACGCAGAGCACTGCGAGATGCGGAGATCTATCTGCAGATAGGTGTGTCCTAAGTGCAGAGCGTATTGTATCGTTCATGCGAGTTTTCGTGTATATGTAGATATGTTTGTGTTAGGATCTGCAATCTTCTTGCGTATACGGAGATCAAGGTTTTGGGATGATGAGCATTATTGTTTATATAGTTCCGTTCACAAATGAGACTTGATAATATTTCTGTGATAACATAGCAATATTTGTAATAAAATATTTTTAATTTTTGTAATAAACGTGAATAATGTTGATCTTGTAACATTTTAATACGTATATACCTGCAAAAAATGCAGAAAGAGTGACTTTTCAAAATACACTTTATGCCCATCTGAACGAAAATGGCCACTTTTTTCCCTGAAAAGCGAAACTAAAATTACACTTTTTGCCCGTAATTCCCTAGGGAAAAAAGTGACTTCACTAGAATATAGTAAAAATTTCTTTACTTCATCAAGTTCTACCAATAACCCTGATTTTCGATTTTCTTTTAACAGTCCAATAGTCCCGCTTTCCAAGTCAAAAAGTGGCCACAGTTGAGATGGGCATAAAGTACTAGATGTAACTCGAGAGAAAAGTAGATTTTTCCCTCGAGTGATTCAGTAAACTCACCCGCGGGAAAAATATTCGACTTTTTGCCCTTGTTACATAATGTACTATTTAATGTATAATTCAGATTAATCTTACGTTCATTAAAGTGAAAACACACTAACATTTTCTATTTTTTTTAATTTATATCCCAACCTAAATTTTGTTGCATTCTTGTATAGTTTAAACAAAATTTTCCCTAAAAAGGTACCTTTGAGTTGAGTAAAAGTCGGCTAATTTTTAAAGTCTACATTACGGAATTCTAACATCTTAACTAATATATCATATATGATTTGTATTAGAATATTGCAAGTGTGTAGGTACAATGAGTTTGGTGCCGGTCGGAAAATTATCAAGATTATTCTTAAGATACATTTAAACACAAAAAATAACGTGTCTTTTTTTACATTTTAGAGCAAAATTTAATTATACTCTGCATTAAACAGATAACGCTGGATAATTAATTGTATTTATTTCTAATTTAGAGCAGCTAGATACAGTGGTTTTCTTGATCTGAATAAATAATAAGCAGTTTACATTAACAATTTTAATCAAAAGAATATACAATAAAAGCCACATTCCAGCAACAAACCCAAATATACATGCAAATTCATAACTCCGCGCTAGTTGCATTTCATAAATCTCTCTACTAAAAATTTTCGCGAATACATTGAAGTTCAGAGGAGCAGCGCGTCGCCTCGGTGCCCGGTTTTCTTCCGGTTATATTCCGCATGTACACGTAGACGCGGACTATACCGAGCAACAGCAGCAGCGGAGAATACCGCGGTTATAGTATTCACGTCATGGACGTAGTTCGGCGAGGAATGCGAGAATATACAGCAGCGGCTACCGTAAGCGAGCGCGTGCGCGCGCGGTTCTCGCTGCAATTTTTCAAATTGCAGCCCAGTCGTTCACCCTCTAACGCGCCGGCCGCTCGGCCGTTAGACCGCCGGCTGATGATGATCGTCCGGCAACTCGAACTGAAGCGTATATGTAAAGCTTCATCCCCTCAGCTTCTATTTTTTATCTGGGCTTATGCCGTTTAAATGTGTATTAGTGACAAATTTTTGATGGGATTTATTTGAACAATTGACATGCTTGGGGCAAAATTTTGAATTTTTATGTAAATTGGTAGATCATGAGCAGTTACTAATCTATAATTACTTTGCCTTCTATGATTATTTCATTGCATATAGGAAGAATTTGTTACTTCATCGCTAACTATATCTATAAACAGATAATTGACAGAAAGCTAAGAAAAATGTAATACATTTTCGAGTTAAAATGGTAATATTACTTTAAAAAGTTTTTGTTATAATGATTTATTTTACTGGTAAATAGAAAAAATCTATTAAGTTACAAGAAAAAATGGCCAATGCACAAAATGATCATTGTAGTTAAAGGTAAAAGAATGGTCTAGTTTTAAGCATATTTTTTACTTTAGTACACGTATTTTTAAAGTTTAAAAATGTAGTAAAAAATATAAACGTAAATTGCATTAAAGAAATTTTAGTTTTTTTTAGGGAAATTAGTAAAGAAAATAAAAAGGATAGGATGAACGTTTTTAACAAGACTGTAAGTTTCAGTAATTTCCGTAAGCACATTGTAATAATATTTAATTCAGTGGCCGTCAGATTCTGTATTTGTTACTTGTATATTTTTATAAAAATTAATTATTTTGCTTATTTACGTTGATATTTTTCTTACTACTGATTCTTAATTTAAGTCGAATTTTTTCGCCTATTATATAATTTAGTTTAATAAGTAATATATAAATTTTAAATATTTTTATAATATTTAAAAAAAGTATGACAAACATTTTTTATTTCTCAAACTTTCTTTCAGCAAATTGCTCTTTCTTTAGTTCTTACAACTGCTTATATTCTTTTCAATTGCCTTTTTTTTTTATTCTTTGTCGCAATTCATCGACTTTCTCTCTCTAAGTATATACATCGAGATATCTTGTGCAAGGGGGAGCATTACTAACGAGAAACGAAGTTATTTGAGGGTCGCGCATTCGAAAGGAGTCGAGCGCATGAACAATCATAATAATCAAGTGCACGCGAATTTTCCTGTGTCATTATCGTTTCTTCCTTATTCCGCATCCCACTCTTGAAATTTCCCTTCTTTTTTCTTCGCCTTAGTCTTGTATATATATAGGTATGCTGTGTTTTGCCGCTCGAGGGTGCAGAAAAAAGTCATCGCCGCGTCCCTTCTTCGGCCGCCTTTTATTTATTCCTCGGCTGAAGCTATAAGACGCTCGGAGTTGCGCTGCGCTCGAGATAAATAATAACAAGCAAATGAGTTATCGCGCCGTGGAGCGAAATAAATATCCGCACCGAAGGAACTCGCGCTACCGCTTAATAGGGTAGCTCGCAGAGGAGTCTTTATTGAGATAACTTCGCGGAAAATACTTAATGCGACCACTCCCTCCGCTTTCACGCTATTAACCTCATTCGCTTATTTTAGTCTCATTCTGCAGTGGTATTAAAAACATTCAAACAGTCAATTTAATAATATATCATATTGCATCAGAGTAAAGAATAAAAACTTTATATACGTGATATAAAAGAAAATATATTTTCTACCCTTAATAAATAATAAATATAGCTTGTATAAATCTATTTCTTTTAAATAAAATTTTGCTTTGAAAAATAGTTGCAGAATAATTCTTTGAAGAATAATTTGCAGAAATTAATAGGTTATTTTTATTTTAATTATTAACCCCCCTGCGCAGAGAGCCGAGTATACTCGTCCAAACCGCACGTCATTTTTGTATACATTTTGTATCACAAATTTAATTCTTTACTTTGTTGGGACATCTACAACCTCTCAAATTGAAGCTAAATAGTATAGCTATTATTTAGGAAATGTTACGAATTTGCAGAAAATATTTGTTGCAGACTTACATTCGATGTAGTCCATATACACGAAAATAAACTTCTGCGCAGGAGGGTTAATGTTCATTGAAATCAAATAAATAAATACGGTAGAAGTTGCAACAATTGTTAAAAGAAGCTAATAATTTATATAAAAAATCTTCTATTTCCCAAATGCGCATTAGATAGTTTCCTATAATATATTGCATCGAATGCACGGGCATATTTGACATTCCGTGCTTAATAGTAGCAAGCTTTAATTATACTGTATGTTTAATTCCTCGAATGATCAATGATTTCCAGGCAGTGCAGCATATGCACAAAGTATCCCGATGACAAATTCAATTACCATATTTGACGAGTGCGTGTTTGCACGCGCGCGGCCAAATCGACGCGATCGCAAGCCGACTCTCTCGTGATTCGTAACTAATGCATTCACGCGCCCCGGCGACAATGAAGAAGCAAAAGAAGAAGAAAAAAAAAACGACATGCACGCGAAAACGCATTAGAGAGCCGAACGAGACATTGATGTATGATCTTCATTCGTGTTTCTTTTTTTCTCCACTTCTCTCGCTTCCCGGACGAACATATTAAAACATCCGCGCACGGAGTCGAGAAAGTGCGAGGAAAAAAAAGTCTCGCTCGCGTAAATAATTATGTAGCCGGGAGAGGTATAAGAGGGCGTTTTTCTCCCCCTCCCCTCTTCTTCGTCTTCTGCTTTGTAGGCTGTTTCGCGCGCGCGCGTCAGATATTGCCGTAATTTCTTTTCTCCAACGCCGAACAGGAAGAACGTGCGCGACAACTTGTCACTGCGATAATTGTTTTCCAGTCTGAGCTCTCGCTTCCATTAGTGTTTTTTTGCGAAAAAAGCGTGAAATAAATAATTTTCCGTATTTTGTATAAAACATTTAAAGATAAATTGATTGATGATGGATTGTGCATCGAAAGTTTGGTATAATAATATATTAATCATTTTTTGGTTTATTTTCAGTGATCTTTCTTTTATATAAAAGTTAATACTTTTTACAAACGTTGGAAAAAGTTTATTAGATATAATAAATCTTTCAGTGATGACTTTATTTCCTCAGATGTATAACATTAATATAGCACAATGAAGATATGTAGTATTTAAACGAGAGCTAGAATTTCAACGCCCATTAAGAATTAAAAGAAATCACTTATTTGTTAATATTAATTTTTATGTTATTATAAAAAATGGCGTGAAAAGTGCAGTGAAACCTTTAAGATTTCTAGAATTAAATTCAAATCTATCCAAATTTCATGAAAAATATGTTTTTCCAAACCCCTGTATCGCAAACAATCTCTAGTGACTCATTAAAAAAATCTCCCAAGAATAGAAAATAAATCCATATTCCCTGACGAGCAAGTTTAAAAACTTCGTCACATAGTTTATATCCCGCGCGAGCGCCGATATACACTTTGATTGAGTTGGATACGTAATCCGATGTCGAAACGACACTGGCGTCGCGGCGCGGAAAGTTTCGTTCGGCCGCGCGCTTCGGCTCGAGCTCGGGGCTCTCCTGATGTTATAAAGAATCGAAGGCGGATTAAATACGAGTGTAGGTCGAAGCCCGATTCATAGAGTATGCATAGAGCGGTCTATCTAGCCGATTGAAATGCGCGATGGCAGCTCGTTGTTCTGGCCGCGGATCCGTGGAAAGGCTAGAAGTCAGATGCAAACAATCAAGCTGTCAATTGGAATCCGTCTATGGCGCGCGCGCACATACACACACATATAGCTTCGATGTCTCATTGCGTGCGTCCGTGAAGCGAAAGAGAGAAGAAAAAATAGAGGTGGCACAGAGGGAGGAAGAATGTTCGCCTTCGCCTAGCTGCCATTGTCTTACATAAATTCTAGAGCCGAGGCGTGTTTGCTCATTGTCACAAAGTGATTTTTTTTCTTTATATAAACTTTCTTCCTGTCGATGGAATTTTCTCTCTTCGCACGGGTTAGAATTCATTTTTCGACGAATTGTACTTTCATTCGTTGCTTTCGAGTTTTTATGTAACTACATAATTTAGAGATTGATAATAGTTAAAAATTTTCTGATAAAAATTTATTTACGACTCAACGTTGTGAGTTATTCTTAAAAAAGTAACTTCCAGTTCAATACCTACAATTCAGAAATAAACGAAACTCCGTAAACTCCGAATAGACGCTGAAAACAAACACTAAAATAAGTAGAGAAAAAGAAGCGCGTCGACATGTGAAGAGGGAAAAATGAAGTTTGCTCGTCTCCGGCCTGTCCACGCTGGCCTGCGAAAAAGAGAAAGAGAGCTGACTCGAGAAAGACCGCACTCACTCGGGGCAGCGAAAAAGGAAAAAAAAAAGGGGAGGAAAGAGTGGGTAGATTTCGGACTGGAATCTGGCCGATCGGACGAGCCTCGCAGTTGATTAGACTCTATTTACTGGAGGCGAGTTTACTGGTCCGTTTCCTCTCTCTGTCTTTCTCTTTCTCTCGATCTAGCTTGCTCCCTTCGCTCCGTCCACCCTCGCCTTCCCTTTTAGCCTATTTCACCCCCTTTGCGGCCAATCAAGCACCATAGACGAGCCACGCGTCTCCTCATAATACGTCGATACTCGTTTCACTGAACTATATACAGAGAGACTATCCAAATGTTTCTCTTCATCCCTCCTTTTTCTTCTTTATTCTCGGTTTATTGATGGACAAAAAGATGACTTTATTGATTTTGCACTGGGATAATTTTACACTTTTGGTCAATCAAGGCGAGCGGTTGTTTGCGATTCGCACAATAATTGATTTAGATTGTTTTGAATCCATTGGTATATATTGAGTCATACACTTGGATAATACAATTATTGATGAAAGGGATCATAGAAATATTTAACCACAACGTAACAAATTATTATTCACTATTTACGTACCATTGTTCTACAGGTTTTACTAGAACATATTTTATTGTGGGTGGTTTATGTTCTTTTAAAAAGATTATTTATAAAATATAACTACAATAAAACTGCTAAATACCCTGTTAGAAAATTATCTAGTTTTATCGAAGCCCTCGATTATTTCCTTGGCAAACTAGATAGATCTACATAGTTCTAGATTAATTTTCTACCAGGGTACTCAATTGCTTCAAAAGTTATGTGATTTAAGTTTCATTCAAGATCAATCAAATTTTTTATTTTTCCAAAAATATGTATTGTGTGGAAAAATTTTCAATAAATAAAATATGCCGTCAACCTTTAATTAAGTTCAAAATGACTCTAAACAAAAAATCATTCTTCTTTATTTCTCAATAAGCTTTACTGTAGAGCTTGGCTAATTTTGCAATATTTCAAATCTTATCTAAAATAATATTGTTGTGACCTTTTGAGATAAATTCAGATCGGGAAAAGTAATAATTATCAAGAAAATCATAGCGCAAAAAACAACTTTTTTCCTGCTTTCGTAGGCTTGTGATGCCGACAAATTGAATATCATTCAATATAGAAATTTACATTATGCAACATTATACAGACTTAAATTTCAATAAAACTTGAATCTTGTAGTATAAACTTGCAATGATAATCGAAACTATATTCCCATATTCTTCAAAAATATTGTACGGTAATATTAACTATGACTTTCAATAATTATTCATTACACAAAGCAATGATTCAACAATAACCTCAAATTTGTACTTTTCCTTCCCTTACATTTTTACACAAAAACGCCCCATCTCGCAAAATCGTTTAACGCCATCGACAACACAGCAGCAGCAGCAGCAGCATTTGAACAGCCCAGAAAACCCCGTCATAGCTATATACCTACATACACATCGCGCTCAGCCCGGGGAGCGAAATAACAGGGTGCCGAAGCAGTCACATCGCCCCGCACCGACGTCGGAACGCACACAACCGTACCGTACACCCTGCAAGAAGGGGGGGGAGGTTCTACAGGACAATCAAAGCGTGCGCGGCAGTGGCCTCCCCCCCAGCCGACGACACGGACTACGGCGGCATTCGTTCAACTTTAAAATCAAATAACGCCCTATTAAAATGACAATGCGGCCACTCGTACGGAGCCGGGGTTAAACATTGTTTCGCGCACTCCGCGCAGCCCGCATTACCATACGGGATCGGGTTACTGCAATTGGTTTATCTCTCGTTCGCTCGTCCCTGATGTGTGTGCGCGTTGCGCTGCCCCCCGCGGGCAAGATACGCACTTTTGCATGTGCCTGCGCGCGGCGGTGTCGCGTGCTCTTATTGGGCTTAACAGGTACCGTGTGGGTTCGGTTTGGCGCGCTGCGAATAATTAAGTATTACGGGATGATGTTATGTGCTTAGTTATCTGCACTTGGTTATAGTTGTGTACACCCACTGGTAGAAATATCTGCTCGAACAACGTAAATTGGTATTCGAATTTGACCTATAAGCTATATCTATACATAACACACACACACACACATATATATATGTGTGTGTGTGTGTGTGTGTGTGTATGCGTGTGTGTTATGTATAGATATAGCTTATAGGTTAAATTTGAAAGCCAATTCACGTTGTTCGGGCAGATAAGTCTATAAGCGGGTGTACTTTGTTTTAAAAAGATGAATGAAATTCATCGGATAGGTAATTTTACATACACTCGACGTAGGAAATTTCTGGTCGAATGCGTTTGAAATCCTCCAATGAGCTTAGCGAAAACGTGCGTTCGATATAATGAGATCCAATGCAATTGCAGTATTTAAAAAAAATTCAAACGCATTCGACCAGAAATTTCCCACGTCGAGTGTACGTATTTAAGATTAAATATACTTAGAATAGATGTTTATTCAAAATTGAACTGATTTTCAATTACTGAAAAATTCCTCATCCTGTGTTTGTAATGAATTAAGCCCTTTTTCAAGAAACTGGTTTAAAATCTAAGTTCGTTGCGTAAACGATTATTAATTTGTTGATTTAGGTAAATGTCCATTGATGTACTTCTGTATTCTATTCATTGTGATTTCTTTTATATAATATGTTATTTATTTCAATTTTACCATTAGTGTAACAGACCGAATTCTTGACATGAATTGTTAACTTAATCTTACTGTTTAAAATCTTGTTTTAAGACTAAAGAAATAATTATTAATAATTTAATTCTGAACATATATAGTATTAAATAGAAAACTTAAATGTAGAATTGTTTGTCATGTTCGTGTTCACTATTTTGTTAACAGTTGTTTTTATATTTAATAAATGAATATTCTACAAAAGTTATTCGAATCAGCAAAAGAATTAGCTCTCTGCGAAGTATTTTAGAGCGCATCGAGTTTACACGAGAAGAAAGCAGGAACACTCTGGCAGAACGGTCCCTTGGGATAGCGCGGAGTCGTTCGGGACTTTAGCAGTGTCGAATAGGGGCGGTACTTGTATACGCTTACGCATTAAATGTAGGCCAACAGCTGATCATGCCAATCGATGGATATTAGCATATTCGATCGATTTTTATTGCTAGACTAAATAATGAAGAGTAAATACTTTGCTGAAAATCAATACTTACTTCTAATCTACTTTTCTCTTATTTGAATAAGAGTTTATTCGAGAACTAGCTTTGTTATTGAATATTTTTTTATTCATTACAAAGTACAATTTAATCTTATTTATATAGGTTTCCTCAATGCAATAATCTTACTTCAAAGTTATTTGTATCCAAATACTTATTCTTTTTGTTAACAATGACTTTAATCATGAGTATTAGTATTTACATTCGGTAGATAATAATTATCTTTCTAAAAATGTATCTTCATAATCTAATCCAGTAACCAATTAGGGCTAAAGTATGGTATATAAGACTGCAGAGTGCTACAGCATTTGAAGAAATTCTTATGGGAGATCGCAGTTATTTCTGTCGGGAAATAAGAGTTAAGTCCAGTAATGAGGTGTTATAATCGAGAGAGCTAAGAACCTGGAGATTGCATTTCTGCCACCCTGCGCATACTATACGTATATATAGGAACCCTGCAATAATTCCAGGCACTAGGAGGCTCACGGCACTAATGCGTCCGTATAATAAGAACACTAACGATCGTATATAATGCTTAGAACTAAGTAAACGGAGACAGAGGGAAATTAAGGATTGCAGTTTCTTACGGTCTTTTGCAAACCAGTAATAAGCGTATAAGTAAGGTTTTGGGTAAATCTATATTAATCGTATAGATTTTGAACGTATTGAATAATATAATATTTATACACTAATATAATACTTTTAAAAACTTAGGTTTGATAAATTTAACGAATTAAACGATGTTATAAGTATCACACTGATAAAGTTTTATAGTTAATAAATAATCTTTGATGATATAAAATAAATTCCTTTTAAATATTATCGACTAGTATTATCAGAAAACAGTTTTTGCAACTCTTTAAAACGATGCGCTAATAATAAGACAACTTTTGAGACAAAATACATGATTAACTTGTACAGACCACCTGCTTTCTAAAAAAAGAAAAGAAAAAAATCTCTCAATCGACACTTTAAAATTGATCTTACAACGCAGATAGCGCAACATAGATCCCGTGAATAACAATCGCCTTAATAAAGTACCTGTACTCGCGTTCTCCCGATTTAACATGCACGCAATGAAGAAGACCTGACCGAAGTTCTCCTCTTTCTCACTCGCGACCTATACCGAGTTTTTCCCATAGTCACGAGTATAACAGAAGCGAGAGAGAGAGAGAGAGAGAGAGAGAGAGAGAGAGAGAGCGAGAGAGAGAGAGATAGAGAGAGAGAAAGAAGAAAAAAGGCACGGCGTCACTTTACTGCCTTGTCAGAGCGATGATCTAATACGTCGTTGACAACCGGATGCGCAATGAAAGACAGAGACAGACTAAAAAGTCAGACCGCTCGCTGCGCCGCGCGGGAGGAAAAGACAGAGACAACCACATGCGTGTGTGTGTGTGCATGCTCTCTCTCTCTCTCTCTCTCTTTCTCTCTGACTTCTCTCTCCCCCGATTCGGAGCATTAGCATGCAGCCCGCGGTTCCACATATTTCGGGGGAGTCCTCCAGGAGAATACCAATATTACGCTTTGACATTCCAATAAAACGCGCCCGATTTGTTTATGAGCGTGTACAGCGAGCGCGCGTGTACTCGCGCAATCCGCACACGTGTGAAGCACGGCAGCGCCGGCAGTGGCTTCGATCCCTTCGATCGGACGGCGGCCGCGCGCTTTTCCACGAATAAGCCACCGCTGTCGCCGCCTTTACTTTACAGCCAGCCGAGTTGTCGCTCAGAGGGGGGGGGAAGACTTGATTTCCCGATTCGACGTTTACAAGCCGCGAATTCGTCTTCGAGGAAGTTTATTTGGCACCGCGGAGAGAGAGAGATAGAGAAAGACAGGGCTTCTTTGGATTCCTCTTCTTGGCGGCTGTTGTTTCTTTTTTTTTTTTTGCGTCTCGTTTCGTTTCGCGTGCCGATTGTAAATGTTGACGCTGCTGCGCATTCGCTTGACGCGATCGTTAAGATAGAACGGTAGGAGGCGACGTGCAAGTTTTACGCGAGGTGGATCGAGTCGAAAATTATTCCCTCGCGAGTGTTGCAATAACGCGCCGAAGCCGAGTGTATTTTACTTTGGGCTGTAAGAGTTATATGTATATGGTAAATTGTTACCGGTGTTTTCTCCTCGGCATGGAAATTTGTGTATGAGCTTGAATTTCATCAGTTCTCCAGTAAGACAAAAAGAAAGGGTAGTTTTTGAAAACGACATTTTTTAAAGTTTTTGGAGTGAAAGATCAAAGTAACTCCAATAAATCTAAAACAGCTATTCAACACATTTGAAGTGAGATTTTTGCTGTTAGGAATTTAGAAAGTAAACCGTTGTTTACTGTGATACCTTTCTTTGTATTCATTTCTATATATATATACTCATAAAGTTCTTATATTCGATTTTCAATTTACTGTATGTTTATTAAAAAAATCGTAATATTAATCTATTTATAGTGGCCTTCTTAATAATGACCGTAATAAAAAAAATAGTATACAATACATTTAAATTTATAATTTATAAAAATACAAATAAACATTAATTTTAAATTCTGTACGTTATTGTCGTTTATTTCCTTGCAGTGCATAAAATGCGTGTAATACAAAGCTCATATCTTGCAGGTGGATTCTAGGAACATTGAGATGAAGATAATTGGTCGTGTAAAAAAGAACACAAGCACGAGCACGAGATTTGACCGTCGCGTATACGCAGCCTCCTCTCCCGTACCCCATAAATCCCCATCTACATGCCTCGCTTATGGAAAGTCCTACCTTTTGTTTCAGTCGCTAAATTATCGCACATTTCACAACATGTACCTTTCGACCGTATACACTGTTGTCTCAAGTTTTCACTTAACGGGGGTAGCATCTTCCTGAACACTCCGTAATATATACACGCGCGGAGACACGGTGTTTCACCCTCGGTCGGTTATTCGCTGGAAATAACGGACCGCGCGAGGACGCCGTTCCTCTCTCTCTTTTTTTTTTCCTTGGGGCACCAAGAGGGAGAGATCGGCCGAGATAATTGTTTAAGTTATTATTTTTCCGGGGGCCCCGGAATAAGGCCGTAACTAACGGCACACGCACCCGTATAGTCGGAAGAGCCGGCCGAGCAGCGCCAGCCCCGATCTAAGGGCTGCACGGCTCACTCTCTTTCCCTCTGTCTCTATCTCTCTTTCTCTTGCTTTCCTTCCCTCTAATCGTCGAAAATTTACGTGAAATTTTCATGTGTAATTTTTATCTGTACATGCTAGCGCTTATCTCATGCTAATACTTGGAAAGGCGTTTATTTAATTTTTCATTTTTCTATTAGTACTTTTTTTTGTTAATTTTTTTATGTATTACTGAAATTGTATTTTAGAGTAAATTAGTATAAAACGTTAAAATTCAGTTAGACTCATTAATTATATAACAGAATAAATATTTTTATATATTAATGTATATGTAATTCTTATTAATTTATTGATACTTGATAAATAATTAAATTATACTCTTATTGATATTACAAAATAATACCGTCACGACGCCGTTTTCTGATTTGCTGAGGCCAATAAACATTAATAAATATATTAACAATAAACATTAATAAACATTTATTTTTATTCTCACTAAATACTTTAAAAAAACATTTAAAAAAAAACTTCTATTTTAAATATATATTTTATCTACTTTATTGTTCTTTCTTGATTTTTAATAAAAAATTTTAAATAATAAATTAAAGTAACAATTTATTTTAAAGATTTTTTCGGAATTGAGTTCTGATAAAGAACTGATGCTGTGATAGTAATGATATCAAAATCATAATTAATAATTTTATCACAATAAACATTGCAACCATAAACTATAAATAAGAGATTATATAACTACCACATTAAAAAAAGATGTACGCTCGAAGATAAAGAAACTAAAAAAGAAAATACGAATATGACGCTTCAATAAAATCGGTGCACTGTCAGACACGGTCACGTCCGTTTTAATTTACGCAACCATATTGCCCTCTCTTCCTCTTCTCTCTCGCTCCCTCTTCTTTGTTGCATCGCAGGTCGTGAGGGTGTCAACGGCGCGGAGTCTGCCTCGAAGCGCGCGTGCAGCAGCTCCGCTGCTTCATTCACCTTTCGCTCTCCTTCTCCCCTCTCGCTCGCATATATATAGGAAATACGTGGCGCGTACGCCGTGAACGTGTCGCTCGACCTGCGGACAAGATACTCGGTTTGTTTGGCACAAAACGCGCCCGGGGATAAGATCGCCTTACACACATCTCCGTGTATAGGTATACGGCTGGATGTGTCGCCTAGATCGTCCTGGACGACAAGTGTTCCTTTCCCCGCTTCCTTGTTTTTATTGCCTCTCTCCTTTTCTCTCCCCTTTCTCTTTCTTCTCTCTCTGCGAGATTTTCGTCAGGCACGAGCGTGGCCCGTCATTTACATATTCCTTACGTTTTTATTTATTTTTTACTTTTTGAAGGATGATTTTCTCGGAAAAACTTCATTCGGAAGAAGGAGTGCAGTGTACCTATGCCTCTTCTTTTCTTAATTCGTATCTTCCTTTATTTTACGTTTGTGTACGGGGAAGAGAGGAAAAACGTGGCGAGATAATCGTCGGCTGTAATTCAAAGTCAACCCGAGCGAAATTAGCGAGGTGGACAAAAAAGCCGTAGTGGTGGCGTCGGCGGTGGTGGTCGACCGCAGCTTAAACCGCGCCTTCGTGTCCCTGTGCGTAAGACGTCGGCGTTGTGTCTATTAGAGTTGCGGTTCCGGAGTCGAGAAGGGCGATCGGACTGTCGATCGGCGCAGGAAATCGGTAATTACGCCGACGCGCTTTTTTGCGCCTCGCCCGCTACATTGGAAATCATGCTTGTGAGATTTTCAGGTAAGATGATTCTCATTGTACTGATTAGGGACTCTATGATTTTTCAGTTCTTGTGTAGCCTTGGAAATAGGCGTTATAATTTAATTATTGATGTATTACCAAAGTTATCAAAATATTTTCTATACTATAAATTCTATCTTATGTATAGACAAGAGTAGTACAATTTTATGTTTTCTTTTGTCATTAGATCAGGATTTCGTTAAACCTATAAGTAAACACACTGTTTATATATTTTATCTATTGGATAATTCTTATTCTAAATAATTAAATTAACATCTCAAATTTAATAACTTTTTTCAAAATCTAAAACTAGAGACGAGAAAAAGATCATACAAAATTACACCTTTGGAAAGACAAATATTTTGAATCTATTCAGTTTATTGTAACCTTTTTCCGATAAAAAATGTTTTACATTATTGTGAATGATTTTCGTTCTAAAGAATTTTTTACAGTATTTATGTAAAATTTATGTAAAGTATAAATTATATTATGCAATGTTTATGCGACCTGAAAGTGGTAGGTCAAAAATGTTGTGTCTTGACTCTTTAGGCCGTCCATCGAACCATTCAGCCGCAAACCGCATCTTCGTTCATGTCTCACACGGCAGGTTCTCAGATATTATGCGTGTAAATGGTTTTTATAACTTGTCGTAATAAAGATTGCATAAAAGAAGCGGTTTGAGGTTCATTTGTTTCTCTTGCATTTCCCATGAAAGATCTGAACAGAAATATTCCACTTTGTCGGTTGAAATTCATAAATGTTATATATCTCTTGCTTAATTTATACTTATTTTACTTATCAATGTTATGGAGTAAAACCACTCGGACTTCTTGAAAACAAAATGTCACTTTGACAATATTTTTCATGACCTATATGTGTTATGCATATATCTGATAATAATTAAAATAATACTATTATTTCGGAGATAGTAAGCGTGGTTTCACTTCGTAGAATAAAAATCTATTTTTTGTTATGCATGTAAAATAAAAAAATACGCTTTGAATGTACACATTTTAGCTTGCTAACGATCACAAATAATAATAGAAAACGAAAGAAACACCAACGCCAATGGGCGAAAATGCATATATCTCAAAGCTTTGGCGTTCCTTGCCAAATTTGCCCTCTTAGTTTAACAATACAGCCTGCACCCAGACCTCCAGTATAACCGTAAACTCTGACCTAACTGTATACTGCACCAATTTGGAAGCACCTGTGTAAAACATTCGGCCCCTAATACCAGGCGCCATTACAAACAACGTACAATATAATATAGCATTCACGTCGCAGTCGTGTGCCACTCGAGAGCTCCTCACGAAGCCTTGAAAAAAATACAACACGGTCGCACGCGCGCCAAACACTGCATGCACGACCCTCGGCAAAAATTCTGGTGGCCCGCTGGGCGCGCCGCGACGCTTTGTTTCCTCCCGCCGCAAAAATACGCGGCCTTGCAGCTTGTCCCTTTTTAGGGCCCAGAGCATGTAATTTCTCCGCGCGGCCTTGCACTTGACTCTTGAGAGGCGAATTTTCCAAAGTGTCGTCCGTGCTCGATACCCGCGAAGAGAAAGAGAGAGGAGAAAGATCCTTAGGATCTGATTTTGGAGTCAAGCAGCAGATATGTCCTTATATTTTCTGGCCTTTCTCTAGTTTTTTTTTTCTTTGGTGAAGATCGACTGTGCTGATACATTTTTTGTATCTGTCGATTAGCTTTTGGCGCCTCTTTGTATTTTGTAAATTTTGGGACGTCTCAATGAATTAATTTAGGCGTAATTTATTGCGAGGACTCGGGTGAAATAAAGAAACGTTGGAATAGCTAAGAACGAATGAAGTGGCTTCATCTGGTATTCTGGGCCAAATTTAGCGTAGAATATAAAATACTACTGAAAAACTACAATCGGTGCTGTGTATCCTCAGAGACGCACGCAACGTTAACGGGCTAACAATTTAGTTTCTTCCAGAAAAAAAGGTTTGGAATAAAAATGTAATTTTCATTTTTATTAAAATACGAGGCCTGCGCTGCATAAAATATGAAATGGTGAAAATATAATTAAGTTTACATAATAGTCACTACTCATATTTTCTAGATAAAAAGCTAACCGTTATCAATTAACTCACCCATATATACCTCTGCATAAATAGTCTAGCAATCAATACAACTCATGAAAAAAATATGACGGAAATAGATAGAAGACGCGTCGGTATCGCCATAAAAACAATTGCCTCCCGCAATAGCGATCGCTTCCTCTCTTGCATCGGCCTGTACAAAACGAAAGACGTCACACTTGCGCACCAGCTCAGGTCGATCTAACGGTATAACGGGCAGCGAGCGATAAATAGTCGTCGCAGCCCGGCGGATGTGATGCGCTGCGCTCGCCTGACGTCTCTGTTCCACAGCCAGCGCGAGGCGAAAGAGTATGTGGGTGAGTTTCACAAAACTGACATATTTTATGCCTTTGTGTTTTATGTACCGTTACAGCAATAAACTTAAAATATCTTATAGTGGAGTTGTAAAGTTTAGTTGTTTTTAAGGAGTTCAATGAGTTACATACCTATTGCGAAAATTCTAATTGTAAATGATTTCAAGAACACGATTCGAAATGTCTTCTCCGCGACATATCACCCTGCGACACTCCAATTATATCACGCTGTGATGGATAAATAAAAACAAAAATAATAAATTTATTAGAATATAAAATTTTAAATGTTTATATTTGAATTTAGCAGCGCAATACTGAAGACACCGTGAATAAAAAACACCATGATTTGAGTACATATCGACGTCCCTTACGAAGACTAGGATATTTCAGATTTCTTAAAAACACCTAGTTCTTTTCAGAGGCCTCTTATAAAAAAACTAGCACTTTTTAGAATTTTTGATTAATACTAACACTTTCTTTGATACTCTACAAAAATTATAGTTTTTCTCTAAAATTTTGAAAATTGCTAATTTTTGTAGGAGATTCCTGTCAAAAACTACGATTTGTCGAGAAATCTGAAATGTTCTAGTCTTCGTAAGGGACGTCGATATATAATAACAACGTTTCGAGGGTCTCATACACTGTTTATTAGGTTATTAACTGAATATTTATAATATCACTGTCATGGTATCACATTTTGATCGAAATAAGATAACATCAATTTGCACGGATATAAAAGTGAACTATTCAGTTTTAAGTAATAAAAAATCTAAGCTATTTTAAATACTAATTATTATTGGTACTTTCAGAAGTACACAATGTGATTTTTACAGTTTTAAGGATGACGATATGACAGTTTCATGAAAATCACCTGTATCTAGAGGTACACGCAGGTGACACCGAACACAGGCGACACGGTCGAGATGAGAAAGTCAGATTCTTCGCATCGTGTTTTCTCACCCCCGCTCGCGCACGCCGCTTTCCAAGTATAAGGAGCGAAACGCTGATTGGCGATCGGGACTCGAGGCTCGTAATTTCCAGGTTTTATTGCGGGCGTCCTTCGGTAAGCTGATTGAGTCGTTTTCGACACGATGCTACCTTTACCCTTCGGTCTCGTGGCTTCTTCTCTTTTACTCTTGGTCTGTCTCTCGCTCGGGCTTATCTTATCTCGGCGCACGTTCGTGCTTCTTTCATCGTTTGTAAGCATTTTGTTTCTACAACTTGGTGTTATCTCGGGGTATCTGATTTTGAGGGCTTCTTTGTTTTTGGGGCAGTCATGGTCTAGATTTGGGCGACAAAAATTATTTTTCTTTTAGTGAGGATTGGCCTGAAATTCAGGGTAATCCTGAGGAACATCGGGGAGTACGGTGAAAATTTACCCTTAAGTCGAGGTGAAAATTATTGCGGTACCGGTGATTTTTTATCAGGAGACGTGTTAATTTTTACCGTTGCTCACGATGTGTTAGGATTATCGTGACATTTCACCGAAATTTGTACACCATGATTTTCTTTGCAATAGTTATAGTGTTTGTTTAAAATAGAAAATACCAATGATAGATTATTTATCCTTATAAAAATGCTTTAAAATTAATATGTATTTTACATTTTTAAAAATTATAATTTTGTAATAATAATAGTATAGAATAGGGTAAGTGTATCAGTTACTGTGGTACCTTAACATTATGCAACAAGGGGCAAAAGTAGCAGATTTTTCCAGCGGGTGGGTTTACTACCCTCGGGAGAAAATTTTTTCCTCGGGTGATTAATGCACGAGAGAAGCGAGGGAAGAATCTGCTACTTTCGCCCCTTGTTACATATAGTATTTTATTCCACTTTCGACCGTGGCCACGTTCTTTTATATTTTGCTAGGTGCGTATACGCGCGAAAGCACTTTATCCCTTTTCATTCCGCTACGTGACGTTGTGCGAGTGGCGGCGCTACTGGGCGGAATATCGCGAGATTAGTGCATGTAGGTAGAATATACATTCTACTGTATATATACATTATGTACATTATGTAAATCAAATGGAGAATATGTAAATAAATATTTTGTTTATTTTGTAATTACAATTTCTTTATTTTTTGTAAAAACCACTGGATGTATATCAATTTATTATAAAATGTATTGTAAACAAAAATTGTAAAAGAAAGAAATTGTCAATTTTACTTTTTCCCGGCAAATTTTACTTTTACCCAGCAAATTTTACTTTCGCCCCGAAAATTTTGCTTTCGCGCCGCAAATGGGTTTACGGGAAATATATACTATTTTCGCCCCGATTTTCAGGGGCAAAAAGTGTCCATTTCGGTCAAGTGTGGAATGAAAACCTATTAAAACTGTACATCTTTATGCGGAATCTCACAAAATATATTTTTTTATACGTTAGTCATCATAAAGAAACGTTTGGAATACTAAAAAAAGAATATTTTGTTTATTGATCTTTATTTATTTCAAATTATACGGGTTGGTCCGCAGTAATTGATGCTTTACTGACTATACCGATGGCTTCAATTACTGCGGATTTATAGTATCTTAATCTAACTTTACCGCGTATACACTAATCGTAATATTTATATCTAGGTATTTAAAATTTTCTTATTTTTAGAGGTGCGCAAGTGAAAGACTTGTTACTGGCGTATGTAAATTCACATACTTCTACAAAACTATAATATTTAATAAAAAATGATGAAGCTGTATTTGTACAAGAAATCCGCAGTAATACAAGCGCAGTAATTAGTCAGTTCGTAGTATTTGAAACGCAGTAATATATGCACAACCGCAGTAATACAATTAGGAAGTCTTATTTTTAATAAATTTTTCTTTAAATAATAAATAATTCATAGTTTGCTAAGGTATCTAGCCATTTAGATTATACCAAAATCTTTAATTTAAAAAAATACACATGTGTTTTCTTGTCATAATTCGCCTTTCTGGGTAATTTAAAGTTAAGCTAGAAAAAACTCCGCAGTAACTAGTACATTTACCCTAGTACAGGCAGAAATATAAATAGTAGTCAAAAATACGAACTTCAAAATATATTAATGTATTATGTATTATACCGTTTCTTACAATACTTCATAAATTTACGTACGCAAATTGAGCAGCATCAGTAACTGCTATAATGTTTCTTATGAACTATAATATTTTGTCACGCAGCATCATCATCATGAAGTAGATAATTGTTAGATTTTATGGAAGACTCTTTCTTTACAATCGTATCGCCACTTGCATTTGTATTCACCATCGTAAAACAGCGTTAAATTTCCCGAACGTGCCGCACCGCCGCCTCTGTACCTGCGCGCAAGTCGCTTTCTCGCTACGCTCTTTTTTCTTCATTATCTTTATCCCGCAGAGTGTCCTCCCCCTTATCTCCGCCTTTCATCGAATCGCCGAATCCTCGGTGCGGGTGACACACGACAGGTAGTATACTAAGACACAAAAAAAAAACAAAAGACAAGAGAAGAAGACTTCGTCGCGCGGTCGCGCTCATCGGAAGCCTCGTCAGGACGAAATGAAGAGACCGACCGATAATTATCTGGCAGGTCTTGTAAGCGCGCTCGTAAACTCTACCCTGCGACACTTGCAGTCTTAGTAAGGGAGAGAGCCGGCGTAGTATATAGAGTTGCTGCGACTCCTGCTACCCTTTGGCCAAAAGCCACTTTTCTCTTGCGCCCTGTCGCGCGTTGACGCTCTCTCTTTTTTTTTGCAGCTTTGGTGCTTGTACAGACCGACTTTGGAATTACTCTCTAAATTGCTTGGAGTCAAGTGTCAATTCTGAAGCTGACTTTTAAGCTTTCCTTTAAATTAATTAAAAACTGTGCTGATGCATTATGTGTGTAGAGTAATAATTTTGAAGAAGGCGTGAATACACAAGTTCCAAGGGAATAAAAATTTACGTACTTTATGTAGAAAATTATAAAGCTTGTTGATGAAATTGTTAATCGATACGGTGATGGTCGCATGTTTCTTAAAATTGATCCTGCGTTCAACTAATTGATCAGTCCTCTTGAAATTGTGCTAAAAATTTTAGTTTAATGTAAGCAATAGAAAGAACAATATATTTTATGTATTAAGGTGATGCTAAATCCACCCATCACCGACAATTATGAAGACTCACTTTTAACGTTTAATTTTCAATTTTTAGTAAAAATGTCTCTGAAACGTTGTTGTTTCGTTCAAAAACTCCAGCAAGATATTTTCTAATAAAATGAAAATTAAATAAAAAGAAGTTGTTCCCCGCAAAAGAAGGGCAGGGGTAACATCATCTCAATATTTAGATAACTATACATTAATTATTAGAAATAGTTGTTAAAATTAATTAATTAATTAATATTAATCTTAATTATTAATTAAAATATTAGAATAATCATTGTGCCTTTACCTAAACTATCGATAACGTATAATACAAATACTCAATTCAGCTAAGGTTATTTGAACCAGGTATAGCTTTAATTTTAAACTATATAATTTTGAATTTAACCGTACCGCCACTGCACCTCAAGAGCAAAAAACAAGGCAAAAGAGAGAAAAAAAAACCACCGCGAGGCAAAAAACGGACAAACAAGCCAGAGAGAGTGTCTACACAGAGAAAGAGAGGCGCCACTTTCCCGACGGGGCATTACCCTGCTCTCGCGCGATGCTTTCTTCTGCGCAAAACCTCTCGGGCCCTCGCAGTCGGTTTTCGGAGAAAGGTGGGCGCCAAGATTTCGAACGTCGATACTCTCTCGATACAGCACTTTTCTCTCGGGTGAAAAGAAGACACCAGCTTTTTTATTGCTGCGACCTTTGGCGAGTGCGAGCGCGCGCGCGCGCATGGGCGCAGGGCCTTTCGAAAAAAGATCCTTCAAGTTCGAAGAGAGCGATACCTGTAGATCCGAGATTGCGTGCTGCCGCAATTTAGATGCAAATCATCGAAGGACTTTCTATAGAAAATTATGTACTTAGTGTCTCGGTTCGAAGGACGAATTGTGAATTTTAAGCGTTGCGAGTAAGAGAGTAATCTACTTTGTAATTACTTTGTATAATAGTTACAGTTTCTATAAAAGTCTCACTTTTGTACGTTTAGCAGATTATAATGGGCAGTTAAGAGAAGTTTCATATTTTATAGTTCCTTATTATGTACCATAGATGGTTCAAATAATTTACTTCATTATGTAAATAAATGTGTGGTTTACTGGAATAATGTCTTAAGTCCATTATATCTTGAAAATGGTTGTTTTTCATTCGAAAAAATAAGCAAAAGTATACGGGCCAATGTATAAGACTTAAATCTTTATTTCGGAAAAACGGTATGTATATGCCACTCTCTGAAATTATCACTAGCTTTCAGAGTGTATCATGCATATCAAAATATTCTTAGTTCGTTTTTTCGGAAATACTACAATTTCGTTTTTGCAAATGACATGATTCAATAATAAACAAATATTAAGAGGTATTCAATTGTAAATCAATATATTATATTAACAATTGCCACATATGAGCACATATTTTAAACAAATGACATTAAGTCATTATAAGCACTATACTAAAATATATAAAATTTGTTGAATACTCAACACTTTGAGAAATGTATTTAATAAGTCGTTAATCCAAGATGCCAACATTTAGAAATATAATTGGAAAATAATTCCTCGCGTCAACATTCATAATTAACTTCGCATGATTTCACACAAAAAGCATATTATACCAGATACACCCGTCTCCGTGCGCGAAATCGCAACGTCGATACACCTCGCACACTCAGCAAAGCATCGATATTCAGCGATTTCCCAACAGCAGCGCAGCAGCAGCGGCAAGCCCGGCGCCTCGGCTGTTGATTGATGGAATTCTAAATGTTAAATCGTCCCGCGCAAATTGACAGGAAACACGCGCGCTCCCGCATAAGCGAGCCCGCGACGCTATAAATCGTCCTTCGGGGGCAGGACACGTGCACGCGCGCGCGTGCGTGCGCGTGTGTGTATATCAAGCTCGCACCAGGACTCTTGGAATGTCGCACACCCCCCGACGTTTTTCCTTTGCTCTCTGCTTCCTCGCAGTTTCATTTAAAGCTGGCGCGAGTTAGTCTAGATAGTGTCGGGGGGTGAATTGCGCACGGTAGACGGGGTGAGAGAGAGAGAGAGAAAGGAAAGAAGAAAGAAAGCGGAGGGCGCAAGGCCGCGCGCGCTAATTTGAAGAATGGCCTCGGTTTCTAGGCAGTTGTCTACGCTGTTTTGTAGGTGTACCTGCGCTTTGGCGCGAGGCTGCGAGGAGTCGAGAGAGCTGAGCGGCAAATCTGCATGAAATTGGAGACGTCAGTCTGTTTTAGTTAGTGCGGTGTATACTTTTTGCTTGGTCGTTGTTGGAGAAGCGCGACTCTTTATTGCTTCGTGATGAATTGCTAGGGTGTCGTTTGTTTCGTTGGTATTAGACTTTTATTTATGAATGCGGAATTTTTCTTTTTTCAATACTCCAGCTTACTTTAGAGAGAGCAACAAATATCATGATATAAGTATACGCTTAGTTCATGATTTTGGAATGATGTGTGAAATTCAAACTAAATTAATTTGAGGGTGGCAATATATATACATATGTATTGTGTTATAGTTAAACTTACGAAATAAAGAAGACTTTGCAAAACAATGCATTCTGTGACTCACCTGAAACATAAAGAAAAATCATAATCATTAGTATACATGAAATATGACAAAAAAATAATTTTTAAGTCGATTGCTTTATATTAGTCTCAAAATAGCAATCCTCGAATATTATAATATGAAATGCTACTTTTTATATCTAAATAGAACAAATATTGTAATAGAATGTATCATTATATAAATAAATGAACAAAAACAAAATATTTCTTAAAATTATAGAGTGACAACAAGAGGTCCAGTTTTGACGCAAATAAATGTAGTTGTCCCTGTAACGTCCATGATCGTATTATAAATGTCGGTATGTAAGCTTTTATGTAAATTCCGAGGCAATTTTAAAATGTTCAGCACATCTTTTTCACGGAATCAGTTTTTATGGGAACAAAATGAATTCTTATTCGATACATTAGATTTTTAAACTATCTTACTAATTTAGAGCCGTACTTTAATAAAGAGAAAGGTAAGTTATGTTACTGGGCAATTTGTGCCATAAAAAAGGTAAAGAGCAATCAATTATAAGACTTTTCAAGAAATGAAAGTTGTTATAAGACATCCATGGAGTTTACAATTTGAGACTAAATTAGGAATGGGTTACAAGGTTTTTATTATTATTGTTGCGTTGAGTCACAAGAACTATTTTTAATCAAGTTAATCAAGTTTGATCGTAAAGGTCTATAGTTTATAAAAAAGTTTTTGACCAGCGACACAAAATTGCAACTAGCTATTAATATCGTAAAACCATATTTTGAAACATTGCTGCAGTAATTAATTTTCGTTCTGAATACATTAAATAAAATGTAAATATTAAAAAAGTTTTACTATATCAAAATACATCTAGATATCTTGAAAATATAAATTCTTTTGTATCGCACAGGGTATATCTTCGGAGCAGGCGTCCTCGCATCATCTATGTCACCCAACACACGCCGCAACACTGACGATCACGTCCATCGGACTCAAGCCCCCTCAAAAACCTTAAAAAAGAAACCCTCTACGCTTTAATGCAAGAAAAATACAGTACAAGCCCGTACCCCGTCCACGCGCTATCAGATATCGCGCGCGTCCGGGGGAGCGAAGAAAGTCCGTATCTCAGATAGAAAGAGCCCGGCAAGCTACGTAGCCGACGAGCTATACAGCAGCGGCAGCAGCTCGAGAGCGTCCGTATATTTATCATGTAAGCGGGCAATTTGGAAGCGATCATTTTTCACGCGCCTCGGCCCCGAGCTTTTCCTCTACTCGCGGCCTGGGGAGAGTGAAGAAGGCACCAACGAAACAGCCCACTGCAAAAGTTACACCAGGAGGGGGGGGGGGGGGGTGGTAAGGTTATTGGCCGACGGCAGCAGCAGCAGCCTCCGGATGCCAAATGGACATCACGGCTGCGCCACGACCCCCTATACTCGCCGCTGACTGATGATCTCTCTCGCGTAGTCCGCGTGTGTATACGTGCCGCATACCGGCCGCGCCGAGGAAAGGCCGAGGTTTGCTTCGCGCAGCCTTCGCGTAGCCTTCGCTGGCCTAGCCTAGCCCCCCCGAGAGATGCACTCTATATGCTGATGAGGATGGAAAAAAAAAAGGGAGAGGGAAAAGGGAGATACGGACTGCTTATGGATAGCCGCGTGTCACCTTTGGCACCTTGCACACACGGAAGTGAGAAGCTGGTAGATGTGTGTAGGGGATCGCAGCCCTGCGTGGATCTGGATGGGGGATGGAGCGCCTGTACTTGTACTGCTTATGCGCGTTTTTTTTGATTTTACGGGGATGCGCGAGGGGAGATAGGTTGTATATGGCTCGTGGATCGGAAATTTGTATTGAATAGAATGCAAGGATTATATGTGGACTGATCAGTTTTTATAAGGAGGGGATAATTGAAGGAAGTTTGTAGCATTTTAAAGCTCGGTATGATTGACTGGTTGATAGAGGCGCGAAAACAACAGTTTTTTGATTTTAAAAAATATGAACTTTATTTATACTTACAGGAAAGGGGTCGTTCATAAACTACATCACGCTTTGAGGGGAGAAGGGTGGTCGTTGTTAGTGTATGACGGTATGTCGGTACTAAAGACATAGGGAAATAAGTGAATATTCGTTACTTAGGGGAGGGGGGTCAAAAACTCTCAAATCCAGTGTGACGAAATTTGTAAATGACTCCAAACTTTAATATATTAGTCTTGTATGTATATCTGATATAGGACAATAGGTGGGTAAATCCACATAACTTTTAACTTCTAAAAATTATTCTAAAAGATGTAATTTTGTTTCCTGTTGAGGCACATGAAACTGGACCAGGGCATACATATTTTATTTTGATATTTCTATAACACTACCAAAAACTGGTACTTTTTGAAAAATGACTATATTTGCGAGTCTTAAAGAAATATCAACTTTGCCTTTCGATGTAATCTTATTATAATATCTCTTATTCATATCTTGTCATTAAAATAAAAAATTTAAGCCCTGGTTTAATCATGTGCCTCATCAAGCAACCAAATTACTGTTTTTAGAAGATGATGAAAAAACTAACACTCAAATCTACAAGTTTCGTGGAGTTACCTATATGTTTTAGAAAATTTAATTCTATTTTCTGGGGTCATTTAATTGAATTAAGTCATCGCATACTTTTAGATAACAGTAAAAACTACCTGAAAATAATGCTCATTACTTGTAGACTTGTATAACACTTGTATATACATTAATATACAAGTACTTGTACATATAATACTCGTATATACTTGTATATACTGTATTATACTTGTATAGTAAATAAAATTTAGCCTACAAGTAATGAGCTTTATAAATGTTTATAATCACGTCTGTATACTTCTTAATGAAAAAAGTTGCAACATCTTAATCGAGGATCGAGGTAGTCAGGCTTATGCACATTTACCATACTAATTATTCAAAAATTTTGAAACTAATTACTGCCCTTTTTCAACCATTGTACAATTTTTTACTTAAACAATCCATTCATATTTTTCCAGTAGCAAGATCAATATTTAAGTCAGCCTATATAATTATATTACATGTTTTCTTCTAATCAAAACTAATCTATTTCATATACTATATATTATACATTTACACTTTCAATATAATATCAAAAATAAAATATGCATCTTACATTACAGAATGATATCATTGCAGAATAGTCACAACCAACCACCTAAAAAATAACGCTCCCCTAATTTCAAAACCACATAAAACACCAAAGTACATTCATAATAATAATTCAACTCAATAAATAACGCAACTCCATCGCTTTTCCGCTGCGGCATCTCTCACCTTTCCCCCTCCCTCACCTCACAGCCTTGATAAAGAGACTTGCTACTCGCCTACAGGACGGCGGTTCCTTTTTCGTCCGACGGTGCGGCCAGATAAAGGCGAGCGCCCCGGTTACTCGCACCTACTCAACTGAGCGAGAGCAAAAGAGGGAGGAAGAAGAAGAAGAAGAAACGGACGCGCCACTCGACTACAGAAGTAACGGCCTGTTAAAGATAAGGAAATGAGGTGTCGCGCCCTCCTTCGCCGGAAGGCTCTTTCTCTCTCTCTCTCTCTCTCTCTCTCTCTCTCTCCGCGCGCGTGCACTTTTCTCACTCTCTCTCTCTCTCTCTCTTTTCTTCGCGGATCCTTTTTCAAGACGAGGAGAAGAGAACGCTCCCGAGGGATGCGCGGGATGAGGCACTTCCCCTGGGCCGCGTGCAGCTGCTGAGCGCGATGCGTGCGCGGTCGAACGCCTCCTCGCTGCCCCCCGCGGCCGAAAATACCTTTACACTCGGACGCGTGGCTGACCCTTCATCTTCTCTTCTCGCATGGCGTTTTATTCGCATGTGCCCGTCGCTGATGCCTTTTTTTTCGTCGCAGACTGGAGCGCGAGAATAACTTGCCGACGGAAGATCGTAATTCAAGTGTATCGGGGTCGAGCGCGTCTTTGGAATACGACATCGCGCGCATCTGCGAGAGAGATTGGGGAATCCTGTATGTGCTCGGTTCGCGCTGGAACAAGAGCACGCAATGCGCTCCGTCATTGGGTGAAAACGTTCCTTTTCTTCGAAAGGGTTTCTTTTTGGATATTTGATGTTGCGTGGGTGTTGGAAATCCTGGTGACGTTAGAAGCAGGATGCTGGGTTGTGATTAAGTTCACAGTGGATTATTTTGAGATAAAGCAAAGTAAAGAGTTATTTGAAAGGAAAGCAATTATTGTATAAATAAACGCTTATTGTTAGAGTTGTTTACTATGTACTTCACAAAGATGGAAATAATATAAAGACCATTTTTTGTATAGTTTAAATTACGGCAAAGTAGATATTTATATAATTAAAATGTATAGATGTATCCTAATGTAATTATATGTTTGTTGTAGTTTTGTACCGCACTCATAGGACAAAACTATGAAAATTCCAAATTTTCTCAGCTTGATATTTGTACTTGAAACAGCACTGTACTAAAATAGAAAATAGGTTAGGAAACTATCCTATAATATAATCATAAATTTAAGTTACTTGCTTAGTTTTACAAAAATGTAGAATTTTAAGTTTTCATAGTCATATTATGAGAGTGCGGTATAATAAATCAAAAGAATACATGTAAATCTATTTTGAGATAATTGAATCATAATATAGGTACATATTTCACGATCGCTGATATTTTATACTGCAAGATAATACTTGATTTATTACAATTTTTTATAAATGATTTGTATAAAATATTGCAACGGCTACCGTATTACAGTACGTAGTTAAATAATCATGATTTCACAACTAACCAAATTTATACATTTATACTGTTTAATCATCGGAAAGTATTTCTGTTTTATATTATAATTTTTTTAAACGTTTTATTATATTTTAAAATGTTTTAAAATGACAACTTTAACACGTTTTAAAATTACAAATTTGAATGGGGGTTGTTAAATATTCGTAAAGATAAAATTGCATAAAATATATATATGGAAAATGGAATATTCTGAAAAGTTAAATTTGGAAAGAAAAAAAAATCGGAAAATATTGGTATTGAATATAGAAATATTGAAAGACCAATGTATAGAAAAAAAAATTTGTAAGGGAAAATATGAAAAATAAAAATTTGTAGAGCCAGAATATTGAAAATCAATAATTTTATAAATTCAAATATTGAAAATTTGATATGCAACCCACTAACTTGGTAAGGGCAGTAATACCCGTATATTAACAAAAATGGCAAATTAACAATTTTCAATATTTTAATGTATAAAATTATTGATTTTCAATATTTTGGCTCTACGAATTTTTATTTTCCATATTTTCACCCGTACGAAATTTTTTTCCATTTTTCAATATTTCTATATTCAATACCAATATTTTTCGAATTATTTTCTTTCTAAATTTAACTTTTCAGAATTTTCCATTTTCCATAAAATATCTTTCCGAATTTTACTTTCATGCAATTTCATCTTGTTGAATATTTAACTACCCCCATTTTAATGGTATTCATCTAAGAGTAACGGAATATTCAGACTTTTGATAAATCAGCATACTTTCAAATTGATAAATTATCGCGTAAAATTCTATATATATGAGTCTTGTGTGTCATGTTTCATAGGTCTGATAATCATCCACACATATTACTTAGTTGTAAAAGTTCATTTATTATTAAACATTTCAATGTTGATACTACTACACTTGAATATCCTCCCACCTGCCAGAACAAACAACACGCAAACAGCGCGTATCGTACAAGTAGTGCAACTCGACATAGTCGGCGTACGGGAGACTATCGGACGACGGAACGCGCAGGAGTCGACTCTCTCGGTTTAAACCAGGCGAAATTCTTATCTTAATGTAGCAAATAACCGGAGGGACTCAAGCGGGTACGACGCCGAGCTTGCGAGTACGAGAGAGACAGAAATAGAGGCCTCGAGATAACCAAGCAACGATCTAATCGCGCTCTTGATTTAACCCGCTTCATAATTCTTCGACCTAATCTGAATCCTCGTACGCACAAGCATCGGCTCTTCGTATCGTGCACGCACTTACTATCCTCTTTACGACTCTGTATAATTGACCAAAAGAGTGATTCTTGTACTAACCTAAGCAAGAATCTTTTAATCTTTCGAGTTAATAAGATTTCGTTAGTATAGAATAAGTCAATATTATAATTTCTCAAAGTAGGATTTATTTACAACTACGTATATTTATTTTCACTAGTTACATTTATTTCAATTCATTGACTTAGCATGCTATACTTTATTCAAGTCTTATAGCTTATAGTGTGTATTATTATAAATCTTTAAGTCATAACGTATGATATAATTTTTAACATATTTATATACAGAAAATAAACAAAACTCGAAAAATTATCTCATAATCATACTAAATATTTTGTTGAAGATCCACGTATAGGTCACTTGCGAAACTAAGATTAAAATTAGAAAATACAAAATGACCAATTCAACAAACACTATACTAAATTTTAGAAATCTAACATTATTCTGCTTTTTTATATACTACCTTATACTACCATATCATATCATATCAGTATTCATAATATATATTATAAAAATTAATTAATCAATTTTATAATCTGTGTCAAATTGTAAGAAGTGACTTCAGCTCTTCTCTTTCAATTTTCAAGACAAAACCTTCCTGTATGATTCGCATTGAATCTAAACAATAAGGAGAAATTTGACTGCTTGTCTATATCTCAATCTGAATGAAGCCCGACGCCGTATACGCAGCTTAGCATCCCTTCGTCGCGCGTCACATACACACACACACACGCTCGGAATCAACCCTTTCGGTTGTGCGCGCGGGCACGCATTTCATTAGACTCGCGGGCACGCAAGTGCCGCGATGGGATTATACGACGGTGGCGCTGCTGCGCGTGGTTATTACGCCAGGTCGTAATTAGACGCTAAAGAGCCGCTCGTAACTTTGCCGTCGAGTTCAGCGCGCTTATCTCGCCGAATTTTCTATATTATGTGTCTTGTATGTATGCGTATGTGTGGGCATGCCGAAGGAACGCACGAAATTCCGTATTCGCCGAGATTTCCCGTGGGCTGTAATTGAAAAAAATGGTTCTTTTCCCAGAGTTGTTTCGGGTTGCTAATGTGGGTGCAGGTAGTCTTATTAGAATGCGTATTCAAGAGCTTGAATTAAATTACTTAATCTACATGTATTAACTCTTTTATAATTGAGTTTATGAAAAGTAGAATATTACGTACTATTTTGGTTTTGAATACGCATAATCATTAATCATTAATTAAGGGGTGTCAAAGTCAATTAAAAATTTAAATTGCCCAGAAAGAGACATTAGTAATTGGTTGTAATTAAATATATAGGCCAAATTATTAATATATGATTGTATAAAGTTTCAAGCAAATATTTAACTATTTCAACGAATATAGACGACATCGATAGAAGTATTGCTATATTTGCTTGAAGCTTTATGAAATGCAATAGTGCCTTGGTTATACATAAGTTGGGTTATTTGGTTAGTAAAATTTAAGGCAGGAAATTGAAATTTTTAATTGAATTTGTTTACTTATCAGCTATATCGTTCCTGATGTATAAAAAATAGCTTTAGTAATTAAACGGTAGGTAGATTATTTTTTTTTCTATAGTTTATTAAAATATATGTCACAAATTAAATATTTATTATTATATACTAGGTAACTAAGTAATCTATTATGACAGTAAATTTCATCGAGTATCACAGTTATTGCACTGTATTTTACATTTTCTTCTATGTATAAAAGACATTTCCATACATCGTACAGTATATAAGCAGAAAGGAAGTGTGCCGACCCTTCTTGCAACTACATTTCAAAGAAAGAGAAATATAGAAAACCCGGGGGAGAGAGATAGAGAGATGCGAGTGAAGGAAAAAAATCAAAAATGCATCAGAAATCCATCAAAGAGCGGCCGTTCGTAAATACGTCTCGGCGTCGACGGCGTGACTGGAAACTGAAATGTAAATAGGAATTTCATTCCAATCAGTTTGGGACGGCCAGTTGCGATTCCGCCCACGCGCGAATTTATAGAGCGCGCCACGAACTAGAATGTGCTACACCGTTAAACATGCCTGGTTTCGATTTAGAGAGAGGGAGAGAGAGCAAAAGAACGTTCGAAGAAAGAGAAAAAGTCAAGAGGATGTAGACATTGAGCATGAGATTTTGTATGGGGGAAATACAGTGAATTAAAAATAAAATAAATATAATACATTTTTTAATTGTTTTATTGATATAAAAACTGATAGTATCAATATATGTTTCTAACTTATATACTAATAAAAATAATCATTTAAACAAATATTGTATAATTTATTACTATAAGTAGTTATGTTATCATTAAATTTTATGCATTTGTGATAATGATGTGATATAGTAATTAGGGGAGATCGGGGCAAAGCTAGTCTCGAGGTAAAGTGAGCTTTGTATATATTTCGGACATAATCAAAACATGTATACTAATTTTAATTATTAAAATAAAATTGTTTAATATAAAAATGATTTTATTACATAGGTGAAATAAGTACAGATGTTTTATTTGTGTCATAAATATATAGAAAGCTCACTTTACCCTGAGGCTCGCTTTACCCACAAGTTTATAAAAGCAGCCAAAAGTTTGTGCACTACCCAATGTCTGAATATCGTTTCTCCGAAAAAAGTTTCACGCTGTAGAATTGTCATTCAGTTCGCATCGTCCACGAATATTCCCGCAAGGCTCAGCGCAATAAACTTTTCCATCGATTATGCTAATTTCGATTTAGTGCCCTGATTGCTCATTAACCGATGCTCCCGTATACTACTTTCATCATGCACACTCCGGCAGATCGATGAAAAATCCGTCATCATAAATTATGATCGCTCGAGGGGAGGGCAGGGGGCACGAAAATCCTCCCCGATCGCTCTTAAACAGCCGGTCGCAAAAGAAAAGTGACGCGAAGGAAAAGCCAAGCAAGAAAATTAAGGTATATACCCACGCAAAAGAAGGCTCGAAACAAGTCCCGATAGTCGCAGGCTCAAACTCGAGCACACATCGCACCGATTATGAATACGATATTGTTCGTCGGCCTCCTCAAAGCCCGGCAATCGCGTTGCATAATACTACCATTAGATAACATAATCGAAAGTGGATTTATGACGAGCCGTCGGGAAGAATGCGAGTGTAGAGCAAGGGATACATAATGCCGGGATATAGAAAGAAAGAAAGAGAGGGAAGAAGCGTCGCTTCTTGACGCGCGCTGATCGAGGGGCGGAGAGCGGAGGAAATCCAGCATTGACGCGCGACGAATTTCACAAGAGAGAGGCTTTCCGCGTTCTTCTGCGGCCGGATTATAATGCCTGCGCATCGGACCCGGACAAATCTCGGAAATGACGGGAGACAGAGATACAGACAGTCACCCTAAATACGCTTGAATAATGAGGGGCATACGTTACGGGACGTATGTCTGTCTCTATGGTTTTTGAGATGACGATAGGCCGACGTTATTTATGGGCGCGTATTTTTTCGGGAATCGTAGTTCTGTGCTGATGCGGCTGACTGCCTTTTTACTCCTTACAGGTGTCGTGGATGACGATTAATTTGGAGTATACAATTTGGCGACCTGCTGTAATAAATACCTGTTGACTTTAGAATTCTTTTTTTAGCTTTGACAAAAAAGTGTATACTTTTGAGTTAGCCGAGTAATCCTTGATGATTGAATGGAACAAATATCTTATCTGAAAATGTCGATTTTTTAATACAAGATGTGAGAATTGTAGCAATATTCAACGAACTCGTGAATGAATGCTAACAATAAAATCTCACACAAGAGATAAAAAAGTATATGTTACTGAAGAAGTATTACGCAAAAACTGAAAAACTTTAAGAAGGTATAATAAAAAAGCAGTAAACTCGTATAATATTGCTTTACACTCACCAAATTTTGCAATACCAATGATTGTCAACATGCAAATCAGAATTAAAAAACCTTGGACTCGCAATAACAATTAAAACAAACGCGCGACGATAATTTTCCGAAGCAGTCGTATAAGTTCAGGTAAAAACGCTCTTAAGAAACGAGTTTCTTCAAAAGCATCAATCTCCGCGTTCATTCCTCCTATCATGTCAAAAAAATGTGCTCGGCAACAGAAAGAAAAAACACAAAAGGCAGAAAGCATAATCGCGCGTTCCACATTCGCGCAAGACAACGTCGACGACGAAGAGCTCGCGAGAAAACGCCGCGCAGTTGATTTATTAGCCCAGCACGGATATATCCAAATCGCGCGTGTGTGCGCGATAAGATTTATTATATTGCTTCGTATCGTGGATTTGTCGCTTGCGCGCAGTGAAATTTATCGGATGCGTTGTTGACAGGACCGCGAGGGAGCCGCCGCTCTTTTTTCGGACCAAGTAAAGCGTGGCCCAGTCGTCGTTGAGTTTTCGGCGGGATGCTTCATTTAAATGCAAATCGTCCACGCGAAAGTCGGATGTAGACTTTGGAGCCCCTCCTTTGCTAACGAAAGAGACGCGGTGTGCGACTTGGTCGTGGCCTAAAACAAAGGAGCCGAGGAGTTATCAAGGAGGGTTTTTCATACTTGCTGCGAGATGATCCTTGGTTCTTGGACTTGGGTATTCGCGATAAATTCGGGTGTTAAAGAGAATTCCGTTTTTATTCAGCTACAAACAGACTGAATGGTTGAAAGTTTTAAAATATACAGAAGGTATGAATTTGTTACATTTTTCTTTAAGTTGAAAGAAAAAATCAAAATATAGGTTAAATAAATACTTCGTGAATTTTTACTAATAAATGTACAACAACAGTTGGGTATTTGATTTCCCAACTTTCAATGTATTCAGCGCGGATTTGAATATAACAAATTAGTTATATAATCATTATTTTTGGAAGTCAATTTTTTTGCATACTTCATCCTGAGAATCTCGAGGAAGAATCTTTAAAAGAATCAAATTGAAAAAACACGGAAGAAGAAAACTCAAGAATAAAACTCTGCTCGAAGAAGCCCCTTGGTGGCCATGTAGCAAACTTAGCAATGTATCAAACATGACACATTACACTTCCATAAAATGTTTTCAGGAAAATGTTGCTATATGTCATCAGTAAAATATAACGACCTTCGAAATTTGCGTATATAAAACGACGTGCATGACAAAAGGTCTTATCCAAAATTTCGGGTCGGAATAGCTAGATAATTTTATGCTCTTTCAATTGCATTTACACTGAATCAGTGATACTATTTCTAACGTTCCAAAAGAACGAATAACTAAAACTTAAAAATCGAATAACCGCTAAAAAACAAAAACGCATAAAAAAAGCAATAAATTATTTTTGACCCCACATCCTAAAAAGAAAACAAAAGAAATGAGCCCTGATACAGTAATATTAATCGTGAATATTCAGAATTATGCTGATTCATAACCGTACACACATTTCATTCTCAAAACGTGTTTCTATAACGATTATAGCATAACTTTTTTTTATCATCATGAAGCTTCCTTTATGAGGAAGAAATTAAAACATATTTTATTTGTTTATTTAAAATAGATTAGGTGTATAATTGAAATTTTCTTTATACATTCATTTTTTAGAGATGAATAAAAGATAATAAGAAACAGATATGATGTGAAGAATATGTCTAATTTATTTTTTCTATAATAAAGAATCATTAATATTTATTAGACATGAGTTTTTTGATGATTTAATGCTTGTACGTTTAGTATAATTAATTAAAAAATTATAAATTTTAGTAGCTTTCGAATAATGCCGCTCGCTTGTGATTGGCTATCTACTTATAATGGCGGAATGAACCTACCGCTTCATAATCTACAAAGACCCGTCGTGCAATAATATATCTATATACATATGCAATATACATATATATACATAAATTCGGTAGTTCCGGGTCGCCATATTGCTTATCTTAATCACGTGATCTCATACAGCTTTTAAATTCTTATTTAACAAACACAATTTTCAAGAAATTGCTACTCATCAAATAATGGTGAAAAAAATTATTTTTCTTACTTTAAAGTTCGTGTATAATTTAAACTCAAGTTGCATTTAAAAATTATTTAAAAAATCATGTCTGTCCCAATTATATATTGGTACTTTGAGAATTAAATTATACATATTAGGTAATTCGAAAACCAACATTTGTTAATTTTTTACACATAAAAGATATAAGTGGAAACAACAAGTGTAAATATTGACAATTAAAAAAATTCAGTATAACCCCAAAAATTATTCTGATTTTATAATCAATATTAACATTTTGGGGTTCATTCTATTCTTTAAACATGTATCTAATACAAAGCTGACGGAAGGAAATGACAAAATAATTCATCTTTAATAAGAGAAAGCTAATTATGTATATAAGGACGTTAAATTTTATAAACTTATAAACTGATAAATTATTTTATAATTTTCTTCCGTTAACTTTGTAAATAAATGTTTAAAGAAAAAAATACTAGGTTATACTAAATTCTTATTTTATTAGCAGTATTTACACTTGTGACATCACGATTTTATTGGAACAATTTTGTTTCTCACTTATTGTCAGACATGGACTCTTTTAAGTACATTTCAGTATTTATAACATGGGACATTTATAAACACAAATGTTTTTTTGTTTTAAGTATCCTGTATATATGTATTTCTAATTCGAAAACTGATTCTTTCTCTTTCAGCTTCGGTAAAGAATGTTTGTACATCGAAAGAACAATTATTTGTAAAAACACAGAAGAACTTGTACACAGTACAAATCGATCCCCCCCCCCCCCACGCGGAAATAATTACCATCCCTTCTCGGAGCCCGCGCTGAGGACCGCATTGCGCCCGTGATTTGCGATGCCGCATCGAAGGTATAGCTCGCCAAAGTCACCGGGGACTTGTAAGAAAACGAGTGACAAGATCCCCGTGAGCTCCCAGATCCCGCAAAACAGATGCACCCTACACCCTCGGCACGGAATAGCTTTTTAAAGTTGCCGCTCGCGGAATATATATATATACATCCGCACCCCCCACGGGGTTCAAATCGCTCGCGCGCACCGGTATACGCATAAAAAAGAGCGAGACAGAGAGAAAAGAACGACGAGGAAACGACTCCCCATCTGCCAATGCGCACGTTGTGATGATCCCTGCGCTCGTGAGGTGTGACACGGTCTTAAACGCCCGTTATACATATTTTCCGGCCGATTTCCTCTAATATGTTCGCTGGTGTGCCTTTATTCGATGTACATTATGCGGAGATATTTTCGCCGCGCACCGACAAATGCGACTATGGGTGTATTTATGAGCGATCGCTACATGAGATGGCGATCATTTTTGCGGATTTCTCGGCGCGTAGGGCGAGGTTGTAAGGAAGAGTTATGGAGTCTGGCTTTATAGCGAATTATTTATACATTTGAGAGAGGCAGGTTTGTTTTAAGGCACTTAACAGCAATGGGTGTGATATTATGTTAAAGATGTAACAAGGATCTGTATATTACTTCAAGAAAAGCTAATAAATTATTTTTAAATGAATAATGATGTCCTATTTAAAGTCAGTTATTTGACCAGAATAATACTCTCTTCTAAGGTATTAACACGAAGATGCAGTGTATTTTAAAGTCCAAAAAGGGGCATTTGTTTATAAAGGTTATACAAATGGCGATGCCATTACAAAAAGTAATGCATATGGAGCAATAAAATTTTTTTTTTAATTTGGAGTAAAAAATTTTGTTGTTATTCCTTTTGATAGATACTTGTATAGTAACACTCAAACTAACTAATTATCATGCTAATTGTTAAAATTTAATTGATATAAGAGCATCAATGGCATATAGTAGTTTTTTAGATCCATCTCGAAAACTCACATTTAGAACATTTCTTTCTTTTAGAAACTAAAAGAATACTACTACTACGAGTACTACTTCGTATTCCTCTTAGATAATTTTTAAGTTAATTTTAATATTTTTTTCAATCAATTAAGGACCTTGGTACTTCAAGGGTTAATGTTACAATTACATTTTTTTAACATTCAAAGCTACATAATTATGTTTCAACGTATAGGTGCAACAAAATTTGTATAAAAATCTATAATAACGATAAAATACAAAGATTGAATATTTGATACGTTTATCTACCTCATTCTTTCTTAAAACTTATTTTTAAAACAACATTTGAATAAATTTACTAATCCGTTTCTGGATGACCGAAAGGATTGAGCTGCGTTGGAATGTCATAGCGCACTGCAGGTAGGTATAAGGTGTGCCGAACGCAGCGCGACTAACCCTGACTTTTCTGCCGTCGGTAATCGATACGTCACGCGAGCCACCGCAAGACAGCAAGCGTCGGCAACTATCGCAAAGATCGTCCGATCGGCAGGCTCTTTGAGTTTTTTTTACATTTGCCCCTCAGTGATATGTACCTCAGTTATGGTTGGTTTGCTTTCGTATGTATAGAATTTTTTCCTGTGCTGATTAAATTTTTGGAATGTATCTGCCGATTTTTTTTCATTTTAGGATTATAGATTTTTCAATCATACAGATTTTTGTGTAGTCTTTTCTAATATAAGAAATTCAATATGTTGAATTAATTTTTGAATACTGAATCGAAAACATGGAAAGATTGATTAACACAAAAACAAGTACCTCCGTCCATATATAATATCTGATTATTCCTAGTTTATAAAAAAAGAATTATAACTTGAATAAAAGTAAAGGTTTACTCTTTATCTCTCTAAAAGTGATACTTACATTTTATTTATATTATTACATAAATTATACTTATATGTATTCATAAAAAACTCTATCAGCAATTTAATAAAAAAATAGTGTAATATTATGTTTCAGAAGATTGTAATAAAATAAAAATTAAACTTGGTTAAATAAATTTACATCTAAAGTTAAGTTATAAAGTAGTACAACCTTCATTCACACGATGAAGCAATAATATCAAGAATAAACATTATCATAATCACATAAGTTTATTATATATACACGCAGGTATATTTAAAAGAAAATAAGTTTTATTTTATTAGAAAGGTTACTTATTTTAATTACCTACATCATAGACTTAAAAACAGAAAGAAAAAGAGACGTAAAATCTGAATCTTCCAGAAAACAACTGCACGAACAGTCATATACTCTGCAAAAAATTTATGAATGAAAAGGCAGAAGGACGTTCGTGCTATACGGTACGTGAGCTTCGAGTTAATAAGTCGTGTAATACTCGTGCATTATTCTATTAGCTTCGCGCGATTCGCGACTACTTACGCGGGCGCACGGCAGGGTTCGTCGTACGATACGACTCGCCAGATACGAGAGATATACACAACTGTGAACTGTAGTATACGTGTATAAGACGCGAACTAGCACAGTGCAAGTGACGAACGCTCGAAAAAAAAGAAAAAGAAAAAATGCATGGCGCCGTGCGTCGCGCGTATGCTTCAGCCATTTTTCGTGTCGAGCGCGGCGAAGAGTTGAAAGGCCGAGCACAGAATGTCGGCCATTGCGCTCGCGGAATGAAGAAACTGTTATCGCGCCGCGCTACTGTCCGCGCGATACAATAGAACTAAACCGGCTTTTATGTGCGGCGCGTGTAAATTCACCGCCGGCAGATGATTAGTCTCGGCTTTGCGTAGTTTGATGGTATACTTTTTCGAGGGGATTTGTTGACGTTTTTGCGCGAGGCTTTTTAGTTTTAGATTTCATGCGAGAAGGTGATCACGGAAATATTTCGTTTGATGTTTTATTCAATATTAGTAATTGTTATTTTTGAATGATTTGTCGCTCAAAATAAATGTATTAAATAATTAAATAATCATATTATATTGTTATTTTCGAGGTTATTTCAAATTAGAATGAAACACCTTTTAGCTTACAAATAGTATTTGGAAAGTAAAATAATTTTTTTGTATAATACACTTAGATTTATTCAAAGTACGTGTACAATGCAGTTACAATACACCACGCTCTGGGCATTTCTATAATTCTAAAATTTATCAAATTGTTATTATATTGCTTCAAATAACATTTTAATAGTTGTGAAAACTGTTAATACTCACATACTGTAGCTAATAAAAATATTAGTAATTTAGCAATGTTATAGAGATTATAAATAACTTCAGTATTATTTATATTAATCACTGCATGACTTTGCGATTTAATTATAAAACGAGTAATATCTTCACACAGTACACTTCAAACCGTATTTTTTGTGAATGTTGTTAATAACTAATGAAACAGGTTATTATACATATACATATATATCGTAAAATGTGTATATATATATACACACACACATACACATATATGTATATACATATATATCGTAAAATGGTTGTATATATATACACAGTTTACGATGCTTTACGATATAGATATACAGAGAAGTTTAAAAGACTGAGTGCATTTGTATTCTAGTCTCCTCGAAACTTTTCTTGTGGTTGCCGACAACCAAGAGTCCTGATGTACCGACTTGTGAGAGCATCTTCAGTAGAGTTGTTCGTTCTTTGACCGTTGGGTGGCAGCGAAACTCGCAACTGGAGGACGAATTTACCATTGACGAAATATACAATTCAGTTTATTATACATTTTTCGTTTATGTTATTAATACAGAGAACATTATATAATTTAAGTTACACATTATGATAATAATAATTATTTATGTCAGAATTGGAATATTTATTTTTTTACAACTGTATACAAATTGAATAGTTTAACGATATTTGTTTAAAATTACTCATTTAAATTTAGATTATTATTTTGAATATTTCAATATTTACGTATGTATAAAATGAAATATATAAAAAAATCATTATTATTTCTATAAATTACATTTTCTTGTGTTCAATTAATGGAATAATATTATAATATATATTGATTTGTAAAACATTGATTGTTTATTTAATTTGAAGACGAAAATACACTAAAATTTGAAAATTTAGTATGAAAGACTGATTTTGAATGGAAAGTTTTGTTCTTTCGGTTACTGCCGTATGATAAATTATTTAGTACCAACAGTAAAATTAATATTATTAAAAGAGCCGTTAGTACATTCAAATAAGATTATCCAAATAATAATTGTAATAACGTATACTGCTTTGAAAATACATATTATTAATATATTATTTTATTAACGTAATAAAGTTTATTTCATTTTATAAGTTTCCAATTTCAAATAAAACCAATACCATGTATAGTAAAATCTCAATCAGCGTTCGTAAACAAGTATTTATCACACACCGTGCCGCTTTATACACAGCGTATTTTCCATTAGGCGTAGTGAATTTTTATAGCAATTTCAGCGCGCGCGTGCGGGATCCTTCGCGAAAAAACAAATTAGCCGCGGAACGTTGAAAACAACTTTGTATCCGATTTTACGCTCGCCGTTTCTGGCTGTATAAAGAAATTCCACGTTGTCGCGACGACGTGTCGCGCGCGTGCACACGTTTCCTTAAAAAGTGCGCGACATAATGACGGTGGTGGTCGGAAGCTGTCGCGCAGCGAGTTAACTGCGGTTTCTGGAGCCCCTCTCACTCGACGTAATGAAGGAGTCGTCAACGAGGCCTATCTGCACTCAATTAGCGTGATTACGTGTCTTCTTCCTTCTCCTCCTCCTACTCTCGAACCGACGAGTCACTGTATTAAACGCTAAATCTTTTGCGGCAAGTTTTGTAGAAGAGAGCGACGACATTTTTAGTTTATAAATATTGCATTGCAAGGTTACTGAAAGCTGAACGTACATTTAAGAGGAAAAATCAATGTTGAACCCAGGAAATTAAAGTATGTAATGTTTAACAAAGTAAATTTTTTTAAGGCAATTGAAAATTTTTATGTTAAGACTACTATAATTCCTTTTGATTTATCTATAAACGACTGAAACGTAAAAATCAAAATTCTTATATTAATGTTTAGGTGGTACTGCTTAATCCAATTTTTGACGATTTGCCTCAAAGCTTTCAAGAAGTTGTCACGATAAGATTCTTTTTGAAATGCATGAAGCGCAATGAACAAAACTTAATCTCAAATGCATTTTGTACAGTAAGTCGGCAAAATTTGATAAATACGCTGTAATGTTTTTGTGATAATACCTATAACAAAGTTAAACTCACCATTATTTTATTAACAATTTTTAATGTTATTATAACGTTGCTATAATCACCAAAGTTAATATCGAGCAATTTAGTAACCACCAGGCAAAATCTGTGAGCCAGGCAAAAAAATGTTGCGTCTAGAAGAAAGCCTCATATATTAAACGTCGATCTCGGGAAGGAGCTCGTAAAAACTATGAATGGATCATTGTCCCGCGGTGGAATTTCTAAGTGAAGAGCAAAAGTAGAGAGAGCCCGCGCAGTCTGGAAAACGACAAAAGCTCGCCTACTTCCTTTAAGGCTTTTCTTATTAAGTTCACATTTTTTCGCATTCACATTCGGCAAAGTGCTGCGACGCTCGGCGCGTTCCACGAATACCAATGAGTCGACGGATATCCGCGACGTTAGCCAGGAGGATAAGTTCGTTCCAGGGGTCGCGCGCGCCGTCATTTATCGAACTGCAACTTCGCAGGGAAACTTTTTAACTTTATCGAAAATAACTTTTTTCTTCTTCCTTACTTCTTTAATAAAGATCGCGAATGTATAAGGTGAAATAGATTATAGCCTTTATACAGACGCATAACAAGAATAATCATTATTATAATTTGAATGTTAAAATATACAAATAACATTGTTATGGACAGAAATAGAGTTTATTTTTATAAATGAACAACATAGAATTAAATAATTTAATGGAAAAATAATCAAACAAATAAGCATTGGAAATACGAAATGATAATCGGAATAGAAAGTAAGTTCGAGAACGCGATATCGTTTGCGCGAAGAAATGAAGATATTTGTCTTAAAAGCGAGGTCCTCGAAGGGAATTTATAAGCATGTGAGGGTCAACGTTGGTCTTTCGTCGACGACAAAAGAGCTCAGTTGCGATGCAAAGCTCGATTATTCTCATTTTGATTTTTTACGCGAGGACGTCACAGGATAAATATTGTTATTCAAAAAAAGAGATAAAATTGATTTTAAAAGAAAATAGAAGTTCATTCGTCATTTATTCTCTTCCGTAAAACCTGCTTTAATACTATACAAACATTATAGTTATGCTTTGAACATAAACAATAATTACGATCTCATTTATCATTAAAATACAATTTCATTATATCCAAATTATTTATGTTTATATTTCCGATCATACATCTTAATTATTCTAAAAAAGTAAAACAGAAAAATTCAATTGTATCGACAGGCTCACAAATGACAACAACTTCGTACGTGCAACTAATTTTTCCATCGTAGCAATTCTTTCCGCCGCGAAATACCAGAGTCACGCATCGCCTGAACAGCAGCATCACAATCAGCTGAGATAGGCGTCGAGCATCTTGTTAAAACGCCGAGGAATCTTGTTGTCGAAGAAGCGAAGAGAGCGGAGGGCTGGCTAGTTCAGACAGCAGCAGCGGCTCTCGTGGTACCAGCTGGCTCTGTCTTGTCGCCGACATTAATCATCGAAGTATCTAAATGACGGGATTCCGATGTATTACCATATAAATGACATCATATTTCTGGTCAGGTTTCCCCAGTTTGTCGGCTCTCTCTCTCTCTCGCTCTCTCGTCCCCGTCGCGTCGTCGTGATGTATGGACGACGGCATATTGGCGCGCGCGCGCGCGCACCACTTCCACGTCGGCCAGTGGCGCGCGCGCGCCGTTATACACACGTATATGTATACAAGCGCGCGAAACGCCGTTCGTCGCACCCTTCGCCTCGAACACATCCCCCTCCCCCTTATATACCGAACTTTGGCACGCGCGATATCGTGACTTTCCTATCGGTGCAGCCCTGCCTACTGTAGGGCCTCCCTTATTAAGAGATCTTTGCAGGGCAGGTTGGCTTCGATCGAGTTGACTTCTTTAGTTGTTGGAGTTTTTGTTTGGGCTACTGTCTTCGGTAAAAGTTTCCTCGGCGAGAGTTTTTCTCGAAGTTTTTTTTTTATAAACTCTATTAATTTTCAATGTTTCATTTGTTATGCATTTCAGATTGAATTTTTAATTTTAAATATGGAAGAAAGTCTAATTAAGAAACATAGGAATTTTTATAGAGATTATCAAGTGAATAATATATTTATTTATAAGGGTGTCTCTCTCCGGTATAATTTCGAAAATTATATACTTCGAAATTAGTAAACTAGAAATTTCATGAAATACTTGTCATTATAGTATGAAGTTATACGGAAATATTCAACCATTTTCAGATACTTAATTTAAAATTATTTAGAATAATATATCATTTATTGTAAAAATGAGCTGTTCACTTAACATCGGGTGTATTTCGAAACGTGTGCACTCTGCGGAACATTCCTAAATCTTGTGCTCTAATTTGTCCACAGATATCCCTGAATCAATTTAAATAGCGCTAAATACTGTCAGGTATGAGTGTAAAATGAGTCTGTAGCAGAATAAACACCTCTAAGTACTTTCAGGTACATACGAATGTAAAATATATTTTATATTCATACATGGATATTTGGATAAATTAGAGCCAAACATTTTCGAATATTCCGAAATGTTCGCGTAAGGTGCATGAATTTTGAATGCGCTCAACAGTGCAAACTGTCAGAACGCCAGATTCTAAAATTCAAATATTTTATTTCTAACGAATAAATCGCAGTCTATTTCGACTTATCGAAACAATGCGTAATTTTTATTGATTAGAGATTAAAAATTTGTATACGTTCGGACTTTGAACAGGTTGAACCGCTTCATTATTCAGTGTACAATGTACATGTACAGACAGATAGTTGCATACCACATAAGTAGCACGTAATAGTTTTAAGATAAATCTAAAATATTCTCTGAGCTGAAGACAATAAAAATCGCTTTTTATTTCACGTTACATTTAATCATTTAGCTAGAAAATATGTAAGTACATATGATTTTTTTTAAAAGTGCTAAATCTACTATATTTTTATTCATAATTGTTATTTTTTTTTCCCAATATACGATCATCGTTGACTTTTTGTGTGCAGTATAGTTCTTAACAATTATCTTGATGAGTTAATAAATTTGAAGATGTATTTAATTTGAGATTTTGTATTTTTTTACATGAAAGAAAAAGAAATTGTATGTCCTTGTTGCTTCGTTTTTTCTCTAACTCTGTTTAAAGGCATAATAAATAGAATAATGTTCCCAAATCACAATAAAACACTCGTGAGCAGCTAAAAATAATTTTTTTTGTCTTTTTCACACGTTATATTGGAAAAATATTTCAAACAGTAATTTCACTTTCTTATACTTAAGAGCGTTTTCTCAATGTCATAGAATAGAATAATGTTTCCAAATCACGAAAAGTCACCCGTGAGTAGCTAATAATATAATTTTGTTGTCTTTCTTACACGTTAAATTGAAAAAATATTTCAAACAGTAATCTCGCTTTATTATACCAAAGAGCGTTTTCACAATGTCATCAACATCACGTCTATATAAATAACCCAACAAATTGTTACAAATCCCTACTTATTATAATTACCGCGCGAGCTTTTCACACCGCTGAGAATATACACGCGAATCCCGCGCATAGCTTATCAAACAACGTCAGTCCGGCATAATACGCAAGTCCACCTGATTACTAATTAAAATTCTGCGCGAAAGTGAAGGTTACCCACAGAGCCGAGAGTTATGCCCGTATAATCATTGCCACAATGTGCACCTTTGCCAAGAAGATCCCCTCGATCATCGTCTATACGCGCGTCCACGCCGGGCCTGCAAGTGTACACACACACACACACACACACACACACACACACACACACATACGCACATACACACAAGCATAGCGTATCCGTGTAACGCGAAAGAACGAAAGAACGGTGGTGGAAGGGAGGGCATAGTGCGCCCCGACCGCAAAGTACATGGGGGGAGACTAGTATTTTATGAAGCCAAATTACACGTCTCCCTTAAAAGTGCGAGTACGGTGGCTTCATTGAATGGAGTGCGCGCGCGCGCGCAGAGGAGGAGGCGCAAAAGGGAGACACTGCACAGCGACGCGCGCACGCGCAATTTCCACGCGTGTATGCCGAGGATGAGGGAGAAAGAGAGAGAGAGAGAGAGAGATAGAGAGATAGAAAGAAAGGTAAGTAAAGAGCGAACCAGGTGCGCGAGTCTTATTTTCTGCCGGAGCGTTCATTGCTTTCTTTATTTTGCGAATGATGAGCGCGATAATTTTCAGTCCGTGGCGAGAGAGAGGATCAGCCTGTAACGGGAGAAATGTATTATGGAAAAATGAGGGAGAATGTTAAAGAGGGGGATGATCGTTCGAGCAGATTTTAGCGAAGCTTTACTATAATTTTACGACGCAATCGTCCGAGAAATATGGTTATGTATTATCGAAGAGACTGTTAATGGGTTCTGCTTCGATTTAAAAACATTAATTTATTTAAATATGGAGTAGCAATTTTGAGTATTTTGAGTATTCATAAAGTGTTATCAACTTAAGAGGAAAGAACGCGGACATTTCAAACTTGTTTATTTCCTTGTATATATTATATCCTAAAAGAAGGATGTTAAAAAAACTGCGTTATTTTGCCGACCATTGTAATTTTGGAAACGTGATAATGTCACCTTTTCTTTATAATTTTTTCTTTCTTTAAACTTTATTCGAAAGTATTTGCATTCCAGAAGCAGGGAAAATAATATAATATAATAAAACATAGCAATATAAAAAATTAATTTGTTCATTAAAAATACATTGTTAAATAGTTTTATTTCATGAATTTGATTTACTATATATGAATCTAAAAGTTAGAATATCGTATTTTTACGATATGAACTTTACAATATTGTTTTCTCAGAATATAGTAAGGTTTTTTTTGTAAATCATGAATTTTTGCATGCTGACATTCTAGTTATTTACATGCCGTAAGACTGTATAAAGAAATTATTAAAAGAGTTAATTTTCAAATTAAAATTTTCTCCCTGCATCTAATAATAATAACGATTCAAAATACTATGTTATACAATTAAGAAAATTTGGAAATAACAATGTAACACGTTTGCTTTTATGTGTAATATTTTATACTTTTTAACTTTGTTCTTTGTTGTATATTTTGGCGTTAGTTAAGGAGGTTCATGCGATATATATAGTACATTTTTTAAAAGATTTCCTATTATAATTAGCTACAATCTGATAAAAAGATGGACACTTCAAGTAAGGAAAAAAAATTATTTGGTCAAAATTTGCATATTGCAAAAATAGATATCGTCAGTTAAAGAAAAACTCGACGAAACACTGGAATCATTTTTTCATTTTTTATCCGATTTTAATTTACAAGGTCTCATTTTGTTCCTTGAACAATTTCATTGGGACATACTGACATAAAAAATAAAAAATAATCATAACCTGATACATCCAATTGTTTATACTTACTCATGTACGCGTCACAAATAATGCGATATAACTTTTCAGATCGTGATTATTCTTTAATTTTTGTACCGGTATGTCCCTGAAATTGTTTAAGGTACAAAATGAGATCGTTTAAATTAAAATCGGATAAAAAATAAAAATATTGTGTCTGTCGAATGTGTTTTGTCTAATTTTTCTCTAACTGACGATATCTATTTTTGCAATTAGCAAATTTTGTTGAAATAATTTTTTTTCGTTACTTGGAATGTTCATCTTTTAGATATATTGTCTCACATATAATCAGATTGTAGCTAATTATAATAGAACGTCTTTTAAAAAACGTACTACATATCTCGCATGAACCTCCTTGAATAGAATTTTCAGAAAGTTTCATGACTTTCGTTTGCTAATTGTAAGTCTTTTTGAAAACAATTAAATGATTATAAAAAAAATAATTTGCTCAAAATCTTTTATTGAAATATGCACGAAAGAAAAATCTTAGATAAAAATACATTCTAGAACTCAAAAGACATATTTTTTGCAACTTCATCAAAATTCGTTTCCAAAGATTAACACTAACAACATTTCTGGTACCCAAAAATGAAGCATAGCATCCGTAATTCATTCTAATGGGCCCTTGTTCTCGAGATATGAGATAATTTACTCGAGATATTCGTTATTTCAATGAAAAAAGGTACCTCTTCTTCTAACCATAACACTACAAGTTTTTATTATGGAAAAATGACCAAAAAAAAAAGTTGGCACTGAAAATACATGGAAAATCAACGAATTTAAAAGAGATAAAATTCCTTGAATATTCATGCAATTTCGGTCATCATTTTCAATTGTAAATAATTTTTGATCACATTAATATTTATATACGTAACAGAAATTAATATTTATATACGTAAAGGTCTTTTTGTCTAGTTTTCATTAGATTTTGAGTCACTTATCCATAATAAAAACTTGTAGAGTTATGGTTAGAAGAAGAGGTATCTTGTTTCATCAAATAAACGAATATTTCGAGTAAATTACCTCATATCTCAAGAATAAGGGCCCATTAGAATGAATTACGAATACTAAACTTAATTTTTGGGTACCAGAAAACACCTCACAAAGTCTGACGAATTTCGTTTCATGGAGGGTGTCTTACTCCTTGCAAGTTACAAAAATTGATTGAGTTTACTAAAATGATAATCTAGCAATATCCACAGTTTGATATAGTTGTAAGAAACTAATTAGTGTGGGTATAGAGTGAACTCTTATTTTGCAACACGTTGGAAAATGTAAAATAGAGACTTTTCTATCTAAAATTTCCAATATACTTTTATAATGAGTGCAATATACATTTGTTGTAATTTTATAAACCATATTCATACTTCGCTCGACAATAGAAATATAACTCCATTAAAAAACCGATCATGTACCCCTCTTACACATTTTTAAACAAAGCCGTTCTACATATTCGCACCTGAAAAGTTAATTACGACCCATGTAGTCCACTCTCCGGTCAATGAAGAGAGCAAAAATTACCAGGCACTATTCACTCTCGAGCGCGCTCTACAAAAGACGATAAATTAACACAGTGAAAAAGAGTCGGACATTAACGGCGATGCACCAACATCCCGCGCGTGAAAACGCATACGTGTACATTCTCTCTCTCTCTCTCTCTCTGCTCTAACAGACGTTAGAGTACACTACCCGTGCACACACATGAACCCGGGCCAAGAGCAGCAGCGGCGGCCTTTTCTCCCCTCGCTCTATCCCTCTCATACTACCCCCTCCCCCCTTTCTCTCTCGCGGGTATATTTCAATTATTAGAGGGAATTACCCGGAGCGTCCATCATCTTCTATACTTATTTTCTGCCGAGCGCGCGCGCGGCACTCCGAAACTCTATGCCCCGGTGCTCGCTCGCTCGCTCGCTCGCTTCTGCCGCTGCTGCTGCTGCCGGACGAGCGAGACGATCCTATATGAGGCTATACACCAGCGAGCGCTGCATCATCAGAGCGCATCATCAGAGCGGTGAGAAAATAGCCTTCAATTGTGATTACAGGGGCGGCTCTTTCGTCCCTATCTCTCTCACTCTCTCTCTCTCTCTTCCTGCACTGGACAACGTCCAACGCTGGACCATATACATGTATACATATCTGTGTATGTGTGTACGTAAGTGTGCATCGTGCGTTTATGCATTATATATATACTATGTGTATATGGCGTCTGCGGGTATATGTACGACTATCCATATCATTATCCTTAACCCTTATGAAAGTCGACGCTGTATGGTACGGAGGAGAGGCACGCTGGTCTTATTGTAGCGGGTATAGTCCCTTTCGTTTTTCCTATTACCGCGTCGATTTATTCGATGCACGCGAGTGCAGGCTTTTATGCGCCCGATCGAGCGTTCGGTTCGATTTTATTTGCTATTTTATTATCGTGCGGCGGCGGCTGCGATAGGATTTGTTTGATACTAATGCTCGAGTGTCTTTAGCCAATTTCTCGAGGTAATGCTGGCTTTAATGGGACTTTCTTGGGAGATTAAAGGTTGTAGCTTTGGCGAAACTTTGTGCGCGGGAATATGAACGTTATATGATAAAAGCTGTAATTCATTTTGTAATTGCCTTTGGGTAATTAATGTATGATTTTGTGATTAAGTCGTTTTCATTGGTTCAATGATAATTGACTCACCAGAAGTTGAGGATTAAGATTTCCATGTAATTATGGCACACTTACCTGAAACAGAAAAAAAGGGTAATTGTTAATTTTGGTATTATAAATTATTTTGTTATTTATTTACTTGCGGATGTATTAACTTTTGAATTTAAACTTAACAGAGAATTATAATATATATTTAGAGTAAATTTGCTCTCTATTGATAGATGAAGAAATTCAATCAGCTGAGATTCTTTATTTTGCATTAACCCTTCAAGTCTCGATGGGTCCTCCAAGATCTCGTAATGGGGCCAACGTTATTTTTAATCGCAAAGGAACTAAGAATTAAAATATTAAATAAAATTTTTATTGCACATATCTAAATCTCAAAGCTCAACAGTCATCCCCGAAAATTTTCAGATTTTTTTGATAACAATTTCTATGCTAATAATAATCACAAAGAAAAATATTTAAAACTTAATAAAATCATACCATTACGCAGTGCAAATATAATATTGTATATTATTAACATTCGGCTTTGCAATGTTAGGTTCTTATTACCCTCGATATATTTTTAATAACTCTTATGCCTTACATAAGTATGATGCATACAAATTTGAACTAACATTATACATTGAAATAGTTTCACATGTAAAGAAGAATTGTTTAAATAATATTAATTAATATAAATTAAATTGTCCGCAGTACTCACTGTCAATAAAGGGAGCTTTTACCCTAACAATATTAATTTAAATAAGGAGGTAAACTAATTAAATATATTATTAATTAATAAATAGATGCCAGTAATGACGAATAAATTAGAATCGAAGCTTTTTATGTTTTGCATTATTCAATAATAGAGTAATTGCTTCAACGTAATTATCTATACATCCAGAAATTCCTGGCGAAATAAATAATACTTAAGGCATTCGCATTCTATGATTTCCCTTATACGTTGCAATGTGTGTGACGATGTCCCGTGGGAATGCTATACTTCTATCCAAACTTAGTAAAGTACGCCTTCTAATCTAGTAATGTGGGACAAGTCGGGCGCAAAGAGAAAGACAACCTGATACTTCCCCTGTATTAGTAAATGTATGTGTGTGCAGCAGAAAGAGAAACAGAGAAGGGAGACACAGATGGAGAAAATAGAAGCAGAAGACGAGATAGAGAACGAGAGCGCAGCGGGGCAAAGGGTGTCCAGAGTAGCTCTAGGAAATAAGGGGCTTCATTACAAAATCACTCCTTCGGGAGTCATTCCGTCACATCTTCCTCGCTGTGCCGTACTCTGCCGTGGCGCTCGGTTAGACGCGCTACTACGTCCTCCGTCGTATCATTCCGATTCATATTTAAAACTCTCTCTTTTAAACGTATGAATTCTTCTGAGAATGACAATAAAGCACAAACTTCTGACAATTATAAGACTTTGTTTCTTTCGAACGGGTTTGGGTATAATTTTCGCGTTATGAATACAGTGAAGCATCAGGTCTAATTTAAAATTCATATTTATATTTTAACTAATCAAATAAACAAGGTACACAATATTTATTATTATTCTTGTGAATTATATTTCGAGTGTATTTGGAAAATTTTCGATTATAACGATGGAAGAGAACTCAAAATTTTACAAGTATACAGGCAAAATGCAGATGAAGATTTTCTGAAAAGAATCAAATTAATTTTGAATCTTCATTTATTTAAATCAATAAAGTTTTTCTCAAAGAGAAGGCCTGATTTGAAAATATAGAGATTTTCGTATTACAGGGATTCAATTTGTTTATAACTTTGACAGTTTTAGCAAATATGATTAGGCGCAATTTAATAAAAACGACAAACAATTCATGAAGCTTAAGCGCTTTTGTTCGGCTTCCGCAAAATAACTCGGGGAGAGATTACAAACAAATTCATTAGAATACAGAGCGTGCACCCTTTAAGTAGAATACATCCCATAATAATGAGGGTGTATATGCTAGTTAGACGCGAGGTGCGAAATTACATTAGTAGAGTAAACCACAATTAAACGCCTTGGAAGCGCTCTCTCGGCTTTTATACATTTGAGTCTATACAAAGAGAAAGAGAAAGGGGGGGGGGGGGGAGTGCGGATCTTTCGGCAAGTTGAGCCAAGTCAAGTTTTCACTAATGTTCCTTGTTTCGGCGACCTTAATGCCACTGTTTAAGCCCACTCGCGTTTATATGTACTTTGGCTCACCGCTCGCAAAACTCGCTTCCCGCCCTAATGAACTTCCATGCACCGTCAAAAATGTTTGCATATTTGTTTGTATATTTGCGTATATATATACTTGCGCGAAGAAATTAGAACTTTTTTAAATTCCAGTTTTGTAGTTAAGGTAAAAGTTATGTTTTGTTTCATTTAATTTACAGTAAAGATAGCTAGGTATACCTAATAGTTATGAATACATATAATTATTCATATATGGGTGAAAGTAAAAAAGTTAACAATATCGTGTTCCATGGTAAATACTACTCCTAGATACTTTTACCGTTGAAACATGCAAGAAATTATTATAGTATATGTTATTCACTATATTTTACATTAAAATATACACACATATATATTATAATTCTTTCACATATTATGAAGAAACACTCCAAAATGTCCGTGTGTAACCCGTCACAAACTATAAATTCTATCTTTGATGCTTATTCAAAGGTAGACCGAAAGTAGATCAAAAGTAGACCATAAATAGACCAGAAGTACATTGAAATTACTTTTAACACAATTTAAAAAATAAATAATTAGTTTTTCTTCTTCGTACATACACGTTTATTATTTTTCCACTAGATTAAAGAAATATTAAATAAAGCTATTAAAAGAAATTAAAAGCTTTTTTTAGTATATTAATAGATTATTTTCTAATTTAAAATAAAAAAGTTAATAATCTCTAGTGAATGTTAGTGTGCGAAAGATATTTTGCTAAAAACATAAAATCTATATTTATAGTTATTGTATTAGAGAAGCAAGCATTAGCAAGGTATGTCAGACCGTTCATAAAAGTAACTGGTCATACGATTACTATGCTTTATTTATTATAAGTAAATGCAAAATAGATATATTGCATACTGAAATGACATTGAATATTAAATACACAAAAACAATATATTTGCATATTAAATCGTAATATAAGGTTGCATTACGTTAACACGACCAGAACATTGTTATGATTTACTTCGACACTCTAGCGTAGATTAACACGCATTAAAATTCTCTTACACCCCGTACATCCATCCGCTGAAAGATATAAATCTGAGCGATCGCGCATCGACGAAGCGATCGATGCGATCTATACACCGCACACAGCCTCCAGTACTCTCAACGCTAATGCACCGTTCGATTTTTCTTACCGAGCCAACAGGCACGAACTCAAAGTGCTCTCGGACGCGGGCAGAAAATAGGAGGAGGAGGATTCGCGAGATGCCGCGCGCGTGCACTTCGCGCCGTGGCTTAAATTAATTACGCGTACGGGAGGCGTGCGGGATAATGCGAGCAGAGCGCGCTGACCCCCCCATAAACAAGCGCGAGAGATGATCGGGCCGTCATTAGGGCAGCGAAGGTTCGATAATAATATGCATCGGGGGGGCCGTGTGCTGGAGTAGCGCGGTGCACGCGTGAGGCCCGCTCGATGCTTCTGCTGCTGCTCGTCTATCGAGGAGCATTTAAATCTCCGCGCTTCTCGAGATGGCGTTGGCACTGTATAAATTATTTTGAAAGTTGATTTTATTGTAGATCCCCGTGTGGGTTACTTGTACGTCAGAGTATAAATTATATCACATTGTAGTATAAAAGTTAGATTTAAACTTTTGAGTAAAATTGTATTACTTTGTTGATATACTAATAGTATTATGCACGACGAGATTTACGACGGCCATCTTTTAAAAAAGGTATATATAGCTACATATAGTTATTATCTCTTTTATTTTATATAATAAATGTTGTTATTTTGTGCAATATATTAGTTTTTCAAAAATGTCTTAAAAAAGTGTTAGAAAGTAATTTTTGCGCCCACTAAAATTTTCCGAAAAATTTAGCTCCGCTTAATATGCCAGAAAAACGCAAAAATCAATGCATGCGTTACAAAAAATATGGTGTGCACCAAGGACAAAGTGGGATTTGCGCCCTAGGTACACAATATACTATTTCATAATAATTTGGCATTAGGACACAAATATGCCTTATAATTTCGGGTTTTATCACCAGATGGATGCAAGTTTTTTGTATCCATATACAAATTTATCATTTCTATTCCATATATATGACCAACTCTGGAGTATCACTTAGCGTCTGTAATAGGTACTTTCCAGCATTGCACTGACGATGGCTCACTGACAATGTACTGAAGCCGAAACGCTATTATATAATTTTAACATTATTTCTTAATAAAAACTTATTCTTAAATTGTATTTACATTCAAAATATATATTCTTTTTTTGCCCAAACATTCCTCTTTTCGGATATTATTTTCGCATTAATTCTCTTGTGGAGGGTAAAAGACTGTTATAATACGGTCACCTATCCGAATTGGAGAAAGCGGAATGACAAAAGTCCGTTTGAGTAGTATATGGGTTTATAGCTAGTGGGATCCAATAGATTCTCTTTAAAACAACTCTTTAACTTATTTATGTAGTTCATTTTACTCGATTAGCTGCTATTTTGTGTTACTAGTGAACATTTTACAGATCATTCCTATTTTAATATGTAACAATTCTATAACCTTCAGAACTGCAAAATAATTCTCATTTAAGGTACCTTCGGCAATATAAACGGCGATTCCGATGACTTTGCAGCCAAAACGGAAATGCACGAGCTACACAATACACAAGTACATTAAAACTTTCGTTAATGGCTTATACCTAAGTATTTTGCTAACAACTCAACTTAAAAATGTTCTATACTTCTGTAAAAATGAGTTGGAGTTATAGTCGCATCACTTTTACTTACGGTATCTAATTTTCGCCGTGCTGCGCTATTCGGCGCGCTCGTGTACCTGCGCGCAAGCTGCTCCTAGAGTTCGAAACTACTGTTCGAATTTCGGCCTGAGTCTCCGGGAATATACTTTTCAGATGGAATACTATCGATTGTAGCAACACAAAAATCGATTTTTTTACCAACTACACCATGACCCCACTTAAGCATTCATAGGTATAGTGGTAATGTTCATTTTAAGTTGGAAATCATTAATAGATCTATTACAACGAATAACGGAGGGAATTAGTGGTTCATTAAAACGGTATTCTTATTATAATTTGAATGTGCCTATCTTTCCTAATAAGGGTCTCTAAACCCTAATTTTCAATAATCCTTTATTGTGGATTACTGGGGAGAGAAGAAACATTTTGATATTAATTGTCAACTAACGTCACCAAATACGCTTCATCCAAGGTAAATTTGGCATAAATCTGGAAAACGCGATTATTTAATTTTGTGAAACCACAAAACATTTTTTTATAATCAATCAGCATTCTGAAAATAGTTGTCAAAGGACATTTTCGGTGCGGGCCTCTCAGTGCGGGGTAAAGTGAACTAGAGGATAGAATTAAATATTTTGAAACTATTTTTGTTACGGATAGAATTCATTAGTAATAAGAAAATGTAACTGTATAATAAGTTGCTTTGCAAAAGGTCTCTAAAACGTTCTGTATAGTTTAAACGCGATAACGTTCTCGAGTTTCTTATGTATATGTTTGCGGCGGTCGTCGGCGGTGACTTTTGGCGGCGCGAAGAGCGACTCATTTCTAGCTCAAAAAAGAATGACGCAGAGGTCAGATGTACTTTAGTCCTTGTACAGAACAGCAGTTTCAACGCGCATTGTAACAATCCGGTCAATGTATATAATAATAACTACTTTAAATAAAAATTGCGTATCAATTATTTTAACAAAATCCTTCGTATAATTATGTTCCGAACAATTTTACTAGTTTTTGTACAAGAATAAATAAAAACGTTAATTTATGTAATTATAAAATTAAAAAGACATCTTAAAACCTTTAAAATACTGTAAAATATGAAACAGTTGAATGGAGGTGACGTTGACCCAATTTAGTATAAAAACGAAATGCGTTGCAACAAAGGCTTTGTATGGGTAAAAGTCAATAAGTCAACCAAGTCGTGTACCCGTTATTTTACACAAAATTAAATCGATATATCGGTCTAACTTGAAATTAGATGTATTAGACTTAACATGTAGAGCATTACTGCAAAGTTTCAATATTCTTGATTAATTTGATTTCGAATTAAAAATAAAAAGCGCCATGAAATATCATGTGTGTCTCGTGTCCCCAACCCCACTTTCTCTGAAATTATTTTAAAATGTTATTATTAGATCATATTTCAAGAGAAAAGTAGGCAGCAGATTGTTTCTACTTATTTTCAGCTATTAAATAGATTAAGTGTAATAGCTTGAATTACATGCGTGAGTATTAAAAGATGACTTAAAATCTATTCCTTGATTTTGGTGTCATGTGTGTTCCGCCCTTTAAAATTAATTTTAATGAAAGTACTTCAGAATCAAATAAAACTTATACAGGTTATTTATGAACACCCGAGGGCTAAACTATTTTTCCGAACCAGCTGGTTAATGACCATCGACATATGCATAGTGTATGGTTTAATACGCAACGTCTATGACGTATACAGCTTACGCCATAAACTATGCAGATTTTGACGGCCATTAACCAGCACATTCGGAAAAATAGTTTGGCCTTCGGGTGATCTTGAAATGTTACAAAAATTTTACACACGTCTTATGGGAGTCGACGCGACTCTGAAAACTAATATTAAGATATTCTTCACAAAAATTTCAGATCAAACTAAAAATCCAAGGTATAAAAGTGCAAAATCCGTACTTTATAATGACTCAATGAAAAATATGGGAAGCCGAACTTATTAAAAAGATATTTACTTGAATAGTATGAAAACGCTGAAATTCTAACCTCAAAGCATAAAAAAGTTACTCATGTGAGAGTAAAAAAATATCATTTTTGCGACGAAAAAACATAATTTTTTGTAGTATAACAATCTTAAATTATCCTTAAATTCATACAAAAATTTAATAAATATTATTTAAATACATTAAATTGATTAAATAAACTGATTCTCTGCAATCAGTCTCAGTCGAGGTGCAGCCTAGAGCATCTCGACTGCAGCATCACCCAACTCAGCAAGCTCAGCAGACAGTTCACGATCAGCGGTCCAGCAGTAACAACTCTTCCAGCTCCGACCTCAGCAAGCTCCGACTCCGACGCCGACGCCAAGCCAGCGTCGCCAAGCCATCTGTGTACGCCAGTTCTATCTCCGCCAACTCCAGCAGCTCCAGAGAGAGAGAGAGAGAGAGAGGGAAAGAGAACAAGAGAAAGAGAGCAAGAAACAGGGTCTTACTACTCTTTTTATTCTTTTCAAATAAAAGTAAGTTGACAAATTTAAATTGCTATCTCGCTTCTACCTTATTAGTTAACCTTTTTCTAATTCTGTCTTTTTACATATATATATATATATATATATATATATATATAATATAAAAATACTCATTCAGAAATTCCGCCAAGAATATCTCGCTCCTGCATTTGGTGCGTATATTTTAACCAACTCCTTCCTTTCACAAAACGATAGTCCGTGCTCCTCATTTGGTGCAGGATTATCGTTCCTGTCTCTCACCCTCACATCCCCTAGGATTTCAGCATAAATATTATTATATTAGAACAAAGACATATATCCCGCGCTATTGTACGCAAGTATAGGCGCATAAAAATAAATATATTAAAATAAGTACGTTTCCGCCTCACAGAGACGTCACATCGTATACGGAAAGAAAAGATCCGCCATGTTGGCTAGGCTACTCCGGCTATTTTCGCAGGAGTAACACAGCGCGGAGGATTGTGAAGGTGGTATAGAAAGCGGCATAAGCGATGCGCATTCCTCGCAAATCTTAATGAATCTCAAGGGGTATTGCATGATTTTCTCGTCAAAGCGATTGATTAGATATTAGGTTATATAAATTTGACAAATTTTAATACTGCAAAAGAACTAGAGCATAATATTCTAACCTATAAAGTAGTGATTTTAATTATATTTGAATAAATGAAAATTAATTTTATTCCTTAAATCAATGTATATATCGCAACTTTAGAACGATTAAAATAATGTATTAATAAATTTGAAGACTTTAGGATTCTCTAAATTTATTATTGAACAAACAGTCTGCAACAGTATATAAAAATATTATTAAATACCTATGTTATACAAATTTGAAAAACACGATTTAAATACATTAGGAATAAATTTTTAAAAGACTTATATATTATCTTTTAGCAAGTAAAATAAGCGAGTTTAAGAGAATATAAATAAAATGTAAAAAAAATTATCATTGAACAATTTTATTTTCATACAAAGTCAATGTACATAGTTAAACATTACAAATTATATGGGGAATTTATGTAAATGAAAATTTTAAGATATTTAATTTTCAATTAGAGGTCGCGTAAAAATTAAGTAACGTTATTTTTGTCAATTTTAGCCTTCCCCCTCCCCCATTTAACGCATTTTCGCTGATTTCCCCATATATTCATTTACACTGAAAAAAAAATTCTTAAATTTTAATAAACTTTTTCTTGAATTGTACTCAGAAAATATTTATTTGAAAATAGTAAATATTTAATCCTCACAAATTCATCTATCACTTAATTATTATGTGTCAATATAAATAAACCTCAAAAACAAACGAAAAGACTGACTCGATACACTCACGACGACAAGAGCGGCAGCTTCGCGCGCGCGATACAGCGTGGGGTTCCAGCGGCAGTAGCCGCAAACTCCTGCGGAAACTGAAGTGTTGATAAAGCCTTACTGGCTTTGCGCAGCTCCAGCTATATCACGATACTCACGAGGCCATGTTAGCCAATCTTTTCTTTCCGTGTAGAGAGCTAGGCAGAGGGGTCAGTGCTGTGTCCTCCCTCTACCCAACGAGGAAGCCAGACAACAAAGACGCGGGACTCAACCTCCGGAGGATGACGAGCGCCGCTAACGCTCCATGCGAGTGTTCCAGCACCACCACCACCTTCGAGGGAAAGACGACGCACTCATCGGTGGATCATCACCTCTGCAGGCAACCACGGCCCTGCCGACACATCGCTCTCTGCTTAGCGACTTCACCAGAGCTACTGGACATGGATGTACACGTCATCTTCCCGCTCTCTCACCATCCCACCACCAGGCGTACAACAGAATCTACTTCGTGCTTTATTTGTAAACAGTCGGGACATATAGCAAAATCATGTCCATCTGTAAGCAGCCGCACAAGTAACAATACGCAATCATAAAGTGAGAAATTGTCAGCCGTTATCAACGAAACTCCAACTCAAAATTTAGCTTCACAAGCTCATCCAGATGATATTGCCCTCTTAATGCCACCTCCTGTGGGCACGAAGAGAGCTTTCTCCAGCCCGTTATCAACAAATAGCTGTATCGCCGTAGATGACAGAACTCTCGATAACAAAATTAAAATCAAAATAAAACTTCCTTTGAAAAAGTCAGAACTGTCAAAACTGAAATCTCTCCAGAACAAATAACATCTCAATTACATCCGGCCAAAGATTTCCTAAGAACAAATGCTGAAAAATATCCACTTGATATCGACAAATTAACAGAATTTTTGTATGTATCTTACAACAATTCAAATATATTAGAAATTGCACAAACATATTGGGATCTGATACCGTTGACACGACTTCTTGTGGCGAACAGTGATACTAGTGAAAACCCGGACTTTCCATTGATTAATATAGCGATTTGAAGATAATTTGTGATTTTTAATTATAAAATAATTATTATGGAGGTCGGAGAGTTTGCACCACGTAAGAGAAACTCCAACAGTGATTATTGTGCAGTACGAGGGGTTGTGAGAGCAGAGCAAACAAGAATTTAAACATAAAAAACATTTAGAAAAGAGAAAAAGGAATCTTTTATAAAATTGACTGATACTATTAACTTTTGAACCGACTCAAGTTTTGTATGGAGCAAATGCAAAATCTTTAAAAATAAAGGGGTGAAGGTCACTCCTCCGCATTCTTCTGAAAACTTGCAATCGAAAAATTAAATAGACAATGCTCTAAATAAATTAAGTCCCTCTTGGGTTCAAACAGATCCAAACTTGCTTCGATATTACAATAAAAATAAATTTTTCAACGAACATTTCAGTTTTTATGAATTTAATGTTGCTCTGGATTAAAAAAAAATCAGCTTAGATGGAATTGATTTTGAAATACTGAAAAATTTACCAATTAATTATAAACTATCAAAATAATGATTATTCCCATAGCTGGAAAGAATCGTTCGTTCACTTCATAAATAAAGCCCACGGTAAAAGCTTTAGGCCCATTTCACTATCTTCCTGCTAAGCTAAACTATTTGAGACTTTAGTTAAGAATAGATTACAATGGTATGCTGAATTTCACAACCTCCTCCCAAATAGCCAACATGGTTTCAGAAAAGGAAAGTTATGCATGGATAATGTGATCTATTTAATACTTAAAGTTGATGAAGCCTTCTTAGAAAAACAGAAGTTCTAGCCCCTTTTTTAGATGTCTAGGGAGCATTCGACAATGTGAATAACGATATCTTGTTATCTAAGCTCGCGTCTGCTGGTTGTTCTACTAAATTACTTAAATTTATTAAGTTTTTGACACACGAAAGACATATATTCACAAATGACATTGAAGATAAACCTAGATTAGTCTATAAGCGTGTTCCCCACCAGAGAGGAGTTTTAAGCCCACTACTTTTCTGGCTGTATATTTCGAACATAACGGCAAACGTTGCAAAAAGTATGTCAATATCTCAATTCGCAGATGACCTAGCAGTTTACATAAAATTCTTATCTTTAAAGAGGGGGGAAAAATCATAGAAAATTGCTGTTAAGAAAATTGAAAAAAAATCTCTTCGATTTGGGCTTTGAACTCACTCCTAGCAAAACGATCCTCTTACATTTCAATAAGAAGAAAATTAAACCAGTAACCTCCTCAATAAAAATTAGTGACCATAAATTTAAATCGAGCGAATCCGCTCGCTTTTTAGACATCATATTTGACTATAGAATGAAGACTGAAACTGAAACTGAAACTGAAGATAGAGTGTAGAATTGCAATGCCATAATTTAAAAGTAAGAAAGATTTCAAAGCTAAAAAGTAAGTAAAAGTAACATCTTTGTACTATACTTCTTACATATTATGACGATATTCATGCTCCTACATTTGGCAAGGTGGTTGGGTAGGAGCGGGGTAAAACTGGGTGTGCAGCTACCTCCCCGTGGCGAGTTCTTTTTTTTATTTTACTACATAATGAGCGAAGAGCTGCACAATGATTTACTTTAACATCAATGACAAAATCATCCTTTTTAATGAATTTTTCATAATTATTTAGCAAATTTTATATTTTTTGCAGGATCTACAAATAAGACACCCGTAAAATATATTTTCACATAATTCTTTTTGATTATAAAATATCTTCAAATATATCCGAATACATATAGTTTACAAAGAATTTGTGAAATATGAACCAGTGCCAACTTACATGAAAGAAATATGAAAAAATTGAATCTTTGGCATTTTACGTGATTATATCGATTTTTGTGTATTTTTATGTATATTTTTGAGTATTGTAATACAAAAATTGAAGCTACGGTTTAGCAGGAAGTTTGGTAAAGTTAAGTTGCGCCGAGCACTTAAAATAATTCATTAGGTTGTGAAAAGTTCATATTCCAGAAAGTTAGTTATTTGTTTATTGCTTACATTTTTGGCGCTGACTTCAAAAAGTGAATTTGAATTCAAAACATTGACTCTTAATTATATTAAGTGAATACGCATATTATTATGAGTCCATATTTCTTCAATACGATTATTAAAAAAAGTCTTAATTTTACTTTTTAGAAAATTATTATTTTGTGGTTCTTTTCTTTAAAATTTGTACTTATATATTTTTAGTGTTTTCTATTTGGCATATATATCTATTAACTATTATGATGAAAAGACCGCAATATTTAGTGTTTAGGAATACAAAAATAAGTATGAATTAATAGCAATTTGCTCAAACTGACACAAACAACGAAAAAATGTTGAAAAATTAAAAAATATAGGATCGAGAGTGAGCCTTCTTCTCTTTGGGGTTGGTGCAAAATTACCGCTAAAATTTTATAATTATAGTTCATCTATAATTATAGTTATAGTTCATCTATAAATTGAATTAAGAAGAAGTTCCTTTTCATTCTTTTCAGTACTGCCTGCTTCAAGTGACGTATAAAGTACTCCGCCAAAATGCACAAAAGAAGTGATAAAGTCGTACGTGATCGCATGCGGTACTCCTTCACCGAGAGCGCCAATACAAAAGTATTTTGCGAATGACGTCACACGACTTTCCCTCGTCTCACGGCTTCTCTGTCATTCCTTTTTACCCACTAATATTGACGCAGTTGAATAAACGTAATTAAGGCTCTCACGGCACTTCGCCAACATTGTGTCGCGCGCATAAGGGAAACGAGAGCCTGCTGGCCGTAATACCAGACAGACCGATATATATATACACATATATATATCATCATCAACGCCAGCAGAAAAATCGAAATCCTTTTTTCTCGCATCCAAGGTCGGGCTCGGCAGAATCTCGGCTACCCTCGGAAATTCTCTGATTCACGAGCGCTGCAGAGCCGGCCGCGCCGGCGTGTTTGCATTGAGCGCGCGGATAAATACACTGCACGGCGACGGCGACCGACGGGTGGGCGAGCAGATCGTTGACATGTAGTGTGTGCGCGCGACTGACTTACGCGTATGTATGTGCAGCGTTGAGAGAGAGAGGGGGGGGCTACTTGTGTCCCTGGATTGTATTTACGGCGTCGGATTGATTGGTAATAAGTCTGTCGACGAGCTGAGCAGTGCAAGCGAGTGACGGGACAAATTTATCAGCTATCCTGGGGTGAATTAAAGGAAGAGTCAGTTACTTTTGCGTCAGAAATTGTGTATAATTTACGTTATTGAAAAAGAAAGTTGGGTGAATTATTGATCAGTAATGAAGTTTACCATTATTTGAGAATTTATTATTTTGTTAAGATAATGAATGCAAATAAGCTTCTGTATTATTTAAGATTATTACTTCACAATTAATGTTTCATGTGTAATGTATATAGATGAAATGTATATACATTATTAGAATTCCACTGAAATCATTAATGAATGGCGTACTTAATATTGATATTAACTACTTTCAGTAGTTCTAATGCCGACAAAACCAAATGTTTAGATAAATTTTATGTATCATACAATCATACTCGCCAGTGATGTACGTCCGTATGTATTTGCCAAGAAAAGTTAACTTACGATTTCGTAATCCTTTTATTAAGTTCGATTTTAGTAAGTCAAATTTATTATTAATTTCTTCTAGACGTATAAAAATGATAATCCGCATATAAAAATTCGTGTGTGCGGTATTGTTAGACCTTTTCGAGCATTACCATTGGTCTAATAATTTGTAACTTTATGCTACATAGTTCAAACCCTAGTTATAAGAAACAACACAAGTAAAAAGTATCGTTATTACTTTCTGTTTGTTACGTGCATCTGTTGCTTGTAACCGTTATTTTGATGCTCCCATGTATATACCTTCGGAAGATAGCCGTAAAATAAATTCTATTATTCTCTTTAATTCTTACACTTATACCAGCACTTACCCGAGTTCTTGTGTATTTCTACAACTATAGCATTGAACTGAAGATCAATTTATTCTAATAAATTATTCTTTTGTTTTATAATATGTTTTATAAAATACCTTTTACGTAACTCTGAATATGACTATTTTAAATGTAAAGCGGTTATAAGCAAGTTTCAAGCTAGAAATCTTCGATAAAGGGGTTTCTTATAATATGCTTAAGTAGGAATTAGCTAAATCATAAAAGACTGTGTACCTAGTGATTGACTATTAATCCGACAAAATTTCAACCAGGACATATACAAAACGAATCCTCTGAAATCGAGACAATCAATACAACACCTTCACTATACACCTAACTTCGAAACTTTCCACTCTCGGTCTCAGAACGAACCCAACAGATTTTGTCATTCGGGCCCGAAGATCGCTAAGCTCCGATATCCCGCTCCTACATGTGGTACACACTCCAGCATCCTATACACCAGGGGTACTACCGCTGACGCCACTATTGCTCTTCCAGACCCATGAGGTATATTACTCGTAGCGCCCGTGCGGCCGCGCGCGAGCTTCATTTATCATGCGCATAATCCCTCGTAATCATGCATGCGCGAAGCGGGAGCCAGCTTACACGCTGCACTCGCTCGCTCGCGCACGTAAGTCCAGATTCAGATTCGCGGAGAGATGCATGCTTTCTATTCCCACGATTGCGCGCCGCTCGGTCTGGCCGGCTCGCTCGCGCCGCTCTGACACGCAGATGTGAAATTTCATTTCTAACTGCCTGCCATACCGTCATTACGTAGCCTCAATCAACGCCGTATCATTTTCTCTCCTCCCGCCGACGCGCTTCTTCTTCTTCCTTCGTCTTCTTCTTCCGCGCGCTGCAGCGGCCAGACGCGGTGCGGAGGGTATACTCGTATTCTTTGATTTTTCGCTCTCTCTCTCTCTCTCTCTCTCTCTCACTCGCTCCCTCTCTTCTTTCTCTCGGTTGCTCTTTGGCTCTGTCTTGCTCGCGCTCGGTATATGGTATGGTATGGCTTAAAGGTCGAAAAAAGCGCGGCCGGTTCGGAGTTGCCGCGAGAGCGCGCGAGATAGGGAAGTTAAATTGATTTAATGCCGACCGTTCGAGTTTAGGGTAATCTTTTCTTTTGCAATTTACCCGTCGCGCGAGCGAGCGGCAGGCGAGCTGTTGCACGCTCGAACGGTTTGATAATTTTGCAGATTATAATTTTCTAGCTTGGCGATTACATGATTTAACTCGCAAACGCCACACTAGGTATTTTTGACACAAAACTATTTTCTGATGAATGGTATTTGACTCTACAATCTTTTTATTCTTAAATCAATGTTTCAATGCTTGTACATTTACGACTGAATATCATAGTTCGTATGGTTCCTTAGATATATATTCTACAGATATAGAAAGAGTGCTACGGAATTAATATTTTTTAAATTATACAATTGTTAGAAATAAAGAAGCTTACAAATTTTTTATATTATCTTGCTAAGTCTATATATTGCTACTTTGAATTGTGCAAAACCATGATTTATTACACATTTTAAAGGTTAGTACTTCATTTTAAGGAGAAGTAGTAATAATCTAAGGAGAATTTTTTCATTTTCTGATTTATATAAAATGTAATTTTACTTTAGTTACTATAATTATATTATTAAATACATTGCAATTTAAGAAGATAAAGCTTATGAAATTTTGGTCTTTAATAATTAAATAGAAGTATGATATTTTACACAATCGAGTAAGAGGTCATCAGGAGATAGAGCGAGTAGCGCATATGGGTAAACGTAGAATATTTACTACCTAACGTGGCGAGATAACACTGACACTTTGTACTACAAAAACTTATAGGATGAGCTAGGTCATTACGAAACCATTCATATCTCTCTCATAAACATAATAGTATTATACAGATAGTGCATATCTTTAAATACATATTAATTAGTGTTTTATATAATATAAAACTATTATTATACAAATATGATAATAGTTTATTGTACGAAATTCATAATAAAATCTCAAAGTAGATCCAGGATGAGTTGAGTCAGACATCACCTTTGAATCCATTTTCTTTTTAATTTCCCTTCTAGTCAGAGAATCAACATCTTATTTTAATAGGTACGTATATGGTATAGTATATTAGTTTTATATATAGTATTATACAGAGCTGTGCGTTTGTGTAAATTGAGTGGCCGCGATTTTTTCTGATTCATCTGAATCGATATTTTGAATCCGATTCATTTGAGTTTGATTCAATTGCGATTCAAATTTTTCGATTCAAAGGTGAATCGCGACTCAAATGCTTTCGATTCCTTTGAATCCAGATTTCGAATAATTGAATCGCGACTTAAAATCTCGATTTATTTATATCAGGAAAATTTGAATCTTGATTAACACATGAATCGAGAACAATGAATCACGATTCATATTTTGGATTCATTTGAATCGGAAAAAATGAATCGCGATTCAATTATCTCGATTCAATTTATGAATCAAAATAATTTTGCGGCTGATTACGTACAGCTCTGGTATTATATAATAATTGTATATGCATTTTATAAAGTCCACTTTAAAATCCTTAACTTATATCGCTTTCATCATCCTACATATGGACCATTCAGAACCATAGTACAACATGTCCATTTTGGGAATTTCGCAAACGCTAAAATCATATAATTATTAATGACGTATTAAAATGTCATTGTTATTTTATTGTTTTTATTTATTGGAGCTCGAAGTCAAGTGAATTTTGCAGAGGTAATTTTGTAGTAAATTTTTAGTAATAATAATTGCACGAATAAAATTATTATGAGGTTTCCATATATAAGTATTAAAATGACCACGAGCATTTGCAAAATTTTCAAAAATGCACCTATTACATCAATATTCTGAACAGCCCGTGTACTTCTCTTTCTTTTATTTTTTATTAAGACGCGTGTACCTTTGATTACAAATTTAATTGACTAAAAGATTGATTACGAGATTTATATATTCATTTTCCATCTCCAATTAAAATATCTTACGCGCAAAACATAAAATCACAAACTCTTCAAAAAAGGCGATAAATCAGCCATAAAACAAACCATCCGATCACCCCCCCCCCCCCTCCAAAAGCGAAAGAAAAAACCCCAACCTCCTCCCATCCCGCAATTATTACATCACTCCTGAGCTTCCGTTCGCGCGAGCGCGCGCCAGGACGCAAGGTCGTTAAACGTCCGGTCCTATCTATCTCGAAACGAGCGAACTTGGCGAGTCTCGGCCGCTGCCGGCTGCGGCTGCGGCGTCGAAGGCTCGTCGAAAGTGCGTAATTGAAAGTCCGTCGCGCGGCCACCGTAAAACGCGCGGGCGCGCGCGTGTTATTAATAACGCGCGTATAATCAATTACGAGGCCGACTTGGCGCGAGGCTCTCGCGGGCGCGCGTAAGCATAAAGGGACGGATAAGGGTAGCCGCGTGTCGCCGAGACGTGCGTGCGTGTGCGTGCACGGGCGCGACCTGTGCGCCCCGAACACTCGTAAAACTCATCTGCGGTCAGTCGACGCGCCGAGGGTATTATATGCGCGCCGTAGGATGCGGCCTGAAATCTTGCTATCCTCCCGTGTGTTGCAGCTTTAGCTTCCTGCCGCTGGTTTGCCGGAGTTTACCGGCTGTTTTGTGCTTTTTGCATTGTTTAGATTATTGTTTTCAGGAATGCGAGAGTCATTGCGGTTGCGGTAATTTGTAGCCTAGTAGATGTTGCTTTTTAGATAGTATGAATGACGGTACTTTTTGGTTTTTATTTAATTCTCAGTTTCACTACTCGGATCAAAAGGGACAACATGTTTTTAAAACTCGCGCGATTTATATATATATATATATATATATATATATATATATAGAGAGAGAGAGAGATTTGGAGTCAGGAACAATTGACAGGACGGAGGGATGGAGTAGGGAGTAATCAAAATATGTATCTCACTTAACATACCAGTTTTAATATGCTCTAAATAGCCGTGTAATAATTTTTAAAGACGGTACATTCGAATATCTCCAACCAGTAACATTATTGTATTTTTAGATAAGCAAAGGAGAAAGCCCATGGATGGCCTATTCAGACCCCAGGTATAACATTGATAGGGGACCTACAGAACTGAAATGAGCATGAAAGATTTATAAAATCTTAAGCATTTAAACAAAATTTTTCTACTGTATATACTGGAAAACATAAAAAAGAAATAAGTCTCTTAATTTTTACTACTCAATATCTGTTAAACCTTGATTTTTCACTTACTTTATCGGATTTAATCTCTATTTTTAAAGTTTCCCAGGATTAATTTTTTTTGTAATGTTCAAATTGTAGCAAACTCTGAACAATAGTCAGTTTTATACCTCCCGCGCATCCTCTGACTTACTACGCATCCGTGGGAATCTTCCTTTTCTTCATAAAGTACAATTTAATACTTTTTCATTGTATGATTTTAAACCTTCATATCTAATTTTAATAAAAATGTTAAGTAGCTCAGTTATCTTGCTCATTTTTGTGCAGAAAAAAACGTTCGTGCAAGGTTTAAATGTATAGAGGTTTAAATGTATTAGCGGTGTCAGAAAATCCTTCGACCTCTTTTAGCCACGTGAAGGTGTAACGACAGAAGTCAACATACGTAGAGTAACCTATAGCGTCAGTAGATAAATTCAAAGATGAATAAGATGTAAAGTAAGAAAGGCTTTCAATAAATGAAAAGGCTATATCTAACTCAATCTTTTGTTTTCATTAGCAATTTTGATTACTCAATGTTTGCACTATTTGAATAAATACCGGATGACTGAGATAATAAATCAGAATTAAAAAATTAAGAAGAACAATGACACATACAAAAATGTCGGCAAGTATGCAATTACACACTGACAACGTCATCCTCTTAAACTACAGTTGTTTACAAATTTAACTTTCAATGTACAAAAAGCAGAGTCAAAAGAATTTCCTATTGCATATGTGTAGCAATGCTCGGCAAATGATGTTAAACACGTGGATGCAAGGCGTTTCATCGGAACTACGCTCTTCCTACGCGACGTTAGCGACGTATATACACACACAAAGATCATCCGCGGGCGATTAAGCAAAGCGCAAAGAAGCCTGGCGATGGTAATAATACCGGGAAAAGCGACGTGATCCCCTTAAGGTAGCGCAGTAGTGCGCTCGGAGACTTTTTTCCCGGCCCTACGCTACCGTTACGAGACGCCTACTCGTCGCTTCGCTCTCTCGCGAGCGAGAGAGGAGCCGATCTGTCTGCCGGCCGAGTGACGGACGGACGCGGTCTCCTCGGACTTCTACGTGATGAAACTTAAGCGCGTCCTCGGTATCTCTTTTTGCCGATGCTCGTTTGTTTTCTCTTTCTCTCTCTCTCTCTCTCTCTTTCTCTCTCTTGCTGTTTTTAGATCGATACATCGTTTTCTAGGTTTACAGAAGGGGGAGGATGCACTGTCGGGTTAACGCAGTGGTCCTTTTTAATTGGATTTGCGCGAGTACTGCAGAGGTGATGAAAGTGGAGCGATGCTTTTACTATGAGTATTTTTTGTTTGTTCTTTTTCAGAGGTTTACTGCGTTGATTTTTGCTTTATTTGACCAAAAATATATGCCCAATAATATTATTTTAATAGATATGGAATTAGTTTGGTAAATAAATTTGTGTTTATGAAAAGTAGCCATAGATGCATCAACGTCAGACATTGTTATAATTTGTATCAAAAGTGTGCACTATTACGTGTGTACTATTCGACTCGCTATACGCACTTGCCTTCGACTGGTACTGCAAACTCATGCGTGGACAAGAAAGATCTACTTTTCATCCTTGGTACACAATATACTATTAGGTACCCACTTTCTTCATTTGTATAGCAGTACTCCACAACAACTCCACAAAAATACATATTTTGATTTGAACTCCAAAAGATAGTCGCGAAATTTAAATTTTATAATTTAGGGAACTCTAATTTTACTTTATCTTTACTACATTATAAGCTTTAAAAGTAATTACTTTCCTCTTTTTGAAAATTTATTTTTATAAACTATATAGTAAGTATGTAGCTAAATTTTTAAAGGTAACTTACACTTACATTATAAGAGCGTTTGATTTGTAATGTTCACAATCTTAGGATATGTTCATGTATTACCTACACGAAATCAAGTGCATAATAATAATATTAAATGCATGCCTAATAGTAACATCAAACGTATGCGTAGGTAAATTGCAGCATAAGAAGCTAGACGCGTTAGGGGCTAAATGTGCAGCGGCTAAGCTTCGGTGATGAAACGCGTCTCGGTGACCCGCCACCACTGCGAAACGTAGAAAGCAAAAAAAGGAGGGACAACCAGAGGTAAAGGTAACCCGAGACGCGGCGGCAGCTATACAGCGGAGATTCTATCTTCGCTCTTCGCTGACGTCTGCGTTAGCGAGTCGCACGGATGGATAAGAAGAGGAGGGAAAGAGAGAAAAAAGGTGGGTTCAAGCAGAAAGGAAGAAGAGCAGGAAGAAGAGCAAACGTTCCGGGGTGACTTTCTGCGCGCCTTCGCTGTACCGGGTGGTCTAATTAAATTAATTATATCCTCGCTTTTCAGGGACATCGGTGCTCGGTTCATTTGAGAGTAAGTTAACGTTTATACGGTTCGAGCTTTGGTGTTAATTTTCTTGTTTAGCATATTTGCTGGATGAACATTTGTAAACTCAATCATGAGTTTGTAATGTATATTATGAACAATTTTGAATATTCAGTATGTCAGCATTTGTTATCGTAAAATTTAATAGTGTTCTATTTCTGAATACTAATTGTTAATATTGAGAATAGTTTGTCATGAAGATAGTAAGCAAATATCATTACATTTATATATAATTGTATAAATGCATAAAAATACTCATTTGTTAACAAAAAGTAACAAAGTCTATACATTGAGAAACTTTCAACACGACCCCCGTAATTTTATCTCCTCTTTTATTAATATAAATCTCGCAGCAATTAATAAATCGTCGACGCAGGGCATAAATGTCAGAGTAATAAAAACGTATCAAGAGTTTTTTTTGTTTTTCCGGTCTTTTCGAGGCTTTAAAACGAAGCACTTCCAAACCGGTTGTTTCGGTCCGCTCTTTGAGTCTAGGATCTTTCTTATCAGCGTTGGATCGCTCGTAGAGAATGGAAGACAAAAGTAAAAGTATAAAATATACAAAAATACAACGGGCCAGATAATATTTTGATACACGTGCTTCTACGCCGACAGCGACGCTTCGTTTTGCGGTCGGTCCGTTTGAGGACTTTCAAGAAGGTTTGGAGGAGATAATCGCTGCTCAGGAAAAAATTAGGCCTCTCTCGTAAAAAATATAACTATTCTTGTTGCCTATTGTTATAAAGTTGGGCAATGAAATTTAATACAACGTGTTTTTAGTGATTTTATTAAATTTTTTTAAACTATGCATTTATTTTTAATCTATGTAAAATTTATTATTAAATGAAAACTTTCTAAAATGTTGTATAGTCTTAGAATATTATTAATAATGATCACAATGTATGCGAATGAATTATATTGAATGAAAGAAGTCTAATTTTGTAATTAGGAAGAAAAAATTCAAAAAAGGGTATAATCTTTATGATGCATGCAATAAAGCACAAAGCAACGGAACATACGACGGATAAAGAAGAGAGTGAGAGCGAGTTAAAGGACACGTGCCGCAAATGGGCAGTTATTAAGCGATGAAATTGGTGCGACATTTGCACACAGATGCTCGCACTTTGTTTCGGTGCTGCGATTTGCATTTTTGTCATTTCATGTTTACAATTCGCACTTACCGACTGTCTGAAATTTGTAAGAGAAAATGTTCCGTTAATTGTGAAATTTGTTAATCCTTCGCACTCACAGACATAAAAAATAAAACGGATTTTTCTGACTTGGTTGGTTTATGGGTTATTTGTGAGAATTTACTAACTAAAAAGCAAATACATCTTTAAAAAAAAAACCTCTAATTGTAAACCTGACGATAACCGTTTTATCAAAAACTATTCATATTTCCGAAAGTATAAAAATGTTACAAACTATTAAAATTGAACAAAAATTAACACCCCTATTCCGATTCTAGAATCTACATTATGTATTCACTAATTAAAAAAGAAAATGATCGATAGAATTTAATAATTTTTGACAAATTTATTTCCACCAGTGAAGGAAAATTAAAACGAAATGCGTTCAAGTTCTTATCAACAATGAAGCTTATAAAAAACCTTTTCCTCTCAATATATAATCCATCGAACTTACCATATGTATACACTCAACTCAAGAAACGCACAATACGTGAAAACGAAGGAGCGCCCGCAAGCTTTTGTCGATCGCCCGCGGTAAAGACGAATACCTCTGTATTACATTATACACAAACGTGTGCGCGGCGCAGTGCATAAACATGAGGGAGCGAATATTCGTTATTTGCAATAAAAGAATAAAGTCCCTGGGCCGCCCGCGCGTATATGGGCTCGTAAAGCCGCGGCTGTTTTACGCGGCGCGAGCTTATATATATTTCGCGGGCCGTGGAGGAGAGAGAGAGAGAGAAAAAAGGGGGCAACACGCGGGAAACTGCCGCGATGGCACGCGACTGGCGTGCGTTTACGCGCGCACACGCGAACTAAAGCTTCCGAGCGCGGAGATGCCTGTCGAATAAATTCGAGTAAGTGCCTCGTTTGGCTTTTGCGATCGCTTATTCTCCGCATCTTCTCGTTACGGTTATTACGGCACTGGTAACTGGCCTGCAGTGTAGGTTCGTTTATTGAAACGTAAACTCAACACCTTGATGGCTGCTACGTTTCTTCTGTAATGCGAACTTGTTCGAGTTTACATTGATAGATTGACCGCGTTGTAGGGGCGATTCTTCAGAAGATTGCATATTTGTGTCCTTGATCGATAATTTTTCTACCAGATGGACTTTGATAGTCCGATTAGGTTCATTCGATTATTGATAGTTTCTTCGATCCTATGTAATGGTAAAAATCTTAATTACTTAGAATGTTAGTGACACGTTGTCCCTAATTTAGACTAAATTGTAAATTCCTCTACAAACATCTTTCATTTCATAAAAAGTCTTATTTGTAAATTTCACTTTATTCAAAGAATACATTACCTGCATACAGTTAAATAACTTGATTTTCCTGAACACAAAATTTCAAAATTGCCGCGGAATTTACATAATATTTACGGGTTTTCAAAACATCACTCACAATTAGTTTCATATAATTTTACCATTATTATTAAATTGTTTAAAATAATGTGTCCATAATAATTGTGATATCGAAACTGAATTTATTTGATTATTCGCAGCTTTTATAAAAGAAAATTTAATTAGATAAATTTTACAGTAGCGGTCGGTAAACTTAATGCCATATTATTTGACAATGTAAAAATAAGATAAAAATACTGTATTTAAATTAAAAAATTAAAAGGTAGATCTATCTATTAATTGATAAACTAATAATCAAAATTTTGAGCATAAAATCTTTGCATAATTTAATGCTGATGTAGTTCCATCTAATGCTACGTCGAGTGTCATAAGTGGTAGCATAATGGAAAATGGTCTAAAAGCACTTAACAGCTCAAGTAAAAAACAAAGCAGAAAGCAAATTTCTTTCGCGAGTATTTATATGCCACGGCCAGATATTGAGTAGACTCGAAAATCACTCAAGATACTACACCTATTACTTTCTGTATTTTATCTTGCTCGCTGCCCCACGTTTCTTCTTCTCTGTATTACCTGATGGTCGAGTGGACCGAAGGCAGTACAAATATTGACCCCGGCGGCGCGGCGCGGCTTTCGTTAAACAACTTCTGAGTAAGAGGAGTCGTCGAAAGTATGAGAGATAGAGAGGAAGCACTGAGTGAATGAATGGCTATGGGGCATATACGTGGGGAGCGGAGAATAAAAAGCGTTGGAGCACCTTGGAAGTCCCACTTGAAAGAAGAGCACTTGTCGCGACTACTTTCAAAAAGTGCGATAGAAATGTGCCTATTACCTATGTAATTACTATGTTTACATGGCAAAGCGGTTGCTATTTTACTTGTTAAAGCTTTTAGTGTGCAAATTTCATTTGCGAATTTCCATAAATGATTGTTTATTAATGTTAAATATAAAACAATCTTAAAATGCATCGAGCAGACTGGAAAGTATGCCCTAAATCAGATTTTGATTTTTAAAGCCTATCGTTTTTTTATGAACTTGTATAAAACTTCTTTTAAACGTTCATTTATAACTTACAATTTTAAATAATACTCAAGACCTTGTCTTACATGTACAAAAACACAAAGTAATTTAAGCAAAAATTTTAGTTCCACTCTTTCTCTCTGGAGCAAAGTGAACCTAGTCATATATTTAAAAAAAATGCACGTTTAACAATCGAATTTACGCTGAGCCCACTGCGGGGCTGACTTTGCCCTGGTCTCTCCTATGCAAACGGATGATTCATCCTTAGATGAATGAACCTACAAATACAAACTTAGTCCTGGCAAAGCAAGCTAGCCCACTCTATCCATTCATCCAACCAACATCACACTTAATATTTCCTCTCGACGAAAGCGCACATTCAGTCGGACACGCGCTTTTATAGTTTTCAAACGCTGCCGCAAAGAAGAAGAAACGCGTCCACCTCTACATCATATCGCGCGACACGCGGGCTTCGAAAGATTTCTCGGAAACCGGCGGAATTGTTCGGAACTGCTGCAGCCACGGCGCGCGGTACCATGAAACGTCACATCGTCTACCTGAGGCAGCGGATTCGCGAAAACGACGCGAGTCGCCGCATCAGCCCGTTCCTTTTTTTTTTGCGCGCGCGCGGGCAGAGGAAAAGGAAGAGGGACTCGCGCAGCTTGACCTTCCTGATTCTAGATAGGATGTAAATGATATCGCGGTCGGGGCTAAATCATCTTTCAAGAGCAAACTCTGAATCATCCCCGCGCTGAAGGAAGATTAGGCTATTTTTAGCTGCTCTTCTTTCTAAATGTTATGGTTTTGTGGCTTGGAGAGCTGTTTGAGTGTGTTCTTTTAGTATGTCGTAAGTTCTTTTATTGTAAAATTTTATGTACAGGTCCAAATGAGATTGCTAAAGTTTTTAATTCGAAAAAAATTACACGATTTCATAATGTGTTCATTATTTTGAATACTAACATCAATTTTACATGATTTTATAACATATATAATCATTAAATTGCAGAAAAACATTTATATGAAATAATTTGTCCTGTTTTTAATGAAGTAGAGAATACACGATTTTAGCAAAATAAAAAATAAGAGTAATATCACTTGAGGACTAATAAAAATCTAGGTGTCCATACCATGCCGCTTCTTATCTATTTATTTATATATGAGATAATATTTTCAAAATAAAAGTCTTAGGGGAGATGCGGCATCACTGGCGCACCTAAGCTTGATCATCGGTTATTAAAAAGAAAAAGGCATTGAAAATAAATGAAACTGTACGTAATGCTAGATTAACATGTTTTCTTTCGTAATAAATATCTGTTGTTTATTTATCATTTATAAATAGTAGAACATGAACAAATAAAGAAAGAAAAATAAATTTGCACCATCTAGTCCGCTCATGCGGCTTGGTGGCGCACTCTTATTGATGATTCAAATTTCTTTATAAAAAAAATAATTTCATTCAAATGTTGGGATTAAAATAAGTAATAAACGTGGTTGTGAATTTAATTTAATAGTTATAAATACTGCAAAGATAATTAATTATTTTATTAACATAAAGATGTTTATTGAACCTTTTCTCGTGTGACGTTCTTAACTAAAATTGGTTCAAAATCACTTTTCTCAATTTTTCTCAATGACTTTTGTGATTGTTTTTGGTATGATTGCTATTTTAGTACTACTCAATCGAATAAGCTAAATTTCACCTTCAAAAACAAAGAAGGTATCAAGATAATGGAGTGCGTCATCAAAGCCGCTGCGCCAATCAAGCAGCTTCTCCCCTACGCTCATAATATAATGAGTATAGTTTTGTTATAGAGTCAAAAGTTATTCTTGGTCATAAATACTTTTTATTTTTTAAAAAGAAGTCATTGGCAACAATATATTCACATTTTAATTAAGATCTCATTAATATTTATGATATCAGTACAGTCATCGTATTGATAAAACCCCGCCAAAACAATCAAGTTTGTCTTTCTTCATACCATGCAAGAACAAAATTAATTTAAAGCAAATTCAAAACCAGCTCGCAAATCAAAACAAATAAAATCATCTTATTTTTTACGCAACGGCTCGATCGTAAAGCCAGCCCAGCCATTAATATTCAGTTGGACAAACGGCCAAAATGTAAAACGCTCATTGACTCTGAGCGCCAAGGTGCCGGGTAGAATTCACGATTTCGTTAATCGGATTCTCCGCTCTTGTACGCACGCGAAATAGATCGCGCGCAAGTGCAGAGCGAGGAGAAGGCGAGAGAGAGCCGATCTCCGGCGAAGCGGAAAATAAAAGTCTAGCGCTCTCCTCGGTGTATATAAGGAATTCGGCGTGTTTCGCCGCGTTTAATTAGGAGCGCGCGCCGGGAAAGAGAGACGACGGAATTAAGAGAGGGGGGCGCGTGAAAAAAAATTTCGCGCCATTTCACCGTAATTAAAAATGTTGCAATAAAGACGGGGGAGGATTCTCTTAATTCTCCCGACAGACCTCCTCCTTCTCTCTCTCATACATATTCCCGCCAACTTTTTCTTATTTTCCCACACGTTTCCTGTCCCTCTCGCACTTCTGCCTCCCTCGTGGAGCGCAACACGCGTACGATTTCTTTTTTCTTCCCTTTTCCCTCCTACTCCTTCGTCTTTCTCCTGCTATCATAAATATCGAAGCCGCCGCCGCCGCCGCGCGAGCGCCGGCCACGCCTCGAAATTCTATAATTGCGCGTTTAATTGCCGAAGTCTGATGTACGGCGCGACGCGCCGGGGGATCGCCGAGCTAATTAATTGCCGTGCGATCTCTATACACGCGTGCACATCGTGCACTCACAGAAGGACGCCGAGAGGAGACGATGGAGAAAGAAAACGAACAGAAGAGATTTGCGAATATCACCATTAGGAGTATCAATTGCTCGCGCCCAGCGCCGCTGTAGCTCGAGCATTTGCATACTGAGCGAGTTTCGACTTTTCAGAGTATAGGTATATATATAGCGAGTAAAAGAAATCACTTCCGGTTTATCGGAGTGGTTGTGCAAGTATCGCGCGAAGGAAGTTCTGACGGGGAGGTAGGGAGAGATACGTATAAGTAAGTATTTGGAGGGAAATGCTGGAAAAGCGCGCGCGATAAATCCCACTTAGAAGAAGGAGACGCGTGTGTGCGCGCGCTGGAGGAGAGGGAGGTTATTCATAAGCAATGGCCCATAAATAAGGTAATGCGAGCGCACGAAGCGCCGCGGGATGGTGAAATATTGAGAATGAGTTGTAAATATTGCAGGTCGCATTGCGCCTTATGCCAGCTCTCTCTATTCGAATTAGCATATATTCGGGGAGTCTCTCTTGCGGCTGAATGCTTTATATATTCATCTGAGATTAAAATGGCGTATTGTACTTTTCTTAGAGTGATAGAATGATCGAATGTGTTATGGGATTTATGAAAAATTTATAGATACTCAGTAATAAATAACAATTATAGTGAAAAAGTTTTAGAGGTTGAATGATTTTCTTGTTTTTGATTTAAATAAAGTGACTCTACTCGATATAGCCTATTTAGGTTTTAAAGAATTTTTTTTCAATAACAAGATCTATACTTGCACGGAAAAGTAGGGAAGCTATTGATGATAAAATTAAGTCTACTAGGGCTTTAATTATAGGTAAATATAATATATTTTGACACAAAAAAGTTCAAAATTTTCCTTAATGAGAAAATAAAAATTATTAACCTGCCAATTTTATACATTTTTACAGGATTCAAAAGTGGTTTCCCCCCTTAAAAAACGATCTTTACATTATAAAGTGAGTTCCTTGGATGATCTAGAATGAAACTATACCTCAAAGTTCTATATTGATTGCCTAGAAATCTCATTAACGCAATATACTTTTGATGTGCCAATTTAGAAGTTACATTTCTATGGGGATGTGAAATACTGACTTGATCAGTACCTTCCTACCTTACCAGCTTTTCACTTTTATAATTTTTTTTCTGATATAACAAAAATTTTAGAAAAACGCGATACTATACCCTCCGTATTAATACCAGGAATATCCAGTTAATTTTTTAAGATGTTTTATTATTGACTGAGAGAAACATTTTTTAACATTTAATATTTTTTAATCGTTTTCTCTTCTACATTTAATCATGAAACCTGGAAATTTTAATGGGAGATCTCTGGTGTGAATACAAAGAACATAGTTTCGCGCATTTTCCGAAATGTTTATTAATAACAGAGAAAAAATGATAATTGGGAAAAGTAGGTAAGATAGGAATCAGAAGATATTTCATACGTCCTTTTCAGAATGCATTAGGAGTCCTGGGATTATTTTTGGAAAAATTTTGAAAATTAGGTAAATATGAAACTAATTATTTAGTTATTACTAAATACTTGTAGTAATAATCCACGAGTTACAGGAATATAAAAGATAATAATGTTTAGCATTAAAATGATAGACAAATATTATTTAAGTGTAATTTATTATTTGATACGACAGAAATCGGTAATAAAGATTATTTTTTATCTTTTTTTTCCATTTCACATAACATAATATTTTAGAGATCGATCCTGATGCTATGAAAGTTTTTACAACAGTGATGTTTCGCAAACTCATTAACAACAAGTTTGACATTATCGAGTCTAAGCAGATCTAAATAATTCACAATCGCACCCTAGCAGTACTTATACTTGGACCGACTGAACGTCCTTCATTATGCCGCGCGTTACACCGTCGTATAAGCATCGCAATATCACTGGCAAGGCGCCCGAAGCCTTTGTGCTCGATCTTACAAGACTCGGGCATCAAAGACGACGACGCAGCGCCGGAAAGCTCGCACAATGGCACTTTATACTTTACGATCGCTCGCCGTTCCGCCGACTTGAGACCCCGCGCGAGTCAGAGAGCGAAAAAAAGGAGACATCAAGATATTGAAAACGGGCTCTCGCTCAGCGCGAATATCCGCACTTTCAGCGCTCTCGCTCTATTTTCCTCGCCTAGTGTGTGTAGGTATAAGGACGGGGCCATTTCGCCGAGTATAGGGTCTCGATCGCGATAATGGCAAAGGCGCGGGTGTACAGTCGCCTTGGAAGGCGCGACGAAAGGGACATTGTAACATAAAAGCTTCGCACTCTCTCTCTCTCCCTTGGAGGAGCGAGTTGCAAGCGCGGGGTTACGGAGGCTCCTGATCGTTCAGACATTAATCAGTGAAGCGGAGCACGAGAACGAGAAAGAGAGCGAGAGTTCTCAAGTGTGTCTATGAATATGCTTATTGAATGCAAGTAATTCTCGAGCTTCCGCGTGATGTAACTTTTTGAAGGGGTGTGGAATACTGACATCTTACATATTTTAAATGATTGCTTTGTAAATATTTTTCTTATCTTTACTAATATATAAATATGTATGAAAGTTTATGTAATTGATGTTTCATTTTTCAATAGAAATGAATATGTCTGGTGTAAAAACGAATGTTTTTGCTTTATTGTCATTTATTTCGTTACTCAATTACTCAAAATATGAGCCTCTTATATTCATTTAAAAAAGTACCTTATTTAAATAATTGACTTAAATATTTTTGCAAGTGATGCAGTGAATTACAGATAGTTGTTAATGAAATAGTTATTGTTTAATAACAGAATGTAGGACGATTATAATAAACTTTACTGCAGAAAATGTAATAAGACAAATTGTTGCAATAGGTAGCATCAAGATATTTCAATTTTGGGCCAATCGTTGAATAAATAACTAGATAACACTTACTCCGATTAAACGTTAGTTAACATCATTTTCAGAAACCAATTAAGCATTTTATAATTTTTTAGTAAGCATAATCACAATAATATCACGATCAAAAAGAAGTCCCGTTAATAAATTTGAAAATGAATGTTTTAAAAATGTATCTTCATTTAAAGTTTTGATAAATCTTACACTTTTTATATACCTATAAATTTATTGCAAAGAAATTTAATCATTAATTAAAGAAATAAATTTTTACGTGTATTCGATGTTCCCTTATATTCCTTTTTAAATTATTTATAACTAAAGTATAGGCAACTACTATCCATTTTGATAAGTCTATGAAGAACGTTAAAAATGAACAATTGAGCATCTATTGTCACATCTACTATGCATTATATTTCATTAAAACGTTTTCACACATGTGATAAATCTTGATCAATACTTGTATCCCTCAGATAAAAAAAGGAAACGTTCGCATCTTGCCCTGTTTCGACGATCCGAGACCGTCGTCGCCTCTCGAGCCACGCGATGGTTATAATCCTGTCGGATTAACTCCCCGAGGGCGCGAGAAGGAGCAAGCGAGAGCGGCGAGCGAGCGATCCACCCCTTTTTAGCACTTCCTCCTACTTACTACCGTACATCCGGCGCCATTCTCCTCCACCGAACGCGCTCTTTAACCATCCAGTCCGTCCGTCCGTCTGTCTCTCTCTCTCTCTCTCTCTCTCTCTCTCTCTCTCTCTCTCTCTCTCTTTCTCTCCAATCTGCTACTGCGCGGATTTGCATACATAAGCTATTAAGCAGCTCTTTTCATTTCCTCCCGTTTATGACAGTTTAGTTGGAATAATGCTAGACAAGATTGCTCCGCGAACGATATATATATGTACGCCTAACACCGAGACCGCCTTGCGCGTGCAATGTAATGACGAGCATTCCAGCTCTCTTGCCTCTTTAATCTTGATGTCTTACTGTATCAACTTTAGACAAAGATGAATGTTATAATCCGTACCAAAACATTGTCCATTTATTCCAATGTCATTTTATCACTTTTATTATTTTGTCTCATAATCATGAAGAAATGATCAATTAAATATAGCATCGTTCTATTTAGTTACCTATATGTTTAATTTTTCTACCTTTTCTAGCTATTAGGAATTTACATTTGTTTTCTGGTAGTAAAAATAGTTTTCGAAGAAACATCTTAGAAATATGTCTTGGAAGCAAAATTCACTATTTTTAGAAAAGTATGTGTCGATAGGATAAGGGCGAGACATGAGTGATGCAGACACTCATCAGATATCAAAAACAATTAAGCTGATTCTTATTTGCCAAAACTTAATTTTTTGTTGTAGTTTCAGGATCAAACTAATTATTTCGATCGGTCTATGTATTCTTTTTGTTTGGATACTATAGTTTTTCCAGCTTTTGTATGATATAAAAAGGAATACGATAAATTCAGTTCAACTATTCTTAAAAAATCTTGAAATCTTATGAAAAAGTTTATGATCGAACACGAAAAGGTTTAACATCGTATTCGAATATACTCGAATATAATGTCACTCTTACAACTAGACTTTATGTGAGTTTTGATTTAAGTTTTAACATAGAATAATAACTTTACAATTATCACTGTTAGGTGTGTTTTAATAGTTCTATTGTATAAAGTACTGTTTTGTATAATAAAGTTAAATATTATTCCATATTAAAAGATAACGCGAACTTTGAATCCAGCAAGGGGAGTGTTATACTTTTGGGAAACGAATTTTGATGAGGCTATGGAAGCTGTTTTCTCGCACCTAGAAATGAAGCCTAGGGCATGTAGTTTGTTCTAATTGGTCCCTATATTCGAGATATGAGCTACTTTACTTAGAACATTCATTTTTTAGTGAAAAAAGGTACTTCTTCTTGTGTTAATAACTAAGCATGTATTAAAACTAGGAAAAATGACCGGAATGATAATAAAAGTAGGCGAAAAGAGTTTAACTTTAAGCTTTGAACAATTTTATTAACAATTGAAAATGACGAAGGAAAACGTATGAAAAATCAACATATTTTAAACAGGCAAATTTCTTCAAATATTCATGTGTTTTTCATCATCATTATTAATTATTAATAACTTTACGGCAAATTAATATTATTAAACGAAACAAAGCTTAAATAATAATGCTATTTTTGCCTAATATACCAATAGGAACCTAAAATATCGTATATTCTAAATAAAGTAGCTCACATCTCGAATACCAGGGCCCATTGGCATAAATTTCCCTATTTATACCAGAAATCTCTAATTAAAATTTCCAGGTTTCATGATTAACTGTAGGAAATAAATGCGTTAAAAAATGTTAAATATATAAAAAGGGTTTCTCCCACAGTCAATAATAAAATCTCTCAAAAAGTTAACTGTATATTGCTGGTATGAATTGGCACAGGTCCTAGGCTTCATTTCTAGGTACCAGAAAATATCTCTCAAAGCATGATTAAAATACGTTTCCCAAATGTTTGACACTGTCCGTGAAGGTACAAAAGGAGTATTAGTTTCTAAAAAAAAATTTTGTAAAGTTTGACTAATCAACATGAATAATTACAGAAAAGTAGTTCATTGAGCAACTAAACCTATTTCAAATTTGACCAGAATCAAAAATCTATTTATGGGCGTCACTACATACCTTAAGACTCGAATCAAGCCAACACTCTCTACAATAATAACGTCCCTCATTGCAAAAATAATAACGAAGCCGTACACTCATTTCGCTCGATTGCACAAAGCACTGCACCGCTCACACCCATAACCATACAACTTCGGTATAATCAAGTCAATTATCATCGGCAAAATCGCGACGCAAGGTGTACATACGCACACACACATACACACATGGACGCGCATATAACATGTATACGCGAGAACCGCGTTGCAAAAGCGGCCGCTCGCGCAAAGTGCGAAACACAGAGCGAGATAGAGAGAGAGAGAGAGAGAGAGAGAGAGAGGAGAGAAACATAAGGCTGCGATCGCCTTCACGAAAATTATTGCGACACGTGCGCGCGCGCGGGTCCCAGGGGACATAATTGAGGCGAAACCGGGGGAAGTTGCCGCTCCACCGCCGCAAGAGAGAGGATCGTTCCTCAATCCGACTTCTTGATCCAATTAACGCCGGCGAAATTATCCCGCGGCTTGCGCGCGCGCGCGCGCGCGTTCGAGTTAGCCGCCGCCGCGTCGTCTTAAACAATTTCATTTGCATAGTAAATAATCAAACAATTTCCTTTGACATTTAAATTACCGCGCGCGGAAGGTTAGGAGATGTACGTATACATGTATATGTATATATAGGTCTGTATCTTTCTCTCGTCTCCGCGCGCGGCGCGTCTCTTTCTCTTTCGTTTTCGTTCTCTTTCTTCTGTCTGTAATTTCCGAAGACATCAATTAGCCGAACATAATTTGCAATTTGCCGCCGTTATTAGGTACCTTCGTGTACTTTTTTCTCTTTTCTCGATGTACCTTTTATGACGTTTTTGATTCACGAGTGTCTGCGAGTATGTATGTGTGTGTGTGTATGTATGTGAGAAAGGGAGGGTGAGAGGCCTGGGAGAATTTGACGAAATATCGTAATATTGTTGGGTAATGGAGCTGTGCTCTTGTTCTCGATCTCGGCTTTTGCGTGTCAAATTCACTACGATTCTTGATTGAATTACTCTGACACTTGTCTATTTCGTGTCTTCCACTTGTATGAGTTATGACAATTACCTAAAAGTTGATTTTTTGAAAAATAATTTGTGTAAATGGAAATAATAGAATAGTACTTGGGGCACGTATATTAATATGCAAAATTTTGATACAAAGCATAATTTTATAAAAATATACTAAACACATAATAAAATAAAACTGTTTATATATAAATTATAAAACAAGAGTAAATTTTTCGCTTGCTAACGCTCCTTTGGCATGATAAGAATTATTTCAAATTTAATATTCATAAGAAATTATGTATATATAATTTAAAATAATTCATAACTTGAGATAATATTTTATAATATAACATGGATTTGAAAATAATTGTCAGTTTTAGTTTTCTTTTGCTCACCGATTCAGTTCTAATGATTGACATCCATTTTTGACGGAATGTAAAAAAAGTGTGATAAATAACAATAAAAATGAATAGTAAGAAAAGACAACAATAAGAAAAGTTCGCATCAATTTATTAAAAATAAAATGACTTTCAGCATCCTACATGTTACTTTGTATTCAGTGCTGGGCTATTTCCGGGTTAGAATGAATGCGCAAGACGATTAAAATAATACAAAATTAAAAGCAACCTTGACCCATCACCTTCTTTTACTCAATATAAGGTAAAATCAAACAAAAACTCATCACGAGAACTATCGTAACAATCGCCCGACGCGACGGCAGCTTCAGCAGACCCAACCCACTTACGCGAGAAAGCTCCGATACACCGGCGCTCCGCAATTGAATGCTGATCCCGACCAGCAGCCGCGGCGATTCCTATGTATGAAATTCCCGTGATCCTCAAACGAAAGGCGCGCTCACCCCCGCCCTACCCTAAAAACCACCGCTCGGTACACTCTGAGCTGTCCCGTGGATGTAGATATTACCGTTATTGTTCCATTCGAAGTGGCCCGGCGAGCTCCCTACCTACGCCGTAACATCTCGCACGGTCGATCGCCACTTTAAGTTGGGAGGGCCAAGCGGGGCAGAGACGCAGCCTGGAGGTCATTATGCAAAGGAGATGGTCAGCTCGGATGATCCCTCTCCCCCTCCCCGGATATCGTCGACGCGCATTCCGGACATCTTGTGCGCTCGGGAGTCTCCGCGGCGCGAGCGCAAAGTCTGATTGATGCGGCGCTTTATTGAAAACAATATCCCGTATAAAGTGCCCGGCCACTGCCCTTCGTCATTCGTACAGCGCCATTTGGACGTTTATTCGAGGGGTGGACTGTGGATACGCGTTCTGTGGCTATGGTGGGCGTGTTTGGTTCTCTTTTTTTTTATGGATTTTGTTACGGATCGCGTGGTGCGGTTATACTTTTGGCATTTAGCGTGTTCTGGACGATGGAGAGTCTCGAAGTTTTAGTTAAGGACTGCCCGGGGTGGAAGTTTAGTGGAAATAAAGCGAGATAGTGAACTGTGCTTTTAGTTTTTTGGTAAATGCACGAGTTTGCTTCAATGAAAATTAAATTAGTAATGCTTCGGAGACAATGTCTTATTCCCTTATGGAAAAATCTGTACAAATATGTGGAAAATTTTCTGCGGAACATTCTGTACGATTTGCTGCAGAGCTTTTAGAAATTGGAGGCTGTAAAAATATGTGGAAAATTTTCTGCGGAATATTGTACACGATTTGCTGCACGGTTTTCTGCAAGGACTTTGCTTGCAGGTTTGTCTGCAGCAATATAATCTGAAGAAATTTTTTAATTTAAAAAACGTTTAAACCTTTAACTTGCATCGGTAACACGTCCCATTCAGATGTATTAGCTGGATATTAGTTAATATTTTTAATAACATAAATGGAGCGAGTCGCCGATGCAACTAGGGACTTTAACGTTTTCTTTAATTAAACCTTAAACTGCTAATAAAATTTTAGCAAATTTTTTCTATAAGGATTTTGCAAAGCTTATAAGTAATATTATGAAATGCGTGAATATGGGGTGATACTATATTACTATGAGTGGTACAAGTCACATGTTTCTAGTTTCGAAAATTTGAAATCAAAGTTGAAACTTTGATCGATTGACCATATATGGATGCTGTAATTCTTTAGAGTAACCGAATAAAATTTTTCTCTAAAAATGTTACCCCTAGGATATGCTCTTTTAATTTCCAGGGTTTGTTTTGACATACAAGCTTTAAATATTGTATTTAAATAAGTATAATGTCTGTAATAAGAGTTTCTAGTAAATTGGTTTTTACAAAATAGTGCACTGTAAAAAGTGGCCTGTAATAATACTACTCTGAAAGTAGGAAATTATGGGACCTACTCTGAGAGTAACAAATATAATATTTTGGTTGCAGTGAATTTACTATTGATATATATACTACATTGAAAGTAGTAAATTTACTACTCTCGGAGTAGGTCTCATAATTTCCTACTCTAAATATTCTTATATTGGGACTTTTTACACCGTATCCATAGATGGACAGACGGACGGTTATGGATTAACTCTACTTAAAACTTAATAGTTTTTGATGCAGGGAACCCAAAAATACCAAAATATCAATTTTTTAATTTTCAGACTCGTAATTCACTTAACAATATCATCAATAAAGTATCCTAAGTTTCAAAAAGATGCACTCCATATAGTTTCTCTATAGAAAATGATAAAAAACACCCAAGCTCCAAAGTCTGTAACCGTGTTTTCCCCCCACAATGCGCCAAATTTCCAAACTCAATGTTAACGCAACCCTCCATCTCGCCTCCATTCCTCCCAAGACGAGCTGGCGCGCATAAAGCCAAAACTCCAGTAGATCATAAACCGCGCGAGAAGCCCGCAACGCGTCCATCCTCTCGTCAACAGCCTCCGCTACATAAACCTAGTCCTCGAAACGCATTCGAGGGCCGCTCAAGCACGTAACGCACCACCACTGGCAGGCAACGTCCCATAGCCTCAACAGCTCGCTCGCTCTCGCCATAATTATGATAATGGAGGCCTCTGCGGCTTATAGCAACCACGGGCACTGTGCTCTGGATACCCTCGTACTTTCTCTCTCTCTCTCTCTCTCTCTCTCTCTCTCTCTTCTCGAGGTGTTCGTATATGTATCCTTCCTCGACTCCGGCATAAGTGTATCGCGTCCTATCGCATCGAGTATCGTAAGTAGGGGATGAATCATTTATCGGGGCCTTCGAGCCCGTAAAGGCAGGCCGAGCCAGAGGTGAGCAGCGGCAGCGGCAGCCGGTGGTCAGTTTTATGTCCACCGCGCAGTAGAATTTGATCAAACTTCGTTTTGCGGCCACTCGGGGAGCAATAAGCGAGCTGATGCTCTCTCGCCGGATAACCCCCTTTGCGAAGTACCAGTGCGAGTGTAGAGGCCACGGGGGCTCGTAGAGGAGTGTGTATGTGTGTGTGTGTGTGTGTCTGTGGGCGATGAATCAGCCCCCTAATCCCTAATACTAGGCCGGCTAAACCCGATTATTCCGGGTGTGCGTCTTAACGCTATGTGCAGTCCTAGTCTTTTTTTTCTTTTATTTTTGGCTGAGTGCAGATCGTTTGGATGAGGCGGCGTGAGCGTTACATCTAGGTCGTTATGAGATTTTGATTCAGAATCGGATCAAACTAACGAAGCTTTCCTTTTGACACCCTTATTTTCAAACCTAAAGATTATTTTAAATTAAACATTTTTTGTGTGATACAAAAAAGTTTTCTTATTTATTTTTGTTGATAAATCTTACTCTTTGAAATTAATAGAATAACACTTTATGACAATATGACTTTTACCTTATATGTAAGATCATGATCTTATAAAGTTTTTGAAATTTTTCAATATCTATATAAGAACTATTGTACTTTCTCAAAAATGTTTATTTATTTTTATTTGAAAAATGTATAAAGAATCAAAAACTGACTGAGATTCTTCATTTAAAGAAGAGAAATAAATTAAGAAAATTTGGCTATGAAATGACCAACGAAAATTATAATCCTCATTAAAATCTTACAAATGGTAATAAAATGTTTGAGTTTGTCACATTATGAAATGCAAGTTTAAAGCTATTATTAAGCGTATACTCTTACTTTCTTGATTATAAAAATACAACTTAATTACAAACTAATTAATGGTTAGTTTCAGCTAGCAACTAAGAATAAAGAAAAACGAACAACAAGCTGATTACGCGAATCGAAATCAAAAACATCGCTTTACAAATCTAATGAAATCCACTAATGCCTCACACTGTTTTTCCCTCATAACCGAAGCATATGCAGTACAGCGTACGAGTCCAATTAATTAAATCGGTATCCGCGCGCACTGCAGAAAATCGCGCGTACGCAACGATTACAACAGCCTTATAGCGATCCGCCGCTTTTTTCCTTCTATTCTTTATAATTCTTTCTTCGCCAATTCCCTCGGCATATTGTTGTCTCTCCTTGTCTCTTTCTCTCTCTCTCTCTCTTTCTCGGCTGAAACCAGTCTCTCCCCGGGCTTTTCTCACACATTACGCGACGAGGGAATGATAATTTTCGCTTATCGTCGCTGTCCTTTGATTAATGGCCCGGTTTTTCTCCGCTTTTTACAACTGCGTCCCCACGGTGAGTTATAAGCGAGCTCTCGCGATGAGTGCCCCGTGCTGATTTAATTTCCAGCTCCTTTCTCTCTCTCGCTCGCTCTCGCTCGCTCTCTCATTCTCTGTTTTGCGCCTATGTAGGTATGTGTGTGTGTGTGTGTGTGTGTGCGCGACGAGCGCGTCTTGTTTGAGTTTCCGAGAGAGAGAGAGAGAGAGAGAGAGGGAGTCGTCGTTGCTCCGAGACCTGCCATTACTGTCAGTCTCGTTCAGCGTCAGCGAGCCTTGGCTCTAGCCACTCTATTTGTCCTAGCTACGCCTGGTTTAACGAGTTACACGTATCTCGTCCGTCTGCTACATAAATCCTCGCTCATTTCTCGCGTTTACACACACTCGATCTCTCTCTCTCTCTCTATCTCTCTCTCTCTCTTTCTCCACCTACCCATCGCGCTATGTAGCTTATTTCGCTTTCGTCGCGTCGTCTTCATTCTGTATAGGCGTCATTTCCCTAGTTTTGCTTTATTTTCTCGTGCGTCAAGTTTACCTTATACTTATATCGATCGAAGGAGTGAGTGTTCGATGAAAGCTACGCTTTTGGTTTTGGGAACATTGCTACTTTTTTTATTCTAATTTGTAATTATTTTCACACAAAAAATTTTGATTATTTTGCATTCACAGATATGATTGGAATAAAATTTCTAATAAGCTTTCCTGAACGATTTACGTATTATCAATGTAATTACTACGAATTTTTTCACTATAAAGTTTTAAAGACTACGAGTTTTCGACTCAAGCACAATGAGACGTTCAGTGCGTTTTGTTCGAACTTATTTTAATACCATCGTTACAATTTTACGTGAGAATGCGTAAAAAATCTGTAATCTAACCCAGTTAATTACCAGATTAAAAAGATATTTTGATTAAAAGAGTATCAAGAGTCCGTTGATCTACTTATCCTCCATGGTCATGTAATGCATCTTCTGTACTAAAACTTTGTGCTTTAACTTTTGACTTTGAATAACCTTACAATAATTACTGATAGAAAATTGTAAATAATTCTATTGTATACAAAAAAAATTGTTTTTTTACTCTAAATTACTGTTGGTTATGCAAACAATGTAGATGTTATTCAATATTAAAAGTTAAAATGAGACTCCATTAAAGTGCCAATCTAGTCCTTTTATTCGTGGTTAATATAATTATGATTTTCTTCCAAACTATGGAACATTCAACAATTTAATTTTAAAAATGTTAGAAGTTTTTATAGTCTCAGGCCATTGTACTCATCACCGAGATAAAACACACTTTAATCGAATGCCCGTCTTTTTACTCGCACGAAAACCGTAAAGAGAGAAATTGCAACGATCTTTCCAAAGCCTCGCGGGCACAATAATATCCTATGTCTCCACATATATAAAACCGAATCTATCAATCAATTGCACACTGCCTCTCCAGTTTCTTCTGTGCGCGCGAGCGCGCTCTTCGTCACGCTCGCACATATTCTCCATCTTTTTCGCGCACGGACACCGTGCACCGTGCAACGCCGTTTCCGCATCTCTTTCTTTCATCGCTCTGACTATAACAGCCGTACATACATACACACACACACTGCACACCACACAACTGTTTCTCCATATATACCTTTCGCCGAGTCGCGCGAGTTTTCCCCGCGTACACACGCGCGCGTGCACGTCAATTTGCCGGCGAATCCGATCTGATTTATGGCTTTTTGATATCCATAACGAGATATGTACTCGTCGATGGAGAAGGCAGAGAGAGCTTTCGCGGAAAAAGTGACGTAAACGCGTAAATTGTGTATAATTGTCGCCTGTCGCGAAAGAAGGCTCTCGCTCGATCGCGAGCACGGTGCGACGCAAGGCATCGTGTGGATATAATGGCAGATGCATTCCGTGAGCAGCGCGCAGCGTGCGGCAATTAAGAGCCTTCTAGCGCCCCGCGCGTGTATACTTGCCAGCGCGAAATTTCACAATGATACGCGGCGCTAGCCGCGGCCGTGCACGAACTCGGTCAGTTATTCGTTAGCCTCTTTCTCTCTTGATTTTAAGGCGCTTTCACACTATTTGGTATGGGTAAGCGACGATAGTTTGTAAATATTAGATTTGATGTTTGCTTATTTGAGGTGTCTTGTATACATTCAAATATACTAGAGGACTGATGTAAACATTTATTTTAAAAAATTGAAAAAATATTATGTAGACTAGGTGTGATGTGGTTCTTTAAATATATATAGTTTTGAAAAGAATTATAAACAGAAAGGAAAAACATTTTCTAGCGGAACAAATAAAACGATGTGTATTTATTTTTAAATATTAATTATATTCATTGGTCCATTTCTCAAACTATGTTATGATTAATTTATGAAAATATAAAATGAGTTCATTAGTATTATTAGGAAGATTAAACAGTTTATATTAATATTTATTCTTATTAAAAGCCAATTGTTTATTTTTAAGTCTATCTGTTTATCACACGCAACAGTGTGGAATTGACTTAAACCGTTTAATACGACGTCATCGTTGAGATACTTCGCGCTCATGTTAGATATATCTCTCGATTAATTGAGGGTGATGTAATTTCTCTGTCCCCGGTGCCGCGCTAAGATTTACATTTCCCGCTCGTAAACGGTCAAGACGTAATTAGATTATCGATTAAATTACTTCAATCGAGACGTTTTACTCCGGGTTTTATAGTGTCAGTAGTAATTCCTTTTTTATATTGTCCATTAACTCAAGTACTTACAAATACGCATTTTTAAATTATTCTTAAACACTAATATAATCAACTAATGTAAATTTGATATAACATAATAAAATATAAACACTTTTATATAAATGATACTGCAGTTTTATTACAACTATGAATGATGTTTTAAATGATTATTTATCATACAGAATTATATTACTTAAAAGAAAAGAATACAGATCGGTGACAATTAAATTTATTTTATATCATAATATTTACCACTATCCATTTCACAATAGCTATAATAACCACCGAGCTAAATTCGATTTAATTATTAAAAGAAAATTTTCCCCAGAACCTACGAGCTGCGCGGTAAAAGCCGGGACAGCATATTTTTGTCGTGTATGAGCCTGAGAATAAAACAAACGAAAAGAAAATCGAGGAGTAAATTACGTTCTTTATTCTCTCGCGACAGCGGGAATAAGCGGAAGAAGAAGAAGCAGAAGCAGAAGCCGGCAGTAATATCAGCAGCCAGCAGTCGGTCTCCCACGGGAGTCTAAGCGCTGGTTAAAGATTCAGGATTTTGCGCCATACCACACGCACGATAGAAGGTTTATTATATATATACAGCGGCTGCCTCGCGTACAGTCGCGCAGCGCCGCGCCGGACGATTCTTTAATTTGTTTAAGCGACCGAGCGCCGCAAGTGCGCGTAAAAAGGTTGGGGCGATGGTTTTTAGCGCTCTTTTTTTCTAATGCGATGGTCGAGGCGCGCGCATAGGCGACATAAAAACACCGTAAAAACTTCCTTTCCCCCCATAACTCGGGCTTATGACGCGCCCTGTAATCCCTCGGCAAGGTTGGATTATTCTGCTTCTCTCTCTCACTCACTCTCGCGCTTGTTCTGTGTTACTCGGTGTTGCCCAAAAAGTCGAGACTCGCCTGGCATTTTTTTGCTTTTTCGTTGCTTTCACGATATGGTTTTCCCCCGTCCCCCTTTTTGATTTTCATTTTGGTCACTGCAGCTCGGGGTTTCTGTTTGCTATTACGGTGGCTCTTTGCGGAGTAATTTACAGACTTTGGCATAAGTGTAATGTATATAAGGAATAAAATAACTATCGGCAATGTTTGGACTGTTTTTATGTGTAGGCTTTGTAAGAAGTTTATGGGAAATTAAGTTTTCTAATGTTTACTGTGTACACAGAAATCTGGTTCTCGGGATAACAGTATATCACATTTATGTTTCTTTTTATTGCATTGGAGTATTGGAGTATATTATTTGAAGAAGCTTTGAATGTCAACACAAACACTTTTTAATCTAAGAATGGTGATGGTAAGATGTTTTTCAAAACGACATTTTTAAAATAGAGAAACGTCTAAGCATTTAATGATTATCAAAAATAGTACCTGCGTAGAATTTTTGTAAATACTATATTTTAATACAAAACTGTTAGCAGAAATAAAAAAAAAGCATTTTTGTTCCACCGTTTCTACAATAATCAATATTTTTTCAGAATCTTAGATACTTTTCTAGTAATTGGTATCTAGATGATAATATTTCTTATTTTTAAACTATTTGGAGACCATAGAAAAATTAAATTCAACTTTTTCAATCACGTCCAAAGGTATACATACCAAAATAAGGCCATCCTCGTGGCCTAATACCTTAAATACTATTTTAAATATTATTAACTTTCATTATGAAAGTAAGATACGCTGAAAAATAGCTTTCGATTTAAAAACACGCATCTAATAATAAACATTAATACAGCGTATACACAAAAGTATTGTAAAGGTATAAGTAGTATATAAGTTTCACTAGACATTGACGGTACAACCCAACACTTTTCGAAACATCAAACTCTAATACAAGTCTCGGTCTCGCGCTCTCCGAGCGTCGCGTCGCGGAAAAGTGTTGTGCGAGGGCCTGCACCACACGGTCGACGGGCCGTGCAATTATTGCAACTAACGCACGAGAAGTGATTCCCGTCGTCGCTCGCGCCTCTCGCCCCGACGACCGACAAGCTTGCGCGCGGCGAGGTGTAAAAAAAGGTCGACTCCGGGGGGAACGTTCTTTCGTTATATATACATTTTTCGTACACGTGTGTATGTGCTCTCGTACTTCGCAACCTCATAAATCTAGAGGCAAATAATTGCTCTCTCTCGGCTCGGCGCGAGCGCTCGATGTTGATTCAACGCCGCAGCCGTTCAAAGGTCAAGAAACACTTTTCTTACGTGGCGAGCGGCCGGCCGAGCGAGCGAGACGAGAGAAAAGAGCGACGACGGCGTCGCTGCTGATGGGTGAGGAATGTCTTGCTGATCGAGAGTAATTAGTTTTGGGTTGAATTTACTGGTTTAGATTGAGATACGTTGAGAATGATTGTGGCATGTACCAAATTTATGAATCTAATTTAAATTTACAGTTTTAATATTTTTACAAAAGCGTGAGCAGTCGAGTCGCGGGGACTGAAAAGGCTCGGGACTGAAATTCTCGGGGACTGCATGGCGTATTTGGTAGAGGAGGCGTTTAGTCCCCGAGACATACCCATGTATAAGAGCATTGCTGTTCCCATGTAATTTCAGTCCCCGAGTTCTCAGTCCCCGCGACTCGACTGTATTTTAAAACACCCTAATAAATTAAAAAATAATTAGACATAATTTTATTTAAATTTGTTTAAAAGCAGTAGAAGAATATTGATTGTTTCATCTATAACTGTAAATTTGGTACGCTCCATGATGAGTTTAAAAACTAAAATATCAATACAATGTTTTTATAAAAAAGTAATTTAATTCAATAAATTTTACACTACACTATTTATATCTAACACTATATAATGAAATAAGTTGACATACTATGGCTTTTTGTTGATATCATTTTGCTTTCTCAAAGAGAAAGCTTTGTAACGATGATAAAAAAGATTTTCAGAGATTCGATGAATCTCGATATTTTTGAGGTTGCTGCGTCACAAAGAATAGGTTTACAATAGATTTTTAAAAAATGACTGTCTGTATGTATGTATGTATATGACAAAAAATTGTAGAACGATAACTCTTCAAGGAAAGCATTATGAGCTGAAATTTTGCAGACATATGAGACATATGAGGTATTGCTCAACTTAGAGCTGATTAAATTTTGGAGCTAATTGGATAATAAAAGATTTTTGTATGTTAAATATGATGGAAATATATAGGTTTTCATAAAGTACATATAATTTCCTTTCAATTGCTATATCTAGCAATTATTTTAAAGTTTTTCTTTTGCAACAGAAAAAGAAAAATATAAATGTTACAAAATTTGTAAAAATCAAGAAAAGTTTCTTTTGTCTCTTTATAAATGTAGGTGAAGTAATGGAACATTAATTTAGTTGGCTTAATACAGTTTAAGCAGAGATTAGAATATATAGATTTTAGCATTTAAGCAATTGCTCAAAATGCTCAATACGTGGAAACTGTGAATATTTGAACAATTTTTTTCTTCATAATAAATTTGCGTGAAAGTATTAATATCAGTGCAGATTTTCATTTGTTTTGTAATGGTGAACGAATTAATGAGATATAACGAGACCAAGTGATTTAATAAGTATAAATCTGTTATTCTAACTACAAAGAAAAAGTTTTTTATTTATTGTTATTTAGATAAAAAGTTTTCCTCTTAATTAAATCGATCTAAACAATGTACACATGTTTATTAAAATAATCTTTACTTGAATGTGAAAGAATTATCGAGATAAAACGCCGATTTTTCGAATAAGAAAATAAAATCGAGTTTTTCATTTTCTTTTCGAGTTTCAATTTGGTTCCTCATAAAAAAATTGATGAAAAAAAATTGTGTATGTACATTCTAAGGCTGCTCATTCACTCCCACAAAAATTAGCGAGATAAAACGTATATAGGGCTACAAAAATAATTCCCTACTTTTAGGCTGTTTTTAACCTTATTAAGGATCAGCCATATTGAAAAAATTGAAAATAATTCCACTAACGTTCCAAACTTCACCTACATCTTTATACGTCAAACATATTGAAAATATGTATGTTTTCTGAAAATAGATATAATTTTCTTCCAATCTATATATCGAGCAATTATTTGAATGATATTTTAGAGGAAGAAATAAAACTGAATTTTGAATGCATATTTTTCGGGAATCGGTAATTTTAGTAAACTTAGAAATAATTTTTTAATCTGATAGACTTGAATAATAAAATATACTGTTAAAGACTTCTACTGTTCCTAGTAGAAATCTTCCCGGGTTTCTAGCCAGAATTCACCGATATTTTGTAGCTAATATGAGATTTTGATTATACTATTTAATGCCACAATTAAGAAAAAAATTAGTTTATGCGCGTACTATTATATTAAGTTGTTTATTTTTGAAGTAATAACCATAGCTTTAATAATTTGAATAGTGTTAAAGAGTAAGTATTAGCTAATGATGCTTCCATTTAATTAACACGTTACCGTGAAAAACTCGTCAAATTTCTATCAGAGCTTTTAATGAACAATTTTAAACAAAAGATAACTATAAGAAATTTACGTGTAGAGATATGATGACAATTATTTTAATTAATTTTGAAGCTTATCTCAGACTGGTTATAATTAAACGAGTGTGTCTAATCAGTTAACTGTAGCTGTAGTTTATTTAATGCGAATTTCCATTATTAAATTCTCAAACTCGATTTATTAGGATCTCTCTTTGCGAAAGCATTCTGATAAAGCAATTAGCATCGGTTTTCTTGTTGAGAGAGAGAGTTTAAAAATCCTTTCTAGACAATAACAACAAATTTCGAATGTTTTACAAATTCAATTTCAAATTCCACCAAAGTTATTTTTCTACTCAATTGATTATCTTCCTCCCCTTCTGTTATCAGTGGTAAGCACAATTTCCAACGCACTTAAAATTCTCATTATAAAACAACGAATCAGATTTCTTAAGTATAACGTCAAAACTAATAAAGACAATTTCGTTACCGCCTGAAACCGCAGCGATCCAGCTAGATAAGAATCTCCATCTTCACGTTTTCTCACTCTATCTCTCGCTCTAACCTATCAGTCTTCTGTCTGATTGCCCAGGGAGCACTCGCCAATCAAAGTAGCGCTAATGTATTCATCGAATACCGGTGTCTTGCGGGGTAGAGGCTCTATATATATAAGACGCGCGGAGCTGTTTGACGCGAGGAGAAGTCAAGTGTATCCGCGCGTCCGTAGCGGCAGCAGCAGCAGCAGCAGCATCTCTTCGCGTCAATTCTCAGAGCAATCTGCCGATGCAGATTAGGAGATTCTCACACCCCGCGTTGCTTTGAGACTCGCTTCTGGTTTAGGTCGCGTATATAACTCTCTCTCTCTCTCTCTATCTTTCTCTCACTCCAGTATTTTCCGAGCGCGAGACTTAAGACTGATTGGAGGGACAAATTAAGAGAGTGAGAGGGGAGATTGTGCCTTGTTGACTGGAAAGGCCTAAATTAACGCACGGACAGTTTTAGGGCTAATGAAGCTTTTAAGGCGTGGCGCTCGCGATTCATGCGGCATAGTCTAAGACACAATTGACTCGGTGCGGTGCACGGAAGGTACTAACTTGATGTTGACTATTTCATAAGATCGTGTACTTTAATTGCCTGTCATAATCTGCTTTATTAATAAACATAGGAAGATCTTGGGAGTCGTGGCATTTTATGACTTACAAGATTACTGCTAGATATAATATCTTTCCTTTGATGAATATTTTAATTCATTCAAATTAAATTATTTTCAAAATTAGGCATAGGTATTTGGTAATTATATTAAAAGTATAATATTTTAAAACACTGTAAATGGATATTTGTAAAATGCTCTAGAATCTGCTGGTAAGATTTCTCAAAGTTGAATGAACTGCTACGATATTACTTCATTCTTATTATTTGTATTTATATACCATTCTATGTATAAATATTAATCGAATAACGAACACACTTAAAAATCATCTACATTTGATTAATAAAAAACATAAGTTAGAATGTCATGTGACAGAAGCTTCTACGATTCTCATATTTTCGTATATAATATATACCTATACAAGAAAAGACCACTTCTCTCTCCAACCATCAATATTGAAGCGAGAAAAACCTGCTCTCCGTCTCTGTTTCCCTTTTTTCTATCTTCTCTCTCTCTCTTTCACTCTCTCTCTCATTCTCTCTCGGCTTTTTATTTCTGGGCAGCTTTTGCGGGAATCGCTTCGCGCCACTCATTTATTCCATAAATCTGACGATAAATAACGGGGCCATATTGGGGAGTCGCGAGCGAGCGCGTCTGTGTCCTTCTTCCCTTTAAGTGGGGGTGCGTTCGTCGGCCGGCATATTTCTCTCTCTCTCTCTCTCTCTCGCTCTCGTTCTCTCGCTTATCGGGCGCGCGCGACCCACAAATGCGCCGGAACGCATTTAAAATGTATTGAACTGTCACGGGCCGGCGGTTTTTCCGGATTTTTACATTTTTCATCGGCGAGCGGTAGCAGCGACTACGATGGTGTACGTATACGCACATACACAGACGCGCGTGCGGTCGGATTAGGGAGGTTATTGTTGCCTCCTAAGTGTCTCGGTCAAGGGGAACGGGGAATTTGCGCCAGGATGGGGGCGCGCGCGCCTCCTTCCCCCTTTATTTTATAGAAGCCACGAAAATTGCCCTCTGTTTCTGGGTGTACGGGTACATGTGTGTGTGTGTGTCGATCGGGTCATAACGCCACAAGGGCCCTTCTCCCAATTTACGGATGTATAAAAAATCATTTCGATTGTGCTTTGCGCTCACGCTGGCTGGCACGCATCGGCGCGTCCCTTTCGCTTTCTTTTGCTTCTTTTGTTTCGTGCGGTGTTCGTGTTGTAGTTAATGTAGTGCGGCTTGCATGCGGAGAGAGATCTAATGAAAAATTAATGTTGTACTTCTGTTTGGCGCCCAACTGCTTAGAAAATTACATTTATCGTAAGATTTTTAAATATTAAAACGCTTTTTAGATTATTAGCGGATTTGTTATAGTCACATAACGTAAATTATACTATTTTATAACTAGTTCATTATGCATATATTTTTGTTACTTGTATTAAGTTAATTTTTTCAACGATATTAAGATGTTTATATATTTTAAGACAAAACACAGCAAATATAAGAATCGGAAATATTTTTCCGTTCTCATTTTTTATGGTCCTCTAAAAAAAGATTTCAGCCCGATTCCAATGTAAAAATGTTTTCTAAATACTTAAATACTACCTACATTTTTTAAAGCTTGTATTATTCGTTGTGTGAAAATTCATAAAGTTATATTTAATAAACAAAATAAGTACCCTAATAGAGCAAAAATAAATCAAAGGTAATAAAAAGTGAAGTAAAGTTTAAGTTAAAAAGTCAGACTATAGAAGCAATTGTTTTATTATTTTTATATCTGTGCAAAAGCAATCTTTCATAGTTCAAAGTGTTATTATTTATAATTAAAGAAAAATAAGGAATGATTTTAAATGTTTTCACTAACACTTTAATACATTTTATAAATCTTTTGTTTCTAATTCTTATCAGAACTTGAGAGAATTTTTTCCTCGGCTGCGGTTTACGAGCTACTTTAGATAACAATTTCAAAGTTCATCGAATGCGTATCAAGGTAATTGAAATCGCAGCCAGCTAACCGCTAAGCTAGCGGAAATTGACTCGGAGTCGCCGCGTCAACGCTTCGGGCCGAGATTAGGGGCTTGTTTTCTACCTCAAGGCTCTACTCATTTCACTCGCTCTTGCCCTCCCCTTCGATTTTGAATCAGTCAACACTCGAGCACAGCTGCTGCTCTACGTACATGCTGCACTTGATCGTTTTCGTGTATCTGCCTTTACGAGCGAGATGCTAATTTCAAATAGAGTTTGAAAACATTAATTAATGTCTATAATGTTGTAAAAATACCTATTTCTTGAATACGGTATTTTAAACTATTTGAAAAACATTCAAATAGAATTTGTTAGCGACTGAATTGAACAATATTACATTATCACGTGATAATAGTGTATTTTCAAATAAACATTACATACATGTAAAAGATCAACATGTATTATAGTATTTCGTTTTTTAACTCTACGTATTATATACCCCATTAAATTAAGTAATTTACATAAAAACTATGTAGCAAACGACCTAAATCCTAATAAAATCGAGCATTCGTCAGTTTTTACCAATAAGATCCGACAAAAAACTGAAAATTTTAATTCCATCAAAGGAACACCGATTTTCCGTAACACATTATCGCACCGTCATCTCGTACTAAAGGTAACATTTAAAAAAATCTGAATAAAAAACAAGAGCCCGCAGCCAGCTCAACAGTTAGAAAACATCGTTCCTTTTTTCCAGCAAACTCTTATTTTTCGAGCCTCTCGGCGGATCATCGATAGGTTGCTGCCGAACGACGCATGCAGCAGCGATTCGATAAAAGAGAGAGAGAGATAGAGAGTGAAAAAACGAGAGCGCGAGACAGAGACAGGGATACAGAGAGAGACTTCGGGTAAAAGAAGAGTCGAGCAGACCGACGCGAGAGTGAGACAGAGAGCGCAGACGGGCGCAGAACGGAGGAATTCCTTTATCCGCAGCGTCACTATGAGATTCTTTCAAGACACGCTGATTCGAAATGCCTTTTAAAAGGCCCGTCCACGCTCTCCTCTTCGAGAAAGAAAGAGAGCAAAGGGGCGACTCCGCTTCTTATTCTCTCGTTCGTCGCAGCGAAATTGAGAGCGAGGGCTATACCGCGTTTATATAGTCCTTCTAAACTGCTGCATGCTCGCGGACTGCGGAAGCCTCGCGCAAACGCGCTTATATATGCGCGATCTCGAGCTGCTTTGCTCACCACTCGATCAGCAGCAGCAGCAGAGGTGGAGGAGTTTCTTCGCTCGGAACCGTCCTCCTCTCATAATTTGCACTCGAGGAATTTTGCGGGCGCGCCGAATCATCCGGGTAATGATGCGAGCGCGCGCGTCCGCGTAAGAAAAAGAGACGAGAAGGGCAGAGTGAGGAGAGAGGGCGAAAGATGCAATGTCAATGAGAGAGAAAGAGAAAGAGAAAGCATGGTGCGGAACAAAGATAATAGTAATATATAGGTTAAAATGTATCGGATCTTGGGAAATATTTAATTTTGTTTCCTTATGTTTTGCCTTTTCAATTTATGAATTACGTGTAATTTCGTGTATAAAGAAGTATCAAAAACGCAGTAGGAATTGCATCTATTGTAAAAAATTGGATTATTGTTACAGAATAATCCTTCAAACGTTAAAAGAACAGTCTGATCTTGTTCTCTCTAACTACTTAACTCTTTAGTGCTCGTTGTAGTATGTTTCCTACATTTATTTTGAGATGCTTACAAAATTAATAGATATATTAAATATGAGCTCATTGAAATGTATTTTAATGAAATGGTCCAAGACACTCTACTGGTCCAAAAGACCACAACTTACGGTATTTTTATGCTTATTTGTTGGTATCATTTAACTCTAACGATTAAAGGTCGAGGCCACTGAATGGTAAAATATATGCTTCAAAGTAAAGTTGATTTTAATTTATTATGACAGGTGTATCAATAACATTCAAGAGGAAGCAGCTTAGGTTATGAAAAAGTTTGTTTTTCAGTCAATTCAAAAGTATTTGCGGAATTTTAAATTATCGTAGTATTTGCTCTGCAGAATACAATAATATCAAAGACAACAATATCACAGTTAACTATTCTAAAAGTTGTGTATAATATAAATCCTATACATCGTTTTTATTATTAAAAAAAATTATTTCTTAAATTAATAATAATTAAATTTGCTTATTTTTCTGGCTATCATGTGTTACTTATAAAATCACAGGCGTGCATTATATATGATGGATGATATAATTACGTAATCATTGTTAATGAAATGTTCAACCAAGACTATACCCCTCATGTTTATGTCAAGAATAAAATCAAATGTAAAATTTTTACAAATAAAAGCAAGTCAAAACAGCAGGAATCGGGAGAAAAAAATTAGAAAAAAGAGAAGTAGGTGTTCGTTTTTGGGTCTTTGAACCGAGGCGGTGCACGGTGAGGCCCGCGCGCAAAATAAGGCTGCATACGAAAGAAAGAGAGCAGAAAGAAAGACGAGCAATCGAAAGACTGCGACGAAAAAGAAGAAGCAAAAGAACAAGAATAAGAGGAAGAGAGAAAACGAGAGGCGCAACCCCAACCCACAAGAGAAAGAGAGAAAGAGGGAGGCGGCAATGCAAGGGACCCCGACGTACTCATTTGGAAAACAAAAGCGCAGCATTCGCTGTTGCTCCGTTCCTTCGGTCCCATTATAATACAACAACGGGGTCCCGTTCGGTCTCTGCACGCTGCATTGAATGCTGGTGGAGGTGGGCGAGTGTGCGTCTTTCTAAAATGATTGCGTCTTCCTCTATACACGTGGAAAAATATCTGGAGCTTTTAAATTTAGCCAGAAACAAATTGATTTTCTCAAAGTATGGCATATTTTTGTTACGTATTTTTAATCATTGTTGCAACGTCTAAATAATGACATTACGGTCATGGGTCTGATTTTTTAAACACTGAATTTAGTACATAAAGATAACATTACCTTTATATGAATCAAATTAGAAATTGAATCAATTGTACCACGAGATATATCTTACACTAAAGGCTACTGTATGTATTACTTCATATCAAAGTTATATATATTATGTTTATGAAATGGTGAAATGGTCAGAATTGAAACATAAGAAAAATTGAAAGTACAAATAAATGGAGTCACATTGTTCCTAAGGATTGCCGTGTCTATTTATTTAACACATTTCATTATCCTAACACAGTGTTTTAATAACTATAGTCTATTTGACTCAACATCAAAGTATTTAGTTAGATATAGAAAAGTTACAGCATACATATTGTGTAAAGTCACACTTCGATTTTGGATTTTATAGCTATGACAATTTTACATTAAAATAAAATATGATTACATTACGAGTAAAGCAATAATGGTACTTTATTAAGGAAAATCTTTATCTGAATAGTTTCTTTACGTAGCACCAAAAAACTGCATTTAACATTATTTACACGAATCTAGTACCCAGTCACGCCAAAGTAACAGTTCTACAGTTTTTCTCATGTATTATAATACTATGACTTTCGTTCTTAGGCAATACGAAACCCTACTCTTTCTCTTTTCCTGCGTCGTGCAACTCCTTTTTCTTCGTTGTCGCGGCGGCGAGCGTTTTGAGAGCAACCCCTCACTCCCACCTCTTGCACTTATCGGTTTTACATAATTGCGTCCGAAGGACGATCATTATTTATATGATAATCGCGGAGGTCGCGCTGCGTCTGCGCGATGCTATGCTCTTTGGTGTAGGGGGCTCATTGCATAAAAATCACGATTTTTCGAAACATTTTTCAATGTAAGGTTTGTAATTTAATAACATAATAGTTGATCGCTTAAATGAGTTAATGGAATATCATCGAATTAAATATTTATATTTGAAAATCTTTCAGGAAGATATTTGTTATAAAAGATTGATTATCTTTAGATTTATTTTTGTTTTACTATATTCTCCTGTGCGAAAGCAATCAAAATGCTTTATTTATAGAAAATGTCTGTTTAGATGTGTACGTATGTGACTGTGTGTATGTGTATGTGTATGTATATGTATGTATGTGCGTGTGCGTATGTGTGTGTGTGTATGTGTGTGAGTCGGTGAGTGTGCGTCTGTGTATATGTATATGTGTACATATATGTGTATAAGTGCGCGTGTATATCTAATTAAATGATACATTTTTGTTTTATATCGGTTTTTTGAAAATAAAGTCTTCATATGCCTATATTATATTAGTTTCTGAGAATTAGTCTTCTAATAAAAGAGGACATTTAATGCCAATTGGTACAAATTCTTTATTTATTGTTGAACTTCAAATACCACGATATTTATAGCAAAATACAAAAAGAAATATATTTCCAGTAATCTATATTCCATACATTTGCACCACGTCTCAGCGTCACAGGATTCAGAAACTACTTCTTCCTGCCATGCGAAACTCCCTTTCGTAATTTATTTAATCTCGTCTTGTTTTGCTTCGTATACATATACAGCGAGTCTGTATATACTTGTGTTTTAGAATGAGAGTGAGCGTTATTATTTTTGCGATACGCTCTGCGAAATCATAGAGTAGCGAGCGAGCGAGCCGAGCAGTTGGCCCACCTCCGTTAAAAAAAAGTTAATTGTCTCGACGCGAATAATTATTAAGTCAAAGAAGAGAAAGAGAGGAAGATACAAGAAGATACAAGAGAAGAGTAAGTTACCCCACCCACTTGAACTGTAGCTTTTTCTCTCGCACTCGAGACTTCAGGGGCTACATTCTTATATGTACTCTGCATGCGACAGCCGTTGAGTTCACATAAAGTTTTGTAAACGTATTTATTATTGTATCCAGAAGATTCCATTTTTATAAATTATAATGATCACACTTATTTCTTGACTGTTGAACTGAACTATTGGTTAATAAGTACCTAGTATGAAATACAACATTTTAAATAAAGATAAAAAATACTTTATGAAAGTGTTAATATTATGACACATGTGTGTCACACCTGCAGGTATTTATCTTTTTCAACATTAAAATAAATATGATATCATATTTTAGTAGATTGCATATATGTGATGTTTTAATTGCATATTTGTATTCAATAAATATTAAATAACTAAGACAGACAGTAATATAATCATGCTTTAAAGTATTTAATAAGCTATAGTTAGCGTAATGAATCGTACCTTTCAAAAGCGTAGTGCCTCTCGTCATATCTGCAACATAATAAATACGCTTTGTCATCACTATCGTCCTAACAAGTCTTTATATCATAATCGCGACATTTCTAATAGTTAAATTAAATATTTTTTTTTATTTCTTAGTAAGTAATTTATTGATTTTAGAGGTCTAGATTTTATAAATTTATGATTAATAGATAATGAATAAATTAATTATTGTTGTGATTATACAAATAAGATGTAAACAAAAATTACACCATTATTAAAAATTGTTTAAGTGCAGGGAAAAGCACCCGTACAAAAAAGAAAAAATATAAGAAAATGGGAACAACAATGGAGAATAAGCAAAAAAACGAAGAGTTTGCTCGCCGATTATTTTGATTCGGTAGGATGTGGGCAGATCGGCACTTACGCGGGTAGTTATACCCATGGATAGGCATAATCAAGCGTCGGTGTTGGTTGTTTGGTAGGCAGATATGGGGATAATTTTCGACGGTATTACGAAGAGGAGAGAGAGCATCTTTCTCTCGGTTTCTTCGGGCCCCCGAATCATCGACCTTTTCGAAAAAGCTTTAATAAGCAATTTTGCCGAGCTGCAACGCAGTCGAACTATCCTGGCTTTCTTTCGTGTGGTGGCTTCGCGAGCAATTGCGTTGAAACTAGATTAAGGGGTCGCGCCTCGCCATTACGTTGACGAGAAAAATATTTTTCATCTTAAAAATTTTTATATTAAAATTTAGAAAATTCACGTGGTTTTATAATGTTTTAAGTGTTTTAATAAAACTCAAACATTCTTTAAGAACTCTTAACTATGGTCCATAGATTATCCACAGAATGTGAGTAATTCATTACGATGCGCTAAAGAATTTGTTAATATACTATTCCTAAATTATCTAGGAAATCCCGACGATTGTTGAATTTCTTTGCATCAATAAATTTATTTATTTATTTATTTATTTATTTATTTATTTATTTATTTAACCAGAGTAATACATCGTAATACATGTTGTAGTTAATCTCCAGATATATTAATTATATCTGGAGTAACCCACATCCTATAGAGGTAGTCAGAGCTACCTGTACATAGGTCCGGTGTGTATAATAACTTAATAATTAACTTACAATCTAAGTAAAACTAAAAACTAACTTAAAACCTAAGTGTCCAAGTACATATTTGTCTTGGATAAAGTAACAGTGACTTGTTGATGTTTATAATATATTCGTACTTATCCATTTTTTTAATTTTTTCTTATTATAAATCTTTGATATGTCTAGTATTTTAAGATTTATATTAATTGTTGGTAAGCAGTTATAAACTTGTATTGCTCTAATGTGATTACTCTTATCACTTACAGCTTTTGAACATTTTGGTGGTATAATAAGTTTATTTCTGGTTTTGCTTTTAGACGTTAAGTATAAATTCTTGAGTTCATTATAATGATACGATACACATTCATAAGCAAAAATTTGTTTTAAATTTAATGGGTTGTCCTGATTGAAACTATTTTTATTAACAATTTTTAGGATTCTATTCTGAGTCTTTTGAAGTAACTCCAGATTGTTTCTGTATGCACCACCCCAAGCTATATTTCCATAAGTAATTATACTATGAAAAAATGCATAGTATATTATCTTAAGTGTATCAGATTGCATGTATTTTGACATTTTGTAAAGTATAAATAATATATATTTTGTTTTCTTTATTATATATTCAATATGTCTGTCCCATTTTAGATTGTAATCAAATACAATACCTAGATATTTACAATATTCTACCCTACAAATTTTAGTACCCTGTATTTTTATGTTCATATCTTTAGGAACACTATCACAGTAATTGCCAAATGTTATGTAGGTTGTTTTATTTATATTTAAAGATAGTTTGTTCAGAGCTAACCAATTAGCTATATCATCCAAGTACTTATTCATTTTATTTTCAACTTTTTCCCAGGTATCATCAGATGCTATAATTGCTGTATCATCAGCATATGAGATAGTGCTGTCAGTTCTATTTATTAATAAATCATTAACGTAAATTATGAATAGAAGTGGTCCTAGTATAGTACCCTGGGGAACACCTGTGTCTATTGTTTCATATTGACTTTCTGTTATTCCAATTCTAACTTTTTGTCTCCTATTGCTTAGATAATTCATTATTAGTTTATGTGCTTTACCTCTTATACCATAATTATATAATTTATCTAATAAGATAGAATGGTTTACAGTATCAAACGCCTTAGCTAAGTCTAGGAATGTGATTGCTATTGGTTTGCTTTTGTCTAAATTGCTATATATTTCTTTCGTTATATAACTAAGAGCATCTTTAGTACCTTTATTTTTTACAAATCCATATTGATTGTGAGTTAATAGTTTAAATTTATCAAAAAATTCTTGTAATCTTACAAAAACAATTTTTTCTAGAACTTTTGCTATATTTGAGATTAAGGATATGGGCCTATAATTTGATATTTCCATTTTGTTTCCAGCTTTAAAGATAGGTACTACCTCAGCTGTTTTCAATGATTCAGGCCATATTGATTTTTCTAGACATATATTAAATATATGAGTTAATGCATTTACGATTAGATTTGATAGTATTTTCAAAGCTTTTGTTGGGATTTTATCAACACCACCATTTTTTATTTTCATATTTTCAATTATTTGTAAAATTTCAAAATTATTAGTTGGTTTTATAAAAATAGAGTTGCAATTCATGGGTGGTAGTTTTAATATCTTACCCTGCGGAATATTAATTTTATTACTTAAATTCATTCCTATTTTGCAAAAATATGAGTTCATTTGATTGGCAATTTTTGTAGGGTCATCTATTATTTCATCGTTATTCATTATTATTTTATTAATTGTATTATTATTTTGCGATTTAGTACCCAGTTTACTTTTTATATGTTTCCATAGTTGTTTGGAATTATTGCTACTTTTTATTATTAAATTTCTTTCATGCTTAGTTTTAGCTTCTTTAATAATTTTATCAAGACTCTTTGTGTAATTCCTATATTCTAATTTTATTCTTTCGTTATTAGGTTCATTACGCATTTTGACATATAATTGTCCTTTTCTTTCACATGAGATCATAATAGCTTTAGTAATCCAATCCTTTCTTGGTTTATTCTTATTATTTTTTCCATTTTTTAACACATATTTAGATTTTTCTAAACAGTCTTGTATTTCAGTTATTAAAGTTGTTGTAGCTTCTTCAGGATCATGCATTGATTCAATTATATTCCAATTTTTCATAGCAGCTACTCTGCGTAGTTTAATGTAATCATACTTATAGCAAATATTTTCTTTATTTAATGTTTGTGAATTGTTTATTTTTATAAATAATGGATAATGATCAGTAAATGGTATTAAAAGTTTGAAGGATTTGGTGTCTAGAGATTTGGTTTTTATATATATGTTATCAATGCATGTGCCTTCTCCACTATTATCATTTGGTCTAGTTGTATATATAAACCCAGGGTAAAAACCTTTTTCAAGCATATTATTTAAAAGTTCCTGACTGTTATGATCTTCTTTCATAATGTCAATGTTAAAATCACCAATAATTAAATGATTTTTTATATTTTTTTTGCCGTTCATATATGATTTTAAGTTGGAAATGAGTTCAGTACATGATAGATTATGACATCTATATAATGTTGATATTTCAAGAGAAATACCTCTATTTAGTGTTATTCTTGTATTTAATATTTTCAATTTACCAATTTCAATTGTTTCGGTTATTTCTGTTACGCAATCTTTTATATATACAACTACTCCATCATTTTGATTTATTTTGCTATTATTATAATATAAATTATAACCTTGTATAGCAAAATATTGACAGTTATGTAAGCACCATGTTTCTGAGCATACAATTATATAAGGTTTGATCCTCAAGCTCTTAATAAAAATTTCTAATTTTGTATAGTTAGCATTTAGACTTCTAATATTAACATACAGTATAAGGCTGTCTTTTATATTCAAATTTTTATTAAGAGTTTTTAGATCAAGATATGATATTTCCTCTTGAATTACTTCTTTTTGGAATTCTTCTATGAGATTTAGATGTTGCTCCATTATTTACTTTTATTTCTGCTTGTGCTTGGGCTTGTTAATGATAGTATACTAGTGCTGAGTGGTGCATTCTTGCTAAGCGTTGCATTTTTGCTGAGTATTGCACTCTTCATTCTTGGTTTAGTTGAGTTCATTGTCGTAGTGTTTTTTTTGTAATTTTCTACATTACCCATGTATCTTGGTATAGTAGGATTCATAGGATAATCTGTCATACTTATGTATCTATTAAGTTTTTTCTTAAATATTATACATTTTTCCGTATCATTAACTACATGGTTAACCTCTAAATTTGTTTTATATTTAGTATTGCTATAAAAACAATTGATACATACTTTATTGGACAGGTTATCACATTGTGAAGATATGTGTGTTCCAGCACAATTTATGCAACAAAGCTCATTTTCACAGTTACGAGGATTATGCCCAAATCTTCCACACTTATTGCAGGGCTTGATATTTATTAAATCCCAGACTCTGCAACTTTGATAACCAATAAAAATTTTATTTTGGTTGTCTCTTATACGTTTGTATAAATCTCTTGGTACTTCTATTATTAGGCTTAACTTGTTAGTAGTCGTAATTTCATTTATGTGTAATATCTTACATTTGTCTTGATATTCACTAAAATTTCTTCGATTTATATCATTTTCGAGTTCATCTTGGTTCATTTGTGTGGGATCCACTCCAACTATTTTCATCTTTGGCGATTCTATTTTTTCATACACAACATTATAATTATTAGATAACTTTTTTGTTAAAACATCAAAAGTAGTTTTAGCACTTCTTTCGTCCAAGCTTTTAATCAATAATTCATTATCATTAATTGATTTCACATATTTAGTTTGAATATTTTTATCATCTATTAAATAATTGCACACTTTTTTTGAAAAATCTTTAGGATTTTTGTCTTTTTTTTTATTTTCTACAATTATTGCTGGAACTCTTTTCTTTTTATTTACTGATTTATTAATTAATACCTCAGCATATGTTTTTTGGTTTATTTGCACTTTTTCAAATTCATCTTCATTCTTCTCTTTTTTCAATAATCTTTTTAACAGAGTATTCTTGTCCATTAATTCACTATTTAATTGTTTAAGTAATTGATTTTCGATATTAAGATTTTCTAGTTCAGAATTTTCTGACAGTAACGTGGCATCTAGTTTTTCATTCGTTCCAGATTTTTGTGTATTTTCAGATATAACATTCAATTCATTTAAGATTTTGTGCTTTATTTTCTCTTCTTTAGCACTTTTTATCTGAGCAATTAAAATTCTAGCATTTTCATCTAATTTTATTTTATTCTCTTTTAAGGTTAGAACAAGCTCCACGTGTGCAGGACAAACCACAAGTGCTTTCCCTACGTATATTTTGTCTTTATATTTGTCAAAGTCACTTTTATGATAAATATTATCACACACTACACAAATCACTGTTGTAACTTTATTTTTTGGATGGCATGTATATGTTGGTTCTGAGTTTATATCAGGAGGTTCGGGAGGTAGTCCACCTCCTCCCGACGCCATGATGACGTTCTGATATACAATAAATGTTCATATTTAAATCGGAACAACATTTTCTCTCGTTTAGACATGTTTACAACTTCTCGATTGGGTATTTTAATGCCTGATTTTCACTATCCACGCGCGTGACTTTGCCATTCGTAACGATATGATTTTGCACACATTTCTTTCGATGGCGCGTGATAAATTACACAAGCGATCGCCTCGATCCGAAGCTTTCTGGACGCGTCAATGCACATGTCAGTTCCGTTTTGCACGCTACTGAACTATGCTTGACTATATAGGGTATGTTTCTTGTGATAAAATTTAGCAATGAATGCAACGATTTTTAGCATAGAAAGCGAGATGTAAAAATATTAGTTTTTAGTATTTTTCTGGAACTCGAAATGTAGTTTTATATTTCGTAGTTTTAACCTTGAAATTAAATGTCGTCAATAATATTCTCTAAAATGATTCACTATCATAATTTGAAAAATATTTCTAATATCTGTATGCAAATATAAATATTGAGTACTTTGATACTTTTACTTACATAGAATAACTAATTTGTAATAAAACTGATATTGAGCCAGAATTGTTCTTAGAGGCGTGAGGAAATTGTAAAGATTACATAAAACGATCCCTCGCACAAGGAAATTGATGTTTCGTCATGTTTAATTAATGTCATACTCTAAAATTTAATTTTTCTAATAATATTGATTGGCAATGTAAGCATTTTCTTGGCTTCGATTTAAGAGTGCATTAAATAATAAGTTCATAAATTATTCTATCTGTTTATATATTTCGATACAAACGCTTCAATTTTTTTGATACGTATAAACTATTTAATTATTACCAAAAAAAATTTGTTCAACAAAGTCAATTCATTTGGAATGAATTTAATGTTAATAAACGCAAATCCAACGAACAGTAGCACTGAGATTGTAAAAAAAGTTCAATACTACCGAGCGCGTCATCTGGACGCTTTAGGTCGATTTACAGTGCCCGTTTAAAGTGCTGAAGATTAGAAAAGATGACGCTCTGACTAGATAAACGTCTGCTGGCGCGACGTTAAAGCGGTCCTCTTAAATAAACGCCTCTGCTGATTTAATTTCCCGTAATGGTAATTGTCGTTAAGTGTCACTGCACGAGGCAGCTCTTATTTAAAAAGCCACTATGGTACCCGACCAGATAGAAATTCATGCACAGGGATTGCTTTAGAATATTTTTGGGAATACGCAAAGAAAACCTGATTTCCACATTTTATTACTGTACATTTTTAGTAAGTAAATTGGATAACGTTCTAGATTATTTAAAATAAAATTAAAATCGAATAATTCTTTAAAAAAGTAAATTTTAATTAGATTTGCTTACACAGATCTACAACATACCTTGATAATTTTTAAGTTTATAGTAAAAATATTCTTGAAAATATTATGCATTTATAGATACATTTCACACATTAGTACGTGCGTACAATTACTTAAGTATATATATATATATATATATATTATTAGACATACCGTAGCTTTAAATTGGTCAAACGTATTAAATCATATTCTGAATCATTGTTGTGAATATCTTATGATCCAATGAATTCAATTAAAATCATTTTTTAAGATATTATTTATAAGAGAAATATTTTTATTTTTCTATCTGTGTTGAAATATAGGTACACAAGACTATGAGTAAGTTATCCACGTATATCATCAAGTTTTGAATCGTTATGATACACGATATCTATAATTGTATAAAAAATATAGTACCGATAAAATGTAAAAAGATTTAAGCATCCAAATTCACTCTTACAATCACTATCAATTAGTCAATCAACCCTTGTCAATCAACCCAAAATTACGCCAATGTCAGTCATTGTTTCATTTGACTTCCAAGCAATTTTATATATTTAGAAATTATTTAAAAGCTGCTTCAGAAAACAAATAATTGTTTACTTGTGTACTAAATTTAATTTCGGAAACGTATGCGAGTCGAATGAAAGTATTACTAAATTCAGATCGCATTTTGGCAACGATGAATAAAACGGAACGTTCTAAAAGGTTTTAATGCCGACTACTTATATATAGTTTTTAAAACTCAAAGTTGACGATTTATACCAATTTAGAATGAATGTAATTATTATTAAAAAAAATTAAGTTTTTACTTTACGATTAATATGCTCACAGGAATTTAAACAAAAATTAAAATGTAACTTTTTAGGGTTTTATTGAGGAAGCAATCTGCATAACATGAGTATCCTGTTTACTAATATAGTTAACAGTGATCTTTTCAAACCAATATTCTTATTGAGATCAGAAAAATATTTGTAACATTTATTTTCTGCTTGTATATGTTATTGGACTCTTAAAAAAAATTTTTGGTTTATAATAGATAAATTAGGAAGGGGAATATTACGTAGAGAAAAAAAAAATATGTTAACTAAAAATGAAACCACCCAGATCCCAGGGCTACATCCCTGGCGGGGCACGCTTTCGACCTAGTAAAGAAAGTTGCTAAATACCTCAAGTACAACAAATTCCAAATAGAAAAATGTTTAAGCGGGCACACCATCTTTAAAATGTTAAACAAAAAAATTGATTAGGAATTTTTACTTTGATATTTATTTTAATAAGGGTTTTTTTTCCTGAAAGTATACATAAAAATCTACCAATTTGAATATTTGTTATCTTCGTTGGACCTTCTATGCCTCCATGGCAAACCAGACTGTTTTCGAAGACTTTAAGCACTGTCCGTAAGATTCCAAGTCTACGCATGGATGGATTGGGCTAAAAATTTATGGAGATACTCATTATAGTAGTACTTTTAGTATGAACGTAGGGATTTTGATTTGAACAAGTAGAAAATTTTTTACATCTATAAAAGTGATAAAATTATTAAAAAATAAGTGTTATATTGACAATGTTCATATAAAAAAATACCTCTATTCGCTAAAATCAAAATCCCTACGTTCATACTAAAAGTACTACTATAATGAGTATCTCCATAAATTTTTAGCCTAATCCATCCATGCGTAGACTTGGAATCTTACGGACAGTGCTTAAAGTCTTCGAAAACAGTCTGGTTTGCCATGGAGGCATAGAAGGTCCAACGAAGGTAAAAAATATACAAATTGGTAGGTTTTTATGTATACTTTCAGGAAAAAAAAACCCTTATTAAAATAAATATCAAAATAAAAATTCCTAATCAATTTTTTTGTTTGACATTTTAAAGGTGGTGTGCCCCCTTAAATAAAATAATAAATCCTAGACTAAACTACTCCAAGAACAAAATTTTTTAAATGAAATAAAGTTAAAATAAAACTCTATAATTTAACACACGTATCCCATACGGAAAATAGTGTGGAAGAGAAGCTGCCCCAGCAGGTAGTACTGCTGTTCGATAGACTGGAAGAGCAGCAGCATCTAATGCAGGAGCGTGGCTTTCCCTTTTTGGGAGGGTTGCCATGGCGGAGCATCTGTAGCACTACACTGTTAAACTGCAATGTTTTCTGCCCTATACTTATGGGTCAGCAGCTCCACGTGTATTTAGGGCAGTTGGAGTTGCTCTCCAAAAAGTGAGACCACGGTATACTAAATGAGAGGTGGGATGCGCAACTACTGAAAGCGCAACAGCGTACCCACACCGTTTTCCGAGCAAAATCAGCGATTTCCAAATAGAAAAATGCTCAAATAAAATAGTAAACCCTGAGCCGAAGTACCTTTGGCACAGTAATTTCCAATTAGAAGAAAGTTGAAATAAAACTATATACTCTGAACCTAACTAACCTAGATACAGAAATTTTAAACTACAAAAACATTCAAATAAAATAGTAAATTCTGAACTCTAAAATGAACTACATCAAGCGTAGCAATTTTCATTTAGAGATACACTGAAATAATCCTGAGTTATATTTTGGATTGATAATGATTCTTCACGATGGGTACATATTCAAATTGCGAATAAGATCAGATTGTCTGATTGGTCCTCTCGGAGTTTGTCCGGATGCATCCAAAAATCAACAGATTTCGTAGTAATTTAGATAGGACCGTATAACCAGAGAAAATTATATACTATAAACTTAGCTAATCTATACACACAGAAATTGCTAATTAGAAAAAAGATTAAATAAAACTGAAAAGCTTAAAGTTGGCTACCCCAGGCACAGCAATTTTCAATCAGAAAATAACGTGAACTATATTTAAACTACGAGGGTAGTTCTATAAGTCTTTAGAATGACCAACAGATGGCGCGCGAATCGCTCCAAATCATCTGTTTTCAGTCAGCACCACTCCCGACTAGATATATGGTGCAGTCACAGTCCACATCTTCTGAGTTTACGTGTTTTTATAACCAATTGAAAAAAAAAAATTGCTTGTTAAGAAAAATGGAAAAAACGAGTTCAGAGCGGTAATTAAACATTTTCATTTAAAGGGTTTAACTCCATATGAGATAAAAAATGAATTGGACTCAGTTCATGGCACATCTGCCCCTGCCTTAGCAACGGTTTATAACTGGGTAAAGGAATTTAAGCGTGGTCGTACATCAATAAGTGACGAACCACGTTCAGGAAGGCCCGTAGAAGCAACTACTCCCAAAATCATCAATAAAATCCACGATATGGTGTTGAAGGATAGAAGATTAAAAGTGCGTGAGTTAGCTGAGGCCACAAGGATATCTATAGGTGCAGTTGTTTCAATTCTACATGAAAAATCAGGCATGAAAAAGCTATCGGCAAGATGGGTGCCGCGTTTGCTCTCAGCTGAGAATAAACGCAATAGAGTGGTCGCCTCTGAGGCTCTTTTGGCGCGCATAAGTCGGAATCCTGAGGAATTTTTTCGTCGATTTGTGACTGTGGATGAAACATGGATACACCACTACACTCCTGAGACAAAGGAACAATCCAAACAGTGGATTTCCACAGGCGAACCAGCTCCAAAGAAGGCAAAGACCGTAAAGTCAGCTGGTAAGGTTATGGCTACAGTTTTTTGGGATGCACGTGGAATTATACTTATTGACTACTTGGAAAAGGGTAAAACAATTACTGGTGAGTATTATGCATCATTATTAGAGCAGCTGAAAGAAGAAATTAAAAAAAAACGACCACATTTGGCGAGAAAAAAAAATTCTCTTTCATCACGACAACGCCCGAGTTCACACATGCTTCGTTTCAATGGCTAAAATTGAAGAACTAAAATTCGAATTGGTCGAACACCCATCGTATTCACCAGATTTAGCCCCCAGTGACTTTTTCTTATTTCCAAACTTGAAAAAATGGCTCGGTGGACAGAGATTTACGGACAACGAAGACGTCATTGCCTCTGTAAGTGCTTATTTTGAGGAACTTCCGAAAACGCACTTTTCTGAAGGATTAAAAAAACTTAAAAAGCGATTGACCAAGTGTATAGAGCTCCAAGGAGATATTGTTGAAAAATAAAAAAAAATTTACCCAAAAAAAATTGTTTTTATACTTTATTCTAAAGACTTATTGAACTACCCTCGTACCTAATGCAGAATAATTTACATAAAGAAAAAATAAGTTTATATTTTGTACTGCTATACAAGAAACTTGTCCATATACATTAAAAGGTTTTGCGTGTGAATACGTATAATATTCGGAGTTAAAATATTCATATTCATAATTAATTAATAAAATGAAAAAATCTGGAATTTGCTTTACCTACCGGAGGTAGTTAGGTTTATGTATACTACTTTTTTTGACGATTTGGTATTTAGAAATCGTTGCGCGGTTTTGCGGTTTTATTTAAACATTTTTCTAATTGAAAATTGGTGTGCGTGGGGCAGTTGGATTGATAATATAGTTTTATTTGATAATTTTTCTATTTGGGAATTGGTGTGTGTAAAGTATTTATGTTTACAACAAAAAGTTTACTATTTTACTTGAATGTTTTTGTATTTAAAAATTACTCTGCCCGGGGTCGCTGAATTTAGGGTTTTGCGGTTTCCTTAAAACTTTCCTCTAATTGGAAAAATATTTCCTGTGGGCTGTGGGGTAGTTGGATTTAGAGTATAGAGTTTTAATTAAATGGTTTTTTATTTGGAAATGGTTGTGCCTAGGTTAGCTCGGTTTAAGCTTTATTATTTTACTTGAACACTTTTGTATTTGTTAATTATTATGCCTGGGGTAGATTGGTTCAAATTTTACGATTTGACTTTCGAATAAACTTGCAGGTCTTGCAAGTCCCTTCGGGCCAATGAGGCCTGGGGTTGTGTGGCCCCCGAAGCCCTCTCCTCCCTTGATCCAGCCCTGAAACCCATGGATCTTATAATCTGGGAGAGAACTGAAAACTGCTCATATTCGCAATATTAAAAAAGGCGTGCTATGCGGCCGATTTACAGAAAACTGCACTAAGGAAAATGTTTTGCAGTAGCAACCAGAATTTGATTGTGCGGTTTATAGGTATTACGTTTAGGCACCAATTAAAAGAACAATGTCTAGTAACCGCAGTTATACTATTATTTACTATGTAGGTATATTCGTCTCCTGTATAGTAACGGTATAGTTATGACAGCAATATCAGCCGTGTTTTAGTTCATATATTGAAATTCTAACCTTAAATACTAATAGCTTTGAAAACACTAACCGAAAGCAATAATAAGAACGATTCTAACACAAGAAATCTAGTCATACACACTTAACTCATACCAGGTATATTTATTGGTTGCTCCATTCTCATGAAATTTCCGTTTATCAATAAATTTTAGACTCATTAATATCGTGTAAACAAATTGAAGAGCCTGGTGCAACAAACAGTCATCTCGTTTTTCCTTTGACTCTAAAAGAATGAAAATCGCAGTTTATGAGTGATAACGGTCACGTCGAGACTTTTGTAATTGTTTGTTGCTTCGAAACTTATAGACTCGTGGTGGATTATACATTGAGAAACTAAATCGTAACGTACATGATGTATATCGTACTTCACGCAATATCATAACGAAAAACGTACGTATCGATATCGTAATTATTTAGCGTCAGATGCGATATATCAATATCATAAAATTAGCTATTTGAAATCTTAATTGCTACATTCAAAGTACATTTTTAAATATGAACTTAATTTCTTTTAGTAGGCGAAATATTTTGTGCAGATTCCATGCTCATAATTTTACAACATTAAATTGAACGGAATTCGATCTACAATATATGAAACGGAAAATGTACGATATTGTAATTTTACGATTTTACGGTTGATATGAAATGTACGATATTGCTTTCTCAGTGTACCGTTCATAGTTCCAGCAACAAACAACCATCTCATAAATGATTGTTTCTTGCTTTGAAAAGTCTAGACTCTCTTGACTGTTTATTGCACGAAACAATTGTAAAATATAAGCAAGGAGTCAAATAAAAAACGGGAAGATCGGGCTGTTCAATTCCATTACTGAATTATGTTTTCTATTAGTTTTTACTTTTGCTCATATTTTAAAACTATTCAAGCTAAGAAATACGGTGTAACAATTTGTAAGCCATATCTAAATTTTTCAAATATAAAGAGTCATATTTTTAAGTAATATAAAAGTACCAACACCGGGATACGTCCATTTATCTAGATAAATTAATCAAATGGACTATTACATTGCATACATTTATTTCTTTTAACTAATTTTATAATTTATAAAACATTTATAAGTATGTTAATAAATGTATAATACAACATTGCCTGTCTATGTATCAGAGCTAAAGCATCCAGGTAATGATACTTTTACCTTACCAGAAGACGATTCCCCAAGGCATCATCAAAATCCATGACCTGCGCTCCCCCCTTATCATTACCAGGTCACACGCATGCCCTACAGTCCAGCCTCTTCACCCAACTCCATCCACATGCATCATCCCCAGAACCATCTCCAAGCAAGGTCACGATCTCCCCTCTCTCCCCTCCTGGTGCATAATTGCTCGACCATCCACCCCATAACAACCCATCCAATCCTTTCCGTCACGCGTTCGGATATTCGCGCAGGCTCGCGCGGCCCGGAAGCCGAGACGTGAGCTCAATTCCGATTCCGCGGGGCGCAAAGTGTGCTCGGTCGCGCGCGAGCGCGCGCGTGCGTATTGTGCGGCGCGAGCCTGAAAGAGAATCGCGCGCGCGCGCGCGCGCGCGTTTTCGAGATCGGTTTCGAGGCTGGCGCGGCTCCAATGGCGCGCATTTAAGTCGGGCGCTCACGTTCTCCCGGTTGCACGTGACCCAGCTGCTGCCTGCTCGCCGAGGGGAATCCCTGCACGTCCGCGCGCCTGCCGTGACGTCACGCGCACTCAGACGCCACACGCAGCAGCCTTCACCTGCGGCGGAATTGAACGAAACGCGCGCGCGTGAGTAGAAGGAAGAGATAGAGAGAGAGAGAGAGAGAGGAGATGGGAGGGAGAGTAGAGTCGCCGACGCCGCCACCGGCCGCTTATTAGGAATTCCGCGCGGTCCGCCTGTATAAATTCGCTCTCGCCCCCGCGGATACGTACGTGGAGCTGCTGCTGTAGAGAGAGAAGAGAGAGAGAGAGAGAGAGAGAGAGTGCTGGATACTGACCAAGACTCGAGGATGGAGTCGCGAGTTCTCTGTTTTGTGAGGGAGAGTCGTTGGTGTTTCGGTGGAGACGGAGACACGCGGGGTCTTTGCACGCGCGCGTGGTCTCTTTACTTGTTGTTGGGGAGGAATGATCACGTGCCATTTGTCGAGCGGTGATCGCGAGTTGAGTGTAAAGAACGTAGTTGTTGGAAGCGTCGAGTAGACGAGTTGACTGGGATGTGCCTTGGGAGGTTTTCGCGTGGGTCATGTAGTTTGTTTGGGGGATCCATATCGTGGCATTCGTGGCTCTTGCCTTTTCAAAAATTTGAGAAAATTATTCGGGAAAAAGATTGATGCATAACTTTTACAAATTTTATGTAATGTAACAGTAAAAATTCATCAATAAATTAACGTCTTACTATAGCGACCTATTTCTGCTTAATATAAAAATGCATTATTGACTTATTAAAGTATCCACTTATTCTCTAAAAGTAATATTTTCATTGAATTTGTCATGTTCGAAAAGCTATCTTTAAATAGAGACAATCTGAAAAAATATAAATATACTTTCACTTTATGTAATTAAAACCACACAATAAAAACAAGTTTATTCAATTCACAAATTTTCCAAACCTATAATTATATAGATTTTAATATCAAGTTTTTCAAAATCCCCCTGCATAATAGCCGAGTTTAAACCAGATCAACTTTAATAACAAACCTGCTTTCTGCAATTTTTCCCCAATCAAAATACTGCTCTCAAATTATCCAACCTAATTAGCTCAATCAAAAACCCCTCCAAAAAACCATACCATCGTTCGCCGGCACACTCGTTTACAAACGAGACGCAGCAGCAGCAGAAGCTAAGAAACAGGCAGCAAGCAACAAGTCAACAAACCAAAAGGAACGAGCTAAACAAAATTCTAGCTCGGGGCGCAGCTCCGATACACACAATATAAGCGCATGAATCAAAACACGAAAAAAATGAAAGAGCAGCAACCGGGCGAAGGAGCAAAAAGGAGAAGCACCGAGAGCCAGGGCGTCAGGTGAAAAGAAGAGAAGAGAGAGGAGTAGAGTCGAGTAACCTGCGCAAGGGACGTCGTGTTATGTCGCGCTCAATGCCCGGCCGATACAACATAATCTGCGCGAAGCACTGCGCACCGCGTAATTCATTCGTCCAGAATGACTCGTCGCGCGCGCATGCAGCCGCATTAAATCACGCGAAATAATAACTCCGCGTGGACTCCTGTGACGCGCCAGGGCGCGAGACATAACTCACGCGACCGGAGGATGCGCGGCTGGTTGGGCTTCTTTTAATCCGCACTTTGTGCACAGCGCGTATAGCGAGATTTGTGGAGTGGAGCAGTAGGCATATACGCGCACAGCAGCGTTGGAGAGTGTGTAAGCATATGCGCGGGGACACCCCGCGGCTATATGTGTAGCTACCCGCGCTTTTTCGCCTGCGGCAGGAGCGATGCGCGATTAACGAAGGCCCAGGGAGAGTATAATACGTAAAAATTTGGTGAAAGGAGGTGTTTTTTATGTATAATCGGCCGGGGAGCGGGTTATTTCTCGAGGTGGAGTGCGGAGATTCTCCGGAGATTTAGAGGTGCTTTGCGAAATTTGCTCGTTGCTGGCAGCTACCTGCTGCTGCTAAATGCTGGAGGGCTGGATTCATTGCGCTTATTCGTTATTTTGTAATTTATGCGTTGAAATGTTTTTAAATAATCAGTGATCGTTATCGGTATTAAATTTTCCTTTTTATTATTTTATTGAAGATTTTAATAAACTTCGTTTTTGTCTGTTTGCAGGCAAATTTCAGAAACTGCTACTTTGGGAATATTTAAATCCTGGAATTTTTTAAAATGTCGTCTGATACTCAGGTTCTGACCAATATTTGAATCAACAAAATTATTTTCTGATGGTTTTGAACATACTATTATATACCCCCTTCTGCTGTAATTTGATTTGCTCACAGGAATTATTTTATGCAGTCGCATTACTAGTTAGTCAGCTGGACGGGTCCTGACTTTTAATAGTTCCCGGGTTTCATCTGCTCATTTTAAATTCATTACATACAAACGTTGTTCAATGTTTTGTGTGATAACAATATCATTCTATTTGTGGGATCGAAGTAATAATTGCACTCTTATAAACATTCTGAATTTTCTGAAGAAAACTACGGATACCTACGAGACTTTTATTCACTGTGTAAACCAGAAATTTAATATGCATACAGCAAATTCGATACATTTAATAATCGTTAAGAAGCCCAAACATTATATTCACATTATACCCGATTAACTCAATATAAATCGATCTCGTTGAGGTTCGTTCCCAAAACGGCCCAGACGAGAAAACAAAAGAGAAGAAAGAAGCGCAGAAGAAGCCTCGCCTCGCCGATGCGGCAGCAATAAAACAGGGTATCGGAAATTTGAATGAAATTACGCCGATTAACGTAAGACGTCGCGCGACCCTCTCGCCGCCGCCCGAAGATCCTGCGAACTCGAGGACAAATTAAAGAGTGTTGCAGGCTCGCTCTACCCGAGATCTTTTACGTTATGTTCCTGCGTCCGTGCAGCTTGTATAAAGAAGGCGCCGCACCGCGCCCGCTTGGCCGCGTCTCTCGAGTCGACCGAGCTTCTTAATGGTTTAATTCGCGCGAATTAGCATACTTTAAGGACTCGGGACCGCAGAGACAAAAAGAGAGAGAGAGAGCTGCGCAGCTATATATGCGTAGAGAAAATTCCACGTTAAATCGGGCTATCAAAATGAAAATTTCTTTCTTGTTGGTTGTTTTTTCATGTGTAAGATATTGAGAAAATATCAATTTGACTACGGTAAGTGGTTAGTAGCCAAACATACAAAAAAGTAAAATTCAATGTTTTTCTCATGTTTATATACTAGCCAAAACACATGGTTATGTGTACCTTTTTAGGTCGATTTGGAGTAGAATAAACAAACTTTATAGTTAATCTTATTTAAGAGTGTGTTCATTTAAATTCGATGCTATTGATTTGATCAAAAAATGACCGGAAATTTGTTTATCTAAATATGTGATAAAATTCTCATTCATCTCAAGAGATATTATTTTTAGTTTTTCGAGAAACATCAATTTAATATTGCTTGTTTAGCGAGACGAAATAATAAATCGGACACCTATCGACTCTTGTGCCTCATTCTGCATATTAAGAAGGATCTATCGGGGCGGGCCGTACTTAGCAGTGGGGACTTTGATTTTGCATACGTAAAATTAAAAAAGCTTATGGGAAATTACGTGAAACTTAATCTTATTCATGCCAAAATAAATATTTTCTCATTTGACAAACGAATATTAAATAAAAAATGTGTTTCATGAAGCGCCTATTTTGCGCACAGTGTTTTATACAGTCATATTTTACATTTTTGTTGATTAGCTCCGAACTTTCATCGTCACCTATTACTTTCCTTACAAATGCATCTTTTACACTTCAAATTCTTTAACATAATTTGTGTCCAATGACAACTGTCTTATATATTAAAAGTTATTAGAAAATGACCGTGACAATGATCAAAGCGCTGAAAGACTAAGTGTGGAAAAACTCATGTTTCATCATTAATTTCTCTTTATTTTGGTAGTTTACCCCCTACTTTCTTTTTTTTAATTAAAATATTAGGTACTTTTCTTTCAAGATGTAAAGTTTCGTATGCATCTGTCTTTATCCCTACGTTGATGGATCCTCCTTAAGTAGAGTAAACCGGTATCCCGTGAAAGAATTTGTCAACATTGACAGTTAGAGCCGATTCTGGCTGAATATTGTACACCAGTAAGTTATTTTTCGATGCCGAATCAATAAAGAAATTGTATCGTATTGATAAGAATGGGCTAGTATATAAGCAAGAACCTGTGCCGGCCCGAACAAAATCCCAGAGTTGGAACAATACTTTTGACCGATATTAAAAGAAAACAAAACATTGCGAAACGCTACTTAACCTGATTTTTAGGTTAACTGTTAACAAAATTGTAATTTTAAATACGATAACAAAGTAGACGTAAAATTTGCGTCCATATGATAGAAATCTGTATTTATATTTCTTGTGAAATTTTGAAAACATCGAGAAAAAAGTGTTGAACTCGCCCGTTCTTATTATTACAAACTCATATCGGTGCTGATCATCTAACATTTACCAGTACCGGTAGTTTCGGCAACTAATACTTAACCAGTATTGTTCCGAGAGAATATTCTTCCATGGGATCTTGCAGTACATTATTGATCTATGATTTTACAGGGAACTCAAAACTTGTGAGTCCATATGAACATTTGATGTGCACAGTGGCTAAACTACTAAAAAAATAAAACTACTACTAAAGAATTAATTGGCCAATGATTTATTTTGATAAATAGAACTTTTGAGTCTTTTATTTTATTATTTAAATGACTATATTTGATTAAAACAATGCTATACTAAGTATACTTTCTACATACATTGGTTTCGCGACTCGATAGCGATTTCGCATAGTTTAAACTTTTGTTTGGTAATTTAATATGATCACTACAGACGTTTACATCCGCAAACCCTTTTTGTCTCCTCCTTCGCGGATCTGCTGGTTTTCCTCGCTAGTTTTTTTCCGTCTTCTCGGCAAAGTTCGTGCGTGGCGATGGTATAACTATAAGGGAAAAAGTCGAAGGAGCAAGCGCGAACGCGGTCTCCTAGAACCCTTTCGAATGCGCGTGCTCGAACGACGAGATAATTAAGGCATCAAGACGGCCGTCATTGGAAGCTTTAGACGTCGTCTTCCACAACTTGCGTATAGCAATCGAATCTCCACCCGGTTTTACTTTTCTTCAGCCGTTTATTTGTACTAATTAACGATTTCTAAAATTATTATAAATGTATAGTTTTGATAGAGTGAAATAGCGCAATTATTACCGCAAAATCTTTTATTATTGATAATACAATATCTACAGTTAATTTTAATTTATAATTTTTAAAAATTCGCGTTTATTTAAGAAAATAATAGATACTACTTATTTTCTCAGTAATTGTTATTAATAAATATTTTTTTCAATATCCAAGCATTTCTACTATTACAACGTTGCTCTACGTTTACTTGAAATATCGAATTAAATATTTTCAAATAAATAAAAACGTATACGCACGTTGGACTATATTTCAAAATGGTTCTGAGCTAACGTCTTTATAATCAGATTCAATTGCTCGAAAAAAATGTACATAGGTACGCCCAATGTACCGCATCGCTATTCCACGGTTTAGAGCAAAGTCGCGGGCGCACGGGGGGGATCAAGTCGACGTATAGAGCGTGCGCGTGTGTGCCTGCGGAAAAAAGCCGTCGGTGCAAAGGACTTATACGAGCGAAAAGGCAGTGGAACGCGGTATAAGACCTTACCGAGAATAGCGGAGACGCGCGTCGCGGAGGCTTCAGGCGGGACTCGCTTCATTCCATCGCTAGAAAAAGCCGGAGTGAGAAAGATCGGGAGGACAATGTAAAAGGGATAGACGCAGGGGGAAAAAGTAACTGGTTAGATAAATAAATATTAAGGGATGCACGCCGAGGCTGGTATGAAAACGAGTTTGAAATAAGTAGCGATTAAAATGTAATTACTTTTAACTTATTGAGTAATGAATTTCATTTTTTTATGTAATCGTTTATCATATTGCATAATGTTTATGTATAAATGTAGAATTTATTCATTTTCATGTACCGTAGTTGCGTAATTTTCTACATATGTTGTTTAATTCCCAAAGGTAGTTGTGCAACAAAAAAAAATTAAAAATATATTGATCTACCTAATATGTTAAATAATTTTTTTAATTTTATGTGAATTAATTAATGTTACATATGTAATATTGTTGATTATATCAACAATCATGACTTGAAAAAATTTCAAATTTGATAATTGAATAAATATGTGTTAAGCCTAAAATAAGTTATTTAAGTTTGAATAATACATATCATTTTATTCAACAAAATTTTAGAAAAATTAAGCATATGGTCTAAGCTAACGATCATCATAGAAATGCTCAAATTATCATCTTAATTATTAATTATGAAATTTAGGTACTTCAAAAATTATTATAATTTTATATGATGATATGTATGAAAATTCACATACGAAGATTTTATTTGTATAATTTATGTATTTACTTGTATACTATAGAATCTGAAAGCCTATATAATTGCGTACACTCTGCTGCTATGGATTCTACCAAGAATTATTACAATTTTAGCGCTATAAAATTATGCATCAAGATTTGCACTGAGAAATTAGGCATATCTCAATTTCTGTCTCGCACTACTGCATCTGGAGTATAAAATCCACCCGTGTACAAATTCCTACTGTTAAAATTAAAATAAATTTGGAAAAATTCATTACAGCAGAGTGGAACGAATAAAAATCCGACTTCTGACTTATCACATGGTATTTATGGAATGCCCAGGTATCTAAATCATGAGAAATACAATATAATCTTGAAAAACTAAATAGCAATATAAAATCAAGTAGCGAAATAACAGAGTTAAGGCTTACCCGAATGAACCGAGCAAAAACAAAAGAGATCGCGTGAAAAGAGCAGCTTTCAAGGGCTCGAGACTGCGTGCGAGAGGGGGAGGGAGGGGGGGGGGGGGGGGGAGTGTCGGCTGACCTCGGCGGGTAATAAGAATGAATGTGATTCTATTACGGGTTCAATTGTTACGGGGCGCCGATCTTTTCGGCGAGCGGCTCGCGCGCCCGCGCGCTAAAACAGTAAAGGGACCGTGGGGTAGATGCGATCGCGACCGATAAGATCCGCTCGCGCACCGCCACGAGAAGCCTCTTCAGCCGCCCGACGACTTTATACTCTATTTTCCGCGCACCTCTCGTCGGTAATAGCGGAGGAGAGCCCCCATTACACCCCCTGCCCATGAGAATTTGTCGTTTTTCAATGATGCAAATTACGCTGGGAAAAGAAGGAGCTTTCGCTCGGGGAGCCGGAGAGAAGATAGCTACCGAGGGTTACATTGTAACTTAGCGTTATTAAAAAAAATGCATTTTGGAAGTGAGGTCGTTGTATTTTTATTTGAAGGTGAAAATAAGTTATAACAATTCTTACGATTTGCGTTTTATAATGAATTATTAACGTATTATTATAATATAATATCTAAATTTGGTAAAAGAGTTGTTTTGTTTGTTATGTATAATACAGTATTAAGTATTTTTAAATTTAGGACTTGGGTATCCAAATAATTATGTATAATAATTTTAAATTGTTTATAAAATAATGCAATTTTCATTTTAATTAAATTTCTAATTAGAAACTAGTAAAGGTTCAATAGTTACTTACATTTATATAAGTATCTAAGTATAATTATAATGATGGATTAAACGCAAACGCCCGCACCAAATAGTGAAAGAATAGAAACAAAAAATCACTGTTGGATTTATTGATTGATTAATTCATAATTAATAAACTAAAACACTATCATTATATGGATAATTGTTTTGGCGATATACATCGTTAAGAAATGAAATGTTAAATAGACATTCTATTTACCAAGGGGGGCCTCAATAATAAGATAATCCTGTGTAAATTCAACAATATTTCAAGTTTTCCAATAAAAATTTAAAAATAGGGTTGAGTTCACAAAGGACTTCTTTTATCCTTGGGGTGCACCTTGGTAAAGCGTGGATCAAAAATCAAGTTTTTAAGTCTTTAATTTTGATTCGTCGGGAATCTTTTATTAATGCAAATTCAAATGTGTTCCTTAAAACCAATTCAATTTAAAATAAATCCTAAAATATATGCAAACTTTTTGTTTTGACGTACATAAAGATATACATTGCTTATACAAATTAAAATTACATTATGAAATTCAATATTTCATTCGGTTAAATTAATTACATTACATTACATTACATTACATTACGTATCATGTATGCGGATATTAAGGTGGCTCCGCGAAGAAATTATTGAAATTTGAACTTTATACTTTAGTAGACTGAGACTTGAATAGCATGCTTTGCATAATAATATGAAATTAACAGTAATTTTCAATAATTCTTAACAAGTATATTTCAAATTGCTCAGACCAATGTATATCGATTTAAATTATATTATTTTTAAGTGAAAATGAGGTATACTATTTAAATATGAATCAGTGAAAAGTATGTCAAATCTACTAATTAGTATGTCAAATCAAACATATATGTCAAATAGTTCTCGCGTATTCAACTTGTACTGTTCTAAGAAAATTTTAACATTCTTTTAAAGCTTAGAATTGTAGAAAGTCGCACAGTTTATACATATATCAATTCATAATTTAGATTTAGTTAATAGTTTAAACAAAACATACTCGATATTGTTAAAAAATGGCTAAAAGTACTACATTTTTACAATAATTGATAATACGACATACATAGGACCCAGTTCTAATCGCGTTAACGATAGCTAATATCTTTTTCTCTCAGTCTATAAATTACTTCTGCAATGTCAAAAAAAAGTCAAGGTTGTATTATTAATAGAAAGAGAGAGATAGAGTAAATCATTAAAAAATATAAAAAGCCATCGGCGAGCCAGCTCAACGAAACAAGCATAATGTTCAAGATTCCCTTAGATTCACATTACTATCCCTCGCAAGGAGTTCTCAACGAAAAAAATGATTAAAAAACAGGTCTGAAAGAGAAGCAGTGAAAAATAACAGTGCAGTGCGTACTCACCGAGCGTTGGCGGAGTTGGGGTTGCCGACGTCGTCCATAGACGGTTTCCTAGAATGAAACCACGAATGTAGTTCGTTACTGTTAGCGCGCAGCTGATGCATTAACGCGGGATGCGCGGCCGCGGCCGCCGCCGCGCCGTATGCGCTCGCGTACAGATTCGGCGCCTGCCACATGCCCCCGTACGCCTGTACGTCCATCTCACGCGATGCAACCTTCCACGCACACTATCCAACCATCGCATTCTACACCCATCCCAAATTATTGCACATTGTCCAACACACTCTGCTATCCAACGATCACCATCTCCATCCGCTCCTCTCAATTTTCAAGGAAACTCCGTGTACATTCGCGTACAGAGCGCGCGAAACGTTTGAAACAAAAAGGAGAACAAGACGGCGTTCGAACTATTACTGTAAGAGGACTCGGTTTTCGACTGGCACGCTGCCGCCTTGAGCGCGTGCGATCGAGTGTGTTGTCGTCGGCGGTATAGGCGCGAGAGCGCGGCTCGGCTCTTTCTCTCTGTCTCTCTTACGGAGGGGTTGGATCTCTCCCTGACTGCACACCCCCACCACCCGACCGACTGCTCACGGAAAATTCGGGGTCGCGCGCGCTCTCGCCTGCAGACCGCCCTTTGTGCGTGCCTCGCGCTATATAAGAGAGAGAGAGAGAGAGAGAGGGGAGAAAGGGAGAGAGAGAGAGAGGGTAGGTTATAGGAGATGAGCGCGCCGGCGCGCGATAGAGCGCTCGCACGACTTTATGTATTATGCGTAGGCGCCTCGGGTATACGCGTACGTGCGCGCGGGACGACACGTGGTTTCACGGTCTAAGTGTGACGAGTGTGCACGCGATAAGAATTTTGGTTGCTTGTGGTTTTTCCTTTGAGGTGAGGAGGATTTGTATAAGATGTGCTTGCACGCGATTGGTAATATTAAAAAGAGTAAATAAATTCACGTAAATATAAATATATAAAGCTGGACAAAATGTTTTAAATGCTTTGTTTTTCAACTAAATAGTTTTTAGATATAGTTTTTGGTTTAGTAGAGAAGTTTGCATGAAATAGGATGTTTTGGACATATTTTAAAAGATGGTTAAGTTAATGATCTCCCTTGCTTTGCTCGTAGCTCTTATCCTTCAAAGAAAAAATGTAAATAAATTGATCACTACCATGCATATTTATCATGATATAACAGAAGAGTCAATTTATGAATGGATTTGTTACTTTTAAAAATATTCAAAATATGATTCTTTTTAGATGTATAAAGGAGAATTTTAAAAATTGATACGTTAAGAGCAATACGTTTTTCAATTAGTATAAATTTCGAATCTATTATCGCTATTTTACAAAATTTTATGAATCTTACTAATAAAAAGTAAACTTATTCTTAACTTTTCTGCATTCGATGGTATGCATTTCAAGAATAATCATATTTTGAAAATTCTCTGAAAGTTTTATCAAAAGAATTTATCAAAAATTACTCCTGTCAATAAAAGTAAATTACATCGTAAGAAAAAATACGTTTAAATCATTTAGAGCAGAGTGGGACAAAAGGGCTTATGGATATTCAGATTAAAAGAAAAATTGATAAAGATGCTAAGACATAATTAGCAAATTTCAGTATATGATACTAACTGTATAAAATCCATAGAATGGTTGTATTTATACATTTCAATGTTTATCCATTAGGTACGTAGTACGATTGATTACAATTTTTCTTTAATTATTGACTTTATTGAAATAAGTAATAAATATTAATCAATTCGCTATTAAATTTGATCAATTCCATATTGATCTACCTGCAAAATTTCAATGTGAAATACATTGAAGATTATACACGCATACAAACATTCATAAAAATCACCCAAATTAGCAGCATAAAATTAAAATGAAAACAACTTCCTGTTTTATTTATTTGATCGAAAATTCTTGACAGTATATAATATTTATACAACAAACGACGTCAACTAATTAACTGACTCAAATTGAAAATAACATATTTGTAGTACTATAATAATACATTATCAATACCAATTAAGTTCAATCTAATTAAGTATATATTTTCTATCAATGATAACAAATTTCACCACATTCAGAACTCAAAATCTGTAATAAAAAGCAGCTTTAAATCCCTACAATATTCCCTTAACCCATAAACTTGTGTCCTACAAACACTCTCCACCCAATCTACCCCTAAACATCTGATCCAAGAACAACCGAAATCATGTACCTCAAGCCGCAAACTCTTCCACGCGCCTGATACATGCTACTGCCCTGCGCTACAAGTTAAAAAGAACACACAGTACTACATAACCCGCTACGCGCGCCGTCGGCCGTATAACACACGCAGATAGAAAAAGCCCCCCCCCCCTCTTCGTTACTCCCTCGCGCGCTTCTCGAAGGGTAGGCGCACAGCCTCTCTATCTTCATTTGGGCCGAGCGGCGGCGGCGGCTGCGAGCCCCGAGACGCCAATAAAGCCTCGGTATCTCTCCGGCGCTGTATCTTGCGCACGGCGCTCGCGCGACGCGACGATCCCCTCGCGATCGCCAATGATTTCTGCGGGAAGAGATCATCGATTGGAGACTCGGCTCGGCTCGAGATTATCTCCGAGCGATTAGTCCGGAGACACGGAGGCGAGCGAGTGTGAGCGCGCGCCGGCGTCTTCGAGGGTTGCGGGGAAGATGCATTTTTAATGTAGCTGGCGCGGAGATGGCATGTACCGTAGGTGTAGTATAAGGGTGTAGGGGGGAGTTTGGAGCGTTTAAGTTTTAATTTCCTGGAGTTTTGGGTTATTTAACGGCGGGTGCTTTGTACGAGGATTTATCGCGCGGGATACCAGTGTATCTGGGGACGATTCGGATTGAGTTTTTGTATACCGTGATTGATGTGACTGCGATTGAAGGTAGCTAATAGTTGATTGTTAATTTATACAGGGGGTTGCGTCGCTGATTTATTTATTCGTTAATCGAGTTATTTGATTTTAAACAGAAGTGGAAAGGTAAGGCATTGTCTTGCAGAACAATTTCATTAGATTGTTGATGTTCAAAATTACCGTCATTTTTAAATGTTACGTAAACTTTCCGTATTTTTATTTAAGATAGTATTTTCTAAGAAATTAATATATTAGCCAAATCTTTCTGCTTTCTCAAAGAGGAAGTGATAGTGATAGTAAAAAATAAGTTTAACTAAAAACGTGTTTCGAGGCTTAAGAAATCATCAGCTGTGTGTGTGTGTGTGTATGTGTGTGCGTGCGTGTGCGTGTGCATGTGAGTGAGCTTGTGCGTGTGCGTCTATGTGTGTGTGTGTATGTGTGTATGTATGGACGCGGATAAGCATTACTTTCCATATACACGGTAAAACTTAATGTTTCCCGACTCATTTTTTTTGTTTTTCTTAAAGGCAGGAGACACAATAAAATTTTATTTTTTTTTACGATTAATTTCGTTTTATAGTGATTTTTTGATTTTTGAGTTTTAGTTTTTCAGTTTTTTTAATACCTTAGAAATAATATCATTGATCCTGCGAAGAGACATTTGAAAGAGCATTAAATTGTCTAATTTTTCCGACCTGAAAGTTTGGATAAGGTTATTTCCTTCTTTTGTTATACACAAGAACGTCATTTATTCTCTAAACGGTTATATCTCGGAAACATATGACGGAAAATTTTTGAAAAAATTTGAGATGTTTACGTATATGGAGAAGAATGTTCAGCAAAACTTTAAAGTCTTGACCTTTTTCTTTGTCGAGAGAGAAATAATTTCGTAAAAATAAAATCGATTTTCATTGTCCGACGATAACTGAATCGGCCGCATTTTATTTGAAACTTTACAAAAAGGTAGCTTCTTACTATCTCATATAACCTGTATATTTTTTCAGATCATGAGATAATTTATTTTATGAGATATTGAGGTTATGTATTTTTTGAAATTTCTTTTTATCGCTTATATCTTGAGAACGGCGCGGTCATTTTTTACCAAGCAGGTCCACATTTTTTTTAAATGAAGATTTAAAAATCAAAATAAATTTAAAGATTCGTCGACTTGTTTTTGTTTGATAATGATCTTTCGATTTTTCAATTTTTGAGCTTTAGATTTTCTGTTTTCTTTGGTATAAGAGAAATATTATGATAAATCTATTATAAATTCATTAAATAGAACATAAAATTACCTGTCTTTTACAACCATAAATTTTGGATAGGCTCTTTTATTTCTCCTCAATAATTTTTAGAATAGGAAAAAACGTGACTACAGGGAGCCCAGATAGCAGCCCGTGCCGAGCACGGCGTGCTGGCACGGCGTGACGAATTTGTGCCATCACTGTGCAGTCGCGGCGTGCTGTCCGATTCGGTGGCACGTCGTGACCGCCCTGTGCCGTCATCGTGCCGTCACGCAACATCACTTTTTTGAACTTTCAGATTCCAGCAGAATGACGGCACAGTGCAAGCCCGCCGTGTCGGGAAAATCGTGGCCGCAATGTGACGGATTATGGACAGCACGACGTGCCATCAATATAATTATATAAAAATATAATTTAATTGCATATTTAAGTTATTATTTCTATTACAAATAAAATTGATAATAATAGTAATGATTTGTTAATTTATTTATATGGGGTTCAATTGGTGTAATTGAATAAATAAATAAATATAAATAAATAATAGTATAATTTTATGATTTTTATTTTTATTAATAATAAATATATTTGTTTATAATTGAATATTAAAATTGATTTACATTATAAATTTAAAGTCTTGAAATAATTTTGAACTTTGTGTTGTTTGAAGAAATGTATCGCATCCCGCCATTGCAGTAATCTCCCTGCTTTCATGAAGACTTGATCTTCAATTGCAGACGCGCGCAATAAGTGAAATTGTTTTTAATAATTTTAGCGGTATTATTGTAGTTATTAATTATTGTAGTTATCTGTGGTGTCATTTGGAATTCTGAATTATATAATTCGACGGTGGCAAGTTTGTGGTGGACGTTCGAGAGGAAGTGCAGCTCGTCTTGAGGATCAACCTGGCGCGCGCACGTGCAATTGCAGTTCACAGTAAATAATTACTATCATTAATTATTTACATGCTGTAATTTGGATTTCCCAAGAGAACTGTGGAATTTTCAGAGGGAAGAAATTGTCTTGAGGATCATTCTGGCTGAAATGTAAAGTTTTTTTATTTATAATTATTCTAATAATTATATTAGTTAATAAATTATAGGTTAGTTTTCATGTTTGAATAATACTAGAGTTTGTTTTACATTGTCTTCTGAAATCAAAAGTTGCTAAGTGTAATAAATATTAAATAGTCTTATTAGGTTTCTTTATTGATATTAGTATTTTGAAATTGTAGAATTTTATTAGTAATTACATTGATTTTTTTATTTATAATTATTCTAATAATTATATTAGTTAATAAATTATAGGTTAGTTTTTATGTTTCAATAATACTAGAGTTTGTTTTATATTGTCTTCTGAAATCAAAAGTTGCTAAGTGTAATAAATATTAAATAGACTTATTAGGTTTCATTATTGATATTAGTATTTTGAAATTGTAGAATTTTATTAGTAATTACATTGATTTTTTTATTTATAATTATTCTAATAATTATATTAGTTAATAAATAGGTTAGTTTTCATGTTTGAATAATACTAGAGTTTGTTTTACATTGTCTCCTGAAATAAAAAAGTTGCTTAAATTATTACTAGAAAAATTACATGAAATATTTCTGAAAAATTTCTGAAATATTCCCAAAATCAAATGGTTTTACTGAATTCTTTTGTGGAATATTTCAGGATTATTTTAGAAATGTTAAGGTGGTTCCCTTGTACAAAATATTACCACTTTTTTATGGAAATTATGTTATTGCAAAACCATGTATCTTCGATTGAAAATCGTAACATGTTCGTGCATTCTAATTTCTTTTATTTTTTATCCGATTTGAACTTTAAACCACTTATTTTGATCGTTAAACAATTTCAAATCAATTGACCGTTGGAAATTAAAAAATTGGCAAAATCAGCAAAGTTAGAGCCTTAATTGTTATGGGTAAATTGTTACTAATTAAATGTGAATAAATTCATGAATTCATAAATTCATTCACATTTACTTTAAACAATTGGCTCTAACTTTGCTGATTTTGTCGATTTTTTAATTTCCAACGGTTAATCGTTTTTAAATTGTTTAACGATTCAAATGAGTGGTTTAAAGTTCAAATCAGATGAAAAATAAAAGAAATTAGAATATTGCCCTAATATCGGTTTGCACTGCAGCTGTGGAACGTTGTATTGCGATGTTTCGACGATATTGCAGAGATACATTGATACGATATGCAACACTCCGGCATTGCAAAATATCGCCATCATATTGCCTTGCTCCAAAGCTGCCGAAAATCGTATCACAATGTTCCCGTGATATCGCAGTGATATATCGTGATATTTAACTTTGCGATATTGCAAAATATTGCTGTGATATGGCATTACGGCAACGTTGTATGTATGTATGTACGTCTGTCTGTATGTATGTATTTATGTGTGAAGTTTTAATGTATTTACATAGAATCAATTTTGTTACGAAGCGAATCTTCGTTATTGTTATTAAGCATCCTACTGGCACCACATTTATTTTTCAGATGTATTCACGACCGGCTAAAAATCGTGGCGGAGTGTCACCCGATGTTGCTGCTAAAAACATTTTCGACCAAATGCAAAAGATGCGATCTGGAGCTTCGACGAATCTTGCGTCTTCCCACCGCTTTCAGCAAGCAGAATCTTGTGGCATGTCGATTTTATCACAAGTGGGTGGACCTCCGATAAGAGCATCGTCCCAATCGCTATCAAGTCTAGCGCATACATCAACAAGAAGCGACTATACTCCAAGTCCAGTGCATAAATCACATTTTGCACAGGAAGGGCTGCCATCTGAGCCTTTTCGCCCGCGCATACTCCAACGAGTGCGCGATATGCAATCACCTATCACTCAACAAAAACCACACACACTTGACAACAAGTCTTCTTCACAACAACAATCACGAACACCAGATCAATCAAAACAATCATCCTACACTCACCAACAACCACCCACACTTCACAAGCCATCTACACAAAAGCAATCACGCGCACCAAATCAATCGAAACAAAAGCCATCATCCACTCAACAGAAACCACCCACACATGGCAAGTCATTTACACAACAGCAATCACGAACACCAGATCAATCAAAACAATCATTCTACACTCAACAACAACCACCCACACTTCACAAGTCATCTACACAAAAGCAATCACGCACACCAAATCAATCGAAACAAAAGCAATCATTCACTCAACAGAAACCACCCACACATGACAAGTCATTTACACAACAGCAATCACGCACACCGGATCAATCGCACTATAAACATCCGCGCGATAAACAATCATCCCACACTCAAGAACAACCATCTACACGTTACAAGTCACCTACACAAAGTCAATCATCCACTCAACAGCAATCACCCATACTCGGCAATTCACGCACACAAAAGGTGAATATGCAGCATTCGCTCGCGCTCAACGGATCGCAGGTAGGATTTCGTCAAGAGGAACCAGCTGGTTTAATGTCTGCTTTTGGGGACGCAGGTTATTCAAATAAATAAAAATGGTATTTTATTCTTCAAGGGAGTGTCAAACCATTCAAATTTCCCGCCGACAGTCCTAACCTCAAATTCTTTAACAATTGATTACAATTAATAAATAAACTAAATTATGAAAAATCAAGGCATCATTACCCTCCATAATACAATTATCTACCACTGTGCGAAGTTTTAAACAAAAACTTCAAAACCTCTACGAATGCCATTGGAACGAAATTTATATTAGTCTAGACTCGAACCTTCAAATTTCGTTCCAAAGCCATTCGTAGAGGTTTCGAAGTTTTTATTTCAAACTTCGCACAGTGGTAGATAATTGTATTACGGAGGGCAAGGACCTCTTAGTTTTTAATTTTTAATTTTAATTTAATTTATTTTAATTTTTAATTACGTAATTAAATTTAAAAAAATGTAAGGAAGCGTTGGAGGGGCAGAGAATGTTGGTTGTGCCTCACAGAGATGGGCGAGGACGGGGCCCTCTCTCACATAAAAACAAAATTCTTTTATTTTTGTTTGAAAAAATAGCAATATTGAGGTAATTTTTACATTACAAGAGAATAATTCTAATAACATTATAATTATTATGATTATTACCCAGACAGCAAAAAATGAATTTTTTCTAAGGATTTTTTTCGAACACTTTAAGAATAATTATGAATGTAAGTTAGAAAAGGATTCTTAAACAGTTTGAAAAGAGTTCATAAAGAATTCTAACATCTGCGACATTCATGAAATTTATTTTTCCGTCTGGGAATTCTTTAGTGTTATTATTACTTCTATTAAAATAAAAATAATAATTGTTTTCAGATGCCGTTGAGAGACGTCAGAAAATAACTCTAGAACCGATCCAGCACGTACTGAGAGACGACGTCAAGGAACAAAGACTGCCGATTCAGCGACTGACCCAAGACTGAGGTAGACAAGCTGAGGCTGGGAGCGACAAAAATGACATCGTTTTCAGACTTGCAAGCTGAGCTGCAAGGAGGGCCTAGCAAAGGTAATTTATTCATCATTCTATTATAACTTTCCAACCCATAATGCAATAAAAAATTTTATTTTTTTCGTTTTTTTCAACAGAGTTCATAACACTTCGAGCGCAGAAACGGTGTGCGCCTGCCTGGATGTGATAGCGATCTGCTGAATGGTTCCCAAGGTCATGCTGTTGTCGTACGAGCGCATGGACATGCCTGCAAAACTCTCGATGACGCAGGGGCAACGAGAATTGAGTAGGAGGCTTCTTGCGAGTTGCTGCTCAGGCGATCCCTGTTAAAAAATTGAAGCTGGATTTCAAGCTTGAAATTCAACGATGAGCTTGAATCTGGTTTGATCGAACTTAAAATCCAGCTCGATTTCAAGCTCGAAATCAAACTCGAAAGATCCACCCTGATCGACCTACATTTCAAGTTTGATCAAGCTGGATTCAAACTCATCGTTGAATTTCAAGTTCGATCGAGCCGGATTCAAACTCATCGCTGGATTTGAAGCTTGAGATTTAGCTTGATATTTTCAATAGGGGAACCTGCACAAGGACCAGCTGGTTCAGCCACTGGTCCGTTTGAGTGACCGTAGCCTCCTGGAGCTGCAGGCTCCCGAAATATACCATTATTTACGTAAATATTTTCAGAGACTATATATATATATATATATATTCCACGTCGACCAGGGAAGAAATTTTTTACATTTCGTTCAAAATGTTTTTACTAGTTCAGAATAGTTAAAAAATGTATGCAAAAAAAATTTAGATCACAATACCCTAACTATGCAGAACTGTGGCCCTATTAAAAATAAAGTTTTTTTCAATTCTTAGAAACATAGAAAACTTTAATGATTTTTAGCTCCAGATAGGTGCAATTTAGGTATTTACACATATACATTTTTATTATTTTTCTGTATATTTTTCTGTAAATTTTCTATAGAATATGCTAACACTTTTTTTAGGCCCTAATTACCACGTTTCTGATTGATTTATAAAAGATATACCGTTATATAGTAATAAGAGCTTCAAAATGAGACCAGGTAGACCATGGACCGAGCTTTTTACTACAAAATTTTGAGATTAAAATAAACTGCCGAAATTTTTTAAATAGCATATAACGGTATATCTTTTATAAACCAATCAGAAACGTGATAATTGGGGTCTGAAAAAAATGTCAGCATATTGTACAGAAAATTTACAGAAAAAAATGCATATATATATGCATATATCTATCTATATAAATATATATATATATATATATATATATGTAAATACCCAAATTGCACCTATCTCGAATTGAATTTTCTACTTTTTTAAAAATTTAAATAAACTTTATTTTTAGGGTCACGGTTCTGCAAGATTTGGGTCTTATGAGCTAAAATTTTATTTACATGCTTTTTTCACTATTCTAAACTAGTAAAAACATTTTCAGCGAAATGTAAAAAATTTCTTCACGGGTTTACGTGAAATATATATTATTATGAAATATTGAAATTCGTTCAGAATGAACTTTTACTACAGTTTTTTTTTATTAGTCTTGACGTTTATTTCGTCTTTACAATACATCAGGAAAGTATAATACATTTTTAGGCCAATTTTTTATTTGAAAATTTTTATATATCAAATTTTGAAATTTTAAATATTACCTGAGATCTTACCAGAGATCTCGTGTGAGATTTTGAGTAAAAATTCATGAGGTTTTCGTATGATATTTCACCTGAGATTTTTTGGTAGGGATATATATATATATATATATATATATATATATATATATATATATATAATCATGCGAAATATCATGCGAAAACCTCATGAAATTTTACTCAAAATCTCACACGAGATCTCTGGTAGGATCTCAGGTGAGATTTAAAATTTCAAAATTTTAAATATAAAAATTTTCAAATAAAAATTGGCCAAAAATGTATTATACTTTCCTGATGTATTGTAAAGACGAAAGAAACTTCAAGAATAATAAAAAGAAACTGTAGTAAAAGTTCATTCTGAACGAATTTCAATATTTCATTAAGTGTACATATAATAACATGAGATTTTCGTATGAGATCTCAGGTGAGAATCTTACTTGAGATTATTCAGTAGGGGTATGTGAATAATCATAATTAAAGTATAAAATTATAATTAAATTTAAATATTTACGTAAATAAATGGTATATATGTGTTATTATTGTATGTATATATCTGCTGCGGATTCCCGGAAAAACAACTCAAGTCCATTTTTTTGAAAATTGAGTTTTAAGCGATTTTAATATCTTTATATAGTATATTTTCAGATAAAAGTGCACAAAATCAAGAAAGTGTAAAAATAAGTAGCCTTATCTACTATTTATGATTTTTTTTACATTAGTTCAAATGGAAAATAAAAATTTTAAGTATTAGTATCTTCAAAACAGAAAAGTGGACTTATGTTGTTATTCTGCAAAACCATATATATATTATGTATTAACTTATTAATTTATTGTACAATTATATTAAATATTTAAAGTGTATAAATAAAAAATTACAAATATAAAATATAGTATTTTTATTATGATAAAATTATACATTTAATATAAATAATATATATATATATATATATATATATATATATATATATATATATATATATATATATATATCGCCGTGCTGGCATATTGTCGGCAAATTGCACGGCACAGTGCTGACACGTTGCCGGCACGCGGGCCGCAGCACCAATCGCGCATGCAAATTGCGTCGGCAAAATGACGGCACTATGACGGCCCGCGTGCCAGGACCGCGTTCCTGCACCGTGCCGTCTCAGAAGCGGGGCAGGAATCCGTCACAATGCCGGACCGTGGGCGGCCCGCGGGCCGTCAGCGTGCCGACACAGTGCCGACTCAATGCTATCTGGGAGGGAAATGGTCTAGTAAAAATTATTATTTCGTATGGTAATTGCGAGACTTAGTTGGACAATCGCAATAATTACTTTTATTTTAGTAGTAAAAGATATATTAATAGAAGTTATTGCTATTTATCGATTAATATGTACTAGCGAGTATAGGATAATCTGCTAAATAAGTATAGTAAATATAGTGTATAGTATAGTGTTGTTTTAGCTATTTTTCGATTTATCGATTTTTGAGTTTTAATTATCTATTGTTTTTATGTTACAAATATTATGTTCAATTTAGCGTAATTTTTAGAAAATCATATTGATTTTTCACCACGGAATTAAATAGAATAAATAATTTCATATTGGAACAATTTATAAAGTTCGAAGAAGCTAACTGCCAATGAATTGGCAGCGGTTATTATTTAACTTTTTGTATGACAATATTTATAATTTTCTTTTATTTTATTATTTATGAATTTCAAAGTAGATTTGGCGATAAATTTTGTAATTTATTATTAAATATATGCTTAATAAATGTTTCATACGGTTTATTATTAACAATTACAGAGGATACTCGCCCAGGATGGGACATATAACTATATGGTCGATTATTACGAAACTGTTAGTTTTTGGTCAGCTCCGTGGCACCACAATTTGTTATTTACGGACTTATATTGTACTTAAAGGTGCATATTATAGGTTTGGTTGATGTATGTATATGTCATACATTGAATTCATGTAAAAAGAATTATGGACAAATATATATGGATATTTTATGCCACTGAGCTGACATTTTGTGCATGAAACATTTTTAACTCATCTTTTAAAGAGATTAAATTAATTACTTGACAATTATGATTGGTTACAAAATGTTCGCATTTACATATTATATTTTAAGAAGCATATTTTTTAAATTACTTAAATCTTACATATAGGTTGGTATATCTCAAATTCACTGTAATTAAAAAAAATTACTCCACGGAACTGACATTATGGGCATATTTGACCTATTTATTGTGTGATGGGCTCTGATTTTTATAATTAATGTCATTAAATATTATGTAAAAGTATTATATTTGTTGTATACAATCGCAAGATACCTATTATTTTGCTTCTGAACAGCATTTACACGTGAAGCCGTAAAAACTAATAGTTTCGTGACAATCGCCCATATAAAACTTCAAAGTTTGGTACGTCTAGAAATTTAATTACCAAAGTCTGCAGGTTTAGACTATTGGTATTTAAAGTGTCATGGCTGAAGTAAAGCAGTTACGGCAATTTCTTTTTACCTAAATAAGCATATACAACGGATAGATGGTAAAACTGATTATATCTTGCACTAAAATGTGGTTGTGGTGGTTTTATACGTAAAAATGCAGGAATAAAAAGGTGACAAAGTTATTAACTCTATTTGAACTGACTCTAGCATTTTTAAATTTAACATATTTTTTAACTATTTTTTAAACTATATAAAAGTTGTCATAAAATTATTTTCTTTACAGATTCTGAAACTGTAAAACATGTAAATTCGTTTTATATAAATAAGTTTGAAAATTCATCCGTTTTATATGCTTATTTACGAAGAAGAAACTGGTCGTTACTTCTTGCTTCGGCTATAACACTTTAAATCCCAACATACTTAAGTAGATTATACAGAAAACTAATTACACATCAAACTTTTCTGCCCGACAAGTAATTGGTAAAACAATTTTTAAACTAATTTAGATTGCAAGTGTATACGTAAAAATAAACACTATGAATTTCACTTGTGTTATAACTGCACCAATGCCGATACACTGAAACTTAACTCGTTAATATAAAAGTAATTTTTCGTTGAAACACCTTTTTTCCATCAATTATACCATAATACAAAAAATGGTTTTATTACAGGCTTCCAGTATTGATTGCGATCACTTACAAAGTCTCGCGGATTCATTTCAGTCACATTTTACACAGAAATGATAAAATCGCCAGGCATCTGTAGCATTTTATTTCTAATAACCTCGCGAGTGCTTAAATTAATTTCTCGTACCAAGAAACGCGCATTTGGGTCATGAATCCCCGGGAGTCGCTCGCAGCCAGTAGCACCGGCAGTTCGTTGACAAAAATTAAACGAGCGTTGAAAAAAGAAACGTTCAGTCCATAACTATACCAAACGATAAAAATGTAACGCGCGCGCGCGCAGCGCCACGACTTGCGCTATACCACTCGACGGTGATAATCGCCAAAAGAAACTCGAAAAACCTGATTTATCTCGCGAAGTGGAGAAAAAGAAATGGCCTGAAGTTTGAAATGCCAAAGGTTTTACAGCTCCGGGCGAGACGTTATATATGTATACGCACTTCGTCGTCGCGTCAGTGGATGGATCACCGAAGATCTCAGTATAGAAGCTGAACGACAAGAGAGGAGAAAAAACGGTGATTTTGGTTTTACGCGCAGGATCTGGAACGACTTTTTTGTCGTCTCTCTTGCGCTTTTTCGTTGTTTCGGGCGCGCAGCTCTTCTTAATGGCCTAGACCAATTCCAAATTGACAAAGGTCGAGGTACTCGGCGCGCGTAGTGCGTGACGACGCGAGCTATGACGGGTAAAAAGCAAAGTCGCAGTGGCGTAGCGTAGAGCATAAGTTGCACAAGACTTCGTGGACGCCTTAACCAGGAACTCGTCCGACTGGTAGCGTGGCCGCAGCCGCCGCCTAATGTCGCGCGCATAGCTTGGCCTTTTAAGAGGGGACGCGAATTCTTCCTTTTTTATTTTAATTTTCTTAGGATCTTTCTCTTTTATTAAGTTAGGTGCCGCTTTGTCTCCGGAGGTGCAGCGGATTTACAAGGTGATAATTTGTAGTGGTGTTTGTCACCGAATTTGCGGAACCGGAGAGATGTAGCCTCTCTGCGCGTTGATTGCGAATCTAGATAAGTGAAGTCTGAGAATTGAGGAAGAGTCATGCCAGTCTGATGAAGAGTTTTACATTTAAAACACGTTGTTTCGTACAAGTGGATGACCTTCAACGTATTCAAGTTGGGGGTGTATCTTAGTTGTCTAAAAAATGTTAGTATTTATACATTAGATATATAGTAGAACTTTGGATATTTTTAAATAGTGGTAAGTAATATGAATTATGACTTCAAAGTTGATGTCTATTACGCATAAATGTTACAAAAAATTGAATTACTTTAATTTATACAGGGTATGCGTCATGTAATTCCTACTATAGTTTCATCAATAGATAAATGAATAAGCAACTTTTTATTTAAAAAATCCTTATATTTAGATAAAATCTAATGTAATTTACCCTTTGTATTTTAATAATTTACCATTCTGCAAAGTTTCAAATTTTGGGACGTTCAGGATTATAACATATTAAGCATATTCTGGAAATTTTGCCAACTGTCACGTACATTTGATGAACTTTAGCACTGTAATTAATACTTGAATATGATATTTATAATTTATACCAGATTAATAATGATATGATTCATATAAACTTTCAAAGATTTAAGTTGAAGTTTACTAAATTTCAAAATTGGATGTATCCCGTTATGTATCTAAACGTTTCATAATATATTTCCACGCACTTTAAAAAGTAATGATAAATTATTGAAATATGGAATACACTCAAAATAAATATGGCTTTTACCTAAATATAATTATTTCTTTACTCCCAATTTATATATCGTATTTCATGTCTTGTGTATCGCGAGAAAACAAATGTAACCCAACATGTAAAGTTCGTTATCAAAGATTAAGTATTTTTATTGGTCGACAGTTCATTTTCAAATAAGTTTCAACTTGGGCTAACGAATTATAAAGATGTAAGACATCTTCTTCACGGTATTTGGGACATGGCATTCGGGGTATATAATACAATATAATAGATTGGATATAGATTACATAACAGTAAAATTCTGGGCACTCTTACGACGGGACCAGGCGTATCTATAAGTTGATTCACTAATCGAAGAACTAAACCCGCGAAAGCTTTTTAACAATTTTAACAATGATATTCTTATTTTTATTGCACAATTGATATTCACTTCGCGTTCAATAAAATTAGAAAATCCGTATACTTTTGTATCGGCAATACAAATTTTTACGTAAATATTACTGTTGTTCTATCAATTACAATAACGCGTTCCCTTTGAAAACAATAAATTAACTCCATGCCTATGAATCCAAACTAGATAAATAAGACAATATCCTTCTTAAAAATAGATCCACCTCATACAAGATCATTAAAAGCAACGAGTGCAATCAACAGCTCCAAACTACAGCTCTCGCCCTTACCTGCAGGTCCACTTAAAACGATCATTTCAATCGTTGCGCGATGAAAAATAAAAGATCCTCGCCACACACCTGCGCAGCAAAGTTCAGCCCGAGAAAAGCGACACACCAGCCGGCGGCCGTGCCGCATCCATATACACTTCCCTATATAAGGAATCGCCGAAAGAAACGCTCGCCGCGCGCGCGTACGGTCGTCGTCGTCGTCGTCGGCGGCGGCGGGACTGCCAGGCGCGCGGATTAATAGTCGATTCCTACTAATTACGAGCTGCTCCCGCGGATATATCCCATGTACGTATGTAACACTCGCCCTTTTGCCCGCGTGTGCGCGCTCGCGTCGTCTTTTTGTGCTCCCGCGCGCGCGCCGCGAATGGCCTCGTGCGCGCACTTGGCTCTTCTCTCTTCGCTGAAACTTGCGAGAAATAGAAAGAGAGAGAGAGATAGAGACAGAGAGAGACAGAGTGTAGCGAGGTCTTCTTATCGGCGTGTGTACGTATAACCATTCGAGTCGAGAGGGAGAACGATCATTGTGACGATTGGATTCTTCTCTTTTTACCTTTTATTCATTAGTATAGGCCTTCGCTTTGGCATTTGTTATGGGATGATTTCTTGTTACGCGCAGCCTATACGTTTATATATCTTTCTCTCGACGTCGTTACGGTTCTCTGCGGTTTTTCTTGGATTCGGGTTTAATTTATATTTCACGCTTGGGCTATATTCGATTTTATCATTTCTCGATGTTGCGCAGTCTTCTTTATGTGTGACGTTGTATGTAAGTTAATTTTAGACCTACTTTACCCGCCGATACTTGTATTCGAAAATTTCGCTTCTCTCAAAAAATACGCATCAGAGTAATTTTTTTTTCAGGTTCGCTTTATTTCCGGAAAATACATAGCCGAACACTCGAATTGTTATCCGAATTAATAATTAGTATAATTACGTAATTACTAATTTTCGATTCTTAAAATAATTCGAGTGTTCTGTTATGTATTTTCCATAAATAAAACGACCCTGAAAAAGAATTTTGATACTGAAGCGTATTTTTGAGATTAACGAAATTTTTGAATATATAAAGTAGGTCTGACTCATCCCCTTATACACACGGTCGGTGATAAAAAAGTGTAATAATATAGTATTTTTACTTTTGTTATGAATTAACGAACTGCGATATTTACAAGAATTTTATTTGCTACCGTAATGTATCACGTATACCTCTTTAACGACTGTCGATTATAAAAATAGTGATATAGTATTTTTATACTTAACATGAATTTTTTCCATACATTCTTATTTAGTTTACAACCTGTCTAAAACATTAACAAGAGCACTACAACACGCAAATGCACTGAACTCGGCACTGAACACACATTAGGCAACCAAACCGCAGCCTTACCTTAGCTTACCGACGGCGTTTCTTTCATTCGATTTTTATCGATACAAAGAAGAGACGACAGCAAATAACAACGGTAGAAGTAATTCCGAAGAGCACGCGAGCGAGCGCGCTCGCAGGTACGGGAACAATTTGGACGCTTGTCAATTATCATTAAAATCAATTAAAGATCGCGAATGCTTGGCCAAAAGAAATCGATCAGCCTAACAAGATCAAGAATTCGCTCGTGCACCCAAAGTGCAGCAGCACGCGCGCGCGCAAAACGACGAAACAAGAAAAAAAAAAACAAAAGAGGAAACGACGATGACGATCATCGCCCGTGTACACGTAGTAGCGCTTAAACGTTTACTTATAGTACCGCAACGACAAAACACGCGCGTGTCACTGTCGGTTCTTGTATCTTTAAGAATAGTGCGCGCGACCGCACCGAAGTCTCGCGCGCGCGTCGCTCGATTGAAAAGAAATGACTGCGAGGAGGAGGAAGCCGGGTATTACGAAGGGAGAAAAAAAATGAAGGAGGAATGGGAGAACACAAAAGAGGCTCGCCAAAACAATCGCGCGCCGCCGCAATCGTCGGCAAGAAATTCAACGTCAATTAAACCATACGCGACGGCATTATCGGCGCGGTTGCTATACCTTCTCCCCTCTCTGTCTCGCTTTGAATCGGCGGGAGGTAAGGCCATTTTTATGACGAGCGAAAATGCCGCAGTGTGCCCGGTACGAGAGATATGAAGGATGTAGGCAAAGGAACGATAAAGAATGACGTACGAAGACAAATGGTCGGAAAAAAAGACGGAGTTAAGAGGGTTTTATGTGCATCGGGGAGTTCGCGTGATCTTTTTTATGTGAAAATCGGAACAGATATAAGATTGAAAGAAAATCGACATACGATGTTTGCGATCAATAAAACTATCGATTTAATGATAGCTTTACGACATCCAAGTTATGTTGATGATACTTCGCCGCTGTCTTACCCGCACTGGACATTATCTACTTTGAGTATGATTTTCTGACTCGTGCGACATTCAGAAAATGGTAACAAATGGAGGTGAGTAAGAATCTTTTGTCTGAAAATAAATTCTACAACCAAGTTACTCTTTTGGATCATGTGGTCGTTGATATTTACAATCAATTAAGCTTTAATTTTGCGATGATAGTGTGGGCAAATTTAATAGTAAGAAAATATTTTTTTCAAAAAAGGTCAATTTAATATCAGATTATCTGGCTTTATGACGTATATTATATTTAAAAATTAAATTACATTGATTCCAAAATTTTTTGGTATGTGACCTTCAGAGACATTGTTGTTAGCCTGACCTAATTATGTAGCCAAAGATCATAAAAATATATCATTGATTATATACCAAACATTAAAAAATTTGTTTAAAATATAAATATAACAAATAGACGAGAAAGCTACTAAAAACGTTTATCGCAATTCCAAAAAGAAGCGGAACGCATTCACGCGCGAGTGTTTCCTCTGCACATGGCACAAGAGTAAAGAAGCCTCAAAAGACTGAAGAAGAGAGAGACAGCTGAAACAAGAAAAACAGAAAAAAAAACAAAGAAAGAGTACCCGAACGCAGAACGCCCGCGATCGAAAGACAGAAAGAAAGAAAGAGAGAAGGACAGAAACCCGGCTGCACACAGCAGCTCTCTCTCGACGATCCGTTTCTTTATGGGCGTCCGATTACCGTCGAAGGATAAAGAATGAATCTCGGAATCTCCTCGTTAAGAGGCGTACCACCTGCTGATTGGCTGCGCGCGCGCGCGAGCCGAGCTTTTTCTTACGCGTCCGCGAACGCGCGGGAGACGAACGACTGCAGCACGTATAGGTATATATCGCGAGAAGGAGAGAGAGATTTTTCAGCGAATCTTTCGATATTTTCAGAGCCTTTCTTTGCCGCTCGATCGTCTGCGGGCGCTGCGCGAGCATCGGCTTCACTGATCTCCTACATGTATGTATATATATATACGTAGTGTTGAGGTTGCGAGGCGCGATGTAATGACGAGGTGAAAACACGCGAAAACGTCTTGTACGGAAATTCTTGAATCTTATATAAAGTTCGATTGGTTTTTGCGCGAGTTGTGTTGTCTAGAGTAGTCGGCGGAGAAGACGTATTCCGCTCGCGATCGGCGCGGTTAACGATGCGTTTGTCAGGTGTGCAGTATCGCCTTTGATGAGGTGCGCGCGCAAAAGAGAGAGAGATAGAGATTCCAGATTGACGTATACAAGCTGCTCGGCTCTGCTGCTTCATTTGCTTACGACGATGAAGAAGTTCGTTATTCATTTCTCGGGATAATGATCGGATTTCTTTTTTATAGTTTTTCGATATGTGTAAGAGAAAAGTATTTTTCAATGTTGGTGTTAAACATGCATAGTAATTGTTCTTCCTTCCTATAAAAGCAAAACCATTTGTGATATGGAACTGATTCAATTTAATCGTTTTATAAAATAATGCAATGAAACCGCGTTATTATAGAAAGAATACGAAATTGTGTACTATAAACATTAAAGTTATGAAAGTGTTTTATCGATTGTTTTTATCAGTTAATTATATCTAAATTAATAATCTTTTACTTTTGTAATACTAAGATACTAATACATTTGTTTTCATCGTAATGATTCTTTTTTTTGCCATAATGTTATTATCGGAAAGAATCACATATAATTAGATTTAGGTAAATTTAAAAGAATTATAACAAAAAATTTAATTTATTTATGATTTACCAATCATCCAAAAGTATACGCAAGTATTAGTAATAATGCAGTATATTCAATCAATGCATTTGTAAATTTTTTTTATTTTTTTTATTTTTATTTTTTTTAAATAAAAAAATTAAAAAAATAAAATTTGTAAATAAGTATTCGTAATAAATATTTTATACAAAACAAATAACAATACACAATAAGAATATCAAATTGAGTCAGCAGAATTTAAATAATACAAATATTATTTTGTGGGCAATTATAATAACAATTATTCTTGTTCGGTTTAGTGAGTACTCTAGTATTTTGAATTCTAGAATACTTATTAATACGATACATATTAATGAGTAATACGTAATATATGTATTAATGACTCAGAAGGGGCCACAAGTAGCGACGAATATTTCGTTACTTAAAATTAAGACTCTTAAAATAAACTGTTTCATTAAAAATGTATTCTGTAATTCATTACAAATATAATTTACCACTATTATGTCGAAACCTAAATAAAGAAGTAAATAATTACTTTTTACCCCATTGAGATCAATAAATAAAAGATCGTCTTCGCCTTGACGAATAACGGATTGTCATAAAGAGGCGCATTACACTGACGATACATCCCAATAATTCATATATTCGAGGCAATCCCTCAAATTCGATTCCCCGCAGTATCGATCCTTCATATCTCATACGCGAATTATGCTCCCCTTCTAATTAAATTTGGGCTCTCTGCACTTTTACAAGCCCTCCTGCTCGTATCATACAAATTCCGGCAAAAAGCAGCAGCAGCAGCAGCGGTTGCTCTCGTATAAAATCCATTCTTGCGTGATGCCGCACAAAATGCTATGCTGGCACACAGATACACACCAGCTCGATCCGCGGGCAGCGATCCATCGAGAAAAAGCGCCTTCGATGATTATTCCGCGCTTTCGTCGAAAAAGGAGCGGTATCGCGCGAAGTACACGCATATACAGATATATACGCGCGCGCGCGCGGAGCCAAAAAAGCACGTGGTCGCGATTAGCCGCTCGTCCGGTAAACACACACTTTCGTCCACTCTCTCTCTTTCTCTCTATCTCTCTCTCTCTCCCTCTTTCTTCATTTATTCCTTTTGGGCACGCGCGCCTCCCATTGATTAATTCAGATCTCGTTTTATGGGACCCGCACTGCCGGGCGATTCTTTCCACGGGCGGAAAGGGTGGGGCCGGCCCCTGGACAAGAAAGGCTCGTTCCGTCTCTAATAGCTCGCGAGCCGGCATTCCCGCGATCCAAAAAATGTGCCAAAGTCCCGCGCGCGCCCCTCCCCCCACCCCGAATTCCGCTTATCCGCGTATCGCACGGCTGATTCTTTTTCTGTATATCAGCGCGATTCCGGGACAGGAGATGAGAGAGGGAGCGAGAGATCGGACGATTGAACGATTTTGCGCGAGCGAGCGCTCGATCGGCTAAAAATTGCCCCGGGGGCGTTTTTTGTGTCCGGTGTTGCGGGACGAGGTGGAGTTTGTAAGACAAGAAGAGGTTGGGATGTTCGTATCGTACGAAACGCTCCGGTTTTAAATTTCGATGGTATGGGTGACTTATGTATGTTACGTAGGTGGAACTGTGTATACCGATCGTTTTGCTTTACGACGTTCATTTAAGTGATATTCATAGGCTTTTTATGAAAACTACATGTAGCTTGTTATTTTTTTTAGAAACAGTGAGTCATTAAGTTTAGTATAATTAGAGATATTTTTCTTTCAAAATTTGTATGATAAATATTATTCGATAACTAAAACAAATATGTGAATATTTAATTAATGATCTTGACAATAATTTATAGTTAAGGGGAGGTCGGAGCGACCTTTACCATTGTGACCACCGTCATACGTCCGTTATACGTCGAGATTTTATAAAAAATCGTACATAGCGACCTTGATAATCATTTATTATTATGAATAGTGGACAATGACATTTTTGTAGTACAAATGCCTACACATTTTTATTTTTGTGATGCAAGTTTTGGAGGTTAGGTCTATTTTCCACCAATCAGAATAGCTCCGATTTCCCCTTAAAAACTATCAGATTGCAATAGATTTGTTTTACAAGCGTATATTAACCTTCATAGTATAAAAGTTTGTTGAATCATCGTTTCCGATTACAAATATGCCGAATAGACAAATCTGAAAAAAAAAATTTCACAAAAAAATCAATATTTTTAAAAAGAGAGAAGTCCAATAAATTATGTAGGTACATAAATAGATTATCCAGTGATTGTTTTTTTGATACGCTAAAATTGATTCGGAATAATATCATTACGTTTGTACTATAGAAATCAAACAAAATTATCTGAATATAACTTGCGAAAAAGTGGAATTCAAATTTAGCGTTTTCCCAAAATGTTAAAATGTTTCTGTTCCATTAAAATCTACTGATCACACGATGGTTTCTAAAATGACGGGTTTTAAATTCAGTCATGTGTAGTACTATTATTACTTTATATATATAAATACATATTTTATTTATTTTTCAATTCACACCCCTTCAATAACTTGTATCTGCCAATGTTTTAAATATTCGTTGATAAAAACTGAAAAAGTTACAGCATAAAAACTGTATCTATTTTATATTGAAGATACACAAAACAGCTGCATTTTCAAGTAATTTTTTTGAAATTTAACCTAATAAAAATAATAAATAAAGTTATATTAATTACACATTCTTAAATACTAAGACCCTGAAACATCGCATTAAATGTCATTCCCACAAAAAAAATTACGCATGACATTAGAAGCTATTAAAAAAAAGAACAAAATTAAAAGCAAAAGTTCCAGCTATTTGCCCGTACACAATTCCGCAACTCAATAAATCTAAAGTACATTAAGTTGAGGAAGGTGCGTGCGAAGATAATCCACCCTCCCTGCAATCCTTGCCCTGCTTATAATACGCTCGCGCCGGCCGATAAAGCGACGGACGAGGACGCACCGCCGTGGCTCGCGATCGCCCCTGGGGCTTATACCTACACCTTACCTCCCATTCAACCGGTGGTGGCGCACGGCTGGCCTCACCTGCAGCCCACTCATTCGTTCATTCATACTCGCTCGCGCTCGAGCTGCACGCGATTTGAATCGACAAGCGCGAACGCTCCCCGTCTGTGTGCATCTGTATACGTACATATATACCCCCCGTGTTCTTTTATCTTTTGCTTTCGCGCGCTCGCGCAAGCGTCGTGTGTACGCGTATATATGTGAGTCGTCTTGTTTGCGAAGCAAAGCGGAGCCGAGCGGAGCAGAGCGGAGCAGCGTCCTGCTTCGCTAATCGAGCGGCGGAAGACTTAATTTTCGAGTGCGAAAGTCCAATATCTTTATTGGAGCACTTTGCAGTCGGTTGCCTTTATTTTTGGACTCGTTGACGGCGCGAGTGTTGAGTGCGTTTGTTTTGTTGGCGACTCAATTACGAGATAACTATCGCATTGAATTGTATGTAGAGTTCAGAAATTATATGTTTATTAATTTTCTAAATCAACACGTAGATTCACAATGCATATATTTAAGTAGGTAATTTTGAGAACCTATTTCCAGACAAAATATTTTTTGTGCTTTAACAATTTGTTGTTATTACGTTCATCATGAATATACTATAATTTTAAGGTAGAATTTTCATCCATTCGAAGGTCTAGGAAAAAAAATTATTGGATTGTCGGGAAATATAATATTCTGGAAAATTCGCGTTCCTCATTTTATTGCTCAATTCGTAAAATTAAAAATTGTACGTGTGTACGCCTGGTGGTGGGATGGTGAGAGAGCGAGAAGATGATGTGTACAGCCGTGTTCGGTAGCTCTGGCGAAGTCGCTAAGCAGAGAGCGACGTGTCGGTAGGACCGTGGTTGCCTGCAGAGGCGATGATCCACCGATGAGTGACGCACTTTCACTCGAAGGTGGCGGTGCTAGAACACTCACATGGAGCGTTTGGAGCGTTGGCGGCGCTCGTCGTCCTCCGGAGGACGAGTCCCGCGTCGTTGTTGTCTGGCTTCCTCGTTGGGTAGAGCGAGGACACAGCACTGACCCCTCTTTTTTTTATATCATATGGGTATATGGGTGAATTCTAATGTGTAAAGACACACACTGGCCCCTCTACCTAGTTCTCTACGAGCCTAGAGCTGCTTCGTCAGGAGCAGCCCGGCGACATTCTCGCCGATGAGACAAACTCATTGTATAGATAGATATAGAAGTGGAGGAAAAGGAGTGAGATGAAATAATTAAACAAATTGTTTAATTGAACAAAATCGTGATTTATTCTCGAACTCGAGTAATCAACCCTGTAGTCGTCTCTAGGCGGTACTCCTACTGCGGGAGAGGCGACGCCACCTAGAGGCGGCGGGCGAACTACGCTGCCGGGGATTCCACGCAACGGCACATTAAATATAAATTAAGATAATGTTTTATTTAATTGTTTACGAATTTCTTTTCGGGGTCGCTCTAGAATGCAACATGCTAAATATGACAATTGAGTCATTCGATTACAAAAGCACAGAAGATGTTCACCTATATGAAAAAATTCTCACGGAAGCACTTTCCGTTGCATCTTGCGACTCTCTTCTGCGGCCGTTCTAACTTGAGTTAACAGTCGTAACTCTAGTAAGTCGGCCAACTCGATGCAATTTATACACTCAAGGCTCTTACACGACGGCTCATCAAGGGTAGGCAATTGGAAGTCTCGCATCTGAACCAGCGCCGGTTTGTACTAGGTACGCAAGCACTCGAGAAAACACAACGGTCAATGAATCCAAGTAGCCGCACGCATTCTTCTGTTATTTACACTCGACTTATAAAAAATAGTGTTTGATACTTGATTTATTTAAAATTTTCAAAATAACTTACTTTTGTATTTATCATTATCTACATATGTAAATGGATATCTGATCAAAATCCCCAACGAGATAATCTATTCAACCTATGCAGTTGTTTTAATATAAAAAGAAATTTAAGAGAAAATGATCTTAATCGAAAATTAAAGTGGTAAGAAGGAAGGTTGTTGTTCTAGTCAAGTAAAGAGGTTGTTCTACGTATTATAATTGAACGTGATAATGACATACTAAAATACCAGACAAGTGCGTAATAAGAAGCAAAGATTAAAAGTCAAATTAAAAATAACTTTTATTTGCTTTTTATTATTTCTCAAGTGCCGTAACGATTAAATCGCCTTATAAGAGGTTTGGATTGCCTTATTAGTCTCGGCTATATTATCTACTTTAATTAGATCAGTAGACTATTTATTACTAAAACTAAAATGTACTTCTCAAGCAATAAGTCATTAATTTATCAAAAGTAAATGGCATATATTCAAAAAGTTTTAGCAAAAAAAATAGTCGCAGATGAATCGCTATACTTCATCTGAAAAAGTGCAGATACTTCTAAGAGATGGAGCAAGCTGGAGACAGAAGACAGAGGAGTTGGATACGATGCTCTCGCGAGGTGGTATTGAAGAATTGGCCCAGAGCTCGCAGTATTCTAGCGAAGGGCATCGCCGAGAAGAAAGTGGAAGAAGGAGAGGAGGGGTGGAGGAGAGAGAAAGATCGAACAAGCCGGCGAGCGCGCGAGCGGGGACGGAAAGACAGACAGGACCGGAGACCGCTCATTACGGTGCCCGCGCATACGCGTGGAATGCGGCGGCTCTTCTCTCTCTCTCTCTCTCTCTCTCTCCTCGATACAATAAATATAGCATCGGATCGGAGCGAGCTCGATGATGCTGACGGCGATGAAGGAGGACGGAAAGAGAGAGAGAGAGAGTTGAAAACTGCCGAGGTGAAGCCGCGCTGAGCGACGACGACGAACTGTCGCGGTGATACAGCTGACGACAACAATGCCCGAGCATAGTAACGACATCCAGTTAAATCGGATGCTTTTGAAGAGGAGAGAGAAAGAGAGAAGGAGAGGAGGACAAAAAATGCACGGCTTGATTACTTTTTCTTCGTCTCTTTTTGTATATAAAGATTGACTTACGGTTTAGTGTGGCGCTTTTACGTACGTACATACAGAGAATTTTCTGATGAAAATGAAACGAGAAAATTATAGTAAAACTAGGACATTCTGGCTTCGCGGAAGAGATTACCCCGATGAATGGTAAAAAATGCCATAAGTCGATCACAGGAAAATTTACTCTACTTTGTAGTACAAATTATGACGAATAACGCGTCGTTTTTTCCGTCAATTCAGGACGTCCTATGTTTAGTAGGATTTTTACGGTAACTTTGGTCGAAAATTTTTCTTTATAAGTATATGTTGTTAAATGGCTATATATGACTGTTTGTGGCGCATTTTTCTTATACAGAAATAGCATAATAAACAATATCTTTTAGTTAACATTATCAGAGTATTTTGATTCTAATAGAGTGAATACAATTTTAATAAAATTTGAATTTTTACGATATCTTTAAAATTGTAGAAGATATCGGTAAAACTTTAAAAACTGTGTGACGTCACTCACTCACTCCGGCCGGCACTTTTTGATATGTTAATGGTATGATGTCACTCAAAGGGCTTTTAATAAATTGTAACTTTCGAGAATTATGTTTTTAAAATTCTAAAAGCAATACACGTTGGCTTAAGCTCTTTACCATTCGCACAAGTGCCGATCAAAATATAAATTGTGTATTCTTCACTATTGCATAGAATTCAAGACTCTTTGTTATGAACAAATAATTAGAATATTGTAATTAGAATTTTCTTTATAATGCAATATTAGTGTACAGTTTACCTGCCTCTCATTCTAAAGGAAGAATTTCTTATCCAACACAAGCAATTTAAAAAATCTTGTGCAATTTTAAAGGATCTTATGATCAATGATGTGTTAATATTGCTGCATCCGTATCTCAATCGGTACAAATAAAAATTTCCTTTCTTTCAGCCGCGCCGGAGGAAAGGCCGACAATTTTATTAAAAGTCGAATTTGCGATTCGTTACACGACTACGCCTATCGATATTGCTTTATTACGAGAAGTTACACTCCTACGCTTGTAAGCACACATATAACTAAGGTATCAGATACACAGCGGAGTATTTCTGTGCAGTTCTACACTGGAAATTCCATTAACAGTCAATATTTTATTTAAAAATAACAGCAATAACGTAAAACGTTTAGATCCCTGTAATAATTTTATCGCATTATTTCAATTATTCATAATTTCTTTGATTATTATATTTCAAATGCAAAAAATAAGTAAATAAAAAAATAAAGTAATATTTGTTGAATGAAATTCTTCACCACTTTAGGAAAGGGATGTCGAGGCCAGTTACAGAAGCTTATCGCACTTTTTGTTATTCTAACTCAATTTTTGGTTTTTATTAATAATTTTGCTCATCCAGTGTTCGTAATGTCCTAAGGAATATTGAATGATTGATGTAATTAATAAAAATTAAAAATAGAACAAGAATAATGAAAAATACGAATACTAGCTTCAATAAAACCCTTAAGGCAAAATCGTGGAATCGGTCTTTCGACTTTGGTATAAGTAATATTTTTAAACAAAAAACATGTCATAATACCTAAGAGATACTGTACTGTGTAAAAATACAATTTACCCATTCTAAGATCCTTAGCGGATGAATATTGAAAAGTTTACAGGTGTTGATTAGGATAAAATGGTGTACTAATTGATTTTTAGAAATTTTTATGGGTAACCTTTTAAACAAAAGTCAAATTAATATAACATCGGGCCGAACTGATATAGAGGAATGTCATTGCGTAAAAACACATTTTGCTTGTATTAATACTGAGTGGTTGAATATCAGATTCATCATAAAAGCATATAGATATAAATGGAAAATGACCGATGCAGGTGTACCAGAGGTTGCTGAATAATTTAAACTCGCAAAAAGAACTATACCTATAAACTGCACCCCTATATTTTTTACAATTTAAAAAAGTGAATATATTAAATAATGCTTTGATAAAGATAAGAACTCATCCCATGGAAGAATTTTCTCTCGTCAGAATACTGTTCGAGTATTAGTTGCCGAAACTACCAGTACTTGCAAACGTTAGAGGTCCAGCACTGAAATGTAACGGGGATGATAAGAACGGGCCAGTGCAACACTTTTCTTCTCGACATATTCAAAATTGTACAAGAAATATAAATTTTTAGTCACATGCGAGACACTTTACTGAAAGTTTAGTGTAATAATCATAACTACGGATTACTATCACGCGGCCGAAAATTTCACGTAAGGTTAGTAATCGTACATTAAATTAATATTTTGTTAAAAACTAACCTAAAGAGTAGGTTAAATTATGCTTGACGATTTCGTGATGTTTTGTTTTCTTTCAATGTCGGCTAACGTATTGCACCGACTCTGAGACGTTTTTCGGGTCAACGTCGATTCTTTTTACCGGCCCATTCTTATCAAAACAATACAATTCCTTTATTGTTTCAGCACCGAAAAATAATTTACTGGCATACAATATTCAGCCAGAATCGTCCCGAACTATCACTGCTGGCAAATTCTTTCATGGGATCGTGTAATATAAATGACAACTAAAATCAAGTTTTCTACTGATAGAATATTGATGATAACTAACCTTAAGTATTCCTAATTCTGCCTCAATTATATTTGACACGGAATCCTCCATACACAAATCCACCGCATCTCCCTCGCTGCATATACATACAGCGTATCGATGTACGATCGCTGATCAATCAAGACGCTCTTTCATACTCTCTCTCTCTCTCTCTCTTTCTCTCTCTTTCTCTCTCTTTCTCTCTCTTTCTCTCTCTTTCTCTTTCGAGCAACGGCGTTTAATCGCCGCGCTCGGTAATTATTGACCGGCAGCGCCGCGCCGCGCCGATCGCGGCCCAATTTGCGAGCGAGGGCTCGATCTTTTTTCTGCGCTCGCGCTCGCGCTCCTCTTTCGGTGCAGCTACGCGCAGTCTCCTTATCGCCTCGTCTCGATCTTATCGAGCCCCGAGAGCAGAGCACAAGAAAGAAAGAGAGAGAGAGACTGACAGAGAGGAAGAGAGAAAGAGAGAAGGAGAAGCTGGACTCCGAAAAACCACTGGGAACGAAATTTTGCGAGCTGGCGTTACTCACCATATTTGCATCGTGTGTGTAATTTAGTGCAGAGAGATAAAAGTTTGTGTTTTTGTTCTTTTCTTACATGCGTCGCTTGATGCGAGACTTCTTACTGATTCATGTTGTTTATGAATCATGCTGTTGCTTTTTGTTTAATACAAGAGAGAATTTCGCGTTTGCTCGATTGATGCCGTTGTTTGATAAATTATTACCTTATGAAGATAAATTTAATTAAAAAAAGAAAGCAGTAAGATATATGTTGAAATCATTCAAGTGTTTGCATAAAAAATATATCTCTCATAAAATGTATAAAAAATACCATCTCCGATTAAAAATTAGAGATATGCACGATGTTCTTAAAAAATTGCCTCTTTTATAGTAAAAATCATTATATTTACAATAAAAACTACTAATGTAATAGAACATTTCACTACCCTGGTAGAAATTTGAGCAGTGAAACTGCTCATCAGACTAGTCACTAGCCAGTACCCACTGCCCAGTTCAAAACATGATGACTGCTTAAGCGCTGGCTAATCACTGCTAAGATTCCGAATTATGCGAAACGTAAACAAAAAAGATTAACCTCGAAAAAGACATACATACGTATATACTATTTTGCGAGTTGTCTTTATATGTTTTCATTTAATAAGAATAAAAACGTGTAAAGGTGGATTTTAAACAATGCATCAACAAGAATTGGAAGTAAATAAAAGTATATTTGATGCATCGAGTTACATAACCTACAAATATTTGTACTATGGAATACTTATTTTTGTGAGGTTTAAAATATAAAAGTCAGATCAATACATATAATATATGGTAATATAAGCCATTTCATTGGTTTCATGGGTTTGTTTAATTAATTATAAGTCAATTTATAGTTGTTTACTCTTTTTTATTTCGCTCGGCAGTTCTTCAGCAGTGACGCTAGCAAAAAATCTGACGAAATTCGTATGTCAACTGGCGAGTCACTGCTGAACTCACTGGCCAGTTCATTTTTAACTGGGTATGGACTGGCGAGCCACTGCTGAACGATTCTACCAGGGTACGACACTTACAAAACATATCTACAGACTGCCAGCAGGTCAATGCCGCAGAACTTTTTTGATTACCTAGTCGATCTAAACCTGTGGAGCTTCTGTAGGTTCAACCTTCAAAAATTTCACGCATAGTTCAGATTTTCAAATAAGATTCTACTACACGAATAGCAACACCAAAACTGTGCATGTACACAATGGGATACGACTTCGTTTAAAACGAAAGTTTAAAGCGTTTTGTTTTGCAAGTACCATCTTGCAGGAGTTTTACAGATTTAGATCAACAGAGAGGCATGTACTTAGTTTTTTTTCTAGCAGGAATATTACAATTTTTCCTATAAATATACAAAGAGAATTTTTTTATAAAAATTACCGTAAAAATTATTATAAACGTCGGATATCCTCGGTCAGGGACGTCCTGACTTCAGGGGGAAAATTACCCGATGAACGGTAAAAATTAACATTATTCTTAATAATTTTCACCATTCAGTATAGTAAATTTTATCGTAAATTAGAGCAATTTTCACCTTCCAGTAAAGTAAATTTTACCGTTCATCAGGGTAATTTCTGCCTGAATTCCGAATGTCCCAGTTTTATAATGATATTTACGATAATTTTTATCAGAAAATTCTCTTTGTATATAATAATTTGTATAGAAAATCACAAATGTCTTCAATGAATACACAAAAACAGCAAATTTTACTATATAATTTCACTTAGTGAACAATGTCTAACTTTAGGCTTATATAAAAATTGTTCTTTTGGTAAATATATAGTAATAAAAAAATAAAACAGTAGATTTTCTTAACCCAAAGCAGTTTTTAATTAACGAAAAATAAATGAAGCAAATACTAATAGTTTCTACGTATCCCTACTTTAGACCCTATTACCGGTCTGCAAGATACCAGCATTCACGCGACACCTTCCACAAGCAACTCATTTGAATTTCGTACTCCTGCGTTATCTCCTTCCTCTCTCCCAGTAGTGTCTCATCTCGCCACGGCAACTCATTACGGAAGAGCAAGGATGTAAAAAACGAGGAGCAGTCGGTGCGAGAGATAAACACAGTCGCAAAAGCGGAGGTTAAGTTAAGCGAAGGAGAAGGCTCTCGCGGCTTTTGGCAGGTCGCGCTGCTGCACAGCCATACAGCGGGCGCGGATAGAAGGAGATAGATGAAAAAAAATAAAAAGAGGAGAAGCAAAGGGGAGGAAGGGAAGGGGAAAAAAAGGAAGCGCGCGAGAAGCTCCGAGGGGCAGGACAGGCCCGAGCTGATAACGTCACGCGCGTTATTAATTACCGCGCGAGGTTCGGCTGTTTGCAATTAGCGTCCGATCGTTTATAGTTAATTGCGGCGAGGCGCGCGCTCGCTCGCTCGCGACTCCTATGCACTTACCCCCTTTCATTCTTGCTGCCACCATTAATTACGTCTCCCTTCTCTCACTCGTCTCTCTTTCGTCTTGGCTCTGCACTCGCTCCCTCCCTCCCTTCCTTCTATCTTTCTTCGCGCGCTCGTTATTCCCTTTTTTTTTCCTCTGCGCTGCGCGCACAGCCGCCCCCCGTTCGACTCGTTGTTTTATTCATATTCTTGTGTGCTTTTTTTTTGTAATATCGTGCGATTTTTCAGGAGGAATTTTTTAAGATGCTCCGTTTACGTTTTATCGCTCGTTTTTTGCACGCGATAATAGAGTATTTAAGGCGAGGGAGAGAGCCGAGTGTGTTCCCGCGGCTTTCGTGTAATTAAATTGCTTTACATTCGATCGAGTGTTCTCCTCGTTTTTACGCACAAACAGGGCAATAAATTATTCTGCCATGAGGCTCATTACGCGCGTAATTGTTCGCTTGCACGGACATTTTTGCTTTTTAGATTCGATTTAGATATGTAATTGCATCTCATTAATCTCTATTAATTATTAAAATTTTCTGCATGAAATTCAAAAGGGTTTATTAAATTTAAGTACTTTAAATGACTCGAGTATTCGGAGTAGATTAATTTTCTTATAATTTGACGATTAATTAAAATTATGCAATATAAATAATTTTAGAGAACATTTAGATATGAGATAACAAAGACAGGAATACAATGTGTCAAGCATAAATAATACGAATCCCAAACAATCAAAGCATCGTATTATATGATTTTTACAAAGATTAAACGAGATTTTTTTTTTAATTTTACAAATCATTTTCAGTTTAAGATAATTGTTTTACAGCTTATTTTAATTCAAATTTAATGGTTATAATTAAGTATTGTTTTTAAATTTAAATGTCCGTAAAATTTAATTATATTTTAATACGATATAAATAAAATTTTGGCTTTGGAAGATTAGAATATCTTTTAATCATTTTTTGAAATAATCACATTCACAACCTATAACCTATATGGATTTTGAAAACAAAATCAGCCGTTTAATCTGATTAGACTCTCGAAACCTAGCGCAGTACTATAACAAGGAGAGTGCACATAGCCTGGGTCACGGATTTTGATAAAACTACGTTCTATCAAATGGGCCTTTGTACAGTAGATACAGCCTATTTCATTAACATTGATAGTATATATATATATATATATATATATATATATATATATATATATATATATATATATATATATATATATATATACTATATTATTTCTAACGTTGCGTATATGAGCAATACTAATAATGTTTTTAGCTCTATCTCAGGTTTTCAAACCCCATTGGATAAAACTAAACATATTAGGCTTGATATTTAAGTACCAGAAAATGATCCTGAAAGTGTCAGCAAAATCCGTGATTCGGACTTCGTGTATTCCCCTTGTTAGGCAAATATACTTTTTCCTACAGCTATATAGGGATAAACAATATAATTACGAAGAACAAATTATAATAAATTATCTTCAATTTAAAGTTTTCTTTTATTCCCTTGAAATATTACAAAAATATGCCAAATAACTGATTAAATCTGTTTTATAATCTCACCCCTACTTTCACTATCCACTAAAAAAAATCACAAATATCTTCCAAAACAACGTTCTCCCAGTCCCTCTCATCCTCGTTCCGCAGCGGCACCGCGAAACATTTTTCCGGGATCGCCGCTCCGGAGCTGGAGTCTATATCATACGTCTCGACGACCACGGCAAAGCAGTCGCAGTCCGCGGCAGCACCGCGACAACTCGCGGCCCACAGTTGATTTACGTCGGCGGGTGAGTCTCGCGCACTCGCGCTCGCTGCCGTTGCTGCAAGAAGAGCGCAACAGCTCGCGCCGCGGCTTTGAACAATGGAATTGCGTCGCCCCGTCAATCTGCCCCTATCAATCACTTTGCTCCGCTAGTTCCTCCGTTCCTCCGCCTCCGGCGTGGCCGCGGTTTCTCTTTCTCTCTTTTGCCTTGCTGTGTACAGTGCGTGCGGCGGTGATCCCGCGTCTCTGCGCGCAACGCGCTTTATCTCGCACGCGTCGCGTCGTCTGCCGCGATCTGCAATAATAATAATGCTCGCGCGACTTTGAGCACGAGCGAGCGAGACTTGTTGGGGGAGGTTTTTTGTTGTTGATAATTTGACACGCGGCAGAGTCGGTGGCGAAAGTTGTGATTAACTTTGCGGATTGTTCGGCACTTTGATTATCTTTGTGAGACTGTTTAGAATCTTCTGTTTTTATGATATTTACGTATAGTAGAGAGAAATGAGAAAAGTCTGTTACCGAAGAAGTAATACATTTTCTAGTGCAAAATCGGTGTAACTAAAGTTTGCCCAGGACTCTTGTTACGTAAGCTTAATGCAGGATTCAGAGTTTTAACGACACTGCGCAGAGACCAATTTTTATACTTAACGCTAAGTTTAATCCTGTATTAACTTTACAGAATAAGAACTCTAACAGTTACTACAAAAGTTTGGGTAACGCGTGTACTAAAAGTATCATTTACTATTTTTGAACTAAAGATATAAAATTAAGAATTAATCGTAACGATGAAAATTAATCTTAGATTTTATTTTATTTTTAGATTTTATTTAATTCGAAATTAAATTCCCTTTAAACTTGTAAATCTTAAAAATTTACGTTTTCTAGAATAAATAATTGTTTTTAAAAAAGAATTTTATTATTAAAAAAAGAATTTTAATCGTAACGCTGGAAACCGTCACTATAAAACAGTCACGTAGAAACACGCGTGAGTTTACTACGACGTAGTGCTTAGGTGGTCAATGAAGAGGAGTTATTGATGTGCGAGCGTAAGGGGAGAAAGGAGAGAGGAATGAGAGAAGCAAGGCTGTAATGAAAGAAGTGGGGGCGGATATATTTAACGACGAGAAAGCGTAATACATGGACGAGAAGGTGTTGAGGACATTCTGGACCTTTTCATTGAAAATTACAGTGGCCTCTTGTTATAGTGCCGGCATTAAAATGCGAGTCCACTGTATACTTAAATATAAAAGCTGAGTGTTTAGCAACGATAAACAATTGGGTTTTTTCAGTCTAAATAAACGAAATATACTGTTTAATTATGGAGACGATCGTCAAAATGAAGACCGTTTACGAAGAAGGACGTACAAAACAATTAGCATTGAATGCAAGTAATAATAAGTTTTACATCAAAGGTATCTTATTATTTATATAATAGTAACCCATGAATCAAGATGTTAGGATGTTTGCGAAATAAATATTATTTTCGATGCGTATGATTTTTAAAGCAAAGTTCATTATGTATTATATTATATTAAAACATTATTTAAATATTATTTATTTTCTGTTCGATATGAAACAAATCAATATTGCAGTAAATATCAATTTTTTAGCCATTTTGATTTTTAAAAAGATTGTTGTTTTAAACAAATAAATATGAAAAGACATAAAATATTACGCAAACGTTTACGAAAGCTACTTATTAATTTATATCATTTTGTTATTTTCAGCCATAACACAGAAAAGAGAAAGTTATCTATGATAAATCTGTAATTAACTTATACTTTAACTTTACTACACATATTAAGTTTTCGTGCGTTCACCACATGCAAGTCAACGTAGAAAACTTCAAGAAGTCTTTTCAGCATATGCGTTTTGAAACAACTTAGAATAAAATAAAAAGATCACGAAAATTGATATCTTACTCATAATAGCTACCTTAAAAGCGCGCGTAAGCTACATAACGGCCGTTATATCGTAACGGCGCGGTGCGATCGTTCGCGATTGCTTATTAAATCGTATAATTATTTTTCCGACCCTAATGCATCGCTGCAGCTTCTAAAGTCGAGCCATCGCAAGCCTCGGCAGCAGCTCACCTCCGCGCTTAACCTTTTCTGCGTTCAAAGCCTCGCGCTCTCTACTCGTCATTTCACTGCATGTACATACACGATCCGCAACTGATCTACGAGCGCGCGAGCGATTATTAGGTCTAACGAGAACACCGCGCGAGCCATTAACGAGCGCATGTACATACAACTCGTGAGCGAGCCTTCGAGGGTTGAACGAACTCGATCCAACCTGTTAATATGGAGGGTGAGCGGGATTTTTCGGTATTCTCGGTTGCGCGTGCGCGCAAAGCCGTCATGGATCGTCGTTTCCGATTATTCACTGGCGGGCTAATTACATAATTTGTTACGATACGATAGATGCTTAACGCGCGCTGTATATATATGAAAGTTCATTGATTAACTGAAGACCGATAAGAAGTTTCAGGCGGTTATTGATTGAAATTAGAATCTCGATCATTTGTCTTTGTGGATGCTCCAATATGTTACGCATACGTTATTGAAGTTTTTCAAGCGTATATATTCTAATTAAATTTGCATACGTCAACGAGTAAACGAATTATTCTGTAGGTTCTTAAAGTAATTAGTGAATAAACGCAAATTTTTTGGCACCTAAACTTAGAGGAGGAACCTGTGAAAATTGCAATTTGAGTCATTTTAATTAATTATCTTCGGATCCATAAACAATACTGCTTAACCCATACGGAAAAAATTCTTAGTAAAATTGACTTGATTTAAATCTGCGTTATTACAAATTTATTTAATTCCTTTGCAAACATGCAAAACAGAATTTAACAAAAAATATTAACAATTATAGAGAGAAATAGATTTTAAGGCATTATTTATTTCTACTGATAACGAGTCTAAGAACTGTGCTCTAAAAATATTTCAGAGGTTCCTCTGCTTAATATTATTCTAAGTATAATAAACAATAAAATATATCTTACCGATCCGTCCAACACAGTGCATCATCTCGATACCTACAACAGACAAAAGAAAAAGTTATTACTACAAATATCACCAGATTAAACCTGAAAATACAATAGATACATATAACAAAAATTTAACACATAACATCAGTATAAACACACTCAGTCAAGGTGTATAGGTATTGTACCGATTCACGGGGTCAAGGAGAGAGACTCGAATCGAGGACGCGCCGCATCGCTCGACTTTTTACCGACACAACGACCCCTCGAGAGGAAACAAGGGAGATCGAGTGAGCCTTGTCCAAAGACCGTGTCGCAGCTTACAAGAAAAAGCTTTTATACGAAAGCCTCGGCCGTGAATGAGATCGCCGCCGCCGTAAATTGCCCGCGTAAGCCTAATCTCGCGCTCGGGCGAAGCAGCGGGGAAGAAGCTCCGCGCGGGTTTTATGCTTATTGCAAGCTCGCTGCCAAGAGGCGTCGAGGCGCGCTCGAGTGGATTTGCTGAGTGAATACTGTTCTCTAATTTTTTATGGGATATTCTGATTTTTGAATGCTTGGAAAAAAGTGCTTTGAAATCTTATTGTGAGGCCGATTCTCTACATAAATGCAAAGGATGAGGGTCTATAAGGGCCGAAATCGACCACCACCACCCCATTCGTAAAACAAAAAATCTGGAACTAAAATCTATGTAGGTCATTGCAAGTAGCTTCAAAGTTATAGAAAAGCCCGGTAAAGCCCGGTAAAGCGCGGTAAACGCGAGGTTGATTTCCGTAGTCTTTTAAGACGAAATTCAATCCATACTCGATAATTCTACTATGTAAAATCTTTCTAGTAATAAGAAAAACATTAAGAAAAGGCTTTGTTATATTTCAAATTTTTGAGTTTTACGAAAGTTATTATGAGGGCCGATTTTGGCCCTTACAGGCCCTCATCCTTTTTCTCTATGATAAATACATTTTTTATATTCTACACTTCAATGATCACACTAACTTTGATTGTAAATAGTTATTTTACTTTACGCAACAAGGCATACTCATTCTGCAGGTGGTCCATGCCTAATTTATAGTCTTATCTGTAATTTAATCTCTACACAGAGAGAAATAAAATATAAGAATAGCTGTTTCAGGCATGCAAATATAACCAAAAGTAAGCAAAGAAACAGTTGAAATACAAAAAATAAACCAAATTTTTACAAATGTTTACCTCAAAGACAAAGTTTAAACTCCTATAAAAAAACAGTAGCTATATTTTTTAAAAGTAAATGTTACTTTTTCTGTGATAGCTAAATTAACTTAAGCTGGAATCCAGAACTTCAACTTAAGAAAAAGAGGAGTAGCTACTTTTTTTGTAACCTGTTGTAGCTTGCCACATGACTACTAAGATAGACTTGTGTTTTGAATAGAATCAACGTGCGATTCAGAGGATTCGACTTTTTATTTCTCTTCGTCCACGCATAAAAAATACTTTCTAATTTTAAATAGTAATGGATTTATTGGACACAAGATTCATTTTTATGGTAAAGTATCCGAATTATTTAAACATATAATAATTTCCTTGTGATGCATGATTAATATTTGTACTGAAAAACAAATATTTATAATTTAAAAATATGAATCTTATTAAACATCATAATAAATTCGAGCTATCATATTAAAGTAGGACTATGGTGAAAAGACAAAATTATTATATTGTTTAGTCTTATGAGCTAAAATTTTGAAGGCTTATGAAGAATGGTATTAATAGGTTCTAAATCAATGTTTAGCTCAAGATAATGATTATTTGCAGAGTTATTGATAAAATACATTTTTTTTAACCGAAAATAACCAATTTTCAAAGTGTCACTTGCACATAGCATTTTAAGAGAAGGCTCTGAAAAAAATTGAGTCACTTCCTTGATTGGTGAACAAAATAAACTGTTGACAGAATTGCAATAATCGTCCTCTACTTCCTCAAATCAATTTAGTTTTCATTTGACTTACGAAAATGCCTAAAAAATCACGTTTCACTTGATAATGACTGATGGATAAAATGAGATAAGAAGAAAAAAACTTAAATATAGTCAACAGTATATTTTCTAAAAGTATCAAAAAGATTCATAAAAATCACATGCGCAAGCCACTTTTTTAAGTTAGGAAAATTAATTGCCAGAAAAACCCGTTTAAAGATTAAATGTTATATGTTATTTAATGTAAATTGTTTTACTTAAATGTGTATTACTCTGTTAAAACTTCAAGTTTTGATAGCTGATAGGTTTCAAAGAATTCTTACAATTACAAAGATTAGAAAATTAAAATAAATTTTCTTTTGATATTTTGGAAAAAAACACGACAGTCCAACCTTCAGTTATTACTTTTTCCTCCCAAAAGAGAAAGTCGTGGCCTTTAATTCACTATCATGCATGCTCATCCCCGGAATCAAAAGTCGATCTATTCAAAAGCAATTAAATTCATAGCCTCGACGCGCTTTGTGAAAATTCGGCAATAAATCCGGCGATAAAACTCGCGCGCCGCGCAGCTTGTCTCCCGTGCTCCAAAGGACACGCATTATAACAAGTACAATAAGTCAAAGCCCCGCGCGCGCTGGAACAATCGAAACGTCATTAATCATGACTTACGAGTATCCCAACTCTCCGGGCGCCTTGTCAAACTCGCATATAGAGCGAGCAGCGAGAAAAAAAAACTCGCGCCCTCTTCATCCCCCTCTTTGCAATCCCCCGGCAGCTCTCGAGTTTTCTCTCTTTTTCTAGTTCATAAGTTCATAAGGCGCGCCCGACGTCAAGGGTGGGGAAGGGGAAGGGGGACCAGCGAAAGAACGCGCCTTCTCACACGTGCTGCGAGAGTTGGCGAGAGGATCGAGAAGTGGGGGGAGAGAGAAAGAGAGAGAGTAAGATGGTTTCGCCCGTCGACAGGAACATGATTTAAAGCCAAATATTACGACAGAGCCGAAACATTCCTCGGTGGCTTTTCGCGGCTGCTTCTGCTCGCACCCTCGATTCCCTTCGCACTCTGTATATGTGTGTGCCATACTCTCTGTGTCTCTGTCTTTTGTTGTTCGCGTCTCGCTCGCTTCTAGCCTCTGGGCTGTGCGATAATATCCTAGATGCGACAAGTATTTAGCCATAAAAATATCTTGCCGAATGCTTTTCGGTTTAGTGTGATATAGGCGGTCTCTTTAAATTGAGTGTATGTTAATAAGAGTTATATTTAAATATTTATTTGCTATGTGAACTATATTTTATCATACAATTGTTATATTTTGATAATAAAAATCAGCGCTGTTAAGTGTTAAATAATATCCTATTTTTACAATTTAGATGTTTTTTTTAATCCTTACAGAATATATAAATTTTGTCTATAATGCTAAAATCGCCCTCCGATGGATGATTTCATCAAATACATTTTTAATTCTAATGTTCTTTTGCATATTAGATTAATCAATGTTTTTGAAACTGAATTCAAAAAAGTTGTATTAGAACCTAACAAACGAAAAGTAGCGTAATTTTAGAAAAAATTGTAAATTTCACTGACTATTTTTATTGATTTTTTAAATATTTCAAATTATCTTTCAAAACATTTTCAAACAATATGATTCATAAAGTTTTTAAATACTTTCGTATACACTTGCACATTTATAAATGTTTATTCTATATTACGACAGAACAAATTATATACAAATTATATGCACAAGAGTACATATACGTACATTATCATTCAAAATCTAAAGTAAAATGTAAGACTCCGAAGTATCAGAAGCTCTATAACTATCCCTAATAAAAATCGACTATCGTCGTCCTCTCCCCGTATACGCAAACACGACATACATCTCAATTCGCCGTAGGGCAGTGTGTACAGAGTCTCGAGTAGTTCGAGCTTTCGCGCCGGCGAAGCGGGCCCTTTAATTAAATCACTGAGACGCATTAGCGATCCGCGCCTTCGCCGGCTGCACGTCCTCGGCGACAATGCCTCCCCCCTCCCCCCTCGCTCTCGTTCTCCATCTGCAGCCGTACGACCTCTCGGGGGTGCGATATCCGCACTTTAATAATTGTCCAGTCCCGGGAATAAGACGACGCGGCCGCGCGCCGCCGGCAATAAAGCCGGCAATAAACTCCTCCGCTCTCCGGACTGCCGCCTCCTCCTCGCTCTCGCATTCTCTCCCCCTCTCTCGACAGATGCTGGTCCAGTATTAGTAGCTGCGATCGCAGGCTGCACCGTAGGATGTCAATAATAGCATTAGTTCACGATTAGTTAAATTGCAAGTAGAAGTATACTCAGCCGTACGGACATTTGATTGCGTTTGAACATTTTTTTTGTTTACATCATCCAGTTGGGTTAGCGAAAACGAGCATTCAATCTAATGAAGTAGCTGTATTTCAACAAATTCTGACGAAGTCGATCAGACGTTTGCTTTGTCGAGTGTACGGTTCAATGATCATTGGAATTTGCGAAATTAGATACGTTTGTAAGTTAGAAGCATCTGCAGGCTTTATTTCTCTGGTTATTACTGGTTATATATTATCTCAAATCGTTTTTAACCTAAGCATAAAAATTGCTATGAGGAGTTTAAAATAAGGTTCACGGACATTATAGAAAAAAAAGATGGCCGCATCTGCGAAATAAGCTATATAGTATTTCTATTGAATGTGATGAAAAGAAGTATAAATATAAAATCTAATTATTAAAAGAAATATGTTGTCAGTGCAATCGCATGTTTTGTGCAATTATATTTTGCATTATGAATGATATTAATGCACTACGCCACTTTTTGACATTCTTCCGTGCTGATGAGAAAATTCCATTATTGTCTGAAGATGTAAAGCTTTCACATTAATAGCTATTAAGGTGATGATAAATCTTTGTTATTCGCCAATACGGTGAATCACCTTTTCCGTTAAATTTTAAATTTTGGTAAAATGTATCTCTCTGTAAAATGGTTGTTTTTGATTGGAACAAGAACATTCCAGAGATATTTACTTAAAATTGAAAATTAAATGAAAAAAGTGGGACCTTGTAATTGTCGGTATCGGGAGGGTTTAGTATAACCTTAATTAATTTATTTTAATTCGTTTATTTCTCAAACACTGGCACATCTTTTATTATTATTAATTAAAACTGAATCATAAACATTTTGAAAGTTTACAAATAAACTGTACTATGGTCTACAACAATACACTGTTACTCGAATTTCGGTAGTGTTCCCTATTCTGCATGTGATAATCAATGCAAAGTGTCACCAGGTTGACGCCATTTACGTAGTTTTCTCAGCCGACGCTAGTGTCGCATTCTAATTTTAAATTCCCAATGCTCCCAACCGTAGCTCAGACTAGGTATTAGTCATTTTACAAAAAAAATATATTTTAGAAAGTGGAGACCATATCACAGAATAAAAACCAGCATCAGTAGTCGCGGTCGAGGACTGGCCAGCCGCTACGGTTGCGCGTGTATATATAGATTGTACGCTGATAGAGGAAGAGAGCCGTATAGGCGGACCAATTACTAGCGCATTAAATCAATGTAGCACGAGGCGCGGCTCGGCAATAAACCGCGTGCGCAACACTCGACATATCTGCACGGACGACTGCGGGGATGCCGAGCGAACTTATGTGCCGAGGCAGCGCGCGACTTGTGGGGGCGACGCAACACCGAAGGAGCGGATGTGGCATTGGAGTATTTCACGAACGAATTTGGGATTTTCGGGGTTTATGAGTTTTTGTGAAAATCGATTGATTTTCGGAATCTTTTAATGGATCAATTGAAGCTTATAATTGATTCTTCTTGCCTTTGGGCTATTACAAGCTTGAGAGCTAAATTTTTTCAAACTTTGAAGTCTGTAACGTGCACTGGTTAAAAATCAGGATTTAAAATGAACCTACGCAGTATTATCCGGATAAATTCTGTTTAATACGATCTAAATCGAATCAATACAAAATCGCTTGATTTTTGGATTTATCTGGACAAAATCGGATAGGACTAATTAAATCCTTTTCCTATCCGAGTTTTTTCGGAATTTGAATCCAGACCCATCCGGTACGCTCAATTTCAATCCAAAATTTAACCATGGTGTAGTTATAATACATGTTATTTTGAATGAATAAAGAATGAATAATTGTAAAAAATGTAATTAATTAATGAAAAATGGATTTGAGTAACATACTACTAATAACTTGTAACTAATCAAATAATAAAGAGTTGTACATATAATATCGTGAAAAAAAAAATATTTTTCACATTTAAATTAACTATTGGCTGTCTCGATCTTCAGAAACAACATTTGTTTACTGACTCCTGAAAACAAACTATTACTACTAACTCCTATCTAAGCGATGGTGAGTTGACGACGTAAATATCATTACACGAGTGTAAGATATGGCAATGATTAAAAAAGATGCTGTAAGAAAATTGAACTTTAAATTTAAGTAAAATGATATATTTCAATCTGGGATATCTGTTAACCTTGTCAATAAAAACAAATAATCTGTCATTATAGAAAACCCAAGTAGCATAAGGGAACGTCCATAAACTACGTAACCGATTTAGGGCGAGGGGGGGGGGGGGGTATGGTAAAAGGCTACATTAATCTACATGGGGGGAGGGGTGGTCTAAGTAGAAAAGTTATGTGGTTTTTTTAAATGACAGCAACGGGTTTTCACGTACCATATGACTATACTATTGTCCCTCAGTGCGCAATGAAATTAAAGATGTAAGAACGGGCTAATAAGTTGTTTTTAAAATATTCCGATAATTATATAAATTTTTTTAATTTTTGGGAAGAACCTGCAATTTTTGTGACGCTTACAATACCGCAAAAAATCAAAAAAAATTACACACTACAGCAATGCACGGCAGAAGCGAGTCATAAAAGCAACGCGCAAAAAAAGTTCTTGCTAAACGAGAAACAGAATTTCTTTGTGAACTCGACTCAATAGAACCTATAATAGAGTGGTTTGAACAAGAAGATGTCCAAATTGATTTTCCTGACTAAATTCCTGAATCTGTAATCGACGACGAAATTCCGATAATAGACGATTTACACGAGTGGTTAGTCTCACCGTTTGTTAATGTAGAAAGTTATATATAATATAAACTATATATATATATATATACCTATCAAATATTAAACATTTTATTTCATTTCAATGCCAATTAATCGCGCAAAAATGAAAGAAAATACTACGTAACAATTGAGGTGGGCGGGGGGGGGGGGGGGGTATCGACGAGAAAACCACGGTAAACTACATGGGGGGAAGGAGGGGTTGAAATGTATGAAAACAAGGGTTACGTAGGCTAAGACGTTCCCTACGCAGCCTGACAAACCGAAGTGTGTTGTCGTAGATCCTCGCGATGGGCTTATAAAGGTATATCCTTCCCTCCTAAATGTACGCAAGAATAAAAATTTCAGTTCCTACGATTAATCTTCAAACGGATTAGTATCATCAAAATGTAATGTCGACCTATTAGTCATCAAATGCCAATTTTATATTTCGATGTCTCCTAATAAAAAAGACGTATCACGTGTGGTCTGTTTCCAAATAAATAGGAAACATTAAGCAGTTACGCGGTTTCTAAACAGACAGCGCGGGATACGTCTTTTTTATTATGAGCCATCGATTTATTTAAATGACTGGCGCTAAAACTATTAAAACCCATTATAAGTCAAACTTGAAATTATATTTTTTAACGATTATTTCGAGATAGCGTAGTCTCCTGTACTCTTTTCTTAAGGTTTATCACTATACCACGTTGAAAGGAATAAGTAAGAGGAGCTGGTTTTCAATAAAAACGTTTGTAACTTTTGTTTTAATAATAAATTGTTGAACTCGTGGAAATCAATAAACAATTTATTAATGTACATAATATATGATTTATACGAGCGATAGTTATAAAAAAAAAACAGTTTTACAAGCTTCAGTTGTATGTGAGATAAAACGCGTATTATACAGATGATGACAAACATTCTAACTTTCTAATGAACATTCTAATACGTATAGACAACGTATCATAGGATAAAATTAAACATTCAAACTCATCTAAAAAAAACCTAAGCAAAATGAAGAAAACTAAAAATAGAAAAAAAGAAAATCCCGTCGTAAACAAAAACTTTATCCGCCATAATACTCCCGCGATACAATCTGCAACAGATGTTGACCGCCGCGCCGAACCGACTCCGCGCTCTCAAAATACATATTACAATCCGATATTGCCCTGCGCCCGCGCTGATATCCTTATACTCTCCTCCGGGCATTTATAGATTCTTGACCACGCTCGACTTCGACTATATACTCGCTCTCGGCGCTACATACAGCCTCCGTATAGATATACACACACCGCGCAAACATCTCGCAAGGCCGCGAAGCCTAAAGCCCGAGCGCGCGCCAACTTCGCGTCGTCCTTTCTTTCTCCCTCTTCGCTCTTCGCTCCTGCCGTGTAAGCATATATATATATATAAACGAAATGCCAGGATAGGAAGGAGAGCGCGATTACGTGCTTTACAAGTACTCATAATACGTGGCGGACGCGCTTTGCATCACACATGGCGCGATCACGTTCTCCCCCTCACCGACGAAAACGGTGTAAAGTTTAACTTTGACTTTAACGCCGGCTGCGCGAAATGTCTGCTACTCACCCCACACACACGCGCGCGCGCGCGCGCGACTGCCGCGATATCCTCCCTCTGCATGCGAGCGAGAGCCTCCTGCAGGCAGCGAGAGTGTCTCTACGGCTTATATCTTATTGTCTCCCTTGTAGGACATATGATTCGCGGAAAGAAGCGTGTTAAATTTTCGCGGCGATGTCGCCACGGTTATGCTAATGCAGTGTAGCGGTAACAATTGTGGTTTAGTGTGCGTTTGGAATTCGACGATTTTCCGTCGGCTTATTGCGTCGTGTTGGGGAGATGGGGTAAATAGGACCTATTTTCTGTGTGTATCAAGAGTATAAAGCTAAATAATTTAGGTTGAAGCGAAGAATATTAATGGGCATTACAATCTGTTTATTACAATCGTGTTGCTGATGTTTCGATGGTTTGACCAAGGATTCTTATCAAGACTAAAATATAATAATAACATTTATTTAAATTCTAAAAAGTTATCAGGATTTAGGTTTGAATACTTAGAATGTTTTTATAACTTAAAATTGTTTAGTCAACGATTTTGTATGTTACTTCTAGCCAACACGAGACTATGGATACCTATAAGACACATTTGGTTTTCGCGCTATACAGTCTCTTGGTAGCTTCTGGTAAAGTTATAAAGAAAATGTAAGGTACACAAGTAATACAAAATTGCGATAACCTTGTACAATTTTAATGAATTTTATTACTTTTTAGAGTATTGATAAGGATCTTTGGTCTTAGACATCAAACGATAGAAAAGTAGGCAACAACATTTACAATAAATAAATTGTGATAATCATTAGTGTTTTTTATTTCAACTAAAATATTCCCATAATCATCAGAAGTACGAATATTAATAAATCATTTAGGTCTCTTTAATTCTAAAATATTTTAATTCCTAATTCACAGGTAGACTACTATTTTGAAATGATTTGCGAATACAAATTACGCTTTTATAGGAAACATTACGAATATGTTTTAGACTATTAGAATAATTTGCCAATATATTAACATGGTAAGTGCCCTTTTTCAGCAGTGTGTAATCGCGGAAAGATCAGAGAAACTGCAGGACCATCTGTATTTGGCAGCTTATCGCACAGGCATAAATTATGCTTCTTTCTGACTTTGCTCGCCAAACTTTGAGCAAGTTATCTATCGATTTCTCTTTAAACGTGAGCAGATGGACATTCGATTTTTATATAAGTATTATAGAGAATATATATTTTTATTTGTTATCAACTTTGTTCTGTATCATTTAATGTCGGTTCGATTACCTTGAATTTATACATTAAAAAATTAATTTTTTCAACAAACAAAATATGTTTAATTAAAAGTACGGAGTATAATGAGACACATCATTTTTTTACTCATAATTAAGAAGGTATAAGCATCGAGATCGCGAGAGACGCGAAGTTCGTAAATCTGCATTCGAAAAAAGGATATACCTATATAGATGAACCGTTTCGCGTCGTCCACTTTTTTCTCGCTGTGCCTCGTAAACCAGGCCAGAGTATATGGAGAGCATTATCGTAGACGTTAACGTTTTTCTGACGTCGACGTATATAGTCTGGCGTGACGTCGAGGCCCCCAAAAACGACTGATTAATAGGATCGAGTTTATTACGTTCTTTCTGCTCGAGGCTAACAAATGAAGATGAGTCGTCGATATCAAGACGAGAGCTACATCGAATATTTCTCAGTCGTCATACGGCTTTATCTTGCGCCTCGCGCGAGGATTTATCTTTTGTACTGGTGTTTTTAATATTGACAATGATTTTGCATCGGTTAATTAAGCAACTTGTTTATGAATATTCTCGTAAAGAAATCAGGCTGGACCTGATTTAGTCGCATATCATTCACAACAAAGATATTTCAATCAGAAAAATATATTTAGGGCAGGTATGTTGATATCGATAATTCGATTTTATAGGTTGTTTCAAATATATAATAGGGTATGTATAAAAGATTGTTCATAATTTACTATATTTTAATAAAATCGATTTAACTCTTAATTTATTCCTTTTAAAAGAAGTATTTACGGAACCAGAAAAATTCTTTGTTCTTTTGAAATTTTATCATAAATTTTAAGTCACCGGCGCGCTTTTAATAAAATTGTTGTATATATCCCAAATTCATGACCTAACTATATATATTCCTATAACCAAATCAGACTTTATCAGAAAATACAGATTTTCTTATGGCTGACTATTTAAGAATTCCTAAACAAGTTTAAATTTCAAGAAAGTGATGTTTCCTTGTACATTAACAACTTCAACTTTAATTTAAAAGTAGCTTGTTTGCTGTTCCCCTGAAAGCTAAAAACCTTGCTATACGTTAAAAAAGTTCGGCAACGCGCACGCAAGAGAACGCGTAAACGAAAAATCACGCGGAAAATTACACGGCAATTCCGCGAGACCCGCGCAACCCAAAACTTCAGCGAACACATAGAGACTACCACATTGATTTCTATACATCCCATATACTCTCGACTCTCAACTGCGCGGGCGGGAGGGCGATCAGTTCGAAATGACTGTGCGCGTTCGAGAAAGCGCGTATATTCGAGCCGCGTAACGACGATTTACCATCTAGAGTTTCTCTCCCTTGATCGGCGTTCGTTCGCGCGCTCCGCTTTTTTTCCGGCGCCGCGCGCCAGCGCATTTTTCAGCCGAAATTGAAATGCAAATAAACGTGTAGCACCGTGAAATTTGTCTCCCGCTTGCGGCCACTGGGTAGGGTGCAGAAAAAAATGTAACGCGCGCCTGTCCTTATTTCGGCGTTTCACCGCGGACTTTAGATAGTAATGATCGGGCGTCGAACGAGCTTGTGCCAATACTTTCATGGGCCGTTGAGCAGAAATTGCGCGAAGTATCCTTTCGTTGCGTCGGTATAGCGAGCTACTAAGTATATATAGTTAGCGAATTTGAGGTGACGAGGTGAACTATCATTGGCGATTGGTTTCATACTTTTTTAGCGTCGTTATTACTTCATCTGTATTTTATATATACAAACTTTAGGTTTAGTTCGTTACAGAAACTGATACCTATCGTATAAAAAGATAAGTATGTAGGTTGTATGAATACACTGAGAAAAATTATTCATAAAAATTATAAAATGTGTACAAAAAGTTAACTTATTTGTATACATAAATACGAGTATATACTCACAATTCTTTATAAAAATAGCTATCTTTAGTTGTTACGGCTACGTTTATCATAATTAAAAAGAAAAAAATCTAACAGATTCGATGGCAGATATTTATTCCTTCGAATGCAAAAATAGAAATAATAATTATAATTCTTGTTACACAATTTTTCCCACTGTAGGCATTTATTTACCGTAAGTTTTGCAGTTAATGAGATAGCAAGAAAATTTGACCATAAAACACCCTAATCTACTCTCATAATTAACTCCATGGCGATGTAAATACGCTGCATCCTAAAAATCGGCATCTTCTCACGCCGCGTAATTAACGCCACCAATAACAGTTTCCTCTATTTCTGCAACCGCTATCGCGTGTGACATCGACTCCCTTAAAGCCTTACACACCGTAGACCACCTCGCGAATCTTATCTCTTCCCCGAGCCACCTAAGTAGCGCGAAAACGTCAATTCCCTAATCAACGAGAGAGACGCTCTTCCTCGCACAAATCCAAAAAACCACGCAAAACCTTATCAATTGGCGTGCGCTCGTACAAGCCAGCCCGTAAAAGCCCGAGAACATCCTATACACCGCTCTACTCGCCTCGTCTATCCCCGCGACGAGAGCGGCTAAAGAGAAAAAGCGGAAAGAGAGCATCGCGAGTCGCGAAAACGAACGAAAAAAAAGAGGTGAGGGGGGAGGGGGAGGGCGCTGCAAAAAGAGGAAATGAAAATAAACAACGCGTGCCGCTGGCAGCAGCCAACAAATACTGCACGAGCGTCTGTAAATCGCGTGTCGTCAGGCTGACGTCCAGGAGCACGCGTTCACCGCCTCGTATCCGTGTGTATGTAAGTGTGCCGGTGTTGTTGCCCACAAATGGAAGTGGATTCGAGGAACAGATATAGCGCTGACATACCGGGCGTTCCAATTATTAAATAAAAAGGGAGACACGCTGCTACAGTGGATGAGAGAGTGAGAGAGAGAGAGAGAGAGAGAGAGAGAGAGAGAGAGGCCGATAAGGCAAAGGACGCAAAACAGGCCCTCTTGTATACGCGCGGTGGCAACTTGCCACTGTTGTGCAGTAGCAGCCTCTCTCTCTCTCTCGCTCTCTCTATCTCTTTTTCTCTCTTGTTTGATCATCGCAGAAGGACTACTGTAAGAAAATAGAGTGGGAGGAAGCGAGGTAATTCGCTGTCTCTCTCCTTCTCTCTATCTCGCTCTCTTTTATTCCCTCCCCGTTCGCTCCTCTTTTTCCTCCCGTCCTCTCTCTCTCTCTCTCTCTCTTGCTCATTGCGCTGGAGAACGTTGATTCGCGATGACAGAAATTCCTGTCCAGCAGCGGTAGCGGTGACCGGCCGATTCTTCAAGCGAGCACAGCCGAGCCAGATGATCGCTTCTGTGTATGTGTGTTGCACGCGTGTGTGTGTGTGTGCGCGAAAAAGCTCTCTTTCTCTTTCTCTCTCTCTCTCTCTCTCTCTCTCTCTCTCTCTCTCTCTCTCTCTCGGGGGCTTCGATTTGCCGCGATTAATTACTTCCTTTTATTTTGCCGATGAAAAACGAGTCCGAGCCTCGTACAATGATACCCATGTAGGAGAGCGAGCGAGAGAGAAAGAAAGAGGATGGAGACCCCTTTGGGTCGCCTCCCTTCGCGGTTCTCTCCTTCTCGCTCTCTCGCTTCCTCTTTTTCTTATGAGCACTCTCTGCTTGTCAGAGGAGAGCGAGAGAGAGCACAGGTATGTGCAAAAAGAAATCGAGTCCGTGTATTCGATCTTGCAAGGCGCTGATCTCGAAGAAAAAAGGGATATATATTGGTATACGAGCGCTCGTTTATAGGTATAGTATAGGCATTGTCGACTGATTAATGCTGTATACTTTACGTACGTTTTTTATGACTTACTGAGCATATAAACACTTCGAACTATACATACCAATAACAATATCTATGACCGGTAGTGTAAAATTTCTTCAACGCAAATATCTACGATTTCTATATTTACGCATCGAAAATAAATATTTTGTAATCTCTGGACTAAATATACTAAATACTAAATGTATCTTCAATTATTCTCGAATTCGTTCTGCATTAAAGGGTATGTAAATATGAAAATTTAAAAAAATGTTAATGAGTGTATATTTCTTCAAAAATAGCTTCAATGTTCAATTGTAGACCAAATAATGTCATGTAAGGATGCTTCATTTTTTTCGAATTCAGCATGATTTTGTTAAAAATTATGACAAACGCTTTTCTATATTCTTACTTCGACATAAATTAATTTTAACATTCACTCACTAATCAAAGCTTAACTAAAACTGTTAGACATGATTATGGAAATCTTTTAAATAATTTTAGAGATACTAATAAGTAACCATAAGAACAATATTTAGTGAACCTCATTTAGTAAAATTATTTTGCATAAAGAAAGTTAATTTGAAACTAGAAAACAGTGTATAAGTAATATATTGGAACAATGAATTTTATATTAAAACAAACGATTATGTTTGACGAAGCTATGTACCAATGAATTGGCAAGAGATTTTTTTTATGTGTAAAAGCGATATAAAGAAGAAATTAATTGTATGCTGTGTATTTAAAAGCTTACGAAAATTTCATGTTGATTAATTAATTATAATGTAAATGCATTGATGGTTATATATTAAAAATACGTTTTTTATAGCAAAACAATTTATGGAAAATACTCCTTTTGAGAATCTCAATTAATATATACATAATAATAAAGCAATAACAATTAGTTAAAAATATACAATTATTAATACCAATTGTTTGTCAATAAATGTTTCGCAGAACAGCGTTTCACGTTAGTTTACGTAAGTCCTCCATACACAAATAACTAACAATTTTTTCTGCAACAAGATGGGGTAGCTTAAGATTATTTAGACTGCAACTCAGCATATCAACCGCATGATCTATCATCAACCTTTTCCTCGCAACCTAGTCAAACTCGTGCTTAAGTGACTGCGCAAAAGTTGGAAATTTGATCCTTAAAGAATTTGACTGAACCATCTTCACCAACTTTGAATTTCTGGTGTAAACGACGACCTGATCAATGTCCTCCACCAAACCATTCATCAGACGTATTCTTCCGTAGATATGAATATCCTCCATCCTCGCGATCTCAGCCTCGCACTGACTGTAATACTCCGTCAACTCCTCTTTCTCACCGATCAACTGCGAGTAGTTCTCGTTAACCTTTTCACCCAGGAACTTCAGCTTGGCCAGGTGCTGCACCAGTAGATACACGCGTCATCGTCCTCATCCGTCAGATCGGTCGCCGTTTTCAACGTGCTTTGCTTTCACTCACTGCAGATGTTGACGTCAGCCCGACGTTCCAACAGCGGTTTGATACACTCGGCATTGCAGTACAGCGCCGCGTCGTGCAGATCCGTTGTGCCGTCGTACTTGTTACGGACGTCTACCGGCAGACGACGCGCGTCCCTCGACGTCACAGGTCAAGGGATCAGTGTCAAACTTGAGAAGTAGTCGCACCTGCTCTTGGTCGCTGAATGCGGCCGCCATGTGCAACGGGAACTCGTCATTATAGGCCTGGTTCAGGTCCGCTCCCCGTTTGACCATGCACTTGGTGAGGTTGATGTCGAGGCCGATGACTTGGGGTAATGTCCAGTCCAGTCAACCTCTAGCAGGATCGTAGTCAATTTTTCCGAATGGACCTTGTGATGGTCTCGAAGAGGACCTTGGTTATTAACAAATCGGGATAGAGCTTGGCCAAGGACAGCGGCCTTTGGTCATCAGCGTTCATAAGAAAATCGTTTAATACAATTATAGAACTGTTCACTATGGTAGCATGAGTTCAACTGATGAGTGAATTAACGGATACGTTCGAAATATTTAGAGCAAAGTGTGGAGAGCGGAGTGAAAATAGGTAATGGGTTCGAATAGTTTTCACGTTACTCATTGAAATGCCATATGCCACAGCTTCATTTTATATATTATGAACCCTTTGGACCTTTTATACTAAATATAAGGATTAATTACGTACAATCATTTTACTGTAAGCTTATGTAAAAACATAATAGTCAAGTGACAAGAAATTATTAAAAAGATGTATTGAATTTCACATAATTATATTTCAACGATCGAGTTATAGAATTTAAGACATTTTTAAATATATGCAGAATGTGTGTAAAAATGGTTAAATGAGCTATTATTATCTTCAGTATTGAATTTTTGTACATACACGTAATAAAAACCGCTGCTAATTAATTGGCACTTATAAATTGTTTCAATCAAACTTTATAAATTGCTCCAATATTAAATTATTATTTCTATTTAATACTGTGGTGAAAAATAAAAATGATAAGTCTATTGCTTTCTAATATGTCGATATATATGAATATATTAAATTTTGTAATTTAATCTTACAAAAGTATAGCATAGATTATGAAACAATATTGTTGATTAAAATATTTTTAATGTATATAATGCATACCATTATAACAAATAAATTTAAGATAAGATGATAATATATAACTAAGAAAATCTTAAAAATGTCCATTAAGTATAATTATTCGAGTTAGTTATTCAAAGTAGTTTATTCAAACTTATTTTAACTGTGAACACAAATTTTAACTCAATTCAATTTTATCCCTTACAAATTGTATTGGAAAAGAATACATAAACACCGCTGCCAATTCATTGGCACTTAGCTTCCTCAAACTAAATAAATTGTTCCAATATGAATTTCTTTATTCTAATACATTATTTTAAATTGCTCTATTTCTTTGTTATTAATAGCTCAAAAAGCTTTTCAAACAATCATGGATTATTTTATTACTAATATAAAAGAGCTCGCGAAAAAAGTCGATTTTTTCTGCTGCAGCTTTAGTGTTAATAAACCAATAAGCCAAAAGTTTAATTTACAAAATTATTGCAAATTCCGGTATGGTTTTCTAATTAGACTCTACAAATTATCAATCGTGAAAGTGACCGAAGTAATCGCAGACACGGTAAACGAATGCGATTAGATGGCACGATTCTCCGCGAGCAAGCGCTACTCCAATAATTACGTCTTCGAAAAGCAGCTTACACGTCGTGGAAAATTGTTCCATGCGTCGCGACACCGTAATGCGACGCGCGCGCACTAACAAGTGAGTCTCGCGGACTGTAAATTTAACAACGCCTCGGCAAATGCATCAATTCCCTCGTTTCAACGCATCGACGTTGACTCGGTATGCGAGTAAGTGTGCATCGAACGCGTATTCAGAGCAGGTATAAGCGCGCGGGCCGCCGGAGAGAATGAAGTAGGTATATATACACGGCAGCGCAGGACGGATAAGTGCAGGAAACTTTATTACAAGTGACGGGTGGAATTTAATATTAAAGCTTGTAATATATGGCTGGGTCGGATCGATCGGGGATAGAATCGATCAGGAGTTAACAGCTTCAGACTTTACGCTTTGACGCGAAGGTGTACAACAGGCGCCTTTTGCGCTCGCTGGCTCTTGTATACTCGCGCAGCTCCCTCTCGCTCTCGCTCTCGCCGCGTCTCTCTCTCTCTCTCTCTCTCTCTCTCTCACTCTCGCTGCGTGCTCTCTTTCATTTTTCATTCGGTCACCTCCGCTCTCTCTCCCTCCTATTTCTTCCGCTCTGCTCCGGACTTATTTACTTTTTTCATCCTGGTGTATACCCGTACTGCTCGCTATGTTTTTGCTCTCGTTTTCCTGTATCGAGTGTTATGTACGCTTTAACGATATTTGGCTTGTTATCAGAGACAGGTTCCGTAACATTTTTCTTAATTTGTAAAAAATATCTCTTAGAGTTTAATAAAAAGTAAATTGTATTTTTTTTACAGTATTATTTATTACTGAAGACGCGCGTCTGCATGCTTATATAACAGAATATCTTAAAATATAATGGAAATCTGAATGGTAAGGGGTTTCGAAGGTAATTCTCATAAGGTCTCAAATGATATATATAAAACTACAGTAATAACCTGAAGTAATTTGCAGACCAATCGTACGCATTGATCCTGTACAATAGTTTAGCCTATTTTACTTTCGCTGTCTAGAAATTAAAATTTCGAACACCCGCAAAAGTACAAGTAGAAAATACGCGGCGAAAAAGAACTTGGAGTTAGGACCGTTTAACCAGAAGCGATTAGCCTTTTGTAGTGTCCTCCTTTATAGGCAGTAAATCGCCTGCGGTGATGTCCTTTGATAAACAACGTCTTTCTCATTTTCTCACTCTGGTCATCGCACGCAATCGTATACACGCAAACATACATAAATACGCATATACACACACATACACATTCACACGCTCACACACACACATGTGCATACACACACAAACACACACACACATGTGCATACACACACAAACACACACACACACACACGCATATGTACCGCGTGTGAGCACGTGACTATATCGAAAGTGTCCGCGGAGAGCGCGAACCACTTCATCGGCCCCGAGAATTGTCGGCACTTCTCTCGGGCGCTTTTCTTATCGCTCGTTCCCCCCTTTCACTGGCGAGGTGTCGCGCTGCACCGCACTTTTACTGAAACTGTCAGGGGGGGAGGGATGAGGTGAGAGACGCGACGCGAGGTGGTTTGGCGAAAAAACACGGGATTTCAATTAAAGAGACATGCTTAGTAATGAGGCACTCGCGGCGCTCGCTATGGATTTATTGACGCTGCGACTGCGGCAGTGCAGTTCCTCTAGCACGCGCGCGCGCGTGCTTTCGCGGGTTTAGGTATAAGGAGAATGCGTGCATGTTGCGGGAAGAATTGCGTGATTTGCGAATACGTTTGTGCTAGAGGAAAGATTTAGATTTTAATTAGCGTGAGTTTTTTCATGCATTTTGTATAAATTGAGGTAGTAATAAGATACGCCTATTCATTTTCTACTTATTCTAAGATATTTATCTAATCGCCTGATGAACGGACAGTATGAACAAATATTGTTTACTAAAAAATACTTAAACGTGTGGTGTTCTATAGAATCCACGCTTGCAGGAAATAAAGATTTCTTTTTCGAAATGATTGGTAGTCAATGGATGCATTTTTATTGACGATCATAAAAGAAATTATTTGATTCTCAACTGTAATCGGGTTTTGACAAATCAATAAAACTTGTAAATCAGAATCAACATTCTAAAAATTACCAATTTCTTCAACATTTTCTCGTAAATAATAAAGAATTAATCTTTCGTTCGAGAGCGAGAACGAGCGGCGACGATAAAGAAGCTTTATGGGGCTCTCGAGGACTTTGACTGCCGACGCAAAAGAAGAAGAGAGGAGAAAAAGTCGGTAATGAGTCCGTCCAGAGAGCAGCTATGCAGATATGCAAATGAAGGGAAGGAAGGACAGGCAGACGACGCGGCGCAGGACTCGAACGTCGAGTCCAGGGCTTATACGAGCGTAAGACGGGCGCGCGAGTTCGCGTCGATGACGAAATTGCGAGTTTAGTATAGCGCGGGCGGCGAGATGGAGTGCGGACGAGTTTTTTTGCGCTCGCAGCGTGCGAAGGCGCGATGTCCAAATCGCGTGAAACTTTTGGCGTCGGACGTAGGTAGGTATAGGCCTACGCCTCGCGATTTTTATATGCGCGCGCGCGCGCACGTTTTTTTTTCTTCGCGACTACGGCGCGTGATGCAAATAGGCCGCGCTGCCGTGCGGCATAGCGAAATGGGGTTACGTTGAGAAAGTTTCGTGCGCGAGTGTCTTGAATTGAGGAATAAAAATGATTCGTTGCATTATTGGTAATTATTTGGTTGATTAGCATGAAGCGGTTTGGCAATGCTTCGTTTCTTGTGAGGGTGTGGTCAATGAATTACTCGGCGAAGTGGCATAATGCGATTTACAAAGATCTTTGTAAATTAGGGGGAGAGCAGTTAATTGAAATTTTGATCAGAGTCAAATAAAAACTTTATTTTGGAACTGTCACTGAAAATTTATCTTTAAAGTATATATATATTATTGTACTAGGAACAAAATCGTTTAGCGATCAAAGTGAACCTTAGTAGAAGTCTTTATCCATACCTTACTTATTATGTAGAGAGTACAAATTTTTAATTTTTTTACTTGATCATCATTAGGGGGGACAATCCGAAAAACTACACATATCAAACAAATTCTACACTTTTCAATAAAATTATGAATGATCTACTTTATACTTAAATACACTTTCATTTTATTTCTAATTATAGAGCAAGTTTTAATGAAATTCGATACGTAAGTGCTTCAACAGAGGCTAATTATTTTCAATCAAAATATAGCCCATAATTATAGTTTCTGATCGAATATTAATAAAGTTTTCAAAGAACTATTGTCAAAGCATACCTAAAACATATAACATTTTTCAGATTTTTTTTTAAAACCAAGTAAAGAATCATTAATGTTGTAAAATATTACCTTTTATATTTACTCCTTTTCCAAACTGGAAACATTGCGATTCCATATTTGTTTTTATAACGTTTGTTATAGCTCAAGATGCCATTAAAGATATTTCATCTCATGATCGACAATTTTCATGGTTAAAAATCTCTTGTTATGTGAATACATCAACTTTGTTGACAAATACACTCTTCAAACGATCGATCGTAACGCAGTAATTTTAACTCCCGAGCTTCCGATGCACCTCGCAGCTCTTGACTAAACCTCTCGGGGTATTTTCGCGCATAACCAGGGCGAATTATTGCCTTTGCCACTTTATTCTCCTCCGCCTGCGCGTCGCATCGCTTCAAACACACTGCGATCTTCTCTTGAGTGATCATCCCTCTTTTCCTCTTTTTCTCTCTCACATATATATAGAGCTCTAAGGTCTCAGTCGGTTACACATAAAAAAGAGACGCCTCGATACGAATCAGCGCGCGCGCGGAGTCTTATAACGCTGATCATAGCTCCGGGCTACAATACGCGATACTCGTTCGCTCTTTTCTCTCCCCCTCCTTGCCCTATCTCTCGAAATCTCGCGCGTAGTGCGCGGTATCGCCGTTTGTGGATTATGCGCGTGTGTGTATAATTTATTCTTTTTGCATAAATCGAATCTGTGTTTGGGATCGCGCAGAAACACCGAGACGAATTATCGCCGCGCTCTGTCGTTCGCGTCCTCACGGAAAATCGATGGGTTATCGAAGCTGCGCTCTTGTTCTCACTGTGCTTATACCTTGTTTGTCGGGAAGCCTGTTTGTCTTATCTTCGATAAAACATTTCCGGCGTGGTTGTTTTAATATTGTTGTATATCTGTAATTAGTTTGAAGAAAGTACTGTTTTCTGGGGATTTTGTATGATTTTTATATGATTTTTACTTTTGTTATAAATAATATTTCTTTTTACTAGAAACTACTTATTTTTTTAAAAATTCTTATAGATTCAACTTTTTGTTGAGAATTATAAGATTTATGAGTGTACTTATAAGGAGACCACCAATCCTGCGGAACTCGGATTTTGATAAGTCTTAGGGAGGTGCTTTCTGGTACCTAAAAATGAAGCCTACCACCTTTAGTTTGTTCTAATGAGCCCTTGTACTCAAGATATAAGCTATTTTACTCCGAATATATACTATTTTAGTAACAAAAGGTACTTCAAAAGCACCTCTTCTAGGGGTTATAAATATGCATGTATTGACACTAGAAAAAATGACTGAAAAGATAATAAAAGTAGGCAGAAAGATCTTTAATTTGAGTCCTGTGACATTAAAAAATATTTGTCTGTATAGGGCCTTCTTATAAAAGTAATTATGTATAAATCTACTGTTTTTAAGCAAATTTCTTTTCAAATTTGAAAAAGAAAAAATATTTGAAATTTCTTTTTAGCAATAAGATGCGTTATGCTTCATTTTCACTGGTAGTTTAATAAAGTCCCTCTTTAACTTTCAATATTGAATAATATTTATGTTGTTTAGAAAAGCAAAACCTTGTTAGTATGAAAAAATGGAAAAAAACAATTTTCTACACAATAGAACTTTTTAAAATATGCTAGCAATTATTAATGTAATGCTATTTAACATTAAAAGTTAAAGCGAGACGTCATTTATAGTGCCAGTGAAGACGAGGCATTATTTCTTAAAATTCTTTGTTCATTTGGATTTATTGTCGGTGAATATCGAGTTCACATACGGTACAATGAAAGGTAGAGAGCAGCAATGGACGTGTACATATAATAAAAAATTATAACGTTGTTAATAATAAAATAAATTCATACTTTTTGTGAAAGTTTAAAAAAATATTTATTTATAATGTCATGAAGACACTTTAATTGAATATGTGCGCAAAGATAATACTCAGTGTGTCTCAATTTTACTAAAACAAATAGACGTTTTCCTAAGTAAACTTTTAATCTAATAGTTCAAAAAGATCAAATTTAACGTGTAGCTTCGTATTTTACCATATAGCAAAGTTTTAGGTTATGTATAGGTATAGACAAAAAATAATTGATTTTTACCAGAAAGCCGCTTTAATTGTTTGTGAAATGCAATATCTTATTTATCAATGTTCTGTATATATAATTGAATTGATAAACTTAAATTAAATATTCTTACTATTATTATTATTATTATTATTCAACCAGGTACAGAGTACCTTGATGCTTTACATTGCGGCAAGCATCAAGGATTGATAATAATATTTTGTCTTAACAAGCAATTAATATCGAAAAATAAATAATTATAATCAGTCATACATGCTGGCTTCACGATTGCAAACCATAAATGGTAACCCTTACTTTATCGCATCCCTTATGTAGCATACGTTTTTTCAAATTCTCCAGAGTGCATGCAAGCAAAGCATAATACCACGAGAAATATGAAACACAGAGCATGTACAATCATTTTTTTGCTCGCAGCATCCATACACACTCGACCACCCTGCACACGAAAAAAAAAAGCCCTCTATCGGGTCAACTCGACTCCCCGAACAACCACTCGTATAACAATCGCGCGCAAGAACCTCCCGATCATCCGTCATATCGACCTCCGCGGAGCTCTCCGCAAACGTAACACACACACACACGCACACGCGCACACACATTAGGAAGAGCGCTTCTGCGAAGCCGCACCGCCAGAATTCGCAATATGCCGCCGCGTGCGCTACCCGCTGAGCGCGCGACCGCCGGGGGCACGCGAGAGCTCGGCTAAGAGGAAATACCGTGTATAACCACCGAGCAAAAAGACCGCGGCCGCGTCGTTGGATCTCCCCGAAGGGTTGATAATACGCCGATTAAATTGGATACGACGCGGCTAATTGCGCGGCCGAGCGTGTATTATTCATATTGCCGCGGAACCGCGCGCCCACCCACTTGCTCGTTTGCTCGCTGGATGCGCGTGTGTGTTCGTGTGTGTGTGCGATTTGGATAGTGCTCGTATCGATGGTTTTGGAGGTCCGTAAGAGAACTCGCTTTGAGAGTGCGATATTTTATGCTTTTTATAGAATTTGGCGTTTATGATTGTTCGAATTGTAGTTAGCTCGTCTTTGAGGATTTTATTGCGGTTTACGTGCGGTTTACGAAAAGCACGGAGTTTGAGTCGCGGATTTTAATAGGTCTTTGGGAAATGTAGTTTTTCATATCTTAACGTGAAATCCTATATTGGATCCTATGGATTTATTCATATGAATTTTACAAATAACAACCTGATTATATATATGTAGATACATAATTTTACTCTAAATAAGCGTTATTTTGTAAAAAAATAACACAAAGTAGGTAAAATGATTTATATCTTGGTTTCTAGAGCCTATAGAATCGAATGATGGGTACAGGACTTTATTTTAGGTATACGTATCAAACACCTCACAAAGTTTCGTGAAAATTCGTGGTCTCCTATTTTTAGTCTAAATTATTTATAAAAGGTTCTGATTGGCTTTCCTAAAATGTAAAAAATATATTCTAGTTCTTCTTTATCTTTTGTAGTTGTAAAAATACTTTTGAATCAATTGAATCTTACAAAAGCAGAAGGAAGAAGCAGAATTGTTTATTAAACAAATCATTTTTTAAAATAAAAAAGTAATTAACTAGTCAAGCTAAAAATTATGATCTTTCATACGTCATACAAAATTTGAATAAAAATAAAAAACAGAATAAAAATTCTATCAAAAAATACTTATAATCGTTGTTCATGCGTACACTCAAAAGTGGTGCAAATTGTCAAAACGTCAGTACTTAGATTACAATTTTTAATTCCAAACCAATAGACGGCAATCTATTTCGATGAATCGAAAAAATGTGTAATTTTTATTGGTTGTAAATTAAAAATTTGAATGTGTTCTAACACAAAGGAGCGTTTAGAACCATAACAAAATGAGTATGTTTTAGAAATTTTGCAAATTGATTCAAATATTTCAACATTAGTAACATAAAAAAGTGAAATTTCATGGTACTAAACACTTCCTTCCTTTAACTTCATACATTATCATATAAGAATATTGCTCTAATTGTTTGTTTATTTTTAGGCATCGAATGAATATAAATATAAGTTTCATTTATCCTGTTAACCACCTATACTTAAACAATTGCAATACGGTAGTAAAGAAGACATCATACAAGTAAGGGTAAAGGATAAAATGATCCACCGGATGCAATGTCGCATCAAAAGTGGTCTCGTTAGGCGCCTCGAAACTCGCCCAAGCCCATAAGACTATAAGAGAGATCGATGATTTTACAATAGGCGACACAGCCTCGATTCTCCGAAGGTATGCGCGCTTACCTCGCTACGCGATTTGTAGCCTCTACAAATTAGCGATTGCGTACCTATATGTATATACATACATACTCGCCAGTGTTGTCATCGAGAATCCGCGATAAGATGAGGCAAATTAAAGTTGCTATTGGCGAGTTCGCATAAGAAAAGCGCATAAGTGATGCTTTGAATGCCTCGTATGTCTCGATAACGAACGAAACGGAACTGCATGTAAAAACTGGTGCAATTTGTTAATCGTTAATTATCGAATTATTTTCTTTTATAAGAACGTCTGTTGCGGGGAAGAAGAAAAGATGTTTGTTGTCCCTGATGAAAGACTTTGTATAAGAATATAAAGATTATGATCTTATAATGTTGAATTATAAGTAAATATTTTAATGCTATTTTCTTCTCTAATAAAATTATCTTTAATTAATAAATATAAAAGTTTTAGTAGATATTCATTATTCAGTTAGCTTCATTACTCATAAAAGCGTTTCTATAAATATGCAATGTAAAAATAATATAGTAGGTTACGTCCCTGTTGCTGCATAAAATATATTTCACAGCTCATGGGCATACCAAAAAATGACATTTTACAAATATTTTTAGCCTATTTAGAGACGTGTAGAAAAAATATCATATTCATTCAACTTTCGTTTATTTATTCTAGATTCAATAACAAAGTATCACGAAACTAATAAATTTAAGGTGGAATTAAAAGAAGTATTTTTACTTGTATTTCAAAATGTATAATTTTACGACTCGATCGAGTCGTGGGAAAATTCACGACGGTGGCTGCACTTGTCTTGAACGACTCAGTCGAGCCAGCAGCAACAGAGAGCTCGAAGCGGCGGCGACTTAATAGCCGAAAGCGCTGCTGCCCGCTCGTAATTGAAATGGACGTTAAACAATGAACAATCGTCTCCGTCAAACCGCGTCACGTGCGTCATTTTCTTCGTCTCGCTCCCGTCTCTTGGATTCTCTGTTATAATTTTATCACGTGCATGCTTGCATGGATACCAGATTATAGAGTATTTTTTTCATATTTGTATATTTGTAACAATATAGGCAAAGCATAGATAGAAGGAGCTCTAAATTGGATTCAAATTTTTGAAGTCTAAAGTTTTTTATGAAATTAGTATTATATTATTCTTCTAGCTTATATTATCTCCGTTTTCTCTTCATCCAGAGTTACGTACTAAATATGATTGTAAACTCAATGCGTCATTATAAATACCTACATTTTAAATTATTTTCTGTAAAGGCGAATGCTCAAGGATACGTAGTAAGTAAGGAGGCACGGGGCGGTGGCGTACACAACTAACTCTATTTGTAAGAATTCGTCAAAACACGAACTTTGAAAAAAGTCAATTTGGGAAAGTGAAGGGAAACTTTAAAAAAAGAGGATCAAATTCAATAAAATAAGTCAAAGAATCAAGATTTTATCAGACATTCAGTATAGTAAAAAATAAGAAAACTATCTTTTTTTTTGTTATTCTCTTTATACAGATGGAAATTTTTGTTTAAATGCTTAATCTTTAATAAATCCTTGGTGCTCATATTATAGGTCCCCTATCAATATTTTAGCTAGACCGACATAGGATATTCATTTGCCTAATTTTATACCTTTTGATATACTTTCCTTCTCTCTAGCTAGCATCCACTTGATAACCGTCACCCACGAAATATGGCCTATCATTGCCGGCATCGATCGCGATCGGCTCCGGGCTCGTATATCTATACGATTGCTTTGTCGAATCGAGCGCGGCGCGACTTTTTGTCGACTTGCTCATTGTGCACACCGGAATCGAGCGATCGACTATACACTGCCTACTGCGTTACGAAACCGCTCAGCGAGCGCGATACAGAAAAACCGGCATCGGGGGCACGGAGAGAGAGAGAGAGAGAGAGAGAGAGAGAGAGAGAGAGAGAGAGAGAGAGAGAGAGAGAGAGAGAGAGAGAGAGAGAGAGAGAGAGAGAAGAAACGGAAAGAACGATATGCTTGCTCTCGTTCGCCCTCTCTTCCCGAGCCGACGGCTTCGGGAGAGGCATTATTCACCATTACGTCTATTATGGGTCTTAAGGTATCGAAAACGCGCGAGCGCTGAGAAAAAAGTTATTGGAAAACGCGTATCCTGTATATATACCTATGTGCTTTCTTGAGATTGGAGCGTAGTTTAATCGAACATTCTTGGTATATTGAGTTGTTGTTGTAGTGAAAATTATTATGACGCTATAAAAATTTCTGCGGTTGGTTTTTATTATAGGTGTACAACTTTATTTGAAAAAAATGTTTATATGAATTTCCTATTGTTTCGTATCGATCAGTTAAGAAATCAACGATAAAAATGAGTTTACAGAAGTAAGATGTAGAATCGGTTTTTCATGGGACTGTTTTGTACACATATTTACCTTGCTGACTGCTACAATTTCAATATGGTGGTGTAGGTAATGTGGCCTCCTTAAGGAATTTTGATTCTCAGCACATATATATTGGTTTTTGGGGCTTCAGAAAGTACTGAGACAGGTTATTTGTACCTTTAACTCTAATACCTCATGAGGTTTTTTGCAAAAAATGGACTTGATGAATTTTAATTAAAAAAGTTTTAAGTAGTTAAAAATTGGAAATTTGCACAACACTGTTGGTAAAGTGGCCATCTATCAGTTCTTATGGCAAAGTCGCATAGCAAATGTTTTATCTATTTAACTACATGGTGCCATAGCGTACAATTGGTGTCGATATTTTGGGATTAGTAGGACTAGGAATTTTGAAGAAGCAACCGCCGTTTTTACCAGCGCCGATTGTTTCGCGTTGAAAATAAACTCTACGGCAAAAACTGGCACATGTATCTTAAAGTACGTAAAAAAAGCTACAATTTTATGTAGCATATGATTTTTTTTCGCTCATATCAGTACGCTGACAAAAGTGGTTTCTTTACATACATGCACTGCTAAGAAATCTGAGTTTTGATCCTTTCCATGTAAATATAACACTATCTTATAATTAGAGGGCGCTAGCAGCGGAGTCGCGATGCCTCTCAACAAATTGTCGCAATACACATATATACTGCAGGAGTTACGGCACCCCGGAATATCGCATACAGCGAGATCTCGTATAGGTGGTCATTACCTGCATCGCCACATTACCTGTACCCACATTATATAGTATTATACATAAATGGTAAGTAATAAACACTTCCAATAATAATTACCGTTACGGACACAATTTCTGATTAGCAGGAGTAATTTTTTATTAGCATTTATTTCCATAGAAACTAATTTTACTTACATTTTTCAGATTTCAAATACACCTATGTAGAGAGTAAATAATTGATATTTTGTGATAATAAGATTGAGGTAATAATTTATTTTAAAAAATTATTAAGAAATGAGCTTATATCAGAAACTGGGCATAGTAAAACTTTAGTAACAATTTTTCAAAAATCAACTTCAGATCGCCGTTTCCATTTACAAGGTGCCAAAAAATAAGAATACTCATTATTCCAAAAAAAGAGAGTGTAAACCATAAATGCGTATATACGCAGCCTAAAAACGCGTGAAACTCGAAAACTGGACCCGCTGAAATTTGAATCTCAAGCAGGGCCGCACTTCTCGCTAAAGTATAAACGCGCTCGTCCAAGAAAAAGAGCCGCAAAATCGCGCGTAAGTGCGTTAAAAAGGAGCGAAAATGCACCGCATCCTTCTTCTTCTTCATGGCCCGCCTCATCGGTAATAACTTAAATCATCGCGCACTCGCGTGGTCTCTTAACATAACGGTGCAGATCGCGCTGCACGCGCTCGAGCGCTCGTTAAATCCAAAGATGCGACGCGCGCTCTGCTGCACTCTTCGTTTTTTTCAGCTCGTTCGCGTTACGGGTGATTCTCTTTCTCATTCTGAGGTTTTTAGGGCTTTGGTGCGCACGCGCGCGAGCTCGCAGTTTCGGTCCGCGAGCCGGGCGTGCCTGGGGACGATATTTCTCGGAAGGAGCGTGCCAGCCGTTTGGGTTAATTGTGGGCACGAGTGTATAGTCTCGTGTCGTAGGTTGAGACTACGCAGGCGTACTTTGATGTGTACCCATAGTAATTGCTATAGTTTCAGTAAAATGTAGTATTAATTTCCAAAATGTTACTAAATATTATAGCAGATATCCATAAGTATTTCTAGTTTATTCATAAATATTACTATAGGTGCAGACCGGCGTGCCACACATCTGCGTTTGCCTAGATACATCAATATGAAAAAGTCGAAAGTAAGATACATGTGCTTATTGTAATGTAGAATACTAATAAATATATTTTGTAGCTTCAAGGTATAACAAGTTATAAATATAAAAATTTATGTCCACATTTCTTCAAAATTGAGTAGTATTTTTGCATGGTGTGTTTTCATATAAAAAAGTCAAAAGGATGAGAGCCTATAAGCCAACAAAACTTTAGTAAAACTAAAACATTCAAATAAAATGTGACCCTACAGCATTATTGCTGATCAATACAATATTCTTTCTAAAGTTTCTTCTCATTACTAGAAAGGTTTTACAAAGTAGCATTAGCGAGTGCAATTCTGTAAATCAGGCTTTCGGAAATCAAGCTCGCGCGATGCATTATTCTCCAGGTATTTGATCATATTCAATGTGTTTTCTATAATTGGATTATAACTACAGTGGCCTACATAGTTTTTAGTTAGAAAGTTCTTGTTTTACGAAAGGGGTGTTGGGAGCCAATTTCGGCCCTTTTATCTATATTTTTCTTTTGCATAGCTTTAAGTGGTAGTTTTAAAATTCAAATTCGTTAATTTCTCGATATTTCAGAAAGCAGATTTAAGTTATTTTGAAATAGAACAAATAATGGTCACGCGATCAATATATTTTGACTTTTTCCATAGGTATATAAATGGGTTAGGGTGCATTCTCAATAGCGCGTACCGTAAAGTAAAGTCTCATGGAATGTAAAAAACCTCTTATTAGGCCATTTTCGTGATGCTTATGCACGGATACCCGTGCGTTATGCGCTACTGAGAATGAGCCCTTAGGAATAATATTTATATATGTATGCCTTATAAAGATTTTCATTGTGGTGGCATTGAAAGTTTTGCATATGATGTAATCTTTCTGATTGAATGATAGTGATATAAAACCTACACAGAGGGCATGATATAACATAGTTCTTTTACATTTTTTGTCTATTAAGAATATCTTTTAGATATGAACTCTGCATAATAATTGGTTTTTATATTCAGATATAATTCAGCAAATGTTAATTAACACTTTGGTTACGTGAAGTTTATATAACTTAACTTTGCATTTTTTCTACTTATCGCTAATACCTTTCTATATTATAAAGATATTCACGCTTCATATGTACGTAATGTTATGTCATTCTACGTTTATTTTATTATTTTACATTATTTTCATCTTGTGCTATTTATTTATATCTTGACTACTACTATTGCTGCTACTACTACTATTCTTACTGTCACAATGATAATATTCTACGGTAAACACTTATTAAAATTTTAAGTTTTTAGGTTGTTGATAATTGATACAGATAAATTTAATTTCACGCACTCATGCAAATTCTTTATAATATTTATTATGATATAAATAAAGAGTAGAAGTGCTATAACATATACATATATGTATAGCTTTATTGATTATGTTGTAACTCAATTAATAAGAGTTAGAATATTTAAATAATTATAATCAAATATAAAATAATTTAGACTCACTTACGTCTGCCTAATCGGTTACTAATCTATTAATCTGTCGTGCTCCTCTCAACCGACACGAGTGTCTCATGTCAACGTGCGCCCGTCTGCGTACGTTACAATGCACAAATATAACGTTTCACAATTGTTATTCAATTAATTTTCCAAACAGAGTATACCTCTGATTATGTATTGCAATTTATCGTGTAATAATCTTAGAGCTATAGAAGAACACAAATATATTACACCGACAGTATGCAAAGAGAATGCTGCGCCGCGAGGTGACTACGCGGCGCAAGAGAGAGGTAAAGCGAGTGCAAGGAAATATACGCTATAGTAAAGAGGAGAAGAAGAGCGCGAGCGTTTAATCGGCGGTGTCTCTCTGCGGTGACGAGCTCGCACCGCCCACGGAGCCACTTGACCTCCCGACGCCCCCGTATCTTACATTTAACCTTATCAAGTCGCCTCAACTCGACCTAACCCTCGCTCGGCTCGGCTCCTGCAGCTTCGAAGCACTGTGTACCGGCCGCCACGGTGCCGCGCGGCACATTGTAACCTACTTTGCATCTCCTTATGTACTTATTTAATTTCGTTGTTTTCGTTCGTATAAACGCTGCGTGCCTACATGACGTAGCTGAAATTCTCGTGTTAGTAAATTCTTTAGTTTTTGGAGAGGTTTCGATGAATGACGAGTAAAACTGATGTTCATATTTTATTGCCGACGTTTCGATAACTTTCTTGTCATCATTTTTAAGTCTAAAAATAACACGGATAATAAATATTACATTTATTAAGATCATCATTTACTGTGATATTTTGTGCGCATAAGACGAATTGATATTTTAGATTTATACGTATATAATATGTTTAATGTCTTTCATTGTCCGTTGTCCTTATATATATATATATATATATATATATATATATATATATATATATATATATATATATATATATATATATATATATATATATACTTTTATTGTTTAATTTACTTATTAGTTTACCAACTGCAGTTTATTTTTATATTATAACATTTTTAATCAATTAGCAGTATTATGTATATCTGTCTGTCTAGTTACGTAATAAGAAACCTATTTTATATGTGTAACATTTTAGATTCAAAAAGACTGACAAAACAGTCATCGGAGCGTTGTCATTAAAAATTAGCATCTGTTTCACTCCTCATTCATCGAAATTTTGCCAAGAACTGTTTATCCATGAGTGATAATAAAATTAGCGATTTATTTATATTAATACGAGATTTTTGTTATAATATTATTAAATACATCAGTAGTACAATTTTTGTAATGCTAAAATTACCTTTACAAAAAAAATTATCCTTCATGACTATTATATGATAAGAATTAATTAGTACTTAAGAAAGTGAATTGCACAGATCATTACACACTGTTGGCTTATATACGAAAGGTGTAAATGTTTGAATAACTGGGTATAAATCCACAAAGCGGTGTGAGTCTGACCACATCGTGTTGGGATAAGATTCCGATTCCGAGCGCGAAGCATATTTCACTTGAACATCGCTCACGGCACGGCGAGTCAACACAACTTGTCGTCTTGTTTGCAACTCCACAAGATCTATGACACGCTTAAAGCCGCGGGCATAAGTAATGTAAATATTTGCTTGATCGCTCGTAAAATTTGCTTCTACTAATTATCGCTTTCACTTTTGTACATTCTGTATAATTTTTCAATTAGCGCAATCTAATTAATTGTGCATTGCTGCGTGGCGATTCTTTCATCAATTAAAACGTTAACTAAGGTTGTTAAGAAACTAATATTATGTAAAATGATATTGTGCATGATAAAGATTAAATAAATCACCATTAATTCCTTTATTTTGTTAATAATAAATTGCATTTTCTTACTCCATGCATTTTTTCAATAGTTAAAATGGCGTTGATCGATCTCACGGAAGTCAGATTTGAATGAAATGAAATAATAGATATAAGATTTTTGTTTAGATGCATGGTCAACTCCGCATTCATCAAAACTTTTTATCAAGTACGTTTGTATAGCGGTAAAATATACAAGCGTAATTGATAAGTTTTAGTGATGACGGTATTGACCGTCAAAGCGTTAAACAATAGAAGTCTTGTATTTATACTTTCCTTTCATGCAAATTTGACTAAAACAAATCGATAAACGTCATTTCAGTTATTATTAGTATTTTTTTTAATTTGTTGTTCACTTAACAAGAAGTTCAATAAATTCATCTGAATTTTCGATAAATTAAAAATTAATTCACGTCAGGATCGTAACATCATACTTTGCGCGCACAAAAGCCACGAAAAAGCAAAGCAAGCAAAAACTCGGTATAATACCCACCGAAAAATAAGTCATCGAAAATGCACGAGTTCATCTTCGGGAGATAACTGCCTCCCCCGTCTGCGACGTCTTTCTCTCCATCCTCGATAATTCAAATCTTTCTCTCTCGCGGTGCATTTGTCGCCGAACTGCGCCGCGCGCACTCGCCATCACAAAGAGGCAAAAGTGGCCCTCCGCGCGTGACGCTGCGCAGTGTTTGTATTTGCGCGTGAAATACGAGGCAGCAGCCGGCGCGCGCGACGCAGTCGAACGGCCCATCTCATTATTATCCGCCGCACTCGTTTGAGTAATGTGTTTTTATATTTATTGGACTTTCGCGCGAGTATTATAATAACGCGCGCTCGCGGGTGATTCACGAGTTCCTTGCGCGCGCGGTGTCGCGCGGACGCTCCGGCTCTCTCTTCTTTTTTTTCTTTATCTTTCGCAAACTGTCTTCGTTGTTACACGTTGGAATGCGTTTACGTTGGCGTTGGATTTATAATAAGGGAGGTGCACCGCGCTCTCGTGCACGCGATATGTGTACTTTGTTCATGATTTTTTTTATTTCGTTATTTTGGTTTGGTTTGCGCATTTTTTATACAGTTTATAACCTATATTTTAAATTTAATATAATGAAGAAGGTGTTTTATCCATTTAGAGCAAACTGGAAGACTGTCAATGCTCTTTAGTCAATGGTTCCGTTAAAGTCCAGAAATTCGTGGAAATATTGAATATAAAATGCTCTTAGCACAAGAGAAATTGACCAATCTAATTGTAATTTTGTAAAACGCATTATGAAAAAATAAAAAATTGTGTACTTTTGTTGAAAAATTTTGACTAATATTTATAAATAACTTGTTTAAATTTGTATTTATTTAATAAATAGTTATAATAAATAATAGCTACAAATATTTGATTTGTACCGAAGATACAATTTTCATTTGGAAAAGCCGTTTAAAGTTTGCTTTTATTTTTAACTAATAGATTATGATTCTTTCGTTAATATTTACTTATTTTTTATTGATTAATAGTCTTGTTTTAATGTATTAGAACCTATTTCAAATTATTATTGTACAAAAATTATTAAATTCTTCAAATTCTCTAAATAATAGACGTATGATATATAAGTATGAACATTATTTATAAAGTAATATATTTCAATTTAAGAAAGTCTCTTTTTCAGTTATGGTAACCATAACTATTATAAATGTAAAAAATTGAAACATATAAAAACATGACAAGAATAAATTGCTGGTTATGTTCCAAAATCAGGTTAAGTTAATTTATTATTGAAATTAGCTGAATTTAATTTGACTCGTTTTATATGAAAACAAATATACGATTTTACTCGATATTCAAATCGAATAAATACATTACATACCACAATTCACATCCGTATCAAAGTATCTTTTAAAATATTCGGCTTGAAGTTTTATCTACCACAGCAGTAAGTCTTCCTCTCATAAAAACCGGCACACGCCGGTCCATAGCTTTTCCTGTAAGTCAAATTGACTTCGCATACATTGTACATACGCAAGCGTAAGTAATCGTTCGATTGCCGAGCGCATCGACTCATTAAAATATAGTTCGCATCAATCACATCTCAGCAACGGCAATGCAAACACTCGCATTGTCGAACGGCGTCTATTATTCTTCTGATTAGACATCGTATTATGAGAAGAAGATCCACTTTGCAAGGGATAAAAATAAAAGACGCATACGTACCCCACACGGTATACATCATATCACTCGATTGGCATCGGATCCCCGCAAAGCCTCGGTGCGCAGATAAAGTCGACTGTATGTATATATACGCGGCATAATATATATAAACAGGCATACAGTGTGTCGGAAGAAAATAAGGAACATCTCCTTTCTCCTTCTTCTTCTTCCTCTTGCTTGCCGTAAAGGGGGCTATAATATTGATCGGATAATAATGAGCGCGGCAGATTTTGAAATATACATTATGTACCTCCCCGCTCGCTGCGGATTATACGCTTATGCATGCGGGAAAGCCACTCTCGGCGTATTTTTCTTTGATATCCCGTCTATACACCTCGCCTCATTCTCTCACTCTCTCTCTCTCTCTCTCTCTCTCTCTCTCTCTCTCTCTCTCTCTCTCTCTCTCTCTCTCTCTCTCTCTCTCTCTCTCTCTCTCTGCTTGCGATTTGAATAAAAATATTCCGCGAGTCTTACGTTCAGGCGACGAATGTGCCACTGCACAGAGGCTCATTAAATATGTATAGCTAGCATCTCGAGAGCTGCTGTTCATCCGCCCCTTTTTCTTTCTCGCTGCTTCGAGCTCGTTCTCTTTCTCTCTCTCTCTCTCTCTTTTCGCCCGACGCGCGACACCCTTCTGCTGCTGCTTCTGCCTTCTTGGTCTTGCCTCGCGCACTGCTTATACTACCATCTGATAATGGTGGAACATCCAGCGTGATTAGATGAAACATATGCTTGAATCCGGGGGATCGCGCTGGTATTGATGTTCCTTGGGCTACTGGGTTTTGTTTTATGACTCGCTTGCTGGTGGTTCTGTATATGTATGAGAGATTATCGTGCTTTTATAAATCGACGTTTGATGTGCTCCTATTTGGAAACAAGGTTTTGATTTATTTTGTTGTTTTTGTTTTCTTATGATGTTGTGTATATAGAACTTTAATTTATGGTTGATAATATCTTGTATTTCTATTACGCGTGTTATTAATTTATTTTCCTGTCACATAAGTAATTAATTAATATTACTTAGTTTCACAAATTTATATAATATATTATTAATATTTTTGCAAAAAATACAGAAAACTTAAATTGCGATACTATGTTGTAGTGATAAAAAATAATTTTATCAACATAACTTTATGTCATTTCTCTGAGATCAAAGAAAAAAGTTTGAAAAAATCTATTCTGATTCAGCATAACCATATTTAAATTTTTTTGTCAATATATAGTTATCATTCAGCAAACAAAAGTGGTATTGACTCTTGATAAACCTTTGTAATAACATACATACATTTACAAAAATAGAAAAAATAAGATGAAATTAAATGATGAGATTACTATATGATTGATTTAAGTATTATTGAAAGTCATAAATGCAAAGCTAACATTTTGAAATGTATATAACCCTTTAATTTGAACAACGCGCGAAACCGTATAGATGTGATCTGCGTTGGTGTTAGTAAATCATGGTTTCTACTTAAATTTCTTAAACGCTGAATTAAAATATTAATAATTTTACTTTTCATGTATACGTAGTAACGCATGATTAATTATTTAAGTGATTTATCAGCTTAGAAACTAAAAAATTAGGGTTAATGGCATTTGACAATAAACGTATAAGTATTGCCAAAAATCTACGAAAATGAATAAAATGAATGTCTATTAATACCTTTTGACCTACTGTATAACAATAATATACGGAGATGAAAAAATTCATGAAATCAAATTTGAAACAATCAAAAATTTCCATTTAATTACTGCGACTCCACTACAACAACACAAGAACGATTTTACACGCGAGATCACTCTCTCGAAGATCTTGATCCTGACAAATGCACGCAAACTCCACCAAGAGTTTTTCCCGCATCAACTTCGCCCGCGCTGATCGCGTTAATCGTCTTTGCAAATTAACAGGCTCTCCGCGCCTACTCTCTTTCTCTCTCTCTCTCTCTCTTACTCCTGTGTCCCGGGCAATCGGTATTAATTGTCCCCCTCTTGTAAGGCGCAGTGGAAAAAAAAGCTCCACAAGAAAGAGCTTTTGGCGGCGCTCGTGATTCTTTATTAAGATAGAATGTCAGCGGCGGCGCGCGGTTTCATTTCTTCGCGCGCGGAACAAATGGCTCGCAAGTTATCACCCTCGAGCTATGGCACAGCGGCTCCAAACGCACCGGGTTTCCTTTGCCGAAACCAACGCTCGAAGGACCGGCGCCGCGGGAAAAGCGCAAGAGAAAGTAAGAAAGTAAGCGAGAGAGAGAGAGAGAGAGAGGCAACCCTCCCATTTAAAAAATGTAAATTCGTTAATGCAGTGGCAGTCTCCGAGTGGCTGTACTGTGGGGAGGGTGCGAAAATTTTCCCTCTCTCTCTTTCTCTCTCTTTTCCGTAGCCTTCAAAACTCCCTCGGAGCGCTTCGACTCCTCTGCTGCGCGCCTCGCGTGTACCCTATTACCTGAGACTATTATCCAATACAAAAAATCAAATAAAGTATGCTAAGCTGCGCGCTTCGAAGACTGCGGGGTCTGTACTCGCGCGCTCGATCTTTTCTCTCTCTCTCTCTCTCTCTCTCTCTCTCTTTCTGTCCTGGGGGCTGTATAAGGAACATTTTTTCTTTCGATCTCCCCTATCGCGATTTCGCGCGCATGCTCTCCCTTTTTTTTCCGTGGAGCGCAAAGTGCTGTATATACAGCTGTCCCACTCCTCTCGTCGGAGTATTAACTCGGGCGCGGGCTGCCGGCGCGAGTCTTCCCGTTAACTTTGCAACCCGCTCTCTCGAACGACACCGGGCTGCGTTTTCCGTGTCGCTGGAATGACCCTTTTTTCCTCTTCGTTGTTCGGTTTTATATTTCGCTCCTTCTTTTTCTGCTGTCGTCGCCTTTTAGACGAACGAGGTGGCGATTTGTCGCGCTTTGTTTTATGTCGCGTGTAACGATGTGATGAAAATTAGCTTGATGAATTCTCGCTTGTGTTTATGTATATAGCGAGTGCGCGGATGAATTCTTCAGAGCGCTGGATTTAACTGATGCTCGACTGAGTCAGTGGATTGATAGCCTTCAAATTCTTAAGCAATTGTGAACATTATTATTGATGTGTGTGACATGTGTAATCGATACAAACTTTTTTAATAATGTAATGTTAAATCGCTTTGTATGACTAGTATTTAGAAAATTAAGTATAGGTCAGGGCACTCTGAAATTTCTATAAAAATGTCTTTAAAAAAAGGTATATGCAAGTTTTTAAATGCTTTGAGTTTCCTTCATTAAATATTCGATGCTACACGCTGTTTCTGGATATAATGTTAGCCTTTTTATTTAAGGAAGTATGAGATGTAACGAAAAAAGTTTTTTTTTCTAAAACGCTGAAATGTATGACATTTATTAACCAAATTTATAGAAAATTTCAGGAAATGATAGAATTCAATTACCAATATCTATAATTATACCAAAATCAACTATTAAAATTTTAGCTGTAATAGACATAAATTATTAAGCTTTATATTTCAGTGCACTCTTCCATTTCGTATAATATAATGAATCAGTAATAATTGATCAGTAAACTAATATTTGTATCAATGTTATCTGCAAAATTGTAATGAAAAATATCAAACTGTTTATTTAATCTAACATTCAAAAACATTTGTGGAAAAGTACTGCAGTCGCAATTAAATCAGACATAATATGATAACATCGCTTAATAACTTTTCCGCATGAAGTGCATCGTAGAAGCGCATAAAAATTTGTAATTGTGGACAAATTATGAAGATGGAAAACGAGACGATGTATATATGTAAACGAGAGAGACGAGGTAAGTGCCTCGTTATGCGCAACTCGAGTCATAAATTTTAACCTTTATTTTATTCAACATCTGGAATACTAAAGCTTGTTTTATGAGCGCCAAAAGATTTATCTATTTTTTCACGACTTCATAGTCATAGCGAAATCAAGTCGAGGCTGCGTGTATACGCGCGTGTATCAACGACCAAACGAGTTATGTCGACTAGCTCGCTCAATTGTACATTAAAAAACGCCCTATTCAGCGAGTAGCCGCTACGAGATCTCTTTTATATGTACTCGCTATTTCACAAACGAGTAATGTAACGCGGTATGAGTGTACGTGTGTATGCGAGAGAACGACGCTTTCGTAAAAATAATGTGCGTCGTGCACGCCGACACATTTGCGGTAAAAAAGGAGAGAATAGCAGGTATAAACTCTCTCTTTCTCTCTCATATATCGAGTGTTGCGCAAGTAATGTTTTCTTGTGTATTTTATCAACGCGAACACAAGGGGATATCACGTAGGATATACGTTACTTGACAAAAAGGTGTTGCGGCCAACCATTACGTTAATTTGTCGATGAAAATTATATGAAATTGCTTAGACGAATGAATCATGCATTATAAGTAATGTAGTTTCAGAATTTCTTTAGATAAAAATGTTGAAATTATACCATATACATGCTATTCTACTAAGATTCTTCGCTTGTCATTCAATTATAATATCCAATACCTATTATGTGTTACGAAAGTGGCGAGGAATTGAACTATGAAAATTAGAAAATTTTTCATTAGAGTTGAAGAAAATGTTAAGAATGGCAGATCTCATTTAAACTCTAAATTAATTGTTAATTCGTATTATTATAATATAATATAATATATATCTTATAACGTAAAAATAAATCATTCATCATATATAACCTGATTTTTAGATGAATTAAAAAATCTAAAGTGATTAAAATATATACCAAATAGACGAAAATAGTTTTTTTACATGCAAAGTCAGTATGACCTTCTCAATGCCCATTCGTATAATAAATAGAAATATATGTATCAATTTTGCTGAGATATTGGGGCATAGTGGGGACGTAGCATGATTGTCGCACCTAAGCTTTATCTTGCCGTTTATATGAAAAAGTGGTCAAGACACAAATAAAACTATTCTTATAACATTCGTAAATTATGAATATAAATAATTGATTAAAAAAAGAATTTGGGCCATCTATTCCGCCGTACTAAGGCTTGATTGGTGCACGCACATTATTCGCACTATTCTTTATTAGAAAACCTTAATCAGAGATTTCAATAAATCTCGATATTTTCGAGGTTCCTGAGTCAGAAAAATAGGTTTCTAAAAAATGCCTGTTCGCGTGTGTGTGTGTAAGTGTGTGTGTGTGTATGTGTGTGTGTGTGTGCGCATGCGCTTGTGTGTGCACGTGTACGTATGTGCGTGCGTGCGTGCAAAGTCATTTTGTTTTAAAAAGTTATATCTCGAAAGTATATCATGGAAATTATTGAAAAAATTTCTGGTTATTAGTAACATAGCGGGAACATTCAGTAAAATTTTTACAAAATATATATAATAACACTTATGCAACATTTTATAAAAATAATTTAATATTATATTACTTTTTTTTGTAAAACATGCCCGAGAAACGGGTTTTCATGCCTGAAAAGCAAAACCAAAGTACCCGATAAAATTTTTTATCGCCCGCTCTGAGCAGCCTAATATGCGGGCGAGATATTGCCTACTTCTCTCACTTGCTATACAATATACTATTATAATAGGATAGACTGAGACAAAGCAAGTCTCGTGGTAAAGTGACATTATTATATATTTCTTATATAAATTAAACATAATAAAATTGTCAAATATAACAATTTTATTATATAAATGAAATCAGTACAAATATTTTATGTATATCAGAAATATATAGGAAGCTTACTTTATCCCGAGGCTAACACCTTGAACCGGTCTCCCCTACATTAATATTAAATAATAATTACTATAAACTGATTTTTCACGATACTCTGACCGAAAGTACCACATTTCCTCCCGTCTCCGAAACTGAAATGTGTCATTTTCGGCCCGGGTATGGTGAAAAATAGTATACGCACCATGGGAGGAAAAATGACTACCCCATAGCACGTGTTTACCACCCTCGCCTTCGGCTCGGGTGTCAATTTACGCGTGCTGTGGACTAATACTTTTCCTCCCTAGATGCGTAATATAAAATTGCTCAATCTTATTTTCTGAACACATGCTTTTCCATTTCAACACTAGGTGGCTCTGAAGTTGGTGTCGCATATAGTTAGTATATAAGGGTGACTAGGTCTCAAGGGTTCAAGCGTCTTACTGTAGCGTGCATGCGATGCCGATTTACCGACTGCGTTTATATATTTACGATTGTGACTATGTATATGTATCTATGTATGTAATATCATCTAAGCTGAATATTATAAATATAGTTACTATAATTCACTATACTAAGTAAATTAAAAAGAAAATATCGATCAAAAGTTGAGTTTCATCTTTCTATTTTCTTCCAAAAACACAATGCAAAAATTCCTAGGGTCGGTGGTTAAAATTTCCATGCTACATTAGAAGTAGTCCTAAACAAAACTAGTAAAAAGTCCCATGCTACGTTGGAAGTAGTCCTAACCAAACTAGAAAAAAGTCCCATGTTGATGTTATAAAATTTAAAAATCAACAAAGTAATAATTATTATGCTGTGTCGTATGTTCTACATTATTTTCTAGTAATTTTTACCATTAAAAATTTTCCCATGGTACATTGAAATTAATAATATCTTTACCGAATATTCCAAAAAAATTCGAAAAACATGGTAATTCTTCCTATGCATTCTGGCAAAAATTACCACAGTTTTTTTCTCAGTGTGCGACATCCGTTCTGCAGACAAGAAAAACTATAACTCTTTGAAATTAATATTTTTAAAATAAACGTTGATACACGTGTACAACATTTTCACAGTGTAACATTTGGATATATAATTTTTTTTGCACTTGTAAAAATAAAGCTGTCCACATTTTATTATTAATATTGAATTATATCCCAAGAAATTTTAGTTCAATTACTTTAACAAAAAGTATAACTACCAAAAACACATAATGTGTGTTCTTCTCCATTTATTGGTTGTTTGTGTTATAGCAATTTTCTCCGTAGCTTTACAAGTTAGTGCTGTCAACGATTCCAAAGTTGGTTTTAAAGAATGCGATAGACAGGTAAGAATAATTGTAGTACATGTATCAAACATATTAATTTTATATTCCCCTGGATTCGGTGATCTTTGTTATATGTACAAGTAATTCCAAATAAATTTTTAAAATCCTGGAGCACTCGAGATTCCGTTACTTGTCGCCAATTTTTTATATGGACGTCCTATGAAAAGAGTCCATGGACTTACGCTCTTTTAAAAATATACAGAAATTATTTCTTAAGAATATCTTATTTTATTATAATATAAATAAGTATAGAAATATATACGCCTTTGAATTGATATTAAAAACGCCATTAAAAACGCCATTAATAAATATGACCTGATTTTTAATAAAAAAATAAAAAATGTGTACCAAGTGAACATATCAACTTTTTTAATAAAATTTCAAGCTGGACAAGATTTGAGAATCGTAATGATTTAGATGATGAATCAAAAGCATAAAATATGTATTTTACATTATGCAATAATTGTATATTGATATATACGTAAATATTTAATCTGAAAATAATCATGTGTTTTTCATTTATAAAACATCATTTAAACTTGCGTGAAACATCACGATTATGATTATTTATATGATTTTTCATTCTTCTAAAAAAACCTGATTAATCATAAAATTAGACACAGTTATGTATTATCATGTAAATTTTTATATGATATGTACGAGTACAAAGTAAAATTTTTTTTAATTTCTTAAATTAAGAAAAATAGAATTTTCGTACACTGAGAAAAATGTATTGCTCGAGCAGCCAGATTCTGGTTGTGCCAATCAAACTAGCTATTGCTGCTGCCACTAAACTTTGCTCTTGCAACTATACTGATTTGCTACGACAAACATACAATAGCAACAGCAACCAAAATATAGCTACGATAGCAATCTGTACTGTTGCTAGCACCATATCAGTATAGCCGTCATGTAAATTTAGAAATTTGTTGTGGGGTCAAATCTTTCTTCTCAGTGTATTTTTTATATTTCATATCCTATATAAAGGAATGATTGTGAGATATATATCGAAGTATATCGAATTGAGAGGTACCTATTCTATATTAATTTACATTTGTTGAATATTATTTTGCTTTATGTATAGTTCTAGAAATCATGTTTGCCTATGAAATATCATTGAATACAATGTCCAGGTGTGTGAGCTCACCGACGATGGTGTCTGAGAAGACATCCTTGTGGACTTTGCATGAATATGTAACTTGCGATATTCAGGTGTGAAAGGTCGCCAACGATAGTGTCTACTTCGTTCTTCTTTATGCATAAATATGTAAAACACGATGTCCAGATATCTACATGCATAGTGTCCTCGAATACGGCGTGTAAATTACTTGAGGCTCTCGGAGACGAGGTTCAGGTGTTACACACTAGGAAAAATTAAGTCTAGATTATTCGCTTCGAGACTTTTGAATGTCTACGTGGATATTCTCTTCAGTTGAGGTGTATATACAGCCAGAGCTTTCGAAGATGAGGTCCAGGTCTTACGCATTGGTAAAAATCAAGTCTAGATCTTACGCTCTAAGGCTTTTGATGTCTACGTGGTCATTCTCTTCGCATAAAGCGTATACGACCCCGGCCTCTCAGAGAAGATGTCCAGGTGTTATGCACGGAGAAAAATGAAGTCTAGATAGCGCGCTTCGTTGTTTTTATGTTTACGTGGATATTCTCTTCAACTGAGGCGTATATACTATTAGGTGTTCTCAGACAGGAGATCCAGATGTTTCACATGGAGAAAAATGAAGTTTAGATAGTGCACTTCGGGACTTTTGATGTCTACGCGCACGTGGTCCTTGAGTACGGTGTATATTGTTCAGGACTCTCGGAGACGAAGTCCAAGAATTAAGTCTAGATTGTGGGCTTCGAGACTTTTGATGTGTATGTGCATATTGTCCTCGAATATGACGTCTATACTGTCGTGTAAATGATGAAAGTAGGTATCTGCATTTCTCAAAAAGATTCGAACCATATAAATAATTTCGTATAAAAATGATTTGAAACATTATTTTTCTTTTACAAAAATGACTAGACGTAGTTTGTTTTTTTAGGAAAAGGATAGATATTTTTAAGTAATATCTTACGCAAATAGATTCAAATAAAAATGAATGTTATCAAGTATCTGGGATTTACTTCAAATGCAGATACCCACTTTTTTCATTTGCACGGCAGTATATTACCCGTGGCATCCTATCCACTAAAAAAAGAAGTGCTTGAGTGATTGCACATTTCATGCAATATCATTGCGATTTCATTTCTGACTTCACGGGAACGTGTTTTAGTGATTTCTGGTGATTTCAAAGTACATAATGAAATAGATTTCATGCAAATACACACAGCAATTTGCAAATACGAAAGAATTCAAATAAGATCTCCAATAAAAAAATACACCCTACACTCATTTACCTTAGGGAAAGCAATTTTTAATTAATAGAAAAACGTTCATATAAAATAATTTACGATTTTATTTAAATGTTTTTATATTTGGAAATGGCTATGTCTAAGGTTGTATGGTTTACAATAAGATAATTTGGTTTTCCATTTTCTTTTCAACATTTTTGTAACTGAACATTGTTGTGCCTAGTTGGGTTCCGAGTTTAGGGTTTCAATTAAAAATTTTTGTATTTTCGAAATTGTTGTCTCTGGGATAGTTGAGTTTAGAGTATCGAATTCTATTTATAGGTATTGTGCATTCTGTCGTCGATTTAAAACACATTTTGCTCAATATTTCCGTTTGAACGAAAATAAAGATAGACACTTTCTTCATCAGGATGACATTCACTTGTCATTTTTTGTCAGTTTGATTAATAAAAAGGCATGGTATGTTTTTAAAAACTTAGGGACGTCTACTGAATGTGTATTTAATTTTATAAAACTTAATGATACATAAGAAAAAAAGAAAAAGAACCGCATGTAGCGCGGTATGTGTGTCTAGCATTTTAAAAATTCATATTTTTTTCGAACATAATGGTTCGTGATTTCTCATATGATGTTTTTTATTGTTTATATAAGCAATAAAATATGAAAATATAAAAATACTTAAGTTAATTGCATTTCGTAGTTTAAAACCAATAATTGTCAACAAATACGTATATGTATATATATATATATATATATATATATATATATATATATATATATATATATATATATATATATATATATATATATATATATATATATATATATATATACTTTATTCAAAAACCATAACCTACGATTTTTTTGCGTTGTTGATTCCGAACTTGAAGTCGAAAGTCTACGATTTAAAAATTCTAAATGGCAAATCCAATATGGTTCAAAAAAGTAATATATATACATATTATGCCTATTAATCCTTTTACATATTAATAAAGCGCAAATTATTAAAAAACGTGAGTAAAAAGCAATATTTTAGGTCGCATATTTTTAAAAGAGCTTAAGTCCACTGACTTAAATACTAAATATAATTCAAAACCATAATACATGTTATTGAAATCCATTTTGCAAACACTGCACGAGGCAAAATAAGATTTTACGCACTGTTATGAGTGTGTAAAATGCTATTTTACGCATTCATATAAACATCATGTTTTTACAACGCAGGCATATAATTTTGCACTCGGGTATGATCGCACTGCTCGGCTTCGCCGGCCCTTCTGTTCTGTGCTTGCACATTCAGGGCGCAACATTTAACACCCGAGTTGCAAACATTATTTTTCTATGTTTACGTAACATTGCATTACCCGCCCTCAAAACGGACATTAAATCGATTTTTTACACAATGTATAACAAAATGTCATATGCAACTTGTGCGTACGATTTATACATTCGTGCAATTGCGTGTCACTGATCTGCGACTCATGTGCGGCGATCGCTACTCGTGTATACAATCGCATTTTACGCACTTGTTGCATAATATACTATTTTAGGGTTTAACCCCTTGAGTGCCGATTCAAATTCACGAAATAGGACCCAAACTTCGTATATAGGGATTCTTTGGGGCTCGCTTTGGGGTGCTGATTATGAATATCACATAAAAATTTCAACAATCAAAATAGAGCATCCAATAATGCGGAGAAAATTTAGTAAATTGCGTAATTATTTGCAATAACTGTATGTAATTCGTAAAACTTCATACAATTCTTTTTTCTTAGGAACGATTACAAATTCGTGTTCTTTTAACGATCATACATACTAAATTATTATATTACGTATACGAGGGTTTTTTGGGTTCTGATTGAAATTATAATTCATGTGTTTTTAAATGATAGTGGGTACACATTTTGCTAAAACTTTGTATAGAGAACCTTCTTACGTACCAATTACGAATTTCATATCAAAATTTTAAACCTCAAGATGGTGAATTCAATATGGCGGAATAAATATTATTTTTTTTTAGTATATAAAAATAACCAAATTTAAGATGGCAATTTCACTGTGACGAACATAATCTGATAACTCATGTATTTTTAAATAATAGCAGTTACATAATTGCTAAAATTTTGTATAGAGGCCATTCTTTTAAAATGTAAAAAATTTAATAGTCCACGTATTCATTAACAATGGTAAATACTTAATTTATTAAAGAATCTAAATAATACTTATAAAATAATAATTCAAAGACCATAGATACGGATGTAGATATACATATTCTAAAATTGGACCGCACAACACAGCACAGCACTCTCACTAAATGAGTCCTTATCCCCCGAAGTATGTTTTGAAAAGGTAATTCTTTGTAAAACATTTTTCTAGCTAATCATCTTTCTTACCGTAAATCAAACACACGCAAAGTTTGTCTGTTAGTTATAATGATATTGTTGTACAATAAATCATACTACTATACTATACTAATTTTTGCGAAGATACAAAAGAAAAAATTTTTTTTCTATATACAATATTAAAATTGTGTTTTTTTACATTATCTAAAGCTTCTTCCATCATTGATAACTCATAAATACATTTTATTAACATCAATATTTTATTTTATTTTATTTTATTTATTATCAATCGGCAAAACTACCCTTTTTACACGTTAAAAGTATGTTAAAAACATTAAAGTTTATACAAAAATTTCGTAACCCTAAAAAAACATAGTTTATTATTAACAAAAAAAATTATAACATAGTTTTTCTTTTCTGATCAACCAAATTGAATTCCCCAATTTGCATTTCGGAATTTCAGTTTTTTTTTACCTGAAATTCAGAATCAGCGCCTAAAAATCTCCTAGGTTATGATTAAAAAAAATAATAACATTTTTTTAACTTTTTCGCTCCAACATATTCGATTTGCCATTTTGAATTTTGGAATTTTAGATTTTTTACTTCAATTTTGGAAGCAGCGACCCAAAATACCCTTAATGCCGAGTTTCAAGAAAGTTCGTTAAATACAGACTCTGGTACTTCAAAGATATTTCATGGCAAAGATTTGTTAGAAATCTTAAAATGCGACATTTTGTAGCGACCATATTATTTTTAAAAACAAAAGATGCTAAAACCTAGGACATAATCGTATTCAGCATACAAAATAAAATATCTAGAGTTCCCTTTCTTTTTGTTATATGATACACTTATAGACCTTGATGCACTAAAATATTTCATGGCTAAGATTCGCCCTTTTTCGGCACTCTGGACAAAATGGGAAAGATCTTTGCCATCGGCACTAAGGGGGTTAAAGCTGTTTTGCCCCCTTAAATGATTGTGATCGTCGGATAACGACCGAATGAGGTGGATTGGCATGATAAGTTTAGGGTCAGTATTTTTCGCAAGTGAACTCGCCGTGGATGATGATAGATTATAATAATACTAATAATTTTAGTAATAATTTTTTTTTAATAAGCTTTTGTAATACAATTATTTAGGAAATGAATTGTGTACGCAATTACGTAAAGTCTACGTACGGTAATCTTCCTGCCAGTTGCATTGATGAAATTACCACCATGTGCGAGAAGCAAATGAAACAGCATTTAGGTTCCGGTATCAGTTGCATGGTAAATATCAATTTCTAGTTGTAATTAAATGTTCTTTATCATTTATTATTGTATATTTTTCTAATAAATTTTTTCAGCTTCGTTTCTTCAATTTCAACTATAAACGTTGCAAAATCGGCAACTAAAATAATTATTAACTATGATGTGACTATAACTTTCACAGCATCAATATTTATGTATTTATATTAATAAATGGCAACATTTCGGTTATTTGAAAGATGTCAATCGGATGATCCTTGTGAAATGAAAAACACTGTATAATAAAAACAATATTAATACTATACGACACTTAAAACGCTATTCGCTATGGTAGGCGACAAGTGGCGTCGTCTGGTGTCCAAAATTCGAAACTTTGAGAGCCTCTCAAAATGTCGATCAAAAGTGAGCGCGGAAGCTAAAAAATCTAAGAAGTGTAAAAATTGCTTTCCTAATTAGCATTTTGCATAAAAAATTCTATTTGGTTGTTTATGTAAAATGAGAAAAAATAATTAAGTCGTATTTTATCTTTTATCAAATAAACTTAATTGAAGTAGGTATAGTAGATTCGAGTCTGTTGCAACGCCGTTACCCTAAGCGGGTCCTGGGCGTAGTCGTCCAGAGCGGACGGGTGGGTGCCTATCACCACTATACAGCGCGTCCTCAGGTTGCGGATAGAGGAACGACCCCTGAGAAAGAGGTTAGCTGCGAATAAAGCGAATAAGCAGTCGCGGACAGCCGATAGGCCCAGGCGTGGGTGTGATGAGCCCGCACTGGCGAACGCATTCATCTAGAAACACTACGCAAGCACCGCAACAACTACAAACACTATACAAAATCTTCTATCTTACTTTCTTCTTCTACCTTACTCTGTAATCTATCTCTTTTACCACACATTTCAAACAAAAAATGGGCCAAAAATCCTGCTGTCGTGGAGGATGCGGGAGCGATGACAACTGCCCTGAGAGGGGATGTGTAGAATGATTCGCCACCTGGTTTTACATGGCAACGAAGCCAGCGAAGGCGCGCTGCCTTGCAGGGGGGCGTTAGGATATGAGAATGAAACCGAGTGTGTCTGACGACGAGTTGACTGTGTCCTCGCCAAAGTCAGAAAGCTCTCATACTTAGTTCTAGGGAGGTATGAGGGTTATCACCCCTAGACGGATGGACTCACCTGCGATCGGAACAGGATCCAAAACGCGCGGGTTTAACTTACTATCATGGCTCAAAGAAAACAAAACCAAACCAAAACGAAAAGAAACTTGAGGGTGGGAACCTGGAATGTACGCAGTCTACACAGAGCAGGCGCGTTCCGGGAAATCATAAATGAAACTGAGAGGTACAATTTAGATTTGGTAGCAATACAAGAAACCCGATGGAAAGATAACGCGATGCTAGGATCCGGTAACTTCACCTTTTTATATGGGGGCGCGAGCGGGCATTCTCTAGGCACCGGATTTCTTGTTAACAAAAGCATCATACATTCCGTTAAAAGTTGCAATTTCGTGAATGACCGACTCTCGTATATCATCATCGACGGAGCGTGGTATAATTACGTGGTTATTAACGTCCACTGTCCCACGGAGGACAAAGAGGAACAAGTCAAAAATCTTTATTATGAAACTTTAGAGCAATTAATCGACCAATTCGCGTCTTACGACACCAAAATAGTAGTGGGGGATTTCAATGCTAAAATAGGGAGAGAGGAAATGTTTAGGCCCACCATAGGCAAAGAAAGTCTGCACGAAACCAGCAATGATAACGGTATTATGGTCATAAATTTCGCAGCCGCAAAAGATCTTATAGTCAAGACCACGTGCTTCAAGCACAAGGATATACACAAGGCAACGTGGACATCGCCGGATGGGGCCACGCACAATCAAATCGATCATTTTCTTATTGATAAGAGGCGCCACACGAATGTACTCGACGTAAGGACCTATAGGGGGGCGGATTGCGACTCAGATCATTATCTCGTAGTGGCCAAATTAAGAGCCAGATTAGTAGCCGGTCAAAATAGTAAGCGAGCGAACAAAGTAGAAACCTTTGATATTGGAAAACTACGAAGCGGGATAGAGCGAATCAAGTACCAAGTAGAAGTTAGCAACCGATTTCAGGCGCTCGAGGAAACGGATGAACAGACGGGAGTAGATGACGATCCGAACAGGTTGTGGGGGGCTATCGAAAAAACTATAAAAGGGGCCGCGAATAAAGTACTGGGTAAGAAAAAAAGGCCGAAGAGCAAACCATGGTTTGACGAAGAGTGCGAACTCTGGTTTGAAAGGCGCAAGAAGGCTAAATTAGATAGTGTACACAATGAAAGCGATAGGGCCGTAGAAGAATACCATGAAATAAGAAAGCAAGTACGTGTGATTTACAGAAACAAGAAGCGCGAGTATCAGAAAAATGAAATTAGAAAAATAGAAACTAATAGTAGGGAAAATAACCCGCGCGAGATGTACAAAGGAATAAACGCTATTAGGAAGGGTTTTCAGAGTAGATCGCAGTTAATGAAGGATAAGGACGGGAACCTCGTGACAAGCGAAAATGAACTATTGAAATTATGGAAAGATTATTTCGATAAGTTATTAAACGTGCATGAAAACTCCGAGGAAATGGGAGACGAAATCCACACTGCTGAACTCCATATGGACGAAACGACCTACAAAGAAGTAGAGGCCGCGATCAAAAAGCTAAAAAACAATAAGGCCGCAGGAAACGATTCTATACCAGCTGAACTACTTAAATATGGAGGCACCGCGCTTACATCTAAAATTTTTTATCTAGTATGTGCTATTTGGAGAAATGAAACAATACCAGAAAATTGGAAAGAATCCATCATCATACCGATCTTCAAAACGGGAGATAAAACAGACTGCAATAACTACCGGGGAATCTCACTTTTAGCTACCTGCTACAAAGTTCTGTCAAACGTAATACAGGCCAGACTCACACCATTCGCGGAAGATATAATAGGAGATTATCAGTGTGGATTCCGGCGCAACAGGTCAACGAGCGATCAAATGTTTACCATAAGACAATTATTAGAGAAAAAGTGGGAATATTGCGAAACTATACACCAGCTATTTGTGGACTTTAAGAAAGCGTACGACTCTGTCAAACGAAGCAAAATGTATGAAATCCTAGTGCTCCTTGGCGTACCAAAAAAACTCGTAAAATTAATTCAAATATGTCTGAACGGAAGCACTGGAAAGGTCCGAGTAGGCGGTAATGTATCCGAATCGTTCATGATACGCGACGGTTTGAAGCAAGGTGACGGGCTTTCAACGGTACTCTTTAACCTGACGCTAGAGCATGTTGTTAGAAAAATGCAGGCTAGCGAGCTAGGCGCAACACTCAACGGAACAACGCAAATTTTAGGCTATGCGGATGACTTGGATATAGTGGGAGATAATGGTGAAACGGTGGCGAGAAATGCGGAAATCCTTATAAATGCGGCTAAAAACACGGGGTTAGAAGTGAGCGAATCGAAAACGAAATATATGATCATGGAGAAACTGGGCATTCGCGAAGCAGAGGGGGATCTCAGAGTCGGAAATTTCACTTTTGAAAAGGTTAGCGAATTCAGATATTTAGGTACAACTATAAATGATCGAAACGAAATTAAAGCCGAGATTAATAAGAGACTTCATTCGGGTAATGCCTGCTTCTACGCTGTGAACAGATTACTTAAGTCAAAGCTACTGTCGAAAAATGTCAAAATAAGGATATATAGGACTATAATAATGCCGGTAATCTTGTATGGGTGCGAAACCTGGGCGCTCACTAAAGCGGAAGAAAATCGTTTTAGGGTATTTGAAAATAAGGTTCTGCGGAAAATATACGGGCCAAAGAAAGATGAGGAAACTGGGGAGTGGAGGAAACTGCACAATGACGAGCTACATAATTTGTACGCGTCACCAAATATTAACAGAATAATAAAATCACGGAGACTAAGATGGGCAGGGCACGTGGCAAGAATGGGCGATGATCGTACAGCAGCGCGCATAATGAAAGGAAAACCGAAAGCAACTCGACCTCTTGGTAGACCTAGACGCAGATGGGAGGATAACGTAAAATCAGACATAACTGAAATTGGGCGGGAAGGCGCGAAATGGATGGGGTTGGCACAAAATAGGGAAACATGGAAGGCTTGCGTAGATGAGGCGATGAACTTTCGAGTTCGAAATGCCATTTAAAAAAAAAAAAAAAAATAGTAGATTCGAGTGTATGTGACGTTAGGAATATTGTCTGTTAGTGACGTTTCGTAACATAGCAGTATATCTAGCAGTAATCTATACACATAAAAAATATTGAAACTTAAAACGTCTGCAACTTTTGAAATAATTGTTTTTAAATAAAAACAAAAAATTCGACTTAATTATTTTCGTCATTTTACATAAACAACCAAATGGAATTTTTCGTAAAAATAATGCTAATTCTTTAATAAATTACAGAATAATAAATTACTCTTGCCAGATACTCTTGACTTGCAAGAATATTTGGAATCAAATTCTTTTTTTTTCGAATAAACTCTTTAGATCATGTGGTGAGCCATACTTGTTTAGAAGCACAAACAAATTACATTTATCTGTGCTGCCGTTAAAGATGTGATGCCTACATACGTAAAATGATTGGTTATTAAACATTCTCCCCTGCTACATTTTTCTCCTATAATAGTAGTATCGAATAAACTAAATTGTTTCCAATATTAAACAGATGAAAAAGTGAATATTATTAATGGAAAGAAAATGAATAGAAAAATTGGTCAAAATCATGAAAAAATACCAGGGAGCCAACTTAACGTGATTATAGTAATGATAATTAATATTTTCGGTTTTTCTAACTTTAGCATAGACTGCTGTAATATTCGTAACTACGAGTTTAACGTTGTGGACGAAGACTGAAAATGATAAAGGAATAGTAAGTGCAAAGTAATGCATTGTTAAAAATTGTTCAAAAGTAGTTAAAAATTGTTGTTTTCATAATATCACTTATCATATAGTTACTGGAAATGTACTAACAATCCTCAAAACAAAGGGTAAATGCGCTTAGGGGTCATTCACGTATTACGGAATCTTCTAGGGGGTGGGGGGAGGGTGGGGAAGGGGACAAGCATACCGTGACAAAATGTGACAGCGGGAAATCGGGCTGATCTAGTGTATTACGTCATGATATAAATATTGAAACAAAACTTCATGCATAAAAACAACTTTAAAAAGTAACGCTCTAAAATGTTGTACATAAATGAAATTCAAATGACCAAAACATTGACATTTTTTTATGACATTAATTAATATTTGATGATAGTCAGCCCAATATTTTCAATCTCATTAATAGAAAAATGTTATCTATTATTTTCTGGAACGTTATTTTTTAAAGATGATCATATTTATAACAAAAATTGTTGTTTTATTAAAAAGAAAAAATAATCAGACTAACCAGGTAACGTTACGTAATTTTATAGTGGTGGTTACGAGTAACGTGACACAATGTTACAGGACCGAAGGGGGGGGGGGGGGTAAAAAACACTGAAAATTGGAGTTACGTACTTTGTGAATGGCCCCTTATACCACAGCGATAAACTACTTTAGCACTGTATAGTGCCAATTAAACACATATCACATGCCTGAAAACTAAAGCCCCTGTATAACCTCACCGCCGCAAATCAAAACTGCTCAGCTCTCGCTGCCTGTATCCCAGAAGGTCACGATCGCATCCTCGGCGCGCACCATATCAGGCCACCCAGCCGGCTGTACACATCTCTCGTACACCCATGGACCTGAGCTGCCGCTCAACTCACACAGGCCGCTCGCGATCCTCGATCGAGCGCGATCGGAAATCGCTTATGGTATATAAACGAGCGCGTACGCGGCGTGACCGATCGCACCCGGCACGTATAACGCTCGTGATCGCGCGGCAAAGCGCGGGTGGGTCAGGCAGCCGCGGCGAGTTCAAGACCTCCCATATCGGGTCGCACCGATGCGATGCGAGGAAGCTAGATTATCGCGCGAGCGCGCGCGAGCCGAGCGCGTCGATGATAAATTGCCGAGAGAGCGGGAGAGCGCCGCTCAGCGTAATAATCGGCGGACAAGCGAGCAGCGCTTAGCGCACTCGGGATGTAATGTAGGTGCACGTTAATGGCCGGGGCAGAGGGTGGATTCGATTTGCGATTTATTTGCGTACACGCGAAAACTATTAGTGGGTAGGTATGGATGGTTGGCTGCGGGTAGCCTGGACTTGATGCTGGATTGATGGAGGCTGGGGAACGGTGCAATTGGTGGTGTATTATTATTGGCCACGTTCTGTAGAGGTGTTACATTTGTTATATGGAGATGATTTTTTTATAATTGATGATTATGAAATGTAGATTTATTTTTAATTTCATGAGACTAAACGATTGATCGTGTTTCCAATAATGGTATATGGGTCTTTTTAAAGTATAAACAAATTTAAAATGCATGTAAATATTTTAAGCTGATTAATCATACATACAAATTTTTTGTCGTAGTTTTATGTCGTAGTCTACAACGTAGCTGAATCAATTATTTAAATTAAATTTTATTGAAAATGACTTATATATTGTTCTGTTTATGAGTTAGATAATGAATTTAAATCCAGGTATAAATCGCATTTCGTTATTATTATATGATACTTTATATAGTTTATTACAAATATATAATTTGTAGAAAGTTTGTAGGGATTAAAGCGATAACTAAAATAAATCATTATCAAATAGAAATAGTTATTCTGATCAGACTCAGATAATATAAACATTATTAAGAAGATTCAGACCTATATTTTCATTCACTATATATTGTAGTGTTGTTAATGTGATAACAAGAACAAGCATAAAGTAGAGAAAGTGTATACCATTAGAACTTACGTCATTTATAAGACTATTTACGTAAAATTTTAAGCCTGATAAATATTTATGAGTATAAGAAGAAGAATCGTTCACTAACTAGCTTTCTCCACAAATGCGAAACAAAACATCGGAAACAGCCAATCGCATTCTTCGCCGATCGTTCCTCTTCTGCGCTGCCGTGCGGAGCTCTCGCAAAAATCTCTACCCTCAACTTCGCGAAATTCCAGTAAGTCACCTTCGTCAGCGCGTCCGGTCGCAGCGTACATCCCAGTACGTTTATCAAAGCGAGAAATTTCTCCCTCCCCAGTTCCATTTTGCCTCCTCTCTCTGCCCTTTACGTATATACCGATACCCGAGCAAAGGGCGCGCAAGAAGCAATGATTTACGGAACGTTTAGCCAAGAGCGAGAGAGTCCCGAAATCTTTGTACACTCGCAGACACACTTGCATCACAAGCGATTCTCGCGCGCTCGCAACAGGAAAAAGCGAGCCGATCGCGTAGTTACACGCACGGCTACATCGATCGGCGCGCACGCGCGGCAAAACCGATCGCCGCCCAAAAACCTTCGTATATATACACACACGCCGGCCGAATTGGCTTTTTACGCGCCGCGTTGCCGCGACGCTGGCACGTGTATACTGCTATATATACTCTTATACCTGCCCGGGGCCGAATCCTGAGGGCGCGCGCGTTCCGAAGCGCAAAAAGCGGTCGCAGACCGATCTCTCGCGCGCGCGCGCGCATACTTTCTTTTCGGGAGCTGGCGAGCGCGGAGAAAAACGGGCTCCGAGAGAACGAGGGAGGTGGAGTGTAAAAAGGTTATAAAAATGTAAAAACGCGGTCTCGATTACATAGTTATGGTAAAATTTTCGTGTTTGGGGGGATGGACTTTTCTGTCGAACGTTTCGCAAGAAGTGGAAATCGATCGATGTTCGCGCACAAGAAATGTGTACGTTGTAATGTTTTACGAATCTTACTGATTAGATTTTGGAGCTGAATGGTTAATATTAAACTCATTTTTTAGAAAAAATATTAATATTATAATTTGTAAGAATCGTGTAAAATTTTTTTATTATTTTATGCGCTGAGCTTGTCAAAAATATGTACTTTTTCATAAAGTTAGCGTAATTTTCTTATGATTGATATATCTTATAATAACTTTAAAGTTATTTTGTAAAAAAATAATAATAAATTTGTAGGTTCAAAAAATTGTATATATGTGTATATGTGACTTTGTGTGTGTGTGCACATGTGTATGTATGTGTGTGTGTGCGTGCGTTCGCACGTGTTCGTATGTGTGCGTGTGCGTGTGCATGTGCGCGCGTGTGTGCAACGCAATAACTTTGAAGGTATATATGTGAAATAATAACAAAATATTCGTTATAAAGAATTGTATAAATCGTTTTTCTGCCTGCTTTCACGTGCTCCTGATCCCGGTAAATTAAATATTATTCAATATATACCATTATTCAGATTACGAGCTTTTGCCGGTCAAATCGGGAGAAAAAGTTTAAAATAAATATATGAAATGTATTGTAATAGAAGATTATTGTATTTGATTGTACCAAAAATGTAAAATAAATACGAATTTATTAATTTAATTTGTATATAATTCTGCCTATGGTATGCGATGCACTTTACATTGCTATATAAAAAAATGGAAACCCTGTACTATCTCCATCAAGGTTCGGCAGATAGGAATATCCAAAATAAAAAAGAAAAGTTCTTCAATTTGATATGGATAACTCTGGTTGGACTATTATCGTTATTAAAAAATAATTTGATGATGATTTATACAGGTTTCAACCAGAAGATCCTGAAAATTTACATTTTTTTAGAATAGTGTTCATAAAAGAATTAAGTGATTGAAACTTGAGGTTCAAGTAAGAATTAGTGTAATTATAAATAAAATTCCGACTCAATTTTAGAATTGTACAAGATTTGCAATAGTTGTAATGGCGATAGTGTGTGCATTTAAGTGCTTTAATCCCTACATTCGAACCTTGGACCGCTTACTTGCTTATTGAATGTATAAATACCATTAGCGTACCATTAGAATCTCATTCTAAAATGTTACGTGGTGATTCTTGAGATGACATTGGATGAATGGACACAAAAAAAATAATTTTGATTTATTAAAAATGTTTGACCATGAAGTGCCTTTATTTATTAATTATTTAAAAACAATTATTTAGTGTATGCACAAGTAAAAATACTAAAGAAAAACTATGAATTTTGACTCTTACTTAAACAAATTTAATTGAAAGATCTTCTGAGTTTCACACGTAGTTTCATACAAATTTTATTATAATAATATTCAGAGCCTCCATTATTTAAAATTCGATTAAAAAAATTTACTCCGTAGAAAGCGACACAGAGTAAAAGAACTTAAGTATGTACGAAAAACCAAAAGGAACATCAAAAATATGCTAAATAAAATAAGAGAAAGAATGAAGAAGAAGCAGGACTGGAAGCGATGAAAAAGTGGGCCACAATGCGATGCCGATCGTCGAGGAGCTTCTCGTTTTGAGCTGAACACTTGCTTGTCGATGTACCGACAAGGAGCTTTAAGTATACGCTCATTTGCCAAAATCGATGTCGAATTACGAATTTAACGTGCTTGGGCATTGCATCAACAAGATCGAATCGATCTTTCGAGTTTCTGTAAAAAAAGCTCGATTGCTGTTAAGATACAAAGGGGAACGGTTAGCGAGCATTTTTCAAAGGCGAACGTTTAAAATAATTGCAGACAGTAATTATATCAATGTCAATGATATCATTGATCTTTTATACCAATCAAGATATACTTCTGTAGAATAAGACAACTTTCTTAAAGACAACTACTGAATATGTAGAGTTTCGAGGAAAATGTAATTACATTTAATGAATAGCTATTAAAGGTGAACAAGAAAAATTGAATTCCAAAAATGGAGTTTTTGAAAATTGACTTGATTTTTTTAAAATAATTGCGTTTTAATATATATATATATATATATATATATATATATATATATATATATATATATATATATATATATATATATATATATATATATATACACAAGAATTCTTCTTCATCTATATATATATAGAAGAATAATGCATCTCTGATTACAACACCTCGTTTATAGTTAGCTCATAAGCGTAACTTCAAGTTTCGTATTTTTTTATAATTGACATCTCTTTGACAACTAGTCAAAATGCAGTTTAGGAGCGCTCAAATCTCCTTAAATATTTACAGAACTATTAAAAATATTTATTATTATATTTAAGATTTGGGGATTAGACAATATTAGTTTTTCGGGTATAAATAATATTAAAAAGAATGAAAAATCTTCAAACTAATTGTGTGGTCGACGCTGCCTAACGATTTCTAAAACTCCGAAAATAGTAAGCTTTTATTATCATTCTTTTTCAAATGTGAATTGTCATTCTAAATTTTACAAGAATCTTAAATTCGTAACATTTTTACGTTTGTTCTCTTACATTAAAAATGATATCTATACATAAGAAAATCATAATTTTTAAATTTAAGCAAAGTTATAGTAAGACCAATATTATTGTAGCTTATATTGTCTTACTCCTCTCTGTTTTAGAAAACATCTAGTTTGCAATGGCATTTTTATCATTTAACGTCCAACTTAAATTTAATCTTAACATTCATCAATGCAATTAACAATAACATTACTCTCGTTCTTACAGTTGAGTGCAGCGCAGCTAATCCATAATTAATATAATCAACATGCATATTAGGCGCTAATCGAAAACGCAAGCATCAACATCACAGCACTGGTGAACGCAAACGCTGCCAATTTGGGAAGGCGCGCGCCTTCTTCGTCCTCCCCACAGACACCATATACACAGAAAATAATAATAAAAGAGAGAGAAAGCGAATCTTGGAGGAAGGGAAAAGTGCGTGGCCGGGCGTGGATGCAGGCGGTGCGTATATACAGCAATATAGACCCGCGGGCGCGTTGTATAATACACGAGAGACAGAGAGAGAGCGCTGCTGCGCCGAAGCCGTAGTGGACTTTCGGCAGGCTATAATCAATTCTGATTGCAGTCGGGCCGCTGCAGCGGCAGCCGATCCGCACTCCCCGATATATATAAAAAGTCAGACGCGCGCTTCCAACTCCGGCCGCCGCCGTTTCGGCTCTGATGCCTCTCGACTATCTCTTCTGGGATGCGCCGAGGAAGACGTGTATATGTAAGAGAGGCCAAGAGGAAGCAGGAAGAGTAGGAGGAGGAGAAGAGAGAGAGAGAGAGAAAGAGCGCGGAGAGTTATATTCTGGGCTAAATTTTGTATGGATGCGGGAGAGATTGCGCACGGTTGTTTCGGGGGGAGAATGATTGAATGGTAATTATATCGGCCGTGTAGTGGACCCGGAATGATGATGGTTCTTGTTGTACGAGAGGGGTAATGACTGAGATTCGTGGTTTTTTGGCGTGTTTCTAAATGTGCCGAGGAGGATCCGGGGGCGTATAATAGTGTACTATTTTTGTCCTTTGATGCGATTGATAATTATAACAGTTATCAAAAATAGAGCATCATTATGGTAGATGTATTTTCCTCGAAGTTGTTTGACTGTCATAAAAACATAGATTTTCTATGTCTAATGATTTTTTATGATTCTTAAGAATACAAAATATTAAAGTTGTACTTTTCGTGGTATATCTGTTGTCAAAATTTAATATAAGATGTGTGTATTTGAATTTAATGTAAGTTGTTAAATATTACACATGAGAACAATATTAAAAAAATTAAAATTGTAACTTTGAAATTTCAAAGAAAATTACAATTTGGATATTTAAATATGATTAATCTGAGATTAGCGGAGAATATTGAATTTTTATAAATGCAACATATCTTTTAACTAATAAACGCCATTACTTTTTTACAATATTTTATGTTCTTAAGAGTATTTAATATATAGAGTATTTAGTATAAAACTCACTAAATATGGCAAGTTCATGTTTTTTCACAAACACTCACAGAATAATCTACAAACTAAATATAAACACATACCTTATGAATCTTTAAAAATATTATCCATAAGCTTCTCATATAATAATCAATCATTAAATACATTATTAAATTGTAGCTTACATATCTCAACAACAGATGACAAATTTTAATTCAATAAATACAAAATGTTAATTGGCATATACATTTTAAAGTTTTAATAAAATCATAATAACTTTTACTATATGAATTCAAAATGTTCTAAAAATAATAATAAAAGCTAAAACATATGAGCGTAATCTTTTTAATAGATAAATTTGTTACCATTGATTTTTTCATAAAATCCGGCCACATTCAACGCCACGCCTAAATGAAAGTTACACCGTCACGAAAATCCAGTAACTCTCTCAATTCCAAGCTCAATCAAGACCAAGCAAGGGTCCCTAATATAACGATATTGGTTCCGCATCCTACTGTATTCGTGGCCTACTCTATTCGAGGCTTATCGACGGCAGCACAACCCGTGGCTAATGTACTCGGGCCAAGAGAACAGTAGCTCGGTATAAAAAGCGGAGCCGCGTTATTTATCGGCCGGTCAGAAGAGTCAGCTATGCACCGTAGTGGCAGCTACACAGTGTATATCTTTTTTCCAACTGTGTAAAGGTGAAGCGCAGTAGCAGTAGCGAAAAAGCTTCCCTCCCTTTTCTTCTCTAATCTGCACCACAACGAGGCCACGTAAATAAGCCTTATTAGCGTCTCTGTACCTTCATAACCACGACATATTATTGGGTGATGTTTTATTTTAGGAGTGGATTGTTCCGCTTTGTAGAGCGAAGCTTTGTGGTGATTGCTTCGGTTCGCCGTGTGATTTAAGAAGTCGTTTTTGTCGATGGGATGTAATTTTTGTGAAGCATTGCTCGCACATAAATTATTAGTTCTTGCAATATTCTGTGAAGTAATGGTTAGCGCGTTCATAAAAGGTACTGCTCAATAAAATTGTGCATTATGCTTTTGAAATATATAAGACAATGAATGACTAAGTATTCAGAAGTATGTGTTATACTAAAACTAGAACTAAACTAACACTGTAATTGAATAGTTGAAAAGACGTTCGAAAAAATTTTTCATAATTCTGAGAATATCGGAGTAATCAAAATTAGCATAAATCTCATGCTTAGTTTCAAATTTTACTCCTGTTTAGCTTTGGCAATTATGAGAATCTAAAAAAGCTGTTACCTAATTAAGTCTAATATCGTTTCTAAAATTATTAGACAGCTATTTGCAACAATTTGCTAAATTTTCACTCTAGCATACACAGTGTATCGTTATTTTACATTTCTATATACTCCCGGCCGTTTACCTTAATTGTTTCTCAAGCGAGCGAATAAATCAAACGTGGGCTATACCGATAAATTTAGAATTTTGCGCGGGCTAAGGCTCCTTTGCACTCAGAGTATAGAGCGAAGATCGCGGGTCTTTCGTCGGGGCAAAAAGTCGAGCGATCGGTCTCTGTAAGAGGGAGCGAAGAGAGAAAGAGATGCCAAGATTGTTGCACACAGCCTTGGATGCGCTCTCCGTGCCTCTTATTCGCTACGAGCGTCTGCTTGGAGGGGATAAAAGAAACGATCGCAGCGCACGAGTTGACAGAAAATGGAAATAGAGGAGGAACTGTAAAGTATTCATATATATTTATATGTTGAATATATCTCCCGAGTTTCCAACTTTTGAATAGCGCCACCGGTCATGCTCTGGGCGAATAACTAAACTCGCAGTACCATGCGCGCGAACGAGCGAACGATCGAGCGCCTGAATCCGTCTCCGTGCGCGTCCGGCCCTATTAGTAGTTGGCTGACCCATCATTCAATAACGCTTGCCTGTATCTCTCTCTCTCTTTTCCTACAATATACAGTTATATAGAGTGTTCCATGGGATCTTTTTCTTTCTCTTTAGTCTTTCTTTAGAGTTTTGATTAAGATTTGGGATCAAAATTTTGGTAAAAAGATGTAGTTTTCTCATAAAACAATATTCTTGTTCACAGAATTGTGAATATGTGTTGCAGTACACCACATAAATTAAATTAAATTTAAGAAATTTTATTCATTTACACGTATAACTTTTTATAAATGATAATATGAAAAGATTATTTGGTGAAAAATTATTGAGATAAAAATTAAAAATATTTTTTACCAATTTGAAGAGGTTTACTAACAAAATGATTATTTTCAAAATGGGTAACACGTAGTGGGTGCACTATAAAATATTAAATCGACAGTACTATATGTGCGGAATCCCTGTTAAGTAAACTAACTTTTATAAGTATTTGTACAAGTACCATAAATAATTATTTGGAGCTGAAAAAGTGATTAAAAAGGATGGTAGTTCATACTATACGACATTTTTTATAAAGTGAAAAATCGTAACATTTGTAAGTTCACAAATAATTCATTTTGCTGATTAAATTACAGTACAGATCATTTTTTTAAAAAGGGTCGTTCAAGGGATAAATCTTTTTTGGAATTTTAATTTTGGTCCATTTAATCAATAATCAGCCCAAAATCTATGAATGTTTATAATGTACGAGCTTCCCCTATAAATTTTTATACATATTGTATAATCTTTAGAATTTAAAATATTTAATATAAGATCAGAAAAGAAATTGGTTTTCAGAAAATTATTATAATTCAAGAATCTGAGGGCGCTATAACTTATAAATAAGAAAAAAATGTATGGAATTTTACTTAGATAATACTTATTTTACTATTCCTGACATCTTGTGCGCGTTATAATTATTGTTTGCAAAGAGTCAACATGAGAAAGCTCACGCGTGTAATATTCGCTATCAGCTTGAGAATAATAACCATATGATTCGGTATGCAAAGGGGATTTCACGCAGCTCGCATTGTCGCCCTCAAGAATCAACTTGCATGACGGAGTCGAGGCTCAAATTCAGTCGAGTGAAGCATCCTCCTCATCGCGTGCTGTCTTCATTTAGCGCGCGCTCTCGCGCCGAATAAATCGCATAACATTTAGTTCCGGTCTGCCCGCGGCCATCGGCCTGCCCGCGCCGGTCCGAGCATTAGGTCAGTGGAGGAAGAGGAAACAATGAAGATTCACTGGTCAATTATGAAATATGATGATATTTATTTTTAGATATTTCAATATTGCTTATTGTAGGAAATTACACGCTAAACTTGAGCGAGTTTTTTATCACTCTTTTGAGAGAAAAATGAAATTAATCTTTTTTGATGTGGAATCACAATCTCTATTTAAGTAATAAATTCACTTAAAAAATGTAGTGATTATTTACTTAAATGTGCAATAAATTCTAAACTTTTCTTATTCTAGTATTTTTGTAAATAGTATTTCGATATTACAGTAGCAGTGGAATAGTTTACTTTGAAGAAGTCATTCACCTTTAATGCGTGGGCTAGATATATTATAAAAATGCGGGTGGTTTACAGTGCCAAAAATAGTCATTTTATGCTGATTTAATAATAGTTCAAATATGCTAATGAATAACAGTAAAACTTAACTTACATGATTGGACAATTTAATAAATATGAGTTATAAATATATGTTAATAATAATTCCATTAATATTAGGTAAAGTAAACATTTAGATATCTTTAAGTATTTAATTTTTAAATGTGAGATAAATTAATCATTTATCTACCAATCATAATTTTATTTTAATACTATTAACAAAATAATAATAGGAAAAAAATTCAATTCTCGTAAAATCTAATCAAAATTAATCCTACAAATGCTTATTAAAATGGATTAGTGAGTTAAATAATTTGTTTCTTTCCCTGCGATTAATCACTCAATAATCGACACAAATTATAGCTACACAGCAATCGTTTGAGTTAATGTGTCATGAAGCTGCAGAAATCTTCGTAATATTTCACTCAGAAACTCTGCAATATTCATGCAGCATATCCAGTTTTCTCGCTCGACGCTAATTGCCACTGACAATATATATCCACTTAGACATTAATCACTCGCGCTCTTCCCTTTCTCTCTTTCTCTGTTTCATCTCTCATTTGCTTTGTACAAACGTGATATGCTTTTAAAATTTCTTAAATTGAAATCTCCAACATTGTATGTTAAAAATTTATTTATTTTTTTACTATTTTAGTATCAATACCATATCTACGTGAACTATCCACATTATTATGCATATGGATGAACAAAGCATATTCGAAAACAATTATAAAAGTATTGCCACCATTACAACAATTCAGGAGATGCGTGGAAATCCGGTATATATCTCGATTCATAATTTTTTGTTAATGCTATATAACATAAACCATCAAAATTACATACACATAATATATCGTCTATGTATAGTAGTAAATTTACTTCATATCATATAGTCAACATACGATGTGTATAGAATGTTTGAGCTACTTTATGTTATAACATTAACTCATTTTGAAATAAAAAAGCTTCGTTATGAAAATGCAAAAGAATATTCGGTATATGCAGAACTTTGGCGCCCAGCGTATTTTACATGATTACGTGGCGGATTTCTGAACTATTGGGCCGCTCAAATACATTGACTTATACGTCAGGTAATCGTAAAATATTTTTTTACAGATCTCTATTATTTCACATATCAAGCAAACTTTTTTGTGCGATGATCATAAGTTTATCTGTCATAAGAAAAATCCAACGTTTTAAACAGCTACTGATTTAAGAAATATATATTTTTTGATAATCTACCATATAAATTAATGCATTTTTCTTCGGACCCAATAGTTGAGAAATCCGCCACGTAATCATGTAAAATACGTGGGGCGCCAAAGTTCTGCAGATAGCGAATAGATTAAAACTAATACCATAAGCTGTAACATATTAAACCGTGTGTCTTGACATGTTCAACTTTATCTACTTATTATTTTGAATGTTTTCCACATTCGTAATTTTCTACGACTTTTCATAATGGGGTGCATACACATTAATTTGAAATAATAATTATAATTTTTAATGCTTGATAAAAAGATTTCTAATAAAAATTTATACTCATTTTAAAAAATTGCCCTTTTCTTACGCACATAATGTACCATTTTACCGGAGAAAAAGGCCCAAATATCGATTATAGGTCCAGAAGTCGAGCGTCGAACTTTCCATGACAAATTCACTAATATAGTCCACTGGTGGTAAAGTATATTATCTCACTGTAAGCGGGTGCCAATTTTTCAAGTTTTTTTCACTTTGCTTTGACACTGGCTACCTGTAGTACCAAAATTTCGAAGATTGAAAACGAACAACTACTATAATCACTCATTTAAATGCAGAGCACTTATTAAATTTTTATTATTTATAAGCATTAAAATTTAATATAGCACAGGAAAAGTGTCTTAGAATCGAAAATTCTTCAAGATTTTGGTACTGCAGGTAGCCAGTGTCAAAACAAAGTGAAAGAAATTTGAAAAATTGACAATCGCTTACAGTGAGATGCTATACTTTACGACCACTGAACTATATGAGTGAATTAGGCATGAAAAGTTAGGCGCTCGACTTCTGGACCTGTTATCGATATTTGGGCCTTTTTTCCGGTGAAATGGTACATTATATGCGTAAAAAGGTGCAATTTTTTTAAATGAGTATACATTTTTAATAGAAATTTATTTATCAAGCATTAAAAATAATAATTATTATTTAAAATTTAAGGTGTATGCACCTCCTTAAGTAGAATCTTACAATTGTTTTGATGTATCAAGCATATCAAGATATTTGACTAATGAGGTTGGCAAGTGTCAAACTCTGGCTAGTAGATGGCGCAAGTCGGATAAGACTTCATCTAATCAGAATGTACGGATCTCCGCTTCTGATTGGCTGTAGTCTTATATCAACCGTGCTGCCCTCTGGCACAAGTTTTCTAGGTCGCCATCCTCGCATAGTATTGTATACATGGTTGAAAAGATTTTAATACATACATATATTTTGTGATAAATACATACTAATGAAAAAATATTTTCACATACATATAACACATATTAATGAATAAATTTTCATTTTTTTCTCGAATCGAGCATGATTGGACAGCAATTATTGAAATACGCTCAACTGTAAACCAAAGTAAGACGAAGATATTCAATTCATTCTCTATCGATTCAATATTCCATATCTATCTTTACTTCTGTTTACATCACGCGTTGCAACTACATGTGCGTGCACTTCAATCAGTCGAGCGGGTCATTCGAGAAGCAAAGCCGAGCGCCTCGACAGAGCCAGTGTCGAATTTGCGTCGCGCGCTCATCTCATCCGACGGCGCTTCCGCGCTCACGTCATGCACACACTTGCACACAGATCGAGGCGCGAGATAATAGACGGAAGAGGAGGAGAATCGGCGATCGCAGACGGCGGCGCCCATAAAGGGCCGAAAGAGAGCGAGAGAACGAAAGAAAAGGAAAGACTATATACATACACACACGCCGCCGAACGGCGCTCGCCGGATAATTGATAGCGGAATGCTAATAACCTGGACGAGCTAGGAATTATAATGCCTTTCTTGCTGGCTTTATGTCTGTCTGCGGCCGCGATCGGCGCGGGGGTTTCGCTCGCGTGCTCAGCTGATCCGTCAAGCGCGCGCCGACAGTTCGTTTGTACGCGGCTGCGGCGCTCGTTATCTCACTGCTGCTCCTGATCCTGCGTGAATCCGAACGGATCTTCTCGATGGTTCGTGGATTGTTCGATACGAAAGAGACGTATAGAGGATTGCACGCATGGGGTAGGAGCGAGATGCTGTCAGTTTTGACGTGTGAATGAGTTATCTTTCTCATTGAGGCTTGATAAAGGTACCTCAACTTGATGATCAACAATACAATTATCATTGTTAGGCAATCTTAAAGAGTTCTACTAGATATAGAGAATATTTTTTTTATATTTTTTTTAATACTGAATGTGTTACTTCTATCAGCAAGATGAACGTAGTTCAATATTACAAAATGTATAGAACGGACATCGAAGCCGTATTATGAAATATAAAACATTCTTAAAGAAATGTAGAAAAATTAAAAGTACCATCGTAGAATATGAGCAAATGTTCAGTTCAAAACAATGTATAGTATTTATCCATTTTCTGACATATTATTTGATCAATGTAGAAAGATGAACTCTCAAAAATACTCTTCGCATAGCAAACGATGATTCAAGAAATGATTAAAATCATGTTTCAAAATCGCACTGATCGAGTTTACCAAAACTTTAAAATTTTATTACTGAACAATTTCGCAAAGGCACATGATTCAGTAAACTTTTATGTTGTACTTTATGTGTAAGGTATATGATATTCAGTTTTAATAATAGTTGATTTGATGATACGTCCCTTTAACTTACAGATAATTTATGCCAATGCTTGCATAACTTTCATAAACATAAAAAGTAATTCTATATACATGACAGCAACGATACATCATAATGCAGTTATTAAAAATACAAACTTTCTTCTTGACGACTTATTTCAGGGTCAAATATAGTAAACTCCTGCGCTGACCCTTTGTGCACTAGCTGCTAGATAAGAGCCAATGATAGAATAATGCAGTAAGTGATTGCGGGCAGTAGAGGAGAGGTAATCGCAAACAACCGGACGGAACGCGCTAGTGCGCGGCGATCTAAAAATAGAGCAAGTACGATTTACTCAATGAACTGTCGTGCTAACTGTTCGAGATGACCTATGGAATAATCTGGGGATGCATTCGACAACGCGGATGTTTTTGCATTTGAATATGCAGGTTGTGGTTGCGCACGCGCATGCGGCTCCAGTACAATCGCACGTAGTGTGAGGACCGATTGACAAGAATGTGCATTTTAAGCAGAATAATTCGAATATCAGTGTGACAAATATAGAGATGGGCATCTAAAATTGTAAAAAATAATATAGTTTTGATTTATTTACCTAATTTATTATTACAGTAGTTCTATTACAACTATTACAGAAATTTAATTGAGATTTTCATTTTACTGGACAATACTTGCTGATTATAACTGCTACCGATTTCTGTGAGTTAATTATGAATCTTACTTGCATTGTAGCATAAGATATAAAATAAATGCATTAAATGCTATAACTACTGGAAGTGCTTATTAATTCATTAACGAATGAAACATTGATATTCTTAAGGTGATAGCGATATCGTTCGTCAGAGCGTCAAGTAATTGATAGTTTTTTTATTGGACGAGATTGACTCAACAACGTCTATTAAGGGATTGCATAGATTAAGAAATCAAATAATAATTCCTCAAGCAGAAATTTAATATCTGCTTGTGTGCAGTTACCTCATCATAGTAGTAGAATCATGGTCAAAGGTTTTGCTGTTTATATACTCAGCTTTATACATGTATTCTTAAAACCATAAAAATAATTATATTCTATCGTAATCCAAAAAGAAGCTCAAAATTTAAATAACTGCTTATTATTATGAGAGATATTTAGGAATATATGAGAGAAGTATTATATAGTAAAAGTACCATAGAGAGGTGCATTTGATCTGAAGCGTGAGTATATTATCGGGGGTGCCCGTGATAGCCCCTCTGCGTCAAAACATGATTTAAAAAACAAAGATCCCTTGATTACAGGGAAATTTAAAAATAATAATATCTATGGATTTTCCCAACATACCGCAACGGTTAAGTCTAACCATACTTGGATTTTCCACTGGGTTTCGAGAGTCACGATTGAATTTTTCTCAACATTCCCCGTATTTAAGGTACTTCATTTTTTGTAACTCATGTATCGATAAGCTATAATCTATCGTATGGATTTTGTACGTTCTATTTTTAATGGTTATAAATACTATAAATCCATGGACATCCTTTGTTTATACATATATAAGATAAACTTAAAACTTTCATAAATCTGATATGCGGCAAAATTAGCTGTCAAATTAAAAAAAAAAAATTTAAACTAGAATTTAGAACAACAAGTGATTGTTGCCAATTATAAATATCTTATACTTTAAGGGTTTATAGTTTGAAGTTCTTGGGACATTCATAAAACTTAGATGAACCTTGAAATGAATCACTATTTATTATTATAAGATAAATTAATAAATGAATACTCATGACAGTTTTGATATTTTGTACTAAATACTGACGTTCAACTACTGACGTGCCACAAAATTATTGCATTTCCAATAGTCGATAATTACAATTAAGTAGTCTTTATTTATTACCACGTCACGAACAGGGTATTTAACACATTTATTACATAGGCCTTTATGACTTTCTTAACAAATTTTGTATATTGTCTAACTGATTGTTGACATTAGTATTTGATGCAACTTAAGATCAAATTCACACCTCTTATTGACAATAAGGTTATATTTGCATATGAATATCTTTAATGTACGGATTATTATTAAAAACATGAACGATGAAAAGCAATATTTTTAAATAATAAATGCAGACTAAATATAACATTTTCGAACAGAAACATTGTACAACTTACAATGTTTATTTAATTTTGAAAATTAGAACTGTATTAATATTAGGAGCGTATAAGCTATCATTTTCCCTACTCCAATTGAAACTGAAAATAGCAAAATTATAGTTTTATTTTTTAAATCTATCACGGTTTACTACCAATTTGACCATGTTTATCTACCAGCTCTAAAACTATATACGAAGTAGTACGAAGATATTCAACATACATCATGTTACATCAACTAGCTCTGCATGTACTCAAATCATCCACTCGTGTCATCCAATACACAACAATCTTTCGAACCCACTAAAATGATCAATCCAGCAGCTATTTCCATCTACCCCAGCCACAATCTCCAAGCACACGGGGAAACCAGCCGCTCCGAAACGAAAAACAGAACGAAAAATGTCGCACGCACCTGTAGTACGGAAACGCCTGCGACACGTGCAGATCCATGGGCATGGCCGGATGGCCGGCGGCCGCCGCAGCTGCGCTCGCGTGGTGCGCCGGTGCCGGGGCATAGTCACCCACGCCTCCCGCCACGCCACCCAGAGGCGGCTGCATCATGCCCGCGGCGGCGGCCGCTGCGTGGTGGCCCGCGGCGAGGACGGAGCCCCAGTGGAAGGCCCCGGGCGTCCCCGTCATCGCGCTGGCCGCACCCCCGTGATGATGATGGTGCGGATGGTGGTGGTGATGGTGGTGGTGCTGCTCGAGCTCCAGGGCGGCGCGCGTCGCCGCGGCCACCGCTGCCGCCGCGCCGCCTCCGCCCGCGGCAGCAGCAGAGCCTCCGACGCCTCCTCCGCTGCCGACGCCGCCGCCGCCCCGGTGCATCAGCCAACCCTCCACCACGGACGCGAACTACTTCGCGCTGATGATACCGAGCTGAGTTACTTTTATTTGCGGATAGGAGGATGCCAACGAGATGCCTCGAGTGACTTTGCGGAGGGCAGTTCTCGTTCTTCTTTGCTTTGATTATTTACGCACTGGTTAAACACTGATTAAACACACACTATCTTGGGCCTATCTTGTGATAACTTTAGTCGAATTTCACCGTGTAATTTTGAACTTTGGGCCGGACGCACTGTGGGATTTACGGATGCACTGAAGTTGCAGCGATCACTTTACGTTTTGAACTCGAAAGCATGACACTGGCTCGAGGCCCATCGAACGTATGTACAAACAGTAAAGAACATATTCCTCTCCCGTGTCTCTTCACCGCCAACACGTGGCTACATCGGTACGAACGATCAGCGTTGAGAAGAAACAAGCAATTTATCAATTCGGAAACACAGTATACTTCCCTCGCGGCCGAGCGCACACCGTGCGATAAACCACGACGCGCAATACCGATCGCTCGATCGGATCCAAGCTCCAGTGGCACAAGCTGGGCATCAGCCGCGCGCGTCATCCCTCAGCATCGTCGAGCAGCGCGAGTCCGCCTGCACTGCGCGCATCACCGTGGCGCGCACATGACACTGTGCACAGGGCTCGCTCGCTCGCGCGCGCGCGCACACGCGAGAGAAAGAGCGAGAGCGGCGGCGCGGCCTTTGGCTCGGCCATGAATGACGCGGGGCCGCGGCGAGGCTCGCCGAGACTCGCGGGGGCGGGGCCTACGGCGTGCACACCGCTGCCGCGCCACGTGACGAGAGAGAGAGAGAGAGAGCGCGCGCGCGCGCCACCCACCACCACGACCGCGAGCGTAGCCGCGAGCCCTCTCGCAGGGACCGCGGGAGTTACTGGAGCAGTGAGAGACAGCGCGGAGAGGGAGACGAGGAGAGCAAGGATGCCGCGAGATCTGGCGGAAGGAGAAGGAGAAGGGATTAACAGATCGATTGAAATCTGGTCGAATTGTGGAGATGTTGTTGTTGTTGTTGATGGAAGGAGAAATCTTGGGGTAGGTCAGAGATATTATATAATATAATTTAGGAATGAATGACGTCATTCGTACCTATTGATGCATAATGATGAGTTATTTACATGCAGATTTTTTAAAATATTCATACATTTTTAAAAAGTTTTTAAGTTTCAGAAAGGTATTTAAGACCCTCTGACGGTTACAGATTTCTTTGTTTTTCATAATCACTGCAACGAAGATGATTTTGTTTATTGTATTAGAATTGATGGTTTCATCCGATATTAAATTAAACTAAATTATATTAGAAAATCTATGATATAATCTAATACAAAGTAACGTTTAATATGTATAGGCATAATTATAAGCATACTTTATTTCTATTTTTCTTAATTTTAATGTAAACAGGGTCTGTGCATCATTTTCATGCATTAACCAATACATCTTATAAATATTGTGAATTATTAATTTTTTAATTGAATAATTGTATTATAATAATCAGATGAGACATCTAAACAAATGTCAACAAACGTATTAAAACTTTATTTCTATCCTACGCAGCCAATTACAAAAGAGAATTGTACAAAAATAAACCTACAACCATTTCTATTTAACACATCTTATTTTATTATTCGATGCAATAATAATGCAATAATCTCTCAAGCGACCCTCTTAAATCTGAATAAAAACCCCAAACATCAGAAAGCATACGTCGACGATCCCCGGGAGCCTGGCGCACATGAACTCACCCCAGCTAGGAGGGAGAGAAGCGAGGAGGCGTCGTCTACTCTCCGCCTCCGGCAGCTACGGCGTGCGCGCGCGATCTCTCTCTCTCTCTCTCTTTTCCGGAGTGGTGCAAGAGGGAGCAGCAGCTCGTGGCATGGACGAACTGTAGGTACGCGACGCGGGAGGGAAAGACGAGAGCCAACGACACCCTCGCGGCGCGGCGCTGACTGCACGCGGATCGCGACGTGGTTATACCGCCGAAACACTTGTTGAGCTGTACACGCGCGGCAGTGTTCATATAGACTTCTTCCGTCTCAGTGCGCATCTGCGGAACACCCATGAGGAATGTAGAATATGTCGATCAGGCTTTTGTTTTGCGTGTAAGTAGTATGCTCAATGCTTGAATGAAGATTTTGATTTCTTTTTCTATTTTTTTATGGATTTTAAGGGGATTTGTACTTATTTACTTTGATGAAATGTATAAAACAATATTGGTAAAATAAATATGCAGAAAAATTGAGTACTTATTGTGAAATAATATATTATATATTTAAATTAAAAGCCAGTAATTTTTAAGTGTTCCTGATATGGCCAACCTGATCTTTGAGCATTCACCATAGTTGATGTATAGAAAGAATTTTATTTTGGCGGTTAGATATCAAAATATTGCATTAAAACTAACATATGAAATTTCTTTATTTGAAAATATGCATATAGGATAATCCTATAGAGTTTTTAAAATAAACGGATAGTGAGATATATTGCATTTCACGTGTGTCCAATATGACCCGTCATTATTTTTCATTCTTCAATCGCTAATAAAAAGTAAATACATCGGATGTATATACATCGGAAGGGGTTACGAATCATGTAATGATATAGATGAATGTTAAACGTAATACATTTCATTAGTGTAAATAAAGTTTAGGCATTCTGGACAGATACAATTATCTTTATCGGTCGTAGTAAAATCTAAACGTATTTTTAAGTGCATAAATAACGTATAAAACGCCAAAATTACTTAACATATATTATTTAGATCTTTTCCACACATAACTTATGAGTGTGAGTATTTTCTATAACAAATATATATCTCTTATCCTGGAAAAGCTTAATAAAATTTTAAGGGTAGTTATAAGATTCACATCATGTATGCTTTCAGTTACGTGGGCCGTATTAGGTATAATGAGTGTGTAAACACATATACTCTTATACTTAAAAGGTATGTAGCCGGATGATAAAATAAACTATGCTACTTTACAGCTGGTGACATTCAGTAATATCCAGAGCAGTGACAACTTAAACCAACTTCTTTATTTAGTATTACAGTAAATATAATGACTTGTTCAAAATTATAGTGACGAATTCACGTTAATGGTTGAAAGACAAAATACACTGCAGGTTGGTCCCTTTTTGTTTCCTTGATAAAATTTTCTGATGACATAGCTGCTACTAACATCATAATATGCACAATGCAGCAGCTATTTACTGGCTAAATCGCGTAATAGATAGGATAGCCATGCTGGGTTATATTATGTACAGAGGCCATAATAGGATCAGTTACTTAATTATTTAAATAAGATTTCTTGCTTTCCAGAGCTCTGCTATAAAGAAAATGATTTGCACGCGCGTAACCCTTTAAAAAACTTCCATATTACGAAAAATTCAGACACTTTTTTGGATTTCGCTTGAGGATAAGATTAAGAGATCGCCGAAGCCAATTTACTTCAAGTTAGAAACGATTTTTCAATTTGGCACGTTTTTTTCTCGATTCTGGTAACACAAATAAAATATAATTGAGATAGAAACAATTCTGTGAGTTTCTATAGGCATACTCTATACTTGAAAATATATATTAATAGCATGTAGAAAAACAAAAAAATTTCCCATTTTACAATCGATTTTTGGCGTTTTTTTCTTCTATTTTCTATACACTATTTTCAAATAATTCTAGAAACTCGAATTTTATTTATTTTCTAATTTGAGAGCAGTATTAAAAAAATCAAGAAATTATAAGGTTCTTTATGCGCGAAACGGCAGTGTACAAATGAACGCGTTAAAAATACTTAAAAAACTTCTATTTTTTCATCTTACCTGACACTCGATTCCCCAGCAATCACCATATTTTGATGGGTAAATGTAACCTAATTTTATCCTCACGCTGAATCTTACATAATGAATAAACTCGTGACAAAATGACGTAGATTTCTATAAGAATTTCTCTTGGCATGTCAAGTGAAGCGTTACAGCTTACAGAGAATAGACGCATGCTTACAGTATTTGCTTTGTTCAAGAAAGGGAAGAAAGAAGAACTAGCTCGCTCCGCGGTCTGCGGTCTTCCATTATAAGATTCTATAAATCGATTAATCAGGACCTTTGTTTGAGAAAGTATTCTGCTAAGCCAGTTAGGAGCAAGCCACAAGCAAGCAGCGAAAAGCTCTTTCAACAGTTGACAATATTGTGATGTGCAACAGAATCCAGATGCTTACTGAAGATGTAGAGGAAATCACATTCTGCCATTAAAAGATATTATTCTAATAATCTAACAATAAAAACTTAATAAAATAAATTTGTGTATTACAAAATGTCAAAATATCTTTTATTAGGTAAATTGAACAGTATAATTTATTTAATATGCGTTAATGAAATACTTTCTATGTACAATAAATTATAAATAGATCAAGGGTTAACGTCCATCGGTCACGTTACACGGGCAATTGATAGGAGGCCGTAGGTTTTGGGCGACGAATAATGGCCAGGAGGAATGGCACAATGGGCAATGCCTTAGTACCGGACTGGTATGTCCCCGAGCAGGGGACGCCGAGGTCACTTCCACAACTAAGAATAAGACTAAGGGTTAACGTGTACAATAATAACATAATATTATTATATTCTTATAATAATTAATAATAATAATAATTATTATTATTGCTTTGAGTTGGGGCTCTTTCAGTCCTCCAGACGCATGGTTTCCTTTGGTGTCCCTCCTTTACGGGTCAGTTACTGACTAGCTTTCAGACTTCCACTTTCAGAATGTGGGCTCGCAGAAAACGGTGCCTACTTCCTGAGAGTGCTGGATAGCTGCATAGAAGGTGTCCTGAGAACCCTTCTTCTTGGGAGCAATAGCAATAATCTGGGCTATCTGCCAAACCTATCTTGTGTCTATGAGAGCGCAGGTTACTGTGGCCCGTGAGTATTTCCACGATATTCCTGATCTTTTTCTTACTGAGACCAATGATGACTCTCGACCAAATTTTTGCTGTTTCGGGAAAAATTAAGGCTTACGTTTGTTTACATCGTTCTTCGTCTTCCCACGCCAACTGATGCTCTCTAGCAACCTACCTCGTGATTTCGCTTTTCACGAGACTATTGCAGATACCGACAGACAGTTCTGGGCCAATGAAGCTTTCCTTAGCTCCAATTTTAGCCAGATCGTCCGCTATCAGGTCTCCCGTTATACCACTGTGTCCAGGGATCCATAGCAGCGTGACTTTGGTGGTGTTAGCCAGATTATTGAGAGCTACATAGCACTCCCACACAAATCTAGATTTTGTCGTAAAGCTGTTGAGTGTTTATATAGCACTCTTACTGTCCCAGCAAATATAAACTCGTTCGTTCAAGACGGCTTCTGCAGCCATTTCAGCGCCACGTGTTAGTGCTACCAACTGGGCTTGGAATACGGTGGTGTACTGACTAAAGGGCACGGTGTTGACCTTGTCGTTCCTCCTACAGTATGTGCTTGCCCCAGCACTGATCGAGCTTTTGGATCCGTCGGTGTATCACAGATTTTTCTCGCTCGGAATGACGCTTTCTCCTTTAGTTCATTCCTACTTAGAAGCCAGGCTGACTCTATATTTCTTGTCAAAGATGAAGCGTGTGTTCATGGCGTCCCGGGTCAACCTAAAGACGTCCCTTCCATCCAATCTCTTGGGATACTTTATACATTCTCCGATACGTTCCTCTCTGAGTACTCTTCTAACTCTGTCGCAGCCTCCAAAGTCAGTCCCATACCCTCCAGTTTTTAACCATATGCACGATGTTGTTAGAGCATAGGGTTATGTCGATGACCACAGCTCTGATCGCATTGCGAAACGTGGGGGTATTCCTGACAGTTCGCATCGCACCCTAAAATCAGTGGTATCTCATGTTCCATGCAATAATCCACTAATCTAGAAACTTCCCTATAGGTGGGTTGTCTGTGGTATCATATGGGAATTAGGCCGAGGAACGTATTATCTTGACTGTTCCCTCTACTGTGGTTGAAACTGTCATCGAGTTTCCTGTGCAGAGGTCGAACAGTGGTATAGCGTTGGTTCCTTTGACTAGTATATAGACCCTGGGACTCTTCGCCTTAGGATCTCTGAAATAGATAAAGCCCCCCCACCTCCAACACTTTACATCCCCGTCTATAACCCAAGGTTCTTGGATTAGCGCGATTACTATTCTTATTATTATTTAACTCTTTATTGACGAGACCCTTGAAAAATTTAAATAAACTTTAGAAAATTACTTAGCAATTTGTTGCGGCCCTCAACTAGAATATTTCTGCAGACTTAGGTCCCCATTATAAGATCAAAAATAGTCTACTTCAATTTGATCCATAGATTTAGTTTGCAAAATTTAGAATATCACGTAGAAATCTAAAAAGAAAATGATAAAATCTTATGGTACAAAAATAGACCATATGACCCTAACCGGTTAATAAATAATTTTTTTTTCTACTTTTTAGAGTTTTCTTTGTTCTAAATATTTCATAAATTTAGACATATAAGATTAGGCGGGAATGTAGAAATAAGTAGAAAATATTGTAAAACTCAAGAATTTTGAAATCAATCGAGAATTTCGAAAACAGTTAAGTATTACATTACTAAACTTTATTCAAGAAATCTTTCCATTCTTATTGATTATCATAAACTTATCTCTTCATACTTATTATTTTCAAATAATTAAGAGAGACAACGCTGTCTCTAAAATAGGTCTAACAAGGAAACCGCCCAAGGTGTTCGCCTCTGATTTTCCTGAATTTCTGGTATGTTGTAGAGGATCGAAAAATAAGAGACACGTTTTTTTTTATCGACCCAATCCGATATTAAAGGCGTGAAAACCGCCCCTAAAGTTTATCCCCGAAAACGTTTTTTTTTAAATACCTTAAGTTCTAATTAATGTTTTGAAATTAAACAAAATGGAAAATACTTCTCTTTGAATGACGAAACTAGCAAGTATAGTTTGGTCCCCGAGGGTGGCAACTCTTACTTTATATTTCAGAAAAACCTTATTTTTTAAACTATTTTTGTATATAATATTTGCAATAAAATTAATTATTAATATTTTTAATTAATTATTATAAAAATCACTTTTGGGCTTAAAATAAAAAATTAAAGTTGACGTGTTTCAGGGTTTTTGCAAATAAAAGCGTTATCGGGGGTAAACAACCCCTTAAGCGCAGAATACTTTCGAACCGTTAAAATAAAAATTTACGTTATATAATACATAATTTATTTTTATTTGGGATAATTTTTTTTCTATGGGCCCAATTTCCTAAGGGGTGAAACACACTCCTAAAATTTAACTCCAATAACGGTTTTCTCTAGATATCTCAAGTTCAGATTAAAATTTGAAATGAAACAAAATGGAAAATATTTCTCTTTGAAATAGGAAATTAGCAATGGTAGTTTGATCCCGTGGGGTAACAACCCTTATATTTTATTTCGGAAAAACTTTATTTTTTTAAAATTATTTTTGTATATAATATTTGCAATAGAATTAAATAATTATTGTTAAAATAAAAAATCAAAGTTGACTTGTTTCAGGATTTTTTCTAATAACAGCGTTATCGGGGGTTAGCAGTCCCTTGGGCACGGAATACTTACAATTAGTACCATTGAAATAAATATTTTGAGGTGTATAATATATATTTAGTTTATGTTCGTGTCAGTTATTTGTACCGAAATAACGTAATTAATGAAGTCGTTTATAAACTCTTATACTTATTTTGAAATTTAAATTCGAGTATTTTGCACGTACTTATAGGTAAATAAAAAGGATGGAACTAGGAAAAGAATGGGTGAATTAAATGATTGGCTGATCTAATAAATAGAAGCTAATTGTTATTATTATAAAATATTAATTGTTATTATTATATAATTACTTTTTATTAAAAGTAAAATATGGGTATATTTTCACAAATGGTCAAAAAAGATTTGACGAAATATACAAACGAGCTTACAATTTGTTCCTTATCACAATTAATTTTGATTAAGGATTATAGGTTGAACAGTAATGAAAATCTTCAAAAAAATGTTTTAAGCACAGTAATTTCTGACACCATGAACATTTTATAACAGCAGTATTTTTACATCCTGGTACCTCACAATGAGCTTGGGATCCACCAAAGCTAAAGTCCACCGGATTTATAAATTCATTTGGTTTATTATCGATATAGCCGATTTCATACCAAGAGTATTTAAACAGATTTACGTATCGAGGAGAAGATACCTGATTGTGCACCAAAGATTGTAATTTAATGACATTATTTCGTACATACAAACTTATATCTTTAACGAACAAAATTACACTATTGGAAAAAAAATTTTCCATATACGAAAGCCAAACACATTCAGTGGTTGTATTTTTCCAGTTGTACCTTTAGGAAAATTTAAAAGTTTAATGTCTTCATTATCAGGGTTTTCTCTTTCTACTGCTTCTGTACAATGTCCGCTCCAAGTATCAAACTACCATTGCTAATTTCGCATTTCAAAGATCAATATTTTCCATTTTGTTTCATTTCAAATTTGAATCTGAACATGGGATATCTAGAAAAGACAGTTTTTTTATGTGAATTTTAGAAATGCGTTTCACCCCTTAGGAAACTGGGCACATAGAAAAAAATTAGCCCAAATAAAAATAAATTATGCATTATATAACTTAAAATATTTATTTTAAGGGTTCGAAAGTATTCTGCGCCTAAGACGTTGTTTATCCCCGATACCGCGTTTACTTGCAAAAACCCTGAAACACGTCAACTTTAATTTTTTATTTTAACCCCAAAAATGATTTTTATAATAATTAATTAATTTTATTGCATATATTATATACACAAGTAGTTTAAAAAATAAGGTTTTTCTGAAATATAAAATAAGGGTTGCCACCTTCGGGGACCAACTATACTTGCTAGTTTTGTCATTCAAAGAGAAGTATTTTCCATTTTGTTTAATTTCAAAACATTAATTAGAACTTAAGGTATTTAAAGAAACCCGTTTTTGGGGGTAAACTTTAGGGGCGGTTTTCACGCCTTTAATATCGGATTGGGCCGATAAAAAAAATACGTGTCTCTTAATTTTTGATCCTCTATAACATATCAGATATTCAGGAAAATCGGAGACGGACACCTCGGGCGGTTTCCTTGTAAGTTAGAAATCACAAGAAAATCCGAGAATCCTGAAAATGTCGAGAAGTCCGAAAAGAATCGAGAATCCCGAGAGCATAGTCGGGAATCTCGAGTTGATCGAGGAATACAGTTTATCAAAGTATTCTTAGATTCTTTTATAACTGAAAATTAAGAAAAAAATTACAATCACTAAAAATACTTAATTTAAGGTACTGCATACTTATATTTTATAAAATTTATGTTGTTGATTAACCTGCTGATCGACCTAAATCAATGTTTGAGAAATGTACTTTAGCAACATATAATTTTTAGGAATAGGCTATGCATGTGCTTTGAAGGCAAGAAACGGGAACTGTTTCGGTTTGAAAGAGGCTTGTTGAATAAATTAATTCCACGGGTACTGTATTAATCAAATTATCTTCGTTATAGTGTCAATAATTAATAAATTAGCTGTTTACTTTGTCTACTCTCATGTTGTCACTATTATCATCAACTTATATTGATCATTTGCAGTGATAAAATTGTTTGTGAATAGTCTTTATAACTACATAACTATAATATAGTAAATTTTTGTACGAAATATAATCACTGAATTATGCACTAAAGTGTTAACCACCGACAAATCCAGATCCATGGCGGATTTTCGTCTCCGAAAAATTAAATTTTCTGGAATTCTAAGCCGTGTCTAAATCGTAAGATACTCGTAGTTTCCGTAATTGAATAATGTATGTCTTTCGATTTATAATATGTGGTACTTCGCTGAGTAAACCTATAATATTTCAATAATTTGATTTTATTTAAAACTAAAAGGAGATTTTAAACTTATATTCGTCTACCCCGAGAACGTTGTATTATTCAATTCTTAAGAATATATTTGGCAATTCCTCTTTATTTATATAAAACTCGACAATCGTAATGGAATGCACAATTAAAAGGTCCTGCTCGGCAATATTAACTTTCCATTGTATTTATAAATCGAGACAGTAGTAACAGCAGCAGCAGTGGCAACTTTACACCCGCGGCAGCAGCATAGTAGTACACTCGTGCGCCACTGCCCATTAAATCACCCGAGAGGTTCACGCGCTCTTTACTTCGCTTCTTTTTTTTACTCTCCATTTTCCGGCGGGGCGAGCTACGGGCAAGGCAACGGTGCTACAATAAAAAATTTAATCAAAATGCCCTCTTGGTAATTTACAGCTGCTCGCCGTCTCAACCCTTCCCTCGAGAAACCGCGTATATACGCTTTCGTTCTCGTTCTCTCTCGAGCCTAGACTATACTGCAGGCGCTTGGCCAGGAGTTGCCCGACGACGACCAGGACGACGATGCCTCAGGGCGAGATCTTGCTTGGCTTCATTACTTTTTTGTCTTTCTCTATATCTTGTGTGCTTTTCCTCCTTGATTTAGGAGTTAGGGTACAGTGAAGTTTTTCTTTAAATTAAGCATAAGTTAATCAAAACGCAGGCATTTGTTATGATAAGATTTGTTTCATAATAATAGACCATTCTCTGAGTAGAAAAATTTAATTTAGACGCTAATTTCTAACAGAATTTTTTTAACCCTTTTAGTCATTACTCTCTTTATAAAGAACATTAACTTTTCATACACAAATCCTATTATTTTAAATTTGATTTTTTAGCTTTTACCGTGATATTCGTTTACTCCAATCGTTACTTATAAGCGTACTTTTAGAGGTACTTTATCAATAAATTCATAATATGTAAATAAATAAAGGAATGCAGTTTTATGCTATGTTATTGTATGAAAAATGTATGCAACTGCTTCGACGATTGAAGTGTTCTAACGATTTCCAAAACTGGAATAATAATAAATATTAAACAGACAATTTTCAATTATGCTTATTTGTGCTATTTCGGAATCACTCGTTTAACTCTTTAAAATAAGGAAGCAAGCGAAAAGCAGCAAAACTTTAAAGGAATCCATATCCTGGAAAGGAGTGAGGCAAAGCAAAGTAGAAAGGGGATAAGAAAAGAAGGTGGCGCTGCGCGGGTGAAAGTCCGTAAGAGTCGTAGAGCGGCGTAGCGGTGCGATGCGGCCCATTTGCCCGCAGCTCTCTTGCACTGCGGGGGGTCGTCATCCATAAAAATAATACCTCTTGTCTTCACTCATTTGCCGCGACATTACGGCCGCGCGGTGCGGCGCTATACCTCGCTTCCTCCTTCTCGCCTTCTCCTTCTCCTTCTCCTTCTCCTTTTTTCTCCGTGTCGACCTGCGCCCCTCGTAAATTGCGAATTAGAGCGAACTTTGCCCATTACGTGGATCTCAGATCTCCTCTCTCTCTCTCTCTCTCCCACTCACTCCCTCTATTCCTCTGCCACGATTCGAAGGAAAATTCGCCGAGCGCGTGGCCTCCCAATTGTGTCCCGTTCAGCGATCGAACGAACATTCGTCTCTTTGCTCTTTGACTGCGCCCTCCTCTGAACTTTGTCTCGATGATTTTACCTAATTTCTTTTTAAGCTGCTTTCATTGGCCACATTCTTGATTTATGAGCCTGCAGTGTAGTTTCATTTAGCCATTTAGAGTACTCTCAAGCATAGTTTCCAATAGTTAATTGAAGAAAAACTAACAGAGTCCACGGAGTCCGGGTCACACTATCTCACGTACTCACGCACACACAACCACACACACATGCACTTACGCATGCACGCACACACACGCTCATACACGCACGCATGCATGAATACTGTTGTATTCAACATATATGTAACTTAACCTTCCTCGAGGATTTGGCACTGCATTCGCAGCATGTTTTTTTCGTTCTGCTGTACGGAGGTCGCAAATTTTATATCTCGTGACATATGTAGTTTTTAATAACAGTTTGGTTTTTGTATCGATATCGAAGGTTCTCTGGTGATTTAAGAAAAGAGTTTTGCTCAAATTAATAATATGAATAATATTACTTTGTTTGAACATCAGGGCGCCAAAACCATCAAGCTGAACTACGAACTGTACAGATCTAGAGCGTTTCTCTGTTTCAGAGTATCTCCAATTTCTGTACCTAAGATTGTTGTACTTCTTAAACGACTATGTATATATGTATATGGATAATTCCAAATCATTAAAAAAACATCTGTGAGTCTACAAAATTTGCCACAGATTGTATATGAAAGTAGGTGTTGAAAAAAAGCCAAACATAAATTTCAGCCTATTTTATTCACTATCAGCCCTCCTAGAATATTTTGATTTTGCAAATTGGTAAAAATTAAGCCTTTTTCGATAATGTTTACGAAGCTCTGATTTTAACAATTTTAAACAAATGATAAAAGGTTTATTTCTTCTTTTGGCCAACATTAAAAAAGAATTCCTGGTCCATAAATGATAAAAGATTCATCTTGAACAACTTATTTGCATTTGTTTTTGAGTAAGTTCACACTCTGTTTAGCAGTAGCAAATTATTATAAATTATATTATTATTATTATTATTATTATTATTGTTATTATTATTGAAAAGAAGAGATACCTGGATAGAGCAATCAAAAAAGGTATGAATGAAGCGCTGGGAGACGCTCCGACACCCCAACATAATCCAGGGACGTCGGACGACTGCATGGAAATGGACGAGGAGGGAGAAAATGGGACCCTTTTTTAACCGGAAGACGCTCATTTTCTCTCATTTTATGAATATCGCGTGGAGGGACAGGGATACTTCTCCTTTCCGTACGGAGATGAATGCGCCGGTTCAAATACGCGTATAAATGAGACGGGTTAGATCTGACGTCCCCTCTTTTAAATTTGGTTAAGATCAAGGCAGCAGCGGTTGTTGAGACGATACAAGAATGGCACCGCCCTGAGGTAATGTGATAAACGGTACCAGGGTGGGTTCCGCCAGAAGAGGAAAGGGTGGTAGGTTTTAGTGGATCGGATTGTGATACAACGGCTGTGTAGTCTTTTCGCGTTTTTGTTTATTTTATTTTTCGTCCTATATTATACACACGGCGGATGCATCCCCAACCAGCCCCGCACTATCCGGCTGTGCGGATCCAGTCGGGTGTGCCTTAGATGGCATTTCCTACATACCCTCGGAAAAAAATATATTATTATTATTATTATTAATATCTGCAATCTTTGTCTATTACTTTAAATATGAAAAAAGATGTTGTGTATGTGACATTTTTATGTTTAAATGAAGGTACTAAAAGTAGTTTCCTGCAATAAATTTTTTTTCGAAAAGCGGTTTTTCAAAAAGAGACTTTGTTTTAAAGGACTTTAACTCCCGTTCTAATTAAGGTAATACTAAACCTTCGTGTTATCTGTAAATACGGGGCACCACTTTTATCATTTATTTTTTAATGTAGAGAAAATATGCCTCTGAAAAGTTGTTTTTGATTTGGAAAACGTTCCAGAGAGATATTTACTCAAAGTTGAAAATTAAATGAAAAAAGTGGATCCTCGTAATTGTCCTCGTGATGGGTGAGTTTAACATCACCTTAATTTAATTGTTCCAACGAAAGAATTAAAGATCTTTTTAAAATGAAGAATTTGAGATAAAGCACACCTAAAACCATGTAGAGCTGTTAAAATAGCAAGCGATTAAACATAACCATAAAAACACAAAATTTTGGATCTTCATTTAGATATATATTCGTAGGTTTTCTTGAACATTTTAATATAGATTTGATAGTTTGGTATTATATAGTAGAATGAAAAATAACTGCATCAAGAGAATTTCGACGAATTCTTACAGTGATAAAAACAAGTTTATGATCTCATCATGCAGACGTCGAAAATTAGATTAAAGGATATTAATTATTAGATATTTAATCATTTTGGTGGGACAAAAAGTGTGGGACAAATCTGGCAAAAGTCTGGCTACGGAGATGATCCCATACTTTTGGTAAAAAATACAAAACAAAAGATAGCGGCGTTCCGTCATTTTTGCAGTAACCTAAATTTTTGTCTCTTGTTTTATAAATATTCAAATTCGCAAAAGATTGCAATATTTAAAAAAATGTTTTCATGGTTTAATCGAAAACTATTATTTCTTACGATTTCGAGTCGATATTAACAATAAGTGTAGTGTCCTAATTACTTGTATGGAAAAATAAGTTTTTGTGACATAATTCAACAAAAGTCTGGCATATAGTCTTGCTTGTAGTCTATCCTCCTTTAGTCAGATTCTGAAAAACTTTTTCTGAGTCAGACTTTTGCCAGACTTATTTTTTTACACGGGATTGGATACTTTATTTTGTTAAATAAATCACGACGTAAAATAATTCGGTTTACTGACAATTAATTTAGATATATTATATAAATTAGTAAGTAAAAAATGCATTAAGATTTAACATAAGTAACCTATAAAGAATACAATTGGAAAAGAGTGTGCACACTTTATCTACTCAAGTACATGTATATATAGTATATATCCGTACCATTTCTTTGATACCCGCCGATGTAGTACGTTACACACGTGCAATCAAATGAGAATAAACAACCTTAAAGAATCATCATTGGATGCCAAAGCCGGCGGGCGGCTCGACGAAAGAAACTTCCCCCCATTATTCCCTCATTATATAAATCGCCGGTCTTATTGATTCGTGCATTATTGTATTTAATAATGCAAAAGCACCGCGGCGCACATCACGTATAGTCCTCTCCTCTCCTCTCCTCTCCTCATCTCTCTTCGTATACCTCTTCTTCTCTTCCGCCAAAGGAGGAAATGCAATGCAATTCGGTCGACGGTGCGGCGCGGCGTCGGCATCGTATGCCTTTGTACAGGTGTGAGTCGTAATAACACGGTGGTCGTGCCCTCCGACCCCTGGCTCGCGCAATTCTCCGCGGCCCCGGCTCTTTCGTACGTATGTACTTCGCGAAGAGAGCGGCAGAAGGAGAGGGGAGGAAACACCGGAGAGAAGTATGGGAGCAATCATCGCTCGGCCGGCGTCTGTATCAATCGACCCCGAGAGTCATTACGCCGCGCGCAGGGAAAAGCTTACCGAGGTATCTTTCTCTTTATACGCGACTCTGTCTCTGTCTTGCTTCATTGCTCTCGTGCGCGCGGACTTGTGTGCGAGTGCACGGCTCGAAGGGATATACGGGCATCGACGCAACAACGCCAAGTACCCTTAATTCGCGGGACGATTGAGCGTGTCACTGTAGAGTGCAGCGGTCTCTTTAGGCACTGACTCTGCAGTTGTTGTCGCTCATTTGTGTCTTACGCTTCCTTTCTCAGGGATTTTTATGGATTTCGATGTTGAAGCTGGATGTGCTTTGTTTTGATTCATGTTATGTTGCGTTTCTGACGTTGTTAAGAAGATATTTACTATTTGGAATTATTAACAGTAGTATTTAGGTATAGCTTTTGTTTGAAAGCAATTTGATATTTGGATGTACTAATAAAATTGTTCAATTTTTAACGCAGTAAAATTAATCTTGTGCACTGAGCAAGATTATGCGGGAAATACTGCGAATTATAGATAGGAAGATTTATCACGTTTTCTTTGACATGTTGGGGACGTATTTTCAAAATAGTAAAAATTGTTGTTAGTTGTAACATACAGAAAAATTCTGAACTCCCCCGATCTCGAACCCGTAGGTAGGTATCGTCTATAAATATTGATTGTTAATTGTTTGCTATGATGAGTAAATTTTAATTGTAGTTATGCCAACCTGAAAAAGTTTATAAATCAATATTTTCGTCATTTTTGACGTTATAATTTCATTTTATGTAGCGGATTAGTTTTCATTTGATTATTTAATAAATTTTAGAGAAAATAAAAGCAATTTGGAGTTTATATGTCATCAACAAGCGTAATAAAAGCAAACTTTTTAAAATTGAGACTTTAGAGGTCGTAAATTTTAAATCTGAAAGATAATTTTGCGGTTTTGTTACGACAAAATCACGTATTTCACGGTTGCTTTATTTATAATAAAAACGTTACTTTGCAAGAAATGCAACTACACAATCAATTATAGGGTCTTTAAACTGTTTATAATAATAAAACCATAGATTTTGATAAGATACCTGCGTAATAAAAGCATCGTATATTCGATAAAATTTACATAATTCATAGTATAATGCGTAATTTACTAGGCATTTCGAGTAAACACCCCGTTAAAATATATCGTCCCTTAACACGTAATCTAATACAAGTGTACGGACAATCCAGAGTCGTAAGAACGAAATGAAATTTTTTTCCGTTGTACACTCGACGGAGCTCTAATTTAAAGCGCTTTTTTAATGCTGCGCTCAAAGATTTTAGGCAGTAGGCGCGCTCGCAGGGGCTTTTACTTTCGCGCGATAAAGCGACGACTTATATACGAACGGCAAAAAAAAGTGCGCGAAGCGAATTGAGGAACGCGCGTATACGTCAGGGTAGGGGGGCGAGAAAAAGGGGAGGCGCGTCCGAGAGACTTTTTACTACTCTTTTTTATGACGCAATATAAGAAGGCGTCTCGCGCGCCCGGTAGAACTAAACCTATTACCGGCTCCACCACCGCAACTCGGTGATCAAACCTAACTATAAAAAAAGCATCCCTAAAACAAAGTTAAATGAGGTGACGGCGATAATGACACTTGGGCTATGTAATTGTGCCCGATTTAGCATCAATATTTGACTTCATATTTGATTATATCTTTTTTCGGGAGGGATGTTTTCTTTTTTTTTTTAAACAGTATTACGAAAGATCTATGTCCAAATTCTAAAATTGATTTAAGTTTGCTGGTAATCCATTAAAACAAAAGTTTGCACATTATTTCAGTAGAATTATAAAGATATTAATAAAAGGTTGATAGTTTTTCAGTAGAAAATAGGTGAAAACATCTTTTGAAAATCACTGACATGATGCATACTCAAAAAATAATAGGTTACAACTTAAAAACAAAGGCTTGTTTATAAAAATGTTGAAACACGTATCTTATATTTTGTTATAATAAAACATATTCCAAAGTCTCAGATGATCTGCATTCTACATACTCTCCTTGTTAGGTTGAACCCTCGATCTATTTCACTTAAAGTTATAAGTTATGATCAGGCAGCCTGAGTCTTTTCTACTCGGGAAGGCGAGCACGCTAACCGCCGTGTTATTCCTCCACAGTAGCAGCCTTGCTTCGTTTCGAGTACACCTCCTATTAAACCTCTAACCTGACTTTATCCCGATTCGTCATACTATACAAGTCACACGTCCAAATCCTTGAAAATGACGTCCATGAAGTTTATACTTAATTTGGCATCTCCTGTAAATTCACGTTAGGTGCTGCTCACATTATATCTACAAAGGTAGCATGAACTTTGCTGCTGTAGTCACGGAACGCAAGACACCTATAAGACCGCATACATATTATATATATATATTTTCTTCGTTATTTCTTCAGTATGTAAGACAGGTAACTGTGAACAGACAACATTTTATTTGTCTTTTATGAAAATTATTATACACTACGAATGCTATTAATCGCGTTAAAATAACTTTAAGCTGGCTTTCTGGTGATTTTCCAAAGTTTTTGTTTAGTCAATGATAAAAATATGAAAAACTTACCTAATATTCGTAATTTAGAAAGTATGTTTTCCATGTCATTTTTAGACCAGAATAAGGTAAGTTTTGTAAAGTTCGTTTGCATCAAGATATTCATCGAACAGATTTAGGAAAATTTATCATCATTCTAGACATCAAAAAGAAGAAAAGTTAGCATATTATACTTTTAAGTCTAGTAATTTACTTTTAGAAGTATAATCATAAAGAAAAAATAATAAATAAATGTCATATTTACACGATTTTCTAATATCATTTTATAAATTATTAATAATTCAATAAAAGTACATTAAAAAATGCTAACTTTTGTTCGAAATACATCAAACAATATTTAAAGAAAGATTCAAAATGAATTACTGAATTTGTTGACGCAAATAAAATTTAGCATACTGGAAAACTTGAAGCTGAGAAAATCGAACTTTTGTAAAAACATGATTAAAATTCTGATGTGTTACGTATTGCATCCTTGCATCACATTTATTAAAATTCTTTAAATCTTTCATGTATCAAATAGATTTGGTACTATATCAGGCACTTTATTGGGTAAACAATAATTAATTATAAATATACTAAACTTTCAAGTCTTGATTCTATTTGATAAAAAAACGTAAGAACGATAAATATATTAAAAATAAACTTTATTTTTAATATATTACTACCATTATAAAAAAATGTTTTCTTGTGGTGGGACTACTTGTATATTTTCCATTTACGAGTAAAGAGCAGGTTGGAATATCTCTATGCTTTAGCATACGTATGTGGTAACTGTAGTTATACACTACTACATGCTTGTACAAAAATTAATCGACTTACTAAGAACTGTCTCAAAGACACAAACTGAAATGCGAGATATAGAAAAGAATGGGGAACTATATGCGTCAGCCCCGATATTCTCTTATGCCCTTTTGTCAAGTGTTTTTAGTTGTACTAGAGCATCTAGGTAGAGCAGTCGCACATTACTGACGTTATTCCTTCCTTGTGCGAGTTTGAATAAACGAAAGTTATTTTATTTGAAATATACATTGTGTATTATCATTTATTTAACACCCATTTCCAATAGAGCACTTTTCAGCATTAAATTTTTTTTCAATTTTGTCAAAAATTACCAGAAAGCTACCTTAAAGGTAATAATATTTACCTTCAATGAAATTGTAGGTAGTGTATGAGGTCTTAAATATTGAATATCTCAATAATTGCTTTAAAAATACCTTAGTAATACAGTATTGAAATATGCTCGAAAATATTTATATTAAAATCAAATCGATAGGATTATATATCCATGCTTCGACGTTGAGACAAGGGGAGACTAGTGTTTTGTATTAAGATCGAATTAACAGGCTCAGGGCAAACATATTGTGTGACCCTCTCCTCCGCGTCGCTCGCTCGGGATTCCGCTCGTAGTCCGTTATATACGTCGGCATTGCGAGAGGCGTCGGGGCGCGCGTCCTAGAAAGCAGCAAGAGAGACGCGAGAAATCTTTATGAAAAGCCATAATTCATTTTTCGCAGCTGCTCGGAGCTTTCGGATTCTCCTCGAACGAGTCTCGCACTCGCGGGAAAAAATTTACGGCTATCCCTGCGTGTAATAAATGGGCTGAATATAAAAATTCCAAAATCCAATGCGTGTCATAATCATTGGACCTTCTTTGTGAATTATTCGAAAATAAGTGTTTCTTCCTTTGAAAACTCGAAAGCAATGCACGTAAAGTAATATAAGACATGGGTTACCCTCTTTTTAGAAATTTTTTTTACAGATTATTCTGTTTTTAAAAAGGAGATTTAATAAATATTAAATGTAGTGATCGAATAATATAAAATCGTAACATTTCATTTTTAGTTAGAAGGTTATGTTTTTTTAATTAAACATTTTATTAAATGACAAGTAGCATTAAACATACTATTAAACTATCATGAAAGCCTTTGAAATATCAGCTAAGTTCTTGAAATTTAAGAATTACTTATGTAGTTGTTATTGCCGTGCTTATATGCAAATTTGTAAAGACATCTAACGCCAAAATACAACACTTATTTCACAGTATATTATGATAGTAATATTTATTTGAAATTTGTGTAATTTATGGTATGTACCTGTAAGGTATATTATACAAATTATCTTTTTCAGGGAAAATAATAATAATATTTAAGACTATATTTTGTAGAATGAAATATAAATATTAAGTGAACATTTAGTGCATTAGCTGGTCACAAAAATAAAATGTTATCAAAGTGATGCTATTTTACCCAATTAACCTTAGGGTGCATTCTCAGTAGCGCGAACCGTACGGGTACCCGTGTTCAAGCCTATATAATTATTTTTAAAATATAGTTTTAGTGACATAAAACTTTGTCTCAAACAATATTTTGCTAAATGATAAACAACTAAAGTCTTATGGAATGTAAAAAACCTCTCATTAGGCCGATTTCGAGATGCTTATGCACGGGTACGTACTCGTACGTTACGCGCTACTGAGAATGAACCCTTACTATCACATATAACTTCTTTAAAAACTAAAATAATGTATAAATCTCAAATATGTCGATTTACTCACTTAATTATCAAATCTTAACAATGATAATTACGAAGTAAAACCAAAAATTTTTTATAATTTATTTTACAAATTTCTGTAGGAAGTATTATCATAATAAAAGCATATCATTTTTTTCCGAGTGGAGCTCCGGTAGTTTATTCGATACACAACGTTTGAAAGATTAGTATTACTTATAACTGTTGGAGCTGCGCTTGAAAATCTTACCATATTAGTTATCCCGGTAATCAGCTGATGTATACTGAACTTTTGAGGATAATGCATACCTTGATCTTGATGACGGTTAATCGGGTTAATCTATTAATTTACTTATTAGTTAGTTTTACTAATGGCTTTAGTTATTTGTACCTACTTGTATGCTCATAGCACCCATAAAGATACTCTCAAAGATGAAAATTGCATGGTTATACACGTACATGGGAGTATCGGACTAACTATTTTTTACCATTTTATAAAAACATAGTATTCTTGCATAATTGTATAGGGGAGGGTGGGGCACGGCGTGGCAGGCGGATTGGTTTGGCACCTCGATATTAAAATGATTAATAGATATTTTTAAGCAAATAATTGTGAAAATCTAAAGAAAAATACTTCTAGTTTTTGTCTCTGATCATAATATAGAAAAAGAAAGTCCAACCAATTAATTAAATGAGCTTGAAATTCAAAGCCGAAATAATAGGTTGGTTTAATTTTTCATTTGGCTGGTAGAACGCGAAAAAAGAATGGATCCGTTTGAAACAAAGTCTATTTGATAGTTTATACTTTCAACTTTCAGGCCTTGCTTGATTTTTTATCTTGTAGTGCTCAGTAATTGTGTATAAACAGTCGGAAAAAGCATTGAAAATGGGGCACGACGGGCACTTAGGTGGGGCACACGAAATCTGTTGCGCGGCGCGTCAGCTGTTTGCCTCCTAACCTTTAAAAGTTTATAACGCTGTAAGATCGAATTTCGCTATTTTTCGTTGCAAATCATATCATACAATCAAATATATGCACAGTACTTCTGATTTTATTAATTTTTCATTTGATTATTTACGTAAAATTATAAATGTGAAAATACCTCATGAAAAGCCGTGCTCTACGTGCCCCACCGGGGTGCCACAGTTGCCCCCTAGTGGGGCACGTAGAGCAGTTTTGACTGACTTTACTTTTTGATTTATATAAATTAATGTGTCACAAAAAACACATATTCAACTGTCGCTTTCGATTCTTGATATAATTTCCTAACTTTTTGTGCTTTTCAAATGTTCTCAGTATCTATCATTTTTATATAATCCTTGTTAAAAGTTAGGGTGCCACTGATGCCCCACCCTCCCCTAGTACTTACATAGTCATAGCAGTATGTCTATAGCCATCAAATAAACGGTCGAAACTAACTATTTAAAACGTTTCGGCCCTTTTTTAAACATTTAATACATATATTTTGTTTTAGTTTTAAAAACATATGTTAATGTTCAGGCTGACCCTGAAAGGTAAATCATTAATAACAATAATTAAATCAATTACAATTTTTCGTGATATATCGTTAACTTTGAAATGATCATGATCGCTTGCAAAATCTTTACAACGTCCTTATTCCAGTGTGGTTAAAAATATCGCAATTTAAGAAAAGTATACAGAACGGTCATTGAGACCTGCGTCCACCTGTGTGTACTTAACCTTGACAGTGTCTATACATGAAACGACAAAGACTACAGCGCGCACATACGCAAACGACAGGTTCTCAAAGCAAGTAAGTAGCGATACGCATCGTGATCCTCGCGCCTATATAATCCAGTGATTCGCACCGCCTGGAGCAAGACGATGACGTACACAGAAGCAGTCCCGGCTGCCTGCTGCAAAGCTGCGTAGGAGTATACGCGGCGTGCGCAGTCGAGGAGGCGAGAAACCAGAGGTGATAGAGGAAAATCGTAAAGAGGCAGGCGAAGAAGGCGGGGGAGAGCAAAGAGAAAAAACGAGGTCGAGAGGGGTGGGGGAGGGATGCAAGTAAATGATAGAGAAAGCGCAGGAACGAGCGGGAGGGAAGGAGCGAGAGAGAGAGAGAGAGAGAGAGAGAGTAGATTTAGGCTGTTTGCAGCAGTGGAGATGCGGGAAACGAGCCTCCGGTAATGAAAAGCGCGAGCCGCATACCAAGTAGCAGCCTCTAACCCAACCTATAGATATATATATATATATATATATATATATAGTAAGAAAGAGAGAGAGAGAGAGAGAGGGAGAGAGATAGAGAGTCTTCTCTCCTATAACGGATAGTAGTAGGTAAAGGGCCTCGACGAGTCAGACGCGAGCAACCTTCGGTCTCGCATTTGCCGTTTCTCGAATCACGTAGAAAAGTACGGAAAACTCGAAGGCCGTATACCCGAAGCGTCATTTTACTCTCGATGTCGCTTTATACAAGCTAATCGAAGATGTTTGGTCCTTCTGTCTGTCTTTGCCGAAATTCGCAAACTGTCACACATCTCGTGAACGAAGTGTCGTTTTACTGGTTCGCGCTGTTTAATTTGCGTAGAGAGTTCTATTTCTCAAGAACTTAACTTTGTAGTTATAATAATTTTTGTTATTATATACGTAAAAATAAAGTGTCAGATAAATTAATTTGTATTGGAGAGATGAAGTACCACCGAGGGCGCATTTAAACTTTCTTAGCATCGCATTATATGCGTATATATAATACATCAGACATAATCATTCTTTGATTGGTTAGACTTAATCTTTTACATAGTATTTTTATTTTTTATCAGTAGATGTTAATCCAGGCTATGTTCTATACGCAATTACATGTATTAACTCTTATACAACATTTTATAAATGCTTATAAAAATTCCAAAACTAAATTATTTTACATTTTATGTATTTATAATAGTTAACAGTGAATAAAATTTCGGTACTCGTCGATAGTCATTTTTTTGTAAAAGTATTTATATCTCAAGAAAATATTTTTAAAAACTATTCTCGCACATCCAAGTTCCATTAGATGGCGCTTAAACCAGTTATTTCAGTTACAACAAAGTCATTTCCTACACACAGGGAAGTGTAAATGTTGAAAATAAACTGCCCTGTTCATTAATTCAGCATAGTTTAAAGTAATTTCAGCTTCTGATTTTATTTTTAACTATATATATCATCTTATTATAGTATACTTTAAGTGCACTGTGCATATTTAATAAATTCAAGTTAAAGGGTGATTTATTTACGGTATAGAGCAGTATCAAGCTCCACCGCCAAGTGGGACGCTTTAATTCGAACCTGCGAATATGAGTTATCGGTGACTTATATACCACATTGAAAGTGTTAATATCTTTGTATGTAGTTTTAATATAATTATAAAATTGTTCTCGGTTAAATCAGTTCCCTCCATAACCAGTACGAAAATATGTTAAACAAATATGTGCCAAAATGTTATTACGATGAAAATTTGGATAATTATTTATTTTCTACAGATACAGTTTACTATTATAGTATTAATTATTACAAAATCAATCCATTCTAATTTGTATTCCATATGATTCTAGAAAAGATCATTTCTAAAGTCAAAATACACAATCGTGCAAACCTTAACCCCCGTAAATCCCGTAACGTCCGATTGAAAGCTTAATTCCGCGTAGAAAGGCGCATTAGTACGCGCGTCGAGCGTGCCGAGTGTGCAGTAATAATCCTGGATCCGCGGGAATACAATTTGCACTTTGAGCCCAAACGAAAGTAGCGCAAAAGAAAGAAGAAAGAGAGAGAGAGGGAGCGAGAGAAAAAAAAAGTATAGTCGGGCGTTCGCCTGGGCATCGGTCAGTAACGGCCGAGCGGTTCGAGCAAGCAGCAGTAGCGGCGGCGGCCACATTAAATTTGTATTTTTACGCTGATTCCACGGGGTTATCCAGCTACGTGCCGAGAAAGAAAATCGTCCCGGCGATTAACGATCGCCGCTCCCCGGGGGAGTTGCCGAGAGGGAATTTAGCCGTACACATATACCTACACACGCGAGAGGACGGTGCGGAGCAGGTGATATCCTCCTCTCTTTCTCTCGCGAGCTTCTCCAGGATCCCTTTGCGAATGTGTGCGAGCGGAGGCGCTAGCTGGAAAACTGCCCTATATCCGTCTCGCTCGCTCCGCCGGGGAGCGGGATATTTTATTTAGTAGCTATCAAAATTTATAGATTCCATGAGGCGAGGTAACAATAGTGGCGAGAAGAAACTTCCGATCGCTATGCGTAATCCCGACGGATTCTTTTTCTCTATATGTGTGAGTACGTTATGGGTGTTTGGCAAGGGTATGGAAGCGAGGGAAGACGTTTGACCGATGCAAATTTTTTTTTCTTTGGCTGTGAAGGCTTCGCGCGCTTCTTGATGGTCAGGAAATCGTAAAAGATACATGGATGTTTGGATATCTGGGGTAGGAAGATATATGGATGCATGGTGTTTTTCGGCTTATTTGATATTGAATGATTGCATTATTAAGTTTGACTTTTGAAAGGAATATTTATGGAATATATTGATAAATGCTTTTTTAACGTAGAAGCTTTGAGATGATGAAATTGTTTAGACTTTATTGGGTTTTAAAGCTCGATTTCAGCAAATGATCGTGAAAAGTCCCTACTCCAAATGGTATTTATTTACATAAATACGATTCGGAATAATGATTTTGCAATATTTTATGAATATTTCATGTTTTTATAGGTATATTATAAGCATATAAATTTGGTTTCTTTATCCAATAAATTCTAATTAATCAAATTTAATTTTATTAATTATTTTTATTTATCGATTCATCGTTTTCAGAAACGTCAATTTCATGATGTTCTGAAAAAATCATTCGATCGTTTGAAATATAAAAATTACACAGCTCCCTTGTAAAAACTGTTAGTGTTCACATCATATGGGCTTGCTGGGATCCCAGTTTGAACTTGCTTGCATCAACGCCCGGACATATTTTCAAAGAACGGACTTGGATAATATTGTAGATGCTTTCTGCATTTTTTCAGTGCACAATAATGTCTCTACATCTGATTATAACACTATTAAAGTTTTTCCACTAGAAAAATTAGCAAAGAAATGAAGTAAGAAATGCATGAAATTTAGAGAATTTTCAATTATTTTTAATGCCTTGATTTTTTAATCATTTCCGTCTCCCGTTTCGATTATTCATAAGATTGGGAAAAATTACTTTTATACTAAACAAAGCTCAAATTAAAGCTCTTATGTCTATTTTATTTATTTTTGTGGCTTATTTTATTAGTATAAAAACTTGACAGCACAAATATGATCAGAAATAGAGACACCATTTTTTTGACTAAAATAAGATATTCATAGATAGCAAGGTTCAACGGAATCAAGTTACAGATGCAAGGCTTATTTTCTGGTACTAGAAAATATATTTTAAAGCTATATCAAAATCTGATAACCAAAGACATGACACATTACTTGTAGGCAATAAATGCCATCACGCGTCCAAGCTACGTCTGCTACCCTTGTATAGATTTGCAACCCACAATATCGAACGATTAAATTTGTCAGGAAGCAGTGAAAAGCGAATCGAATCGAATAGAAAAAAAGGCACAAAATTCATTTAAAACTTGATGTATCGCTGTAGTGATATACTGCTAATTTATTCGCAAGATCAAGAGCGAAAAAGAGAGAGAAAGCGAAGCGACTGCGGAGGAACTGCAGCAATTTATAACGGCGCGCGGAGCAACGAATGCCGGAGATAATTCACGAAAGAAGAGCGCGGAAGAAGAAGCCGACGTGGAGGTGGGGAGGGAGGCGAGAGAAAAGCGGCTGGGCGTATAGTGGCAAAAGTAGAAACGAGAGTGGATGAAATTATCCCCCGGTGTATTGTAAACGTCGCGCGCCTCTCGCGACTGCGTCGAAGAATCTCGCGCGGGGACGTCGCGCTCGAAAATCTCCGAGTGCCGCGGCGTCGTCGAGAGATTCGGAACATACGGCTTCAAATGTCGATGTTGCGAGACGCATTGCGACTTGTATTGGGAATGGAATGAGTACTGAGAGTTATTAGGTTGTTTGGAGTAACGGTGGTGGTGCTTTATTTCTTTAAATACTTTTGGAGTGAAGGAATCTAAGTCTTACAATTTATATCTCAGTGTTGCTTTCTACTCACTTATGCAGCACTCATTTATCTTTAAATGGTCAATACATATTAGAGAAAATGACGTTTCTACCGATTATTTAAGTTTTTAATTTTACATTAATTGCTACAAATTTTATTAAAGTGAGGGTTAAAACGCTTTTGAATTTTCAGATATTATTTATACATTTGAGTGTCATTTTTTAAACTACGAATATAATTATTATTAAGCCAGTATTAAAAATAACAATATAAAATGCTTTAATTAATGCAATGTTTTAATACAAATGCTCGAAAAATTATATAAATTTTGAAAATCATACAGATTGTTATGTTTATATATTTTCAATATTTTGGTATTTCATAAATTTGAATAATTACTATACTTTGGTGCTTAGGTTTTTTTTTACTTGAGAACTCTCACAATCTTGCCTCACGAAAATCGTTTTACACCTGCGTGTAGTGGTGCCCTTGGGACTCGTTAGGTTCCGACTATCGTACCGGAATAATTGTCGGCGACTGATCTGCACTGATTGAAAATCTCTTTAAGGTAGAAAGTATTTCGAATATTAATAAAATATATCGATATATTAATAGAAATTTGTGTAATTTTCAAGTTTTTGTAATTGTATTTTGAAAATAAACTATGTGTTGCTTGGACAATATAACTGTAAAATATAAATGTAAAATTAATATCTTCTGTACTAAGATCCGACGGCATTTATCTCAAAATGACGTCACATATTATATATACAGTATATACTCATAAACTATAATACAGTAATATATATAAATATAAAAATAGTACTTTATACACAAATATTTAGGGAATGGTGGATAGTGGACGATGGCTAAGTGGTGGTGGGGATAGGGGTGTGGTTGTGGTAGGAGGTGATGGACGAATCGTTGTACAAAACTTTGAACTGTTGATTATTCTTATTCAGAAAATACAAATGTATTGTATACATTTAGGTCTGCAAATTTTATAATTATTCCAAGAGCATAATGAAGAGCACTGACAGAAAAACAATTAGCAATATTTACTAAGAACTCCAGTAAAATGAAAATTATTCGAGGTTTTAATAAGAATAACTATGTATCTCAATCAATAATGTTGAAGCTGAAATACTTCGACGTAAAATTAACTTTTTTAAATTTCTATCTTCAACCTTTAATTCTAAACTTCTCATGTTTAAGTAAAGAATCATAAATAATACTTTGTATTTAAATACATAGAACATTACCCAAATTCACTATTTCTTCAGTAATACATAATTTCAATTTATTTTACTAAACTGTTCATTAAAAAAAAAAAAAAAAAACTAAATTATTTCTTATCAAAAAGACGTAATTTGACAGGTTACTTACTGCACTAAAGATAACGGAAACGATGCGTTTTATTAAATCCAATAAACACAGATTACGTGAAAAAATTATGAAAACAGATTCAGTTTAGCGTCAATGTTACGACGCAGCAATATATATATAGAACCTTTCTATAATACCCCTACGCTATCGACAAATAAAAACGTTTTATTTCCAGACTTAATCGAAGTCCCTAGTCGCACATACAAATAAATTCCCCGCCCTATCCCCCATTAGATATTGACGTAATCGCTGGAATAAATTTCTTTCTCTCCCTATATGCACCTCAGAAACTTTCTCTCTATAATGTTTATAATTACTTGTCTTTCTTTATCTTCGATGTAGAAAAAGCGGAATCGCAAAAGCGTAAGTCTCAATCTTATCTTACATCTTTCGACTTGTATATTATACAACGAAAACGCGCATCTCCGTTTGTATTTTGAAGCTCGCCAGGAATCAGAAAGGTCGTGTGTGCGAGTACGTTCGTGGTATTTGCGAGCGGACACGCTTTTAAATCCCCATTTTAATTTCTCCGCAAGCACTTGATCCCCCTCGTTGATGGGGGTTTTATTCATGCAAAGCGCCCCGGCTTGACCACTGACCCACTTGGGGAGGGGCTTATGATGCCACGTCGATTCTATCCCTTCGAATGTACCCCTTGTCCAACGACGATTATAAGCGTGTTTTCCCACGACTTTTCATTGCACCGTTGAGACCATACGAGGCTTTAAACTAAATTTAAGGCTGGTTTGCCCTTTTAATTTCTTTTTTCATTTTCAATACAGGTGCACATCAAAATGAGGTTTAATTCGTAATTCTTAAAGAAAATTGTATTTTAACAAGATTAATTATTAAATATAAATATACATTTTGTTACAGATTTGTATACAAAATCTGTATTAGTTCATGTAGAATTCATATTCAAATAGTTTATGCTAAAATAATTAGATCGTATTATTGTCACTTTTTAAATATTAATTGAATATTTAAAAATATTAATAAATATTAATAAATATCATTACAATATCCTTTAAAAAGTAATGTTTTAAGCTCTAAAATATAATTTACTCACTATGTCAAGTTTTATATTTGTTTGCTTATGACAAGCAATTGTACTTAAATACAAATATTTTTTATTCTGTGATTTTTTTAAGTTGACAGTTCGAAACGTTAATAAGGCTGAAAGTTCAATTTTGTCTAAATAGTTGGTTGCCGGTAAAAAGAAATAAAAGATCAACACAGTGACTGCTCACACACACGTAAATGCATGCCCAAATATACCCGCGCATCGAACCCTCGCCAATTCGTTGGCCGGACGAGTCAACGGCTGATGAGAAAAGGAGCCGTATACTGCGAGTCGAGCGAGTAGGACTACAGCTCGTGACGCTTGTGCAAATATTGTGAAAGGTAATGAAGCCACGAGAGTAAACGTTGGGGGTAAGCCATTGGCCGATGGACTTGCAACGCCAGCGGATAAGAGAGAAAGAGAATATTCGGAGGCGCATACAGTGTTGACCCGTGTCATTGGGATTACTTCGGGTTTATCGAGGGATCGACGAGGACAGTCCAGCTTTAATCACGCGTCTACTCAAGAGACGAAGACAATCTGAAGGGGAAATTTCATGATTTGGAATGTATATACATTATGTCTTATGAGCAAAAGAACAGTTTGAACTATGCTATCTGTATTTTTCTTTAATCGGATAAGTAATAAATTGAGGTACGTGTACAGTTTTTTTAATACTTCAATGTAAAAAGTTTGTTAATACTTGAAGTAAAAGAAACAAAATGGTGGTAGCCGGTGGTCGTTTTACGAAAAAATGCAAGTGTATGACTCAACTTTGCGATTTAAACGTGCACCAAAAGTTGTCATTTTGTTTTATTACAATTCTGGTTCGTGTTACAATAGTCATTGATATAAAGTTAGAGAATAATTTTTTTTTTATTTTAGACAATGCTGCATCGAATTATGCTGCGTACAGTTTTTTTGTAGCTGTATGCTGAGCGCCATCTATCAATCACACTGATACACTAAAATTAAAAAGAGATGATTTCTGTGCGTTCCCGACATGACGACATAAGTCCACTTTTTGAAAATTGAGTTTTGGTCGATTTTGGTATATTTACTAGATATATTTTCAGATAGAAATGCAAAAACTCAGGAAAGTATAAAAATTAGTGATCATATCCACTATTTATGATTTATTTAACATTGGTTTATATGGAAAATAAACACTTTAAACCTTAATATCTCAAAAAATAAAAAATGGACTTATGTATTTATGCCTTTCACCCACAGATTTCGTAAACTTGAATAGCTTAGAAATATAAAGTACAAAAAGTTCTGTTACCTTGAGTTGTATACTTATCTTTTAAAAATATTTTAAATATCAATTTTATTCGATAGTCTACAAGTAAAAATCCATTAAACAATTTTTTTAAATGATTTAATTTAAAAAAATGATTATAAAATCAATACGAATCGACCATAATTACTGATATATTCGAATCCCGTACAAGATCCATAACAAATATCCATGTAAAATTTGGTTAGGTTATTTCACATAGTTTTCGCGTACCCATTAGTTACATACGCAAATACACAAGCCCACATAAACCGATACACACTCACACCCATGCACATACACACTCATGCACACAGACATTTTTCCGAAACCGATATTTTGTTACTCAAGAATCTCGGTAACATCAAAATTCATTAAAATTCCTGATTCGAAAATTTGAACGGTATAAGAACGCGTTTACATGCAGGTCTGAAACCTCGGGTTTCGTTGTTTTTCTGCGAGAGAAATTTAAACTTTATAATTAATTTACCTCACATAATCAGTATAATACAATTCAAAATAATATTTGCTTACACACTTCATTAAATATTATATTTCGCATTTTTATAATAATATATGCATAAATAACAATAAATAAAAATGTTATAGCCAACTTAGTTTAAATTTCCCTCGCAAACAAAACGGTGAAACTCGAGGTTTCAGATCCCCATGTAAACACGCCCTATAGCTCCTCTTTGAGAAAACAAAATAAGTTTTCGAACATCATATTGCTTTCTGTAAGAGAAAGCTTTTCTCAACTCAAATACCTTTAAGCAATACCTAGTAAAATTCCAGGACACAAAATTTGAATTTCCTGTAAATTACTCAACAATGAAAATTTTAGAGTCCGAAATTTTGATGAATGTCAATGTTTTTCAAGTTTCAGTATCAGAATATACAATTTTTTAAAAATATCTGTCTCTCGAAAAAAGTAATTCACAAAATAATGCAACAACGGTTAGTACACTTAACTATAATTATTGGCACATATGTGAGTTATTCGTTCAAATTGTGTTTATAATAATAGATTAAAGAACATAGGATGTAAGTATCAGTTTTGAGATGGAGATATAGCAAAATGAACAATTTATTCTATTAAATTCTTTACTTTGCCAAAATTTGAAATTTTTGCGAGTCATCAACTCAGATTGTAATATCATAAAGAATATCGTATTATTTACTTGAATCGGTAATCAAATATATAATTATCTGGAGAAGAAGAAAATGGATTATTTCCGAATGTGTAATGACACATTCGAACATAAAAAAGTAACTTTTTTTAAATAACACATTTAAAATACACAGAAATTAATAAAAAATATACAAAGTTGGACAAAGTTCTAGTGAATGAACATGTGAGCCAGCGAATGAACACTGTGTATCAGTAAATAACCGCTATTTATCCGGACAAATTCATTGTTAAGAATGTAAAATAACCAATTTTATTGCAAGGATCGGAATACACAAATAATATTTTAAATTTATTTTCGAGCATTCCATTTATTAGTCGAAAGTGCTAGGTTCGTGTTGACAGTATGGTCGTGAAGTTAGAATAGTATGTTTACGTCGTGACATTTGCGCTAAAAATATTATTCGCTGCATAGTAATTTCAATAACTTCTACCGTTATAATTACAAGAAATAAAATCTACGTTTGATGATAATTCACATCCATATACACACACACACACACACACACACACACACACACACACACACACACACACACACACACACACACACACACACACGCGCGCACACACACACACACACACACACACACACATATACACACGCACGCACGCACGGACGCACGCATGCACTCATGCACAGTTCCCAGTAAACTTTTAGGCTTTACAGTACTTTTCTAGGTACTTCAAACGATATTATATCCAAATTTTTGCTAAATGACATAGAAAATCGGCCATATAAGCCTTGTATAGCTATTACCGAACCTCGTTAATGGCACTTTGTTTTTTGAAATCAACTATTTCGTTATCTTTCATGATCCAAAGCAAGCAAAAAGGCAACTGGAGAAGGGGGCAATTTATGCGGAGCATTCATCTATAAAGCCGATCAGCCGGGCTGTGTATTATCAGTTGAGTCACGCCAGTGGTCTTTCTTTTTTTCTTATGAGCACAAGGACATCTGCTTTAATTATAAAACATTGAAAATAAAAATGGATTTTTGGATTTGGACTATAATCATAGCCAGCTGCATATGGCTGTATTACCACTTTAAAAAGAGTCTCAATTATTTTGAAAACTTAGGTATTCCCTATGTACCGGGTTGGCCTTTATTAGGTAACATGGCAGCCACGATTTTCCGACAGAAGCACATAAGCGAAACTATAAAGGACATCTACAATGCTCACCCTGAATCCAAGTACGTCGGGGTCTTCGATTTCGTACGACCTGTAGTGATGCTTCGCGATCCCGAACTTATCAAGAATGTTACGGTAAAGAACTTCGACAACTTTTCGGACCGCGTGGCGTTTGTCGATGATTCTCTCGATCCGCTCTTCGGTGGTAGTCTGTTCAACCTATCTGGCGAAAGATGGAAAAAGGCGAGAAGTCTGCTAAGTCCGGCTTTTACGTCAAGCAAGATGAAGACGATGTATGAGCTGATAAACAGTTGTGGCGAGAACTTCGTGAATCGCATCGCTGAAAGATCAGCTGAAGAAAACAAAATGGTCGAAACAAAGGAACTATTTTCGAAGTACGCGAATGATGTCATAGCCACTTGCGCATTTGGTATAAGTATCGACTCGCTGAAGTATCCAAAGAATGATTTCTACGTGCTTGGAAGGAAAGTGCTAAATTTTGACGGGATTTTGTCGCTGAAATGTTTTTTGTCTAGATCCTTTCCAGGAATCATGCACTTATTAAACATAAAGTTTGTGACTGATGATATTGCTAGATTTTTTAAGAATATTGTAGGCAAGACAGTTTCAATGAGAGATGAAAAGAAGATCACTAGACCGGACATGCTTCAACTATTGATGGATGCGAGAGACCTGGAGAGTAAGCACTTAAAACTAGATGTCGCAGTGATTACGTCCCAAGCCTTTATATTCTTCATTGGTGGGTTCGATTCCACATCGACGCAAATGTGTATATTAGCCCACGAATTGGCTATCAATCCGGATATCCAGAAGAAATTACAGAACGAAATCGACGACGTAATGAGGGAAACGAACGGAAAGCCAACATACGAGGCAATCAATGGGATGCTCTATTTCGACGCGATTTTCAACGAATCTATGCGTCGACATACTCAGGTCAGTTTTATCGATCGAGTGTGCAGATCGGCTTTTGAATTGCCACCAGCGTTATCGGGCGGCAAACCGTTTACCTTGAAGCCGGGCATGAATGTGTGGATTTCACCAGTGGCCATTCATATGGATCCTAAGTACTACGATAATCCGGAAAAATTTGATCCCGAACGGTATTACAAGAAAAAGGTATCGATCAACGATGTGGCTAATCTGGGTTTTGGAATTGGACCCCGAGGTTGTATAGGAAATAGGTTTGCCATACTGGAGACGAAAATTTTGTTTTTCTATTTGCTATGTAAGTTTAGTATTAAGCCTAATAAAAAAACCTGTATTCCCTTAAAGTACAGTGAAAAATCTTTCACCATAACGGCCAAAGGAGGATATTGGTTGGATATTGAACGACGAAGTAATAATTGTATTCACTGATAATCGCTATTTTTAATTGATGCGATAAGCTTATTTTTACTTATACTGTTTATTCAAGTGTACCATAAAATGCAGATGTTTCTTATCACAAAGAATTTTTCCTGGTGCTCTTATATAAAATAAAAATAACAAAACTAATTTATATAGATAAACGGATTTATATATATACCTCATCACTAACTGTAGGCAGTGTACAAACATTGTAATTTTATGATAGTACTGTATACGAAAATGATTTATACATTATATAAAATAAACTTAAAAAATTGTGTTACCGACAGAAGTAATGTTAATTATTGTAAAATAAAATCGACGGTGAATATAATAATTTTGAATTAATAATAAATAAATATGTAATGTTAAACAACTGTAAAGAAATAGTTACAACGTTAAGAGAAAGAAAACCGAGTGAAATCGGCCACGCGTTTAGGTGGAGCATATGTGTTTGTCTCAAGAGTGTTTTCCCGAAAGAAACTCATAAATGAGGACCAGCGTTGGCACTTCAGACAACAACAAGGGCAGTCAGTGCAGCTTTCACTCTCGAAAGGTTTACATCGTGTGATTACACGGAAATAAATTTGGTCCAGATAAAGTTCCAATAGTTCCGGACTCTATAGAGTTCAATAGCATTGTACTTTCATAAATAAATCTTAGAGTTATAATGTTTCTGAAATAGCATTATCAAAATTCAAAGACGTCTGGAATGCAAACATTCTAAACTTCAGTCCTGTTATAGCAGGAAAAGCATCGGCATTTAGGGCAAATGCGTCACAGGAATATATCGATTAGACAATTGAATATATATTGAATAAATTTAAATTTTGCTATAGTGTTTCTTTAATATATAAGCAAGAAAAATACGTAGGCATTTTGAAAACTGATACAGTTTTCAAGGTCCAACTTACAAATGTTTTTAAAAAAGCACTAAGAAACTGATACTTTTGGATTACATATAGTCTAAACAATGTCGTTTTTATTACTTTGATAGTAAAAAAAAATTCCTACGTATATTTCTTCATTTTATACCTTAGAAAATATATATTTTGGATTTTCTCAGGTACAGAAGGAAATTTTCAGGCTCATAAGCTCACTTTTTACTACATTTAACATATGTCATCTTATAAAAAATATTTTAAAAAAGAGGTTGACCAAATGACGAAATCCCCCACAAAAGGCACTTCTTTTGGCCCAGAAATCGCAAAAAACATTTGAATGCTCGGCTTTCCAAACCTTTCTCATCTTGTTTTATGGGCCAAATTATGAAGAAAGACGCATGTGAATAATTAAAATTGGCCATGTAACTATGTTCTCTGGCAAACTAGGTGTTTTTTACGTTTCTTTTTTTTATATAGCAAAAATATGAAGGGTTTTACTGCGCAGTTAATAACTTTGCACGCAAGATAGAAATTTCTTTCCCGTAAAGTATATAAAAAGAGAATAAAAGACCTTTAATTTTTGTTTTTGTTAATTGAGAATGGATATTCCGATACAAAATTATGACCAATTGAAAATAGGGTAATAATTCGTTGAAAATAGAGTAAAAACGGACGAATCTTCCCTTTTCTTTACAGAATCTGAGATTTCGACGAATAATTATCCTATTTTCAATTTCTTTGCTGTACATAAAATACCGTAAAAAGCACCTAATTTGCCAGAAAAATGGCCAATTTTCATGGTTCAAATGCGTTATCATTGTTGGCACCTAAAAGAAGATAGAATAGGTTTGAGTATTCAAATTTTTTTTTGCGAATTATGGATTCAAAAAGAGCATTTTTTGAGGGATTTTGTCAAATACCGAAAGTAGATTTTTAGGTAAATGGCATTTTTAAGATCGATAATTTGACTCCTTTTTCATATCAGAGCTAGTATTTCACCCTCCCAAGGTACGAAGGCATTCCAGCGCGAAGTGATAGTTTATATTGTCACATGTATATGTGATGAGTACGGAGAAATGCAGAAAACCTTTCACTGCCAGGAGCCACTATTGGTGAGTATTGGCTATGTTCATATCACTAGCGCCACCACGAATTTTCGGAAAGATGGAGGACCGACGGTTTTCTAAATTACATTGAGTTATGTGGAAAGTTATACAAAATATTTTTTTCTTTATAAATTACTATCATATCAAATTAAAAGATTGCAAACTTTTTTTAAAGGTAAATATATGTTTATTTTACGTATACAACATTTTTCGAATGTTTTAAACATCTGGTGATCTAAACAAAAATATTTTTCTAAACTCTCTTATTAAGCTTATATATATTAGAAAGTGAATAGTTATGAGATTTGTTACCGAAACAGGTAAAATACGTTAGGAGCTAGTATCATGCAATAGTGGCAACTTGTTTTCTATTCGATTTTTCCTTGAATAAATTCACAAAAGAAGTTGTGAAGTTTGGTTTTTCAAATAGTTGAATACTCGCTTATCATGTTCTGATAGGTTTTTACCCGATTACTAAGCCAATTTCCATACCTGACAAGTGATTTCATTCATCTTATACCCGTGCAGGAATTTCAGAGAGCGTCCCCGCGATTAGCCCCGATCCCGACCCGATTTTCGGACCAATGGAAGTCAGCCATGATTCAGACCCGGTCTCCCTGTCTTTTCCACGTATTGAGCTGGACTCAAAGATTCCCTGCCTGAATCCTGTCTGATATTCTGAGGTCCCGTTTATTTATTTTGACGTTATGATTCTTTCGTAAAACAAAGGATTTCCGTACCTGAATCTCGTCCGAACTCCTAATTTTTAGTAAGCAAGGAAAAATGGGGGATAACACGTCGGAATCTAACTAATATTTCCTATCATCTACTAAGTTATATTGGCGTAACCTGTCGACAAGATAGATCTCTATATTGAAATTATCACGTATTTTTATTAACATTAAAGTATTTTCTTTTTAATTTTTTCATGTTCATATACTATTATTATTGTTTTGAAAGTAATATAACAATAAAGCAAGTGAACCAATTACTGTGTCCTTCGATACTTGCATTTAAAAAAAAATTAAGTCATAAAGTTATTAGATGAAATAATCTATATAGAGCACAGTAATTGGCTCAAATATCCTAGTTATAACAATTAATATAATAAATGGTACTATTATTTTTATTAATTTAGTTATTATTATTGTGATTACTATTATTGTTGTTATTATTACAATTATAATTACAAAGTTCACATTTATTTATTTTAGAGATAAATTTGTACGCCTGAATAGCGGGTAAGGTAGGTATCCCGTGGATAATTTACATCTCTTTATTTATTCTACAACTATAAATAAATCATTCATACTTGTAAGGTTTTTAAATACAAACACATTTGTACTGCGATTAATTAAAATTATTAAGTGGCCGTCGGCTATTGATGTCCTTGTCTTAGCAAGTTTTCGATATTCGGGATAAGAAAGATTTCACCAAAAGTTATCTATATTCTAAAATCAGTATTTGTTTTTGTATTTCCTTAAAAAAGAGATAGGTACATTTTTGGGACTTATAATATTTATTAATATGTATTATTCTCAAACGAAAAGGGAAATGTTTAGTTTAATGTTAATTAAATCATTATTATTTAAATAAAGAAATAAATTAATAAATAACAATTAATATGCATGGGACAGTAGGAATCTGGTGTCGGTAACTGGCGTCCTCTTAAATAAATAGCTTTTGTTTATCGGTAAATTTTGAATTAATTAAAAAATTAAATTTTCTTTAAATTTTCATGAAATTTTATTGTTCACTGTTTGAGAAAAATAAATTAAATAACATAAAAATATTTAACTATACCTTGTATATTTTTAATCCATTTTTCTCCTACAATAATTAATAAGAACCTTTGAAAATTTAACTGAAGAGATGTGTAGTATGAATTTGAAGTTCAATGACGAGAGAAAATTATAAAACTAAAAAGCCGGTAAGGTAGGAATCGAGTTAGTTCTTTATATGTTTTTGATAAATATCTCTTTTATTGTATCAATATAAAAGAGAAGAAAAGATTCAAAAGATATGTACAGAAAATTACATCGGTAAGTTAGCAATCGTGTTAGTATTTCTTATCTCCTTGATAACTATTCTATATTTTAAGGAGATGTGAAAGTAAACTAATAATCCCTACCTTACGGCATCACATTTATACTTTTTTCTCTGCAATAAATAAATATTTCTAAAAAACGCCATACTATCCCCTCCGTATTCTTACCAGGAACCTTCAGTTAAATTTTCAAAAACTTTCATTATTAACTCTCGAAGAAAAATATTTCTCTTTCTTTATCTTTATAATTTTTCTCATATTCTGCGTTATATTTTTAGTATTTTTTAGATATGCTAATTTATATCTTTAACCGAAAATATGGTAATTAACTGCTATTCACGAAAATCTGAGATAATTTCTAAACTGGATAATATTACCAACATATAATTGTAATATTATTATCAGTTATTCATGTATGATTTTGAATACATGATCAGAAAAGAATACTCTGCCTTTAATAATTACGTTACTGTTTACTGTATGTTAAATTCTTTTCAGTTTTTAAGAAACACTCCATTATAAATTAAAAATAGCAATAACGGTATTGTTACATTTTTATGAAACTTTCTCTGTTTGTGATTTTGTTATCAGATATTTATATATATATATATATATATATATATATATATATATATATATATATATATATATATATATATATATATATATATATATATATATATATATATATATATATATATATATATATATATATATATATATATATATATATATATATATATATATATATATATATATATATATATATATATATATATATATATATAGATATATATATATATATATATATATATATATATATATATATATATATATATATATATATATTAATAAAGGGGGTGCATCTAATATGTCCACCTTCAGGAACTTTCGATTTAACTACATGCTGTCATAGCGTACGCCTTGGTATCGATATTTGGGATTAGTAAGCCTAGGAATTTTGAAGAAGCAAAAGCAACCGCCGTTTTTATCGGCGTCGATTGCCTTTTGCGTTACAATACATTCGTATGACTACTTTACGAACCGATAAACGTCAACAAAAGTTGCAATTTTCGCCTCGAAAATACGCTCTACGGAAAAAAACTGGCACATGCATCTACACATGCATCTAAGCAGTACGTAAATAAAGCTACAATTTTATGTACCGTATAATTCTTTTTCGCTCGTATCACCCTGACAAAAGTAGTTCCTTACGTGTACGTACTGCTAAGAAATCTTATAATTAGAGGGCGCTAGCAGCGGAGTATCCACGCCTCTCAATATATATATATATATGTATGGGTGGTTCTCTGACAAATCGTGCGCGAAAAAAAATGGATTTTCCAAAAAGTTTTAACTATGATATTAATCATTTTTAGCATGAATTGATGATTATCTTAATTTTTAGACTAAGATACAGGCTCCCCTCCATTCTGGGACCTATACTGGGACTTTTGCACTATAAAAAGGTATCTCCATGAAATTTTTGGTGGTCGAGGCTTTGATCGAACTCTCAGAATCAGCATTTTAAGGTTTAATTGGCATATAAGATAGTTATAACATATATATATGACTTTGCAAGTATTTTTAGTGCAAACTACAGAAAATTTTACAAAAAAAAAGTATGTATACGTTTTTTGTGAAAAATGCTTCCCTGAGGAGTTATAAATTAATTTGTATGGCCAAAAAATGCAAAAAATGCTTAGATGGCCAAGTTTGACCCTCTGTAACTCGGAAAATAATGATGGAAAAAATCTGAAAAAATTCAGGGATATTCATACATACTATAGGAACATAAAAAAAATATTTTTGGAAAATCCATTTTTTTTCGCGCACGATTTTTCAGAGAACCACCCATATATACTGTAGGAATTACGGCGCCCCAGAATAACGCATAAAGTAAGATCTCGTGTAAGTAGCCAGACTATCTGCATGGCCATATTACATGCAGCTCTTAGTATTAATAGTAGGTACATAATAAATAGTTCGAAAGGTATAAAGAAATATTCTCTATAATTAAAATATAAGAACACCATTTATTAATTTTAAAAATATTATTATCCTAATCTAAATTATTTCGGACACGGCGGCCTTTAGGGCTTCACCAAGACCTCGATACTTGTCTTGATATCGTCTTGTATTGTCTTGAATTTCGAGACAATACCAAGTCAAGACTGTGTCCAACAATTTAAGACAAGACCAATATCTCAGGTACCAATTTTAATTTATTTTTTTTTCTAGCATTAAAAACAATTTTATTTTAATTAATACAAACATTAGAAAAACTATATAGTAATGGTAATTACATATAATTCGTAAACTTTACAATATTATGTCGTTAACTATATAATGAATATGTAAAATTTATGATATACGAATATTATAAAATATAAAGATTTTATTTTAAAGTTTAGTAAAACATATATTGAAGAAAATTCATTAGTCATTTTTACATCAATATCATAGTATATTATTGTTTTCTTTTCTTCTACATATAATTAATTGTTTAGGCCGGATATCGACATTGCAGTTTATCGTTATATTCAATGAATAAATGAGATTTTTAAATTTCGCGAATGTACGCACAATGTATTTATCACTAAGAATATGCGCACAATCGTAAAATTTTATTAAAGGCATAATTAACTGCTTAAAATGAAAAGCTGATAATGCCGATAACTGGGTATAAGATATCGAACTCCGCCCTCCCCTTAATATAAATTATAAGAGTGCTGTAAAAGATTAAGTCAATATTTTACGTTTAATCATGCTATACTTTATTACAAATTAATTTTACAAATTGCATTTCTTAATATACTTTCCCCAATTCAGACCTCTAAACCAATCAATTTAAGCTTTCAACTTTTATATCTCTACTGTACCAATTAAAGCATCAATATTAAATCGTATTTTACAGCAATTACACCTGATTCATAAATCCTTATCCCCAATTCAGACCTCTAAACCAATCAATTTAAGCTTTTAACTTTTATATCTCTACTGTACCAATTAAAGCATCAATATTAAATTGTATTTTACAGTAATTACACCTGATTCATAAATCCTTATCCCCCAATTCAGACTTCTAAACCAACCAATTTAAGCTTTCAACTTTTATATCTCTACTGTACCAATTAAAGCATCAAAATTAAATTGTATTTTACAGCAATTACACCTGATTCATAAATCTTTATCCCCCAATTCAGACCTCTAAACCAATCAATTTAAGCTTTCAACTTTTATATCTCTACTGTACCAATTAAAGCATCAATATTAAATCGTATTTTACAGCAATTACACCTGATTCATAAATCCTTATCCCCCATTCAGACCTCTAAACCAATCAATTTAAGCTTTCAACTTTTATATCTCTACTGTACCAATTAAAGCATCAATATTAAATTGTATTTTACAGCAATTACACCTGATTCATAAATCCTTATTCCCCAATTCAGACTTCTAAACCAATCAATTTAAGCTTTTAACTTTTATATCTCTACTGTACCAATTAAAGCATCAATATTAAATTGTATTTTACAGCAATTACACCTGATTCATAAATCCTTATCCCCCAATTCAGACCTCTAAACCAATCAATTTAAGCTTTCAACTTTTATATCTCTACTGTACCAATTAAAGCATCAATATTAAATTGTATTTTACAGTAATTACACCTGATTCATAAATCCTTATCCCCCAATTCAGACTTCTAAACCAATCAATTTAAGCTTTTAACTTTTATATCTCTACTGTACCAATTAAAGCATCAATATTAAATTGTATTTTACAGCAATTACACCTGATTCATAAATCCTTATCCCCAATTCAGACCTCTAAACCAATCAATTTAAGCTTTCAACTTTTATATCTCTACTGTACCAATTAAAGCATCAATATTAAATTGTATTTTACAGTAATTACACCTGATTCATAAATCCTTATCCCCCAATTCAGACCTCTAAACCAATCAATTTAAGCTTTCAACTTTTATATCTCTACTGTACCAATTAAAGCATCAATATTAAATTGTATTTTACAGCAATTACACCTGATTCATAAATCTTTATCCCCCAATTCAGACCTCTAAACCAATCAATTTAAGCTTTCAACTTTTATATTTCTACTGTACCAATTAAAGCATCAATATTAAATTGTATTTTACAGTAATTACACCTGATTCATAAATCCTTATCCCCCAATTCAGACTTCTAAACCAACCAATTTAAGCTTTCAACTTTTATATCTCTACTGTACCAATTAAAGCATCAATATTAAATTGTATTTTACAGTAATTACACCTGATTCATAAATCTTTATCCCCAATTCAGACCTCTAAACCAATCAATTTAAGCTTTCAACTTTTATATCTCTACTGTACCAATTAAAGCATCAATATTAAATTGTATTTTACAGCAATTACACCTGATTCATAAATCCTTATCCCCAATTCAGACCTCTAAACCAATCAATTTAAGCTTTCAACTTTTATATCTCTACTGTACCAATTAAAGCATCAATATTAAATTGTATTTTACAGTAATTACACCTGATTCATAAATCCTTATCCCCCAATTCAGACTTCTAAACCAATCAATTTAAGCTTTCAACTTTTATATCTCTACTGTACCAATTAAAGCATCAATATTAAATTGTATTTTACAGTAATTACACCTGATTCATTAAAATTTAATATATATATATATATATATTTATATATTTAATCTTAAATAATTAAATTATTTATTATTTAATATATATATATATATTAATACTATTTATATATGAATTTCAAAATCACTTATTTTAAAATTCAAATTTAAGCCAAATTTAATTTAATATGATAAAATTTATAGTTATTAGAGATTATAAAGTTGAAAGCTTAAATTGATTGGTTTAGAGGTCTGAATTGGGGGATAAGGATTTATGAATCAGGTGTAATTGCTGTAAAATACGATTTAATATTGATGCTTTAATTGGTACAGTAGAGATATAAAAGTTGAAAGCTTAAATTGATTGGTTTAGAAGTCTGAATTGGGGGATAAGGATTTATGAATCAGGTGTAATTACTGTAAAATACAATTTAATATTGATGCTTTAATTGGTACAGTAGAGATATAAAAGTTGAAAGCTTAAATTGATTGGTTTAGAGGTCTGAATTGGGGGATAAGGATTTATGAATCAGGTGTAATTACTGTAAAATACAATTTAATATTGATGCTTTAATTGGTACAGTAGAGATATAAAAGTTGAAAGCTTAAATTGATTGGTTTAGAAGTCTGAATTGGGGGATAAGGATTTATGAATCAGGTGTAATTGCTGTAAAATACAATTTAATATTAATGCTTTAATTGATATAGTAGAGATATAAAAGTTGAAAGCTTAAATTGATTGTTTTAGAAGTCTGAATTGGGGGGAAAGGATTTATGAATCAGGTGTAATTGCTGTAAAATACAATTTAATATTGATGCTTTAATTGGTACAGTAGAGATATAAAAGTTGAAAGCTTAAATTGATTGGTTTAGAAGTCTGAATTGGGGGATAAGGATTTATGAATCAGGTGTAATTGCTGTAAAATACAATTTAATATTGATGTTTTAATTGGTACAATAGAGATATAAAAGTTGAAAGCTTAAATTGATTGGTTTAGAAGTCTGAATTGGGGGATAAGGATTTATGAATCAGGTGTAATTACTGTAAAATACAATTTAATATTGATGCTTTAATTGGTACAGTAGAGATATAAAAGTTAAAAGCTTAAATTGATTGGTTTAGAAGTCTGAATTGGGGGGAAAGGATTTATGAATCAGGTGTAATTGCTGTAAAATACAATTTAATATTGATGCTTTAATTGGTACAGTAGAGATATAAAAGTTGAAAGCTTAAATTGATTGGTTTAGAAGTCTGAATTGGGGGATAAGGATTTATGAATCAGGTGTAATTGCTGTAAAATACAATTTAATATTGATGTTTTAATTGGTACAATAGAGATATAAAAGTTGAAAGCTTAAATTGATTGGTTTAGAAGTCTGAATTGGGGGATAAGGATTTATGAATCAGGTGTAATTACTGTAAAATACAATTTAATATTGATGCTTTAATTGGTACAGTAGAGATATAAAAGTTAAAAGCTTAAATTGATTGGTTTAGAAGTCTGAATTGGGGGATAAGGATTTATGAATCAGGTGTAATTGCTGTAAAATACAATTTAATATTGATGCTTTAATTGGTACAGTAGAGATATAAAAGTTGAAAGCTTAAATTGATTGGTTTAGAGGTCTGAATTGGGGATAAGGATTTATGAATCAGGTGTAATTGCTGTAAAATACGATTTAATATTGATGCTTTAATTGGTACAGTAGAGATATAAAAGTTGAAAGCTTAAATTGATTGGTTTAGAGGTCTGAATTGGGGGATAAAGATTTATGAATCAGGTGTAATTGCTGTAAAATACAATTTAATATTGATGCTTTAATTGGTACAGTAGAGATATAAAAGTTGAAAGCTTAAATTGATTGGTTTAGAAGTCTGAATTGGGGGATAAGGATTTATGAATCAGGTGTAATTGCTGTAAAATACAATTTAATATTGATGCTTTAATTGGTACAGTAGAGATATAAAAGTTGAAAGCTTAAATTGATTGGTTTAGAGGTCTGAATTGGGGGATAAGGATTTATGAATCAGGTGTAATTGCTGTAAAATACAATTTAATATTGATGCTTTAATTGGTACAGTAGAGATATAAAAGTTAAAAGCTTAAATTGATTGGTTTAGAAGTGTGAATTGGGGGATAAGGATTTATGAATCAGGTGTAATTACTGTAAAATACAATTTAATATTGATGCTTTAATTGGTACAGTAGAGATATAAAAGTTGAAAGCTTAAATTGATTGGTTTAGAGGTCTGAATTGGGGATAAGGATTTATGAATCAGGTGTAATTGCTGTAAAATACGATTTAATATTGATGCTTTAATTGGTACAGTAGAGATATAAAAGTTGAAAGCTTAAATTGATTGGTTTAGAGGTCTGAATTGGGGGATAAGGATTTATGAATCAGGTGTAATTACTGTAAAATACAATTTAATATTGATGCTTTAATTGGTACAGTAGAGATATAAAAGTTGAAAGCTTAAATTGATTGGTTTAGAAGTCTGAATTGAGGGATAAGGATTTATGAATCAGGTGTAATTGCTGTAAAATACAATTTAATATTGATGCTTTAATTGGTACAGTAGAGATATAAAAGTTGAAAGCTTAAATTGATTGGTTTAGAGGTCTGAATTGGGGGATAAGGATTTATGAATCAGGTGTAATTGCTGTAAAATACAATTTAATATTGATGCTTTAATTGGTACAGTAGAGATATAAAAGTTGAAAGCTTAAATTGATTGGTTTAGAAGTCTGAATTGGGGGATAAGGATTTATGAATCAGGTGTAATTACTGTAAAATACAATTTAATATTGATGCTTTAATTGGTACAGTAGAGATATAAAAGTTGAAAGCTTAAATTGATTGGTTTAGAGGTCTGAATTGGGGGATAAGGATTTATGAATCAGGTGTAATTACTGTAAAATACAATTTAATATTGATGCTTTAATTGGTACAGTAGAGATATAAAAGTTGAAAGCTTAAATTGATTGGTTTAGAAGTCTGAATTGGGGATAAAGATTTATGAATCAGGTGTAATTACTGTAAAATACAATTTAATATTGATGCTTTAATTGGTACAGTAGAGATATAAAAGTTGAAAGCTTAAATTGGTTGGTTTAGAAGTCTGAATTGGGGGATAAGGATTTATGAATCAGGTGTAATTACTGTAAAATACAATTTAATATTGATGCTTTAATTGGTACAGTAGAGATATAAAAGTTGAAAGCTTAAATTGATTGGTTTAGAGGTCTGAATTGGGGGATAAAGATTTATGAATCAGGTGTAATTGCTGTAAAATACAATTTAATATTGATGCTTTAATTGGTACAGTAGAGATATAAAAGTTGAAAGCTTAAATTGATTGGTTTAGAGGTCTGAATTGGGGGATAAGGATTTATGAATCAGGTGTAATTACTGTAAAATACAATTTAATATTGATGCTTTAATTGGTACAGTAGAGATATATAAGTTGAAAGCTTAAATTGATTGGTTTAGAGGTCTGAATTGGGGATAAGGATTTATGAATCAGGTGTAATTGCTGTAAAATACGATTTAATATTGATGCTTTAATTGGTACAGTAGAGATATAAAAGTTAAAAGCTTAAATTGATTGGTTTAGAGGTCTGAATTGGGGATAAGGATTTATGAATCAGGTGTAATTACTGTAAAATACAATTTAATATTGATGCTTTAATTGGTACAGTAGAGATATAAAAGTTGAAAGCTTAAATTGATTGGTTTAGAGGTCTGAATTGGGGGATAAGGATTTATGAATCAGGTGTAATTGCTGTAAAATACAATTTAATATTGATGCTTTAATTGGTACAGTAGAGATATAAAAGTTGAAAGCTTAAATTGATTGGTTTAGAAGTCTGAATTGGGGGATAAGGATTTATGAATCAGGTGTAATTACTGTAAAATACAATTTAATATTGATGCTTTAATTGGTACAGTAGAGATATAAAAGTTGAAAGCTTAAATTGATTGGTTTAGAGGTCTGAATTGGGGGATAAGGATTTATGAATCAGGTGTAATTGCTGTAAAATACAATTTAATATTGATGCTTTAATTGGTACAGTAGAGATATAAAAGTTGAAAGCTTAAATTGATTGGTTTAGAAGTCTGAATTGGGGGATAAGGATTTATGAATCAGGTGTAATTGCTGTAAAATACAATTTAATATTGATGTTTTAATTGGTACAATAGAGATATAAAAGTTGAAAGCTTAAATTGATTGGTTTAGAAGTCTGAATTGGGGGATAAGGATTTATGAATCAGGTGTAATTACTGTAAAATACAATTTAATATTGATGCTTTAATTGGTACAGTAGAGATATAAAAGTTAAAAGCTTAAATTGATTGGTTTAGAAGTCTGAATTGGGGGATAAGGATTTATGAATCAGGTGTAATTGCTGTAAAATACAATTTAATATTGATGCTTTAATTGGTACAGTAGAGATATAAAAGTTGAAAGCTTAAATTGATTGGTTTAGAGGTCTGAATTGGGGATAAGGATTTATGAATCAGGTGTAATTGCTGTAAAATACGATTTAATATTGATGCTTTAATTGGTACAGTAGAGATATAAAAGTTGAAAGCTTAAATTGATTGGTTTAGAGGTCTGAATTGGGGGATAAAGATTTATGAATCAGGTGTAATTGCTGTAAAATACAATTTAATATTGATGCTTTAATTGGTACAGTAGAGATATAAAAGTTGAAAGCTTAAATTGATTGGTTTAGAAGTCTGAATTGGGGGATAAGGATTTATGAATCAGGTGTAATTGCTGTAAAATACAATTTAATATTGATGCTTTAATTGGTACAGTAGAGATATAAAAGTTGAAAGCTTAAATTGATTGGTTTAGAGGTCTGAATTGGGGGATAAGGATTTATGAATCAGGTGTAATTGCTGTAAAATACAATTTAATATTGATGCTTTAATTGGTACAGTAGAGATATAAAAGTTAAAAGCTTAAATTGATTGGTTTAGAAGTGTGAATTGGGGGATAAGGATTTATGAATCAGGTGTAATTACTGTAAAATACAATTTAATATTGATGCTTTAATTGGTACAGTAGAGATATAAAAGTTGAAAGCTTAAATTGATTGGTTTAGAGGTCTGAATTGGGGATAAGGATTTATGAATCAGGTGTAATTGCTGTAAAATACGATTTAATATTGATGCTTTAATTGGTACAGTAGAGATATAAAAGTTGAAAGCTTAAATTGATTGGTTTAGAGGTCTGAATTGGGGGATAAGGATTTATGAATCAGGTGTAATTACTGTAAAATACAATTTAATATTGATGCTTTAATTGGTACAGTAGAGATATAAAAGTTGAAAGCTTAAATTGATTGGTTTAGAAGTCTGAATTGAGGGATAAGGATTTATGAATCAGGTGTAATTGCTGTAAAATACAATTTAATATTGATGCTTTAATTGGTACAGTAGAGATATAAAAGTTGAAAGCTTAAATTGATTGGTTTAGAGGTCTGAATTGGGGGATAAGGATTTATGAATCAGGTGTAATTGCTGTAAAATACAATTTAATATTGATGCTTTAATTGGTACAGTAGAGATATAAAAGTTGAAAGCTTAAATTGATTGGTTTAGAAGTCTGAATTGGGGGATAAGGATTTATGAATCAGGTGTAATTACTGTAAAATACAATTTAATATTGATGCTTTAATTGGTACAGTAGAGATATAAAAGTTGAAAGCTTAAATTGATTGGTTTAGAGGTCTGAATTGGGGGATAAGGATTTATGAATCAGGTGTAATTACTGTAAAATACAATTTAATATTGATGCTTTAATTGGTACAGTAGAGATATAAAAGTTGAAAGCTTAAATTGATTGGTTTAGAAGTCTGAATTGGGGATAAAGATTTATGAATCAGGTGTAATTACTGTAAAATACAATTTAATATTGATGCTTTAATTGGTACAGTAGAGATATAAAAGTTGAAAGCTTAAATTGGTTGGTTTAGAAGTCTGAATTGGGGGATAAGGATTTATGAATCAGGTGTAATTACTGTAAAATACAATTTAATATTGATGCTTTAATTGGTACAGTAGAGATATAAAAGTTGAAAGCTTAAATTGATTGGTTTAGAGGTCTGAATTGGGGGATAAAGATTTATGAATCAGGTGTAATTGCTGTAAAATACAATTTAATATTGATGCTTTAATTGGTACAGTAGAGATATAAAAGTTGAAAGCTTAAATTGATTGGTTTAGAGGTCTGAATTGGGGGATAAGGATTTATGAATCAGGTGTAATTACTGTAAAATACAATTTAATATTGATGCTTTAATTGGTACAGTAGAGATATATAAGTTGAAAGCTTAAATTGATTGGTTTAGAGGTCTGAATTGGGGATAAGGATTTATGAATCAGGTGTAATTGCTGTAAAATACGATTTAATATTGATGCTTTAATTGGTACAGTAGAGATATAAAAGTTAAAAGCTTAAATTGATTGGTTTAGAGGTCTGAATTGGGGATAAGGATTTATGAATCAGGTGTAATTACTGTAAAATACAATTTAATATTGATGCTTTAATTGGTACAGTAGAGATATAAAAGTTGAAAGCTTAAATTGATTGGTTTAGAGGTCTGAATTGGGGGATAAGGATTTATGAATCAGGTGTAATTGCTGTAAAATACAATTTAATATTGATGCTTTAATTGGTACAGTAGAGATATAAAAGTTGAAAGCTTAAATTGATTGGTTTAGAAGTCTGAATTGGGGGATAAGGATTTATGAATCAGGTGTAATTACTGTAAAATACAATTTAATATTGATGCTTTAATTGGTACAGTAGAGATATAAAAGTTGAAAGCTTAAATTGATTGGTTTAGAGGTCTGAATTGGGGGATAAGGATTTATGAATCAGGTGTAATTGCTGTAAAATACAATTTAATATTGATGCTTTAATTGGTACAGTAGAGATATAAAAGTTAAAAGCTTAAATTGATTGGTTTAGAAGTCTGAATTGGGGGATAAGGATTTATGAATCAGGTGTAATTACTGTAAAATACAATTTAATATTGATGCTTTAATTGGTACAGTAGAGATATAAAAGTTGAAAGCTTAAATTGATTGGTTTAGAGGTCTGAATTGGGGGATAAAGATTTATGAATCAGGTGTAATTACTGTAAAATACAATTTAATATTGATGCTTTAATTGGTACAGTAGAGATATAAAAGTTGAAAGCTTAAATTGATTGGTTTAGAGGTCTGAATTGGGGGATAAGGATTTATGAATCAGGTGTAATTGCTGTAAAATACAATTTAATATTGATGCTTTAATTGGTACAGTAGAGATATAAAAGTTGAAAGCTTAAATTGATTGGTTTAGAAGTCTGAATTGGGGGATAAGGATTTATGAATCAGGTGTCATTGCTGTAAAATACAATTTAATATTGATACTTTAATTGGTACAGTAGAGATATAAAAGTTGAAAGCTTAAATTGATTGGTTTAGAGGTCTGAATTGGGGGATAAGGATTTATGAATCAGGTGTAATTGCTGTAAAATACAATTTAATATTGATGCTTTAATTGGTACAGTAGAGATATAAAAGTTAAAAGCTTAAATTGATTGGTTTAGAAGTCTGAATTGGGGGATAAGGATTTATGAATCAGGTGTAATTACTGTAAAATACAATTTAATATTGATGCTTTAATTGGTACAGTAGAGATATAAAAGTTGAAAGCTTAAATTGATTGGTTTAGAGGTCTGAATTGGGGGATAAGGATTTATGAATCAGGTGTAATTGCTGTAAAATACAATTTAATATTGATGCTTTAATTGGTACAGTAGAGATATAAAAGTTGAAAGCTTAAATTGATTGGTTTAGAAGTCTGAATTGGGGGATAAGGATTTATGAATCAGGTGTAATTGCTGTAAAATACAATTTAATATTGATGCTTTAATTGGTACAGTAGAGATATAAAAGTTGAAAGCTTAAATTGATTGGTTTAGAAGTCTGAATTGGGGGATAAGGATTTATGAATCAGGTGTAATTACTGTAAAATACAATTTAATATTGATGCTTTAATTGGTACAGTAGAGATATAAAAGTTGAAAGCTTAAATTGATTGGTTTAGAGGTCTGAATTGGGGGATAAGGATTTATGAATCAGGTGTAATTGCTGTAAAATACAATTTAATATTGATGCTTTAATTGGTACAGTAGAGATATAAAAGTTGAAAGCTTAAATTGATTGGTTTAGAAGTCTGAATTGGGGGATAAGGATTTATGAATCAGGTGTAATTACTGTAAAATACAATTTAATATTGATGCTTTAATTGGTACAGTAGAGATATAAAAGTTGAAAGCTTAAATTGATTGGTTTAGAGGTCTGAATTGGGGGATAAGGATTTATGAATCAGGTGTAATTACTGTAAAATACAATTTAATATTGATGCTTTAATTGGTACAGTAGAGATATAAAAGTTGAAAGCTTAAATTGATTGGTTTAGAAGTCTGAATTGGGGATAAAGATTTATGAATCAGGTGTAATTACTGTAAAATACAATTTAATATTGATGCTTTAATTGGTACAGTAGAGATATAAAAGTTGAAAGCTTAAATTGGTTGGTTTAGAAGTCTGAATTGGGGGATAAGGATTTATGAATCAGGTGTAATTACTGTAAAATACAATTTAATATTGATGCTTTAATTGGTACAGTAGAGATATAAAAGTTGAAAGCTTAAATTGATTGGTTTAGAGGTCTGAATTGGGGGATAAAGATTTATGAATCAGGTGTAATTGCTGTAAAATACAATTTAATATTGATGCTTTAATTGGTACAGTAGAGATATAAAAGTTGAAAGCTTAAATTGATTGGTTTAGAGGTCTGAATTGGGGGATAAGGATTTATGAATCAGGTGTAATTACTGTAAAATACAATTTAATATTGATGCTTTAATTGGTACAGTAGAGATATATAAGTTGAAAGCTTAAATTGATTGGTTTAGAGGTCTGAATTGGGGATAAGGATTTATGAATCAGGTGTAATTGCTGTAAAATACGATTTAATATTGATGCTTTAATTGGTACAGTAGAGATATAAAAGTTAAAAGCTTAAATTGATTGGTTTAGAGGTCTGAATTGGGGATAAGGATTTATGAATCAGGTGTAATTACTGTAAAATACAATTTAATATTGATGCTTTAATTGGTACAGTAGAGATATAAAAGTTGAAAGCTTAAATTGATTGGTTTAGAGGTCTGAATTGGGGGATAAGGATTTATGAATCAGGTGTAATTGCTGTAAAATACAATTTAATATTGATGCTTTAATTGGTACAGTAGAGATATAAAAGTTGAAAGCTTAAATTGATTGGTTTAGAAGTCTGAATTGGGGGATAAGGATTTATGAATCAGGTGTAATTACTGTAAAATACAATTTAATATTGATGCTTTAATTGGTACAGTAGAGATATAAAAGTTGAAAGCTTAAATTGATTGGTTTAGAGGTCTGAATTGGGGGATAAGGATTTATGAATCAGGTGTAATTGCTGTAAAATACAATTTAATATTGATGCTTTAATTGGTACAGTAGAGATATAAAAGTTAAAAGCTTAAATTGATTGGTTTAGAAGTCTGAATTGGGGGATAAGGATTTATGAATCAGGTGTAATTACTGTAAAATACAATTTAATATTGATGCTTTAATTGGTACAGTAGAGATATAAAAGTTGAAAGCTTAAATTGATTGGTTTAGAGGTCTGAATTGGGGGATAAAGATTTATGAATCAGGTGTAATTACTGTAAAATACAATTTAATATTGATGCTTTAATTGGTACAGTAGAGATATAAAAGTTGAAAGCTTAAATTGATTGGTTTAGAGGTCTGAATTGGGGGATAAGGATTTATGAATCAGGTGTAATTGCTGTAAAATACAATTTAATATTGATGCTTTAATTGGTACAGTAGAGATATAAAAGTTGAAAGCTTAAATTGATTGGTTTAGAAGTCTGAATTGGGGGATAAGGATTTATGAATCAGGTGTAATTGCTGTAAAATACAATTTAATATTGATACTTTAATTGGTACAGTAGAGATATAAAAGTTGAAAGCTTAAATTGATTGGTTTAGAGGTCTGAATTGGGGGATAAGGATTTATGAATCAGGTGTAATTGCTGTAAAATACAATTTAATATTGATGCTTTAATTGGTACAGTAGAGATATAAAAGTTAAAAGCTTAAATTGATTGGTTTAGAAGTCTGAATTGGGGGATAAGGATTTATGAATCAGGTGTAATTACTGTAAAATACAATTTAATATTGATGCTTTAATTGGTACAGTAGAGATATAAAAGTTGAAAGCTTAAATTGATTGGTTTAGAGGTCTGAATTGGGGGATAAGGATTTATGAATCAGGTGTAATTGCTGTAAAATACAATTTAATATTGATGCTTTAATTGGTACAGTAGAGATATAAAAGTTGAAAGCTTAAATTGATTGGTTTAGAAGTCTGAATTGGGGGATAAGGATTTATGAATCAGGTGTAATTGCTGTAAAATACAATTTAATATTGATGCTTTAATTGGTACAGTAGAGATATAAAAGTTGAAAGCTTAAATTGATTGGTTTAGAAGTCTGAATTGGGGGATAAGGATTTATGAATCAGGTGTAATTACTGTAAAATACAATTTAATATTGATGCTTTAATTGGTATAAGAGGAAAGGATTAATTATACTATTATCTAATAAATGAAATGCCTGACTAAAGGGTTATTTTGATAGAATAAATTATATAATATTATTATTATTTTCATTATAAATTTATTAAAAGGTATACTAAATTTAAGTTATTAGATTCATAATCTAAAGATAAATAAAATTTTTCTTTTAAAAAATTTTTAGTTTAAAATTTTAGTTTATAAAAATATTTTTATTACAAAAAAAAGTTAAAGTAATCTTTAAATTTTAGTTAAATTTTAATTTAGTTTATAAATTAATTTATAATTTCAAATTTATACATAAATATGTATAATATATATATATATATATTTATTTTTAGATAATATTAGAATTAATATATAATATTTTATATGTAATAAATTATTATAAAGGAATATTAATAATATAGGTAAATATTTGTGCCAGCATCAGCGGTTAAACAAAATATATAAATTAATTAGTTTTATTATTATTAAAATAAAATTTTAATACTTTAATTTATTAAAATATAGGATAAAATAATATTTTATTTTAATTAATGTAGTAGATATAGATTTAATTAAAAAATTTATTTAATAAACTAGGATTAGATACCCTATTATATTTAAATATAATAATTTAATAAATTAGTAAATTAATTTGAAACTTAAAAATTATGGCGGTATTTTAATCTATTTAGAGGAATTTGTTTAATAATTGATATACCACGATAGGATAAACTTTATTGAATTATACTTATGTATGTTCGTTATAAAAAGATATATAAAAAGAATCTTTAATAATTTAAATTAAATTTAATTTCAGATCAATATGTAGTTTTAATAATAGATTTTAATGAATTACAATAAATTTAATTTATAGTTTATTAATTTAAATATTAATAATAAATTGGATTTAATAGTAAATTTAATAAATTAATTAATTTGAATAAAGTTTAAAATATGTACAAATTGCCCGTCACTTCTATAAATAATAGAATAAGTCGTAACAAAGTAAGTGTACTGGAAAGTGTACTTAGTCATATAAATTCATATAAATTGAGTAAGGGATATAGTTAAAGTATAATATTTATTTTGCAAATAGAAGTTATTTAATTAAATATAATTAATTATTCTTAATTAAAGATGTTTAAAATTATATTTATGAGATTTATTTATTAATTTTTAAAGTATTAATATAATGATAAGGTTTAGTATTGTATAATAAAAACACATAAATTTGGTACATTCAGTATTGTGAAAGAATATATTTATAATTACAATAAAATATATATTAATTATATTTACCTTTTGTATCAGGGTTTATTAATTTATATAAATATATAATTTATATCTCGAAATAAATTGATTTAAATATTTATATTAGTTAATGTATAATTATTATTAATAATAAATATTTAGAGGTGATATGCTTTCATAATTTATTATATCTAGTTACTTTATAAATAAATTTAATTTAGATAAATTCTATAAATTTAATTAAATATTTAATTAAATTTAAGTTTTTATTAATAATTTAAGGGATAAACTTTAAATTAATATTAATATTTTAAATTACATTTAAATTTTTATAAAATTAGAAATTTTTATTAATAAATAATATTTAATAATAAATATATTATTTAAATAATTTATATTTAATTTAATAAATTATAAAGTTAAAATTTTAAATAACTTAAAATTTATAATTATGATAAAATTAGTAAATTTATTATTTAAAATATTAAATATATTGATAGATTTAATTAAGGAATTCGGCAAAAATTTTATTCACCTGTTTATTAAAAACATGGTTTATTGAAAATAATTTTAAATCAAATCTGCTCAATGATTTATTTAAATAGCTGCAGTATTCTAACTGTACAAAGGTAGCATAATCATTTGTCTTTTTATTAAAGTCTAGAATGAATGATTTAATGAAATAAAATCTGTCTCAATTAAATTAAAATTTAAATTTTATTTTAAGTTAAAATTCTTAAATATAATTAAAAGACGAGAAGACCCTATAGAATTTGATATTAAAATATTAATTTATTATTAAATATATTATAATTAATATATATATATATATTTATTGGGGTAATATAAAAATTAAGTAAATTTTTTTAATTAATAAACAAATATATGTGAATTAATAATCCATTATTAATGAAATTAAAATAAATTACCTTAGGGATAACAGCGTAATATTTTTTGAGAGTTCATATTGATAAAAATTTTTGCGACCTCGATGTTGAATTAAAATAAATTGTTATTGTAGATGATAACATAATTAAGTCTGTTCGACTTTTAAAATTTTACATGATTTGAGTTTAGATCGGCGTGAGCCAGATCGGATTCTATCTTTAATAAATCTGATGTTTTTGTACGAAAGGACTTAACATCTATAATAATTATAAAAGTTGAATAAAATTATTATTTTGGCAGATTAGTGCCTTAAATTTAGAATTTAATAATAAATATTTATATTTAAATAATACTGTTAATTAATTTAAATACTCTATTTATTTCTTTAGATATAATACTTATAATTTTAATTAGGGTTGCATTTTTAACTTTATTAGAACGAAAAATTTTAGGATATATTCAAATTCGTAAAGGTCCTAATAAAATAGGATTTTTAGGTTTACTTCAACCTTTTAGAGATGCTATTAAACTCTTTAGGAAAGAAACTCTTTTAATTTTAAAATCTAATTACTTACTATATTTAATCAGTCCTTTAATTAGATTAATATTAATACTTTTAATATGAAATTGTATACCTTTAATTTCAAGAATTATTGGTAATCAATTTAGATTCTTAATTGTTTTATGTCTAATAAGAATAGGGGTATACACAATAATAATAGCAGGATGATCTTCAAATTCTGTATACACTTTAATTGGAAGAATGCGAGGAGTAGCCCAAACTATTTCCTACGAAGTAAGAATAATTTTATTAATTTTAAGGTTATTATTTTTAATTGAAAGATTTAATTTACTAAATTTTTATATATTTCAAAAATTTATATGATTTTTTTTCTTTAACTTTCCTCTCTGTCTCATTTTATATACTAGATTTTTAGCAGAATTAAATCGTACCCCCTTTGATTTAGCTGAAGGAGAATCAGAATTAGTATCTGGATTTAATACTGAATATATAAGAGGTAGATTTGCAATAATTTTTATTGCTGAATATGGAATAATTATATTAATAATATTATTATTTACTTTATTTTTTTTAGGGGGAATAATTTATAGAATAATTTTTTATTTAATATATATATCTATAATATTTTTAGTAATTTGAATTCGAGGTTCATATCCTCGAATACGGTATGATAATTTAATATATTTAACCTGAAAAAGATATTTACCTATTAGATTAAACTGATTAATTTATATTATTAGTATAAAAATAAGATTATATTATTTTATGCTATAAATTTAGAAAAAAAAAATTATTAGAAGAGTCTACTTCTTAAAATATGATTTCAAATCATATGCTTAATTAGCTTAATAATTTATTTAAATATTACTATATCATAAATTTTAGCCATATAAGGAGATAATAAAAAATATCTAAAATATATAATTGAAGTAATTTGTCCTATAATAATATAAGGATCTTCAACTGGCCGAGCTCCAATTCAAGTTAGAATAATAAATAAAGCAATAAAGTTTCAAAATATAATTTGATTGATTGAATAAAATTTAAATCCTTTTATTTTATATACTATATTAAAAGGTAAGATTATTAAAATAAGAATGGATAATAATAAAGCTATTACACCCCCTAGTTTATTAGGAATTGAACGTAAAATTGCATATGCAAATAAAAAATATCATTCAGGTTGAATATGAATAGGAGTAACCAATGACTTAGCTAAATTAAAATTTTCTGGATCTGAAAGAATATAAGGGTGTAAAGTACAAATTAAAAATAAGAAAAAAATTAATGCAATAAATCCTAAAATATCTTTAATTGTATAATAAGGATTAAATGGAATTTTATATAAATTTCTATTTAATCCTATAGGATTAGTAGATCCAGTTTCATGAAGAAATATTAAATGAATAATTACTATAATTAAAATAATAAAAGGTAAAATAAAATGCAGAGAATAAAATCGATTTAAAGTAGCATTACTAACAGAAAATCCTCCTCATAGTCATATGACAATACTTTCTCCAATATAAGGAATAGCTGATACTAAATTAGTAATAACTGTAGCTCCTCAAAAGGATATTTGACCCCAAGGTAAAACATACCCTAAAAAGGCTGTTCCTATTATAATTAATATAATTAAAACTCCTATAATTCACGTTATTTTTAAAATAAAGGAATTATAATATAATCCTCGACCAATATGAATAAATATACAAATAAAAAAAATAGAAGCTCCATTTAAATGTAATAATCGAAATATTCACCCATAATTTACATCTTGAATAATATGAATAACTCTATCAAAAGCTAGTAGAGTAGTTGAAGAATAATGTATAGATAAAAAAAATCCTGTAATAATTTGACTAATTAAACAAATTCCTAATAAAGATCCAAAATTTCATCAAATTGAAATATTTAAAGGTGTAGGAAGGTTAATTAAAGAATTATATATAATATTTAATAAAACATTTTTTTTTAATATTGATTTTTTCATAGTTAATTTTTCGTAATGAAAATTTTTTATTAATAATAATTTTAACAATTAAAGTTAAACATATTAATAAATAAATTATTGAGATAATTAAGGTAATATTTTTATTATATATATATATATATATATACATTGAATATTATTAAATAGTAAATTTATATTTATTAACTTATCTAATGAATAGATTTCATTAAAAGAATTAAATCAAGTATAATTTAATTTTATATTAATTAATATAATAAATATTATAATAAATATTAAAATAAATTTTATAGGTAATATTAAAATTTTAATTCATTTTATTCTTATTTTAATGTTACTAATAAATCTAGTAAAATATAAAAAAATAATTATTATCCCTCCAATTATAATTAAAAATATTAAAAAAGATAATCAATGACTATTATTATATATACTGAAATTTATTGTACAAAAAATGGTTCTAAGGAATAAAATTATTATTAAGGAAAGAGGATGAATGGATTTATGATATAAAGATAAAGAATTTAATAAAATATTAATAATTGTTAATCTTATTAAAATTGTAATTTGAATTGAAAAAATATAATTAATTATGCTCAAAAAATAGTTTAAGTAAAATATTAATTTTGGAGATTAAAGATATGGTTATTCTATTTTTTTGAGTTAGTTATAAATAATTATTTATTTTTAATTTACAAAATTAATATTTTATTTAAATTAATAACTATATATTTAAATTATTATTTATTTTTATTAATATTTATTATATCAATATTTATATTTAGTTATAAATATTCACAAATTTTATTAACTTTAATTAGATTAGAATTTATAATACTTAGTGTATTAATAATTTTTATATATACTTTAGCTTTAAATCAAAGTTTAATTATAATTTTATATTTTTTAGTTTTTGTTGTTTGTGAAAGAGTCTTAGGATTAACATTATTAATTTTATTAATTCGTTCTTATGGAAATGATAATATATATTTAATAAATTTAATTTTATGATAAAATTAATATTATATATTATTATATTAAATTTAAATATTATATTATTTAGATATAATATATTAATTTATATATTAAGAATATTATTAATTATAATTACATTTATTTATATATTTATAATTAACTATAATTTTAATTGAATAATGATATATAGATGATTAGGAATTGATTCAATTAGGTTTATTTTAATTGTATTATCTTTATGAATTATTTCTATAATATTTATAGTTAGTATAAAAATTAAAAATAATAAATTATATAGTTTTATTTTGTTAATACTTTTAATCAGACTATTAATGAGATTTTCATCTATAAATTATTTTATATTTTATTTATTTTTTGAAATTAGATTAATCCCTACTTTTATATTAATTATCGGATGAGGATATCAACCAGAACGTTTAAATGCTAGAATATTCATATTACTTTATACTTTATTTGCTTCTTTACCTTTATTAATAATTATATATTATTTATTTAACTGATTTAATTCTTTAAGATTTTTAATTTTATTAAATAGGTATTTCTTAAATTTAGATTATACATTAATTATATTCTTATATATAATTTTAGCTTTTTTAATTAAACTTCCTTTAATTATATTTCATATATGACTCCCTAAAGCTCATGTTGAAGCTCCTGTTTCAGGATCTATAATTTTAGCTGGAGTTATATTAAAATTAGGGGGATATGGGATAATTCGTAGAATTTTAATAATAATAAATTTAAGCATAAAATATAATTATTTAGTTATTTCTATAAGATTACTAAGAACTATTATATTAAGATTAGTTTGTTTACGACAAATTGATTTAAAGCTTTTAGTTGCCTATTCTTCAATTGTTCATATAGCTATAATATTGATAGGAATTTTAACTTTAACTAAATTTGGGATTTTAGGGGGTTTAATTATAATAGTAGGACATGGATTATGTTCATCAGCTTTATTTATATTAGTAAATTTATTTTATGAACGGTCTAAAAGACGAAATATTTATTTAAATAAGGGTTTATTAAGAATAATACCAACTTTAATAATATGATGATTTATATTTTGTATTTGTAATATATCTTCACCAATTTCTTTAAATTTACTAAGTGAATTAATAATTTTAATAGTTATATTAAAATGATCTATAAATATAATTATATTATTAATAAGAGGTATATTTTTAAGAGCAATATATTCTTTATATTTGTTTTCAATCATCCAGCATGGAAAGTATTCCCATACTTTAAATAAAATTTATTCTATCAATAATTTAGATTATTTAACATTATATTTACATTGAATTCCTTTAAATTTTTTAATTTTAAAAATAAATATTTTTATATAATTTAAATAATTTAATTAAAATATTGATTTGTGATATCAAATATGTAAATTATTATTACTTTAAATATATATATATATATATATATATATATATATATATATATATATATATATATATATATATATATATATATATATAAGTGTTTGTGCACAAAAATTTTTGAAATTTTAAGTATTAATTTATTATTAATATATATATATATATATATATATATATATATATATATATATATATATATAATATTATATTTTTATTTAAGAGGATGATTTTTTTTTATTATTAGACTATGTCTAATTAATTTAAGATTAATGTTTATAATTAAAAAATTAACTATATTTATAGAATGAAATGTTTTATTATTAAATAGAGTAAATATTAATATATATATATATATATATTATGATTGAATTTGTTTAATATTTATATTTACTGTAATATTAATCTCATCAATAATTATATTTTATTGTTGTGAATATATAAGTCATGATTTAAGAGTTAATCGATTTTTTTATTTAATTTTTTTCTTTATTATTTCTATATTAATAATAATTATTAGACCAAATTTAATTAGTATTTTAATTGGATGAGATGGTTTAGGCCTAATTTCTTATTGTTTAGTTATTTACTATCAAAATGTTTCTAGGTATAATTCTGGAATATTAACAGTTCTTTTAAATCGAATTGGAGATGTTACTATTATTATAAGAATTAGTTTAATATTTATATTAGGAAGATGAAATTATTTAATATATAGGAAAGAAATATCTTTATTTATTTTTTTAATTATTATTTCAGCTTTTACTAAGAGAGCTCAAATTCCTTTTTCAGCGTGATTACCAGCTGCAATAGCAGCCCCTACTCCCGTATCCTCTTTAGTTCATTCTTCCACTTTAGTTACAGCGGGAGTATACCTTTTAATTCGATTCCATTACATTATTTATTTAAATAATAATTTATTAAATTATGTTATTATTAGAGGTTTATTAACTATAATAATAGCTGGGATTTCTGCAAATTTTGAATTTGATTTAAAAAAAATTATTGCTTTTTCAACTTTATCTCAATTAGGATTAATAATAATAATTTTTGGAATAAAATATTGAGAATTATCTTATTTTCATCTTATTATTCATGCTATATTTAAATCAATAATATTTATATGTTCAGGAGTAATAATTCATTCAATAATAAATTATCAAGATATTCGATTTATAGGTAAAATTAAAGAAATATTACCTTTAACTTCAATTATATTTTTAATTTCTAATTTATCCTTATGTGGGACTCCTTTTATATCAGGATTTTATTCAAAAGATCAAATTTTAGAAACTATATTTAGAGAGAATATAAATGTAATTATTTATACACTATTAATAGTAAGTACAGGTCTTACAGTATCTTATAGATTTCGATTAATTTATTATCTTATAAATAAAAATTGTAATTTTTTTTGTATATTTTTAATTAGAGATTATAAATTAATAAATTATCCAATATTTATTTTAATATTTATATCTTTAATCTATGGAAATTTATTAAATTGATTAATATTTAATAATATTGAATTAATTTTCTTAATATTTATAGAAAAAATTTCAATTCTTATAATTTGTTTAATATTTTTTTTTAGAGGAATTTATTTATTTAAAATAAAAACTAAATTTAAATTTAATTATTATTTAAAATATTTTTTTGGTAAAATATGATTTATATATGAATTTATTCCAATAATTATTTTAAATCCTTTAAAGATAAGAAAAATTTATTCTTTAAGATATGATAAAGGATGAAGAGAATTTTATATAAAAAAATCAATTTATTTATTATCAAAAACTAATATAAATTTAAATTTAAATTATTTATTATTACTAATAATATTTCTTTCTTATATAATTTTAATTATTATAATTTTATATTTAAATAGTTTAATTAAAACATGATATTGAAGATATCAAAATTATTTTTAATATTTAAATATTTATAAAAATAACTTATTTTTATATTGAAAATATAATGTTTTAATTAAACTATATAAATTTAATTATGAAATTATGGTTAATATCAACAAATCATAAATATATTGGAATTTTATATTTTATTTTTGGAGCCTGAGCTGGAATTTTAGGGCTCTCTTTAAGAATAATTATTCGATTAGAATTAGGAACTCCAGGGTCATTAATTGGTAATGATCAAATTTATAACTCTATTGTTACAACTCATGCTTTTGTAATAATTTTTTTTTTCGTTATACCAGTAATAATAGGAGGATTTGGTAATTTTTTATTACCTTTAATTTTAGGAATTCCTGATATAGCTTTTCCTCGAATAAATAATATAAGATTTTGATTATTACCTCCCAGTTTAATTTTATTAATTTCAAGAATATTTATTGGAAGGGGTACTGGTACAGGATGAACTGTATACCCTCCTTTATCATCTAGTTTAGGTCATAATAGACCTTCAGTAGATTTATCTATTTTTTCTTTACATATTGCTGGAGTTTCTTCTATTATAGGATCTATTAATTTTATTACTACTATTTTAAATATAAAGAGTTATAAATTTGAAAACATTCCTCTTTTAGCCTGGGCCTTACTATTAACAGCAATTTTACTGTTACTATCTTTACCTGTATTAGCAGGAGCTATTACTATATTATTATTTGATCGAAACTTAAATACTTCATTTTTTGATCCAGCAGGAGGAGGAGATCCTATTTTATATCAACATTTATTTTGATTCTTTGGGCATCCTGAAGTTTATATTTTAATTTTACCTGGATTTGGTTTAATTTCTCATATAATTTGTAACGAAAGATTAAAAAAAGAAACTTTTGGTGCTATAGGAATAATTTATGCAATAATTTCAATTGGATTATTAGGATTTATTGTTTGAGCTCATCATATATTTACTGTAGGAATAGATGTAGATACTCGAGCTTATTTTACTTCGGCTACTATAATTATTGCTATTCCAACAGGAATCAAAATTTTTAGATGATTAGCTTCTATAAATGGAATAAAAATTAAATTATCTATTACTAACTTATGACTTTTAGGATTTATTTTTTTATTTACTATTGGAGGATTAACAGGAATTATTCTATCTAATTCTTCTATTGATATCACATTACATGATACCTATTATGTAGTAGCTCACTTTCATTATGTTTTATCAATAGGAGCTGTTTTTGCTATTTTTGGGAGTTTTATTTATTGATATCCAATAATATTTGGGATTAGAATAAATAAAAAATGATTAAAAATTCAATTTATTATAATTTTTAGAGGGGTAAATTTAACTTTCTTTCCTCAACACTTTTTAGGGCTTAGTGGTATACCTCGACGGTACTCAGACTATCCGGATTCTTATTTATGCTGGAATTTAATTTCTTCTATTGGAAGAGTAATTTCTTTACTAGGAACTTTATATTTTTTTTTTATCTTGTGAGATAGAATAATTTCAAATCGAATTTTAATTTTTTCAAAAACTTTAAATAATTCTATTGAATGATTAGTTTCTTACCCTCCTAGATTTCATACATTTAATGAAATTCCAAAAATTTATATTAAATAAATAATCTAAAATGGCAGAATAGTGCAATAGATTTAAATTCTATATATATAATTTAAATTATTTTTAGAAAAAAATTAATTAAATTTAATTTCTATTTGAAGACAAATTAAATTTCAAGATGCTAATTCACCAATTATAGAAAATATAATTATATTTCATGATCATGCTATATTAGTAATTATAATAATTATTATATTAATTATATATATATTAAATTTTATATTTTTAAATAAATTAAATAATCGATTTTTATTAGAAGGCCAAATTATTGAACTTATTTGAACAGTAATTCCAATTTTTTTTTTAATTTTTTTAGCTATTCCTTCTTTAAAAATTTTATATATAACGGATGAAATTAATAATCCTAATTTATCTATTAAAATTATTGGACATCAATGATATTGAAGATATGAATATAATGATTTTAATTCAAGTATTATTTTTGATTCTTTTATAATTAAGAATAATTCTATACTTCGATTATTAGAGGTCGACAATCGAATAATTGTTCCTTTAAATATACAAATTCGTTTATTAATTAGATCCTTAGATGTAATTCATTCTTTTGCTTTACCTGTAATAGGTATTAAAGTTGATGCTATTCCAGGCCGAATTAATCAAACAAGTTTAAATGTTATTCGACCAGGTTTATTTTATGGTCAATGTTCTGAAATTTGTGGGATTAATCATAGATTTATACCTATTGTTATTGAATCAACTAATATAAAAAATTTTATTCAATGGATTAATAAATTTTAATGCTAATTAATCAATTGAAATATTTATTAATATATTATAATTTGATTTAAAAAATCAATTCTTAAATTTAAGATATCAATTGAATAAATATTAGTTAAATTATAACATTAATTTGTCAAATTAAAATAATTATTCAATAATATATTTAATTATATAAGTATAATATACCTCAAATAAGACCTATATTATGATTATTTTTATATTTATATTTTTTACTTATATTAATAATAATTATAATTATAATTTATTATTTAAATTTATATTTAATAAATAATTATAAAATAATTAAACCTTCCTATATATCATATAAAATAAAATGATAAATAATTTATTTTCTATTTTTGATCCTTCTACTTCAAATTATTACTCCTTAAATTGATTTAGTTCAATATATATATTATTATTTTTACCTAATTTGTATTGATTTATTCCTTCTCGAATAAATATGTTATTTATAATAATATTCAGAAATTTAATTAATGAATTTAGAATATTATTAAGAAAAAAATTAAATTTAATAAATTTACTAATATTTATTAGAATTTTTATTTCAATTATATTAAATAATTTTTTAGGGATATTTCCTTACATTTTTACTTCTTCAAGACATTTAATTTATAGATTATCTTTGTCTTTAATTTTATGAATTAGATTAATATTATTTGGGTGATTAAATAATATAAATCATATATTTACTCATTTAGTTCCTCAAGGAACTCCAAAAATTTTAATACCATTTATAGTAATAATTGAAACAATTAGAAATTTAATTCGACCTGGAACTTTGGCTGTTCGATTGTCTGCCAATATAATTGCAGGGCATTTATTAATAGTTTTAATTTCATCAACTGGTTCAAATTTAAGATTTATTATATTAATAATTATATTAATAAGACAAAGAATTTTAATTATTTTAGAATTAAGAGTTTCAATTATTCAAGCTTATGTTTTTACTGTTTTAAGAACTTTATATAGAACTGAAATTAATTAATATGAAAAAATTATATCAACCTTTTCATTTAGTAACAATTAGACCTTGACCTTTATTAATATCTTTTAGTTTATTATCAATATTTGTGGGAGTATTAAATTGATTTAATAATTTTAATTTTATATTAATATCTATAAGAATATTAAATTTAATTTTATGTTCTTATCAATGATGACGTGATGTAGTTCGTGAAAGAACTTATCAAGGATTTCATACCTTAAATGTAGTTAAAGGATTAAAATTAGGTATACTATTATTTATTATTTCAGAAATTTTATTTTTTATTAGAATTTTCTGATGCTATATACATATATATTTATCCCCTAGAATTGAAATTGGAAGTATATGACCCCCTAAAAATATTCAGGCATTTAATCCTTATCACGTTCCTTTAATAAATACTATTATTCTTTTATCTTCAGGAGTAACAATTACTTGATGTCATTATTCAATTATTAATAATTGAAATTTACAAAGATTCACTAGTTTACTATATACAGTAATTTTAGGAGTTATTTTTACTATATTTCAATATTTAGAATATCTAAGAGCTTCTTTTTCTATTTCAGATAGAATTTATGGATCTATTTTTTATATATCAACAGGATTTCATGGGCTACATGTTTTAATTGGAACTTTATTTTTATTAATTAATTTAATTCGAATTGTTAACATAAACTATTCTTCAGTTCATCATTTTGGATTTGAGGCAGCAGCCTGGTACTGACATTTTGTAGATGTTGTATGATTATTTTTGTACCTTTTAATTTATTATTGATCTCAATAAATTAATTTATATAGTATAATTTAGTACAATTAATTTCCAATTAATTAGTTTAATAATAATATAAATAAATTTTATATAATTATAATAAAATTTAATATAAATTAAATAATAAATAAATATTTATAAAATTTAAATATATATATATATATATATATATATATATATATATATATATATATATACATATATATATATATATATAAAATAATTAAATTAATATTAATTTACTTTTTAATTATATCTATTTTATTGCTTATATTAATTTCAAATTTAATTCTTTCAAAAAAAATATTTAAAACCCGAGAAAAAAGCAGTCCATTTGAATGTGGATTTGACCCTTTATCCAAAAATCGATTACCTTTTTCTTTATCCTTTTATTTAATTACCATTATTTTTTTAATTTTTGATGTTGAAATTGCTTTAATTTTACCTATAATTTTAACTCAAAGATATCTAACTAATTTAATTAATGTTAGATTAATTTTAATTATAAGAATTTTATTAATCGGGTTATTTTTAGAATGAAAAGAAGGAGCCTTAAAATGATTTAAATATGTTTAATAGTTTATAAAAAATATTAAATTGCAAATTTAAAGTTATAAAAATTTATATTTAAACTTAAATTATTTAATAAATGAAATTTTAATTATTAATTTCGACTTAATAAAAGATAATAAAATTTATCCATTTATAAAATTAAATAGAATTTTCTTTCAATAAAATTATTAACAATAATTTACCTCTCTTTGGTTTTATTTAACTAGTAAAAAGAGTTAATATCTCTATAAATAAATTTACAATTTATTACTTTTATTCAGACATTTTACTTAAAAGTATAAATAAAATTAATTATTTTTAATTAATTTAGAAGATTAATATAAAATACTTCATTATAAAATTTATATAAATTTATTATATAATTTAAACTTTGAAGGTTTATAGTTTTATAACTTAAAATTTTAAAAAATTTCATAAAATAATAAAAATATTATTAAAAATCAATTCATTAAAATTAATTTAATATTCATTATATTTAATTTATTAATAAATTTAAATCTTAATTTATTTTTTAAACTATTAAATATTATTCTATTAAATATAATTCGTAAATAAAAGTATATTCTAATTAATGAATTTATAATTATTATTAATACATAAATAAAAGACAAATTAATTATAGACTGAATAGCTAATCATTTTATTAAAAATCCAAATATAGGGGGAATTGAAGCTAAAGATATTATTGAAATTATTATATAATAGTAATTAAATTTATTATTAAATTTAATTAAATTTAATTGAGTAAGAAAATTAATATTATAATAATTAAAAATTATTATAAGATTTAATGAAATAATTAAATAAATATAATAATAAGTTATACTTATACTTTCATTAATTATTATTAAAATAATAATTCAAGAAATTTGAATAATTGAAGAGAAAGTAAAAAGTAACTTTAAATTAATTTGACTAATCCCATAAATAGCAGCTATAAAAGATCCTAATAATAAAATAATTAAGTTTATATTAAACAATATAAATTTATTAATCCTTAAAATTATATTAATTACTATTAAAGGGATAATCTTTTGAATAGTAGACATATAAAATAAATTTATTCACCTTAAATTTTTCATAAATTTTAAATATCAAAGATAAAAAGGAGGTAAACCTAATTTTATAAATATAATTAAATTTATTAGTACTAAAATATAATTATTAAAATTATAAAAATTAATTAAAATTATAGATAATAAAAAAATATAAGAATTAAAAGATTGAATTAAAAAATATCTTATTAAAATTTCATTTTTTATTAATTTATCAAAAACTAACAACCTAATAAATCTAATTAAATTCATTTCTATGATTATTCATATCGAAAATCAAGAATTACAAATTAATATTATCACTGTAGTAATTAATATTATAGGAATAAAAATAATATAACAATAATATCTTATTATAATAAATTTAAAATAATAAATTATATATATATATATATATATATATATATATATATATATATATATATATATATATATATATATATATATATATCTTTTTAGAATAATATCTAAATTAGTGATACCACTAGAAACTTTGAAGGATAAAAGTATCTAAATTAGTTATAAACTTAGAACAACATCTAAATTATCGATACCACTAGAAACTTTGAAGGATAAAAGTATCTAAATTAGTTATAAACTTAGAACAACATCTAAATTATCGATACCACTAGAAACTTTGAAGGATAGAAGTATCTAAATTAGTTACAAACTTAGAACAATATCTAAATTATCGATAATACTAGAAACTTTGAAGGATAGAAGTATCTAAATTAGTTATAAACTTAGAACAATATCTAAATTATTGATAATACTAAAAACTTTGAAGGATAAAAGTATCTAAATTAGTTACAAACTTAGAACAATATCTAAATTATTGATACCACTAGAAACTTTGAAGGATAAAAGTATCTAAATTAGTTACAAACTTAGAATAATATCTAAATTATTGATACCACTAGAAACTTTGAAGGATAAAAGTATCTAAATTAGTTATAAACTTAGAACAACATCTAAATTATCGATACCACTAGAAACTTTGAAGGATAAAAGTATCTAAATTAGTTATAAACTTAGAACAACATCTAAATTATCGATACCACTAGAAACTTTGAAGGATAGAAGTATCTAAATTAGTTACAAACTTAGAACAATATCTAAATTATCGATAATACTAGAAACTTTGAAGGATAGAAGTATCTAAATTAGTTATAAACTTAGAACAATATCTAAATTATTGATAATACTAAAAACTTTGAAGGATAAAAGTATCTAAATTAGTTACAAACTTAGAACAATATCTAAATTATTGATACCACTAGAAACTTTGAAGGATAAAAGTATCTAAATTAGTTACAAACTTAGAATAATATCTAAATTATTGATACCACTAGAAACTTTGAAGGATAAAAGTATCTAAATTAGTTACAAACTTAAAATAATATCTAAATTATTGATAACACTAGAAACTTTGAAGGATAAAAGTATCTAAATTAGTTACAAACTTAGAACAATATCTAAATTATCGATACCACTAGAAACTTTGAAGGATAAAAGTATCTAAATTAGTTACAAACTTAGAACAATATCTAAATTATTGATTCCACTAGAAACTTTGAAGGATAGAAGTATCTAAATTAGTTACAAACTTAGAACAATATCTAAATTATCAATACCACCAGAAACTTTGAAGGATAAAAGTATCTAAATTAGTTACAAACTTAGAACAATATCTAAATTATCGATACCACTAGAAACTTTGAAGGATAAAAGTATCTAAGTTAGTTACAAACTTAGAACAACATCTAAATTATCGATACCACTAGAAACTTTGAAGGATAGAAGTATCTAAATTAGTTACAAACTTAGAACAATATCTAAATTATCGATAATACTAGAAACTTTGAAGGATAGAAGTATCTAAATTAGTTATAAACTTAGAACAATATCTAAATTATTGATAATACTAAAAACTTTGAAGGATAAAAGTATCTAAATTAGTTACAAACTTAGAACAATATCTAAATTATTGATACCACTAGAAACTTTGAAGGATAAAAGTATCTAAATTAGTTACAAACTTAGAATAATATCTAAATTATTGATACCACTAGAAACTTTGAAGGATAAAAGTATCTAAATTAGTTACAAACTTAAAATAATATCTAAATTATTGATAACACTAGAAACTTTGAAGGATAAAAGTATCTAAATTAGTTACAAACTTAGAACAATATCTAAATTATCGATACCACTAGAAACTTTGAAGGATAAAAGTATCTAAATTAGTTACAAACTTAGAACAATATCTAAATTATTGATTCCACTAGAAACTTTGAAGGATAGAAGTATCTAAATTAGTTACAAACTTAGAACAATATCTAAATTATCAATACCACCAGAAACTTTGAAGGATAAAAGTATCTAAATTAGTTACAAACTTAGAACAATATCTAAATTATCGATACCACTAGAAACTTTGAAGGATAAAAGTATCTAAGTTAGTTACAAACTTAGAATAATATCTAAATTATTGATAACATTAGAAACTTTGAAGGATAAAAGTATCTAAGTTAGTTACAAACTTAGAATAATATCTAAATTATTGATAACATTAGAAACTTTGAAGGATAAAAGTATCTAAGTTAGTTACAAACTTAGAATAATATCTAAATTATTGATAACATTAGAAACTTTGAAGGATAGAAGTATCTAAATTAGTTATAACTTAGAACAACATCTAAATTATCGATTCCACTAGAAACTTTGAAGGATAAAAGTATCTAAATTAGTTACAAATTTAGAACAATATCTAAATTATCGATAACATTAGAAACTTTGAAGGATAAAAGTATCTAAATTAGTTACAAACTTAGAACAATATCTAAATTATCGATACCACTAGAAACTTTGAAGGATAAAAGTATCTAAATTAGTTACAAACTTAGAACAATATCTAAATTATTGATTCCACTAGAAACTTTGAAGGATAGAAGTATCTAAATTAGTTACAAACTTAGAACAATATCTAAATTATCAATATCACCAGAAACTTTGAAGGATAAAAGTATCTAAATTAGTTATAACTTAGAACAACATCTAAATTATCGATTCCACTAGAAACTTTGAAGGATAAAAGTATCTAAATTAGTTACAAATTTAGAACAATATCTAAATTATTGATAATACTAGAAACTTTGAAGGATAAAAGTATCTAAATTAGTTATAAACTTAGAACAACATCTAAATTATCGATACCACTAGAAACTTGAAGGATAAAAGTATCTAAATTAGTTATAAACTTAGAACAATATCTAAATTATCAATAACACTAGAAACTTTGAAGGATAAAAGTATCTAAATTAATTATAAACTTAGAACAACATCTAAATTATCGATACCACTAGAAACTTTGAAGGATAAAAGTATCTAAATTAGTTACAAACTTAGAACAATATCTAAATTATCAATACTACTAGAAACTTTGAAGGATAGAAATATCTAAATTAGTTATAAACTTAGAACAATATCTAAATTATTGATAATACTAGAAACTTTGAAGGATAAAAATATCTAAATTAGTTACAAACTTAAAACAATATCTAAATTATTGATAATATTAAAAACTATTGATTCAATAAATCCTTATCCCCCAATTCAGACTTCTAAACCAATCAATTTAAGCTTTCAACTTTTATATCTCTACTGTACCAATTAAAGCATCAATATTAAATTGTATTTTACAGTAATTACACCTGATTCATAAATCCTTATCCCCAATTCAGACCTCTAAACCAATCAATTTAAGCTTTCAACTTTTATATCTCTACTGTACCAATTAAAGCATCAATATTAAATCGTATTTTACAGCAATTACACCTGATTCATAAATCCTTATCCCCAATTCAGACCTCTAAACCAATCAATTTAAGCTTTTAACTTTTATATCTCTACTGTACCAATTAAAGCATCAATATTAAATTGTATTTTACAGCAATTACACCTGATTCATAAATCTTTATCCCCCAATTCAGACCTCTAAACCAATCAATTTAAGCTTTCAACTTTTATATCTCTACTGTACCAATTAAAGCATCAATATTAAATCGTATTTTACAGCAATTACACCTGATTCATAAATCCTTATCCCCCATTCAGACCTCTAAACCAATCAATTTAAGCTTTCAACTTTTATATCTCTACTGTACCAATTAAAGCATCAATATTAAATTGTATTTTACAGCAATTACACCTGATTCATAAATCCTTATTCCCCAATTCAGACTTCTAAACCAATCAATTTAAGCTTTTAACTTTTATATCTCTACTGTACCAATTAAAGCATCAATATTAAATTGTATTTTACAGCAATTACACCTGATTCATAAATCCTTATCCCCCAATTCAGACCTCTAAACCAATCAATTTAAGCTTTCAACTTTTATATCTCTACTGTACCAATTAAAGCATCAATATTAAATTGTATTTTACAGTAATTACACCTGATTCATAAATCCTTATCCCCCAATTCAGACTTCTAAACCAATCAATTTAAGCTTTTAACTTTTATATCTCTACTGTACCAATTAAAGCATCAATATTAAATTGTATTTTACAGCAATTACACCTGATTCATAAATCCTTATCCCCAATTCAGACCTCTAAACCAATCAATTTAAGCTTTCAACTTTTATATCTCTACTGTACCAATTAAAGCATCAATATTAAATTGTATTTTACAGTAATTACACCTGATTCATAAATCCTTATCCCCCAATTCAGACCTCTAAACCAATCAATTTAAGCTTTCAACTTTTATATCTCTACTGTACCAATTAAAGCATCAATATTAAATTGTATTTTACAGCAATTACACCTGATTCATAAATCTTTATCCCCCAATTCAGACCTCTAAACCAATCAATTTAAGCTTTCAACTTTTATATTTCTACTGTACCAATTAAAGCATCAATATTAAATTGTATTTTACAGTAATTACACCTGATTCATAAATCCTTATCCCCCAATTCAGACTTCTAAACCAACCAATTTAAGCTTTCAACTTTTATATCTCTACTGTACCAATTAAAGCATCAATATTAAATTGTATTTTACAGTAATTACACCTGATTCATAAATCTTTATCCCCAATTCAGACCTCTAAACCAATCAATTTAAGCTTTCAACTTTTATATCTCTACTGTACCAATTAAAGCATCAATATTAAATTGTATTTTACAGCAATTACACCTGATTCATAAATCCTTATCCCCAATTCAGACCTCTAAACCAATCAATTTAAGCTTTCAACTTTTATATCTCTACTGTACCAATTAAAGCATCAATATTAAATTGTATTTTACAGTAATTACACCTGATTCATAAATCCTTATCCCCCAATTCAGACTTCTAAACCAATCAATTTAAGCTTTCAACTTTTATATCTCTACTGTACCAATTAAAGCATCAATATTAAATTGTATTTTACAGTAATTACACCTGATTCATAAATCCTTATCCCCCAATTCAGACTTCTAAACCAATCAATTTAAGCTTTCAACTTTTATATCTCTACTGTACCAATTAAAGCATCAATATTAAATTGTATTTTACAGTAATTACACCTGATTCATAAATCCTTATCCCTCAATTCAGACTTCTAAACCAATCAATTTAAGCTTTCAACTTTTATATCTCTACTGTACCAATTAAAGCATCAATATTAAATCGTATTTTACAGCAATTACACCTGATTCATAAATCCTTATCCCCCAATTCAGACTTCTAAACCAATCAATTTAAGCTTTCAACTTTTATATCTCTACTGTACCAATTAAAGCATCAATATTAAATTGTATTTTACAGTAATTACACCTGATTCATAAATCCTTATCCCCCAATTCAGACTTCTAAACCAATCAATTTAAGCTTTCAACTTTATAATCTCTAATAACTATAAATTTTATCATATTAAATTAAATTTGGCTTAAATTTAAATTTTAAAATAAGTGATTTTGAAATACATATATAAATAGTATTAATATATATATATATATTAAATAATAAATAATTTAATTATTTAAGATTAAATATATAAATATATATATATATATATTAAATTTTAATTAATTAATATTAATATATCCATTTGTTTAAAAAAAAAGATATTTATTATTAATTATTTCATAATAATTAATATATTTATTAATTATTATTATTATTAATAATAATATATATATATATATATATATATATATATATATATATATATATATATATATATATATATATATATATATATATATATATATATATATATATATATATATATATATATATATATATATATATATATATATATATATATCTATTTCGACGCGATTTTCAACGAATCTATGCGTCGACATACTCAGGTCAGTTTTATCGATCGAGTGTGCAGATCGGCTTTTGAATTGCCACCAGCGTTATCGGGCGGCAAACCGTTTACCTTGAAGCCGGGCATGAATGTGTGGATTTCACCAGTGGCCATTCATATGGATCCTAAGTACTACGATAATCCGGAAAAATTTGATCCCGAACGGTATTACAAGAAAAAGGTATCGATCAACGATGTGGCTAATCTGGGTTTTGGAATTGGACCCCGAGGTTGTATAGGAAATAGGTTTGCCATACTGGAGACGAAAATTTTGTTTTTCTATTTGCTATGTAAGTTTAGTATTAAGCCTAATAAAAAAACCTGTATTCCCTTAAAGTACAGTGAAAAATCTTTCACCATAACGGCCAAAGGAGGATATTGGTTGGATATTGAACGACGAAGTAATAATTGTATTCACTGATAATCGCTATTTTTAATTGATGCGATAAGCTTATTTTTACTTATACTGTTTATTCAAGTGTACCATAAAATGCAGATGTTTCTTATCACAAAGAATTTTTCCTGGTGCTCTTATATAAAATAAAAATAACAAAACTAATTTATATAGATAAACGGATTTATATATATACCTCATCACTAACTGTAGGCAGTGTACAAACATTGTAATTTTATGATAGTACTGTATACGAAAATGATTTATACATTATATAAAATAAACTTAAAAAATTGTGTTACCGACAGAAGTAATGTTAATTATTGTAAAATAAAATCGACGGTGAATATAATAATTTTGAATTAATAATAAATAAATATGTAATGTTAAACAACTGTAAAGAAATAGTTACAACGTTAAGAGAAAGAAAACCGAGTGAAATCGGCCACGCGTTTAGGTGGAGCATATGTGTTTGTCTCAAGAGTGTTTTCCCGAAAGAAACTCATAAATGAGGACCAGCGTTGGCACTTCAGACAACAACAAGGGCAGTCAGTGCAGCTTTCACTCTCGAAAGGTTTACATCGTGTGATTACACGGAAATAAATTTGGTCCAGATAAAGTTCCAATAGTTCCGGACTCTATAGAGTTCAATAGCATTGTACTTTCATAAATAAATCTTAGAGTTATAATGTTTCTGAAATAGCATTATCAAAATTCAAAGACGTCTGGAATGCAAACATTCTAAACTTCAGTCCTGTTATAGCAGGAAAAGCATCGGCATTTAGGGCAAATGCGTCACAGGAATATATCGATTAGACAATTGAATATATATTGAATAAATTTAAATTTTGCTATAGTGTTTCTTTAATATATAAGCAAGAAAAATACGTAGGCATTTTGAAAACTGATACAGTTTTCAAGGTCCAACTTACAAATGTTTTTAAAAAAGCACTAAGAAACTGATACTTTTGGATTACATATAGTCTAAACAATGTCGTTTTTATTACTTTGATAGTAAAAAAAAATTCCTACGTATATTTCTTCATTTTATACCTTAGAAAATATATATTTTGGATTTTCTCAGGTACAGAAGGAAATTTTCAGGCTCATAAGCTCACTTTTTACTACATTTAACATATGTCATCTTATAAAAAATATTTTAAAAAAGAGGTTGACCAAATGACGAAATCCCCCACAAAAGGCACTTCTTTTGGCCCAGAAATCGCAAAAAACATTTGAATGCTCGGCTTTCCAAACCTTTCTCATCTTGTTTTATGGGCCAAATTATGAAGAAAGACGCATGTGAATAATTAAAATTGGCCATGTAACTATGTTCTCTGGCAAACTAGGTGTTTTTTACGTTTCTTTTTTTTATATAGCAAAAATATGAAGGGTTTTACTGCGCAGTTAATAACTTTGCACGCAAGATAGAAATTTCTTTCCCGTAAAGTATATAAAAAGAGAATAAAAGACCTTTAATTTTTGTTTTTGTTAATTGAGAATGGATATTCCGATACAAAATTATGACCAATTGAAAATAGGGTAATAATTCGTTGAAAATAGAGTAAAAACGGACGAATCTTCCCTTTTCTTTACAGAATCTGAGATTTCGACGAATAATTATCCTATTTTCAATTTCTTTGCTGTACATAAAATACCGTAAAAAGCACCTAATTTGCCAGAAAAATGGCCAATTTTCATGGTTCAAATGCGTTATCATTGTTGGCACCTAAAAGAAGATAGAATAGGTTTGAGTATTCAAATTTTTTTTTGCGAATTATGGATTCAAAAAGAGCATTTTTTGAGGGATTTTGTCAAATACCGAAAGTAGATTTTTAGGTAAATGGCATTTTTAAGATCGATAATTTGACTCCTTTTTCATATCAGAGCTAGTATTTCACCCTCCCAAGGTACGAAGGCATTCCAGCGCGAAGTGATAGTTTATATTGTCACATGTATATGTGATGAGTACGGAGAAATGCAGAAAACCTTTCACTGCCAGGAGCCACTATTGGTGAGTATTGGCTATGTTCATATCACTAGCGCCACCACGAATTTTCGGAAAGATGGAGGACCGACGGTTTTCTAAATTACATTGAGTTATGTGGAAAGTTATACAAAATATTTTTTTCTTTATAAATTACTATCATATCAAATTAAAAGATTGCAAACTTTTTTTAAAGGTAAATATATGTTTATTTTACGTATACAACATTTTTCGAATGTTTTAAACATCTGGTGATCTAAACAAAAATATTTTTCTAAACTCTCTTATTAAGCTTATATATATTAGAAAGTGAATAGTTATGAGATTTGTTACCGAAACAGGTAAAATACGTTAGGAGCTAGTATCATGCAATAGTGGCAACTTGTTTTCTATTCGATTTTTCCTTGAATAAATTCACAAAAGAAGTTGTGAAGTTTGGTTTTTCAAATAGTTGAATACTCGCTTATCATGTTCTGATAGGTTTTTACCCGATTACTAAGCCAATTTCCATACCTGACAAGTGATTTCATTCATCTTATACCCGTGCAGGAATTTCAGAGAGCGTCCCCGCGATTAGCCCCGATCCCGACCCGATTTTCGGACCAATGGAAGTCAGCCATGATTCAGACCCGGTCTCCCTGTCTTTTCCACGTATTGAGCTGGACTCAAAGATTCCCTGCCTGAATCCTGTCTGATATTCTGAGGTCCCGTTTATTTATTTTGACGTTATGATTCTTTCGTAAAACAAAGGATTTCCGTACCTGAATCTCGTCCGAACTCCTAATTTTTAGTAAGCAAGGAAAAATGGGGGATAACACGTCGGAATCTAACTAATATTTCCTATCATCTACTAAGTTATATTGGCGTAACCTGTCGACAAGATAGATCTCTATATTGAAATTATCACGTATTTTTATTAACATTAAAGTATTTTCTTTTTAATTTTTTCATGTTCATATACTATTATTATTGTTTTGAAAGTAATATAACAATAAAGCAAGTGAACCAATTACTGTGTCCTTCGATACTTGCATTTAAAAAAAAATTAAGTCATAAAGTTATTAGATGAAATAATCTATATAGAGCACAGTAATTGGCTCAAATATCCTAGTTATAACAATTAATATAATAAATGGTACTATTATTTTTATTAATTTAGTTATTATTATTGTGATTACTATTATTGTTGTTATTATTACAATTATAATTACAAAGTTCACATTTATTTATTTTAGAGATAAATTTGTACGCCTGAATAGCGGGTAAGGTAGGTATCCCGTGGATAATTTACATCTCTTTATTTATTCTACAACTATAAATAAATCATTCATACTTGTAAGGTTTTTAAATACAAACACATTTGTACTGCGATTAATTAAAATTATTAAGTGGCCGTCGGCTATTGATGTCCTTGTCTTAGCAAGTTTTCGATATTCGGGATAAGAAAGATTTCACCAAAAGTTATCTATATTCTAAAATCAGTATTTGTTTTTGTATTTCCTTAAAAAAGAGATAGGTACATTTTTGGGACTTATAATATTTATTAATATGTATTATTCTCAAACGAAAAGGGAAATGTTTAGTTTAATGTTAATTAAATCATTATTATTTAAATAAAGAAATAAATTAATAAATAACAATTAATATGCATGGGACAGTAGGAATCTGGTGTCGGTAACTGGCGTCCTCTTAAATAAATAGCTTTTGTTTATCGGTAAATTTTGAATTAATTAAAAAATTAAATTTTCTTTAAATTTTCATGAAATTTTATTGTTCACTGTTTGAGAAAAATAAATTAAATAACATAAAAATATTTAACTATACCTTGTATATTTTTAATCCATTTTTCTCCTACAATAATTAATAAGAACCTTTGAAAATTTAACTGAAGAGATGTGTAGTATGAATTTGAAGTTCAATGACGAGAGAAAATTATAAAACTAAAAAGCCGGTAAGGTAGGAATCGAGTTAGTTCTTTATATGTTTTTGATAAATATCTCTTTTATTGTATCAATATAAAAGAGAAGAAAAGATTCAAAAGATATGTACAGAAAATTACATCGGTAAGTTAGCAATCGTGTTAGTATTTCTTATCTCCTTGATAACTATTCTATATTTTAAGGAGATGTGAAAGTAAACTAATAATCCCTACCTTACGGCATCACATTTATACTTTTTTCTCTGCAATAAATAAATATTTCTAAAAAACGCCATACTATCCCCTCCGTATTCTTACCAGGAACCTTCAGTTAAATTTTCAAAAACTTTCATTATTAACTCTCGAAGAAAAATATTTCTCTTTCTTTATCTTTATAATTTTTCTCATATTCTGCGTTATATTTTTAGTATTTTTTAGATATGCTAATTTATATCTTTAACCGAAAATATGGTAATTAACTGCTATTCACGAAAATCTGAGATAATTTCTAAACTGGATAATATTACCAACATATAATTGTAATATTATTATCAGTTATTCATGTATGATTTTGAATACATGATCAGAAAAGAATACTCTGCCTTTAATAATTACGTTACTGTTTACTGTATGTTAAATTCTTTTCAGTTTTTAAGAAACACTCCATTATAAATTAAAAATAGCAATAACGGTATTGTTACATTTTTATGAAACTTTCTCTGTTTGTGATTTTGTTATCAGATATTTATATATATATATATATATATATATATATATATATATATATATATATATATATATATATATATATATATATATATATATATATATATATATATATATATATATATATATATATATATATATATATATATATATATATTAATAAAGGGGGTGCATCTAATATGTCCACCTTCAGGAACTTTCGATTTAACTACATGCTGTCATAGCGTACGCCTTGGTATCGATATTTGGGATTAGTAAGCCTAGGAATTTTGAAGAAGCAAAAGCAACCGCCGTTTTTATCGGCGTCGATTGCCTTTTGCGTTACAATACATTCGTATGACTACTTTACGAACCGATAAACGTCAACAAAAGTTGCAATTTTCGCCTCGAAAATACGCTCTACGGAAAAAAACTGGCACATGCATCTACACATGCATCTAAGCAGTACGTAAATAAAGCTACAATTTTATGTACCGTATAATTCTTTTTCGCTCGTATCACCCTGACAAAAGTAGTTCCTTACGTGTACGTACTGCTAAGAAATCTTATAATTAGAGGGCGCTAGCAGCGGAGTATCCACGCCTCTCAATATATATATATATATGTATGGGTGGTTCTCTGACAAATCGTGCGCGAAAAAAAATGGATTTTCCAAAAAGTTTTAACTATGATATTAATCATTTTTAGCATGAATTGATGATTATCTTAATTTTTAGACTAAGATACAGGCTCCCCTCCATTCTGGGACCTATACTGGGACTTTTGCACTATAAAAAGGTATCTCCATGAAATTTTTGGTGGTCGAGGCTTTGATCGAACTCTCAGAATCAGCATTTTAAGGTTTAATTGGCATATAAGATAGTTATAACATATATATATGACTTTGCAAGTATTTTTAGTGCAAACTACAGAAAATTTTACAAAAAAAAAGTATGTATACGTTTTTTGTGAAAAATGCTTCCCTGAGGAGTTATAAATTAATTTGTATGGCCAAAAAATGCAAAAAATGCTTAGATGGCCAAGTTTGACCCTCTGTAACTCGGAAAATAATGATGGAAAAAATCTGAAAAAATTCAGGGATATTCATACATACTATAGGAACATAAAAAAAATATTTTTGGAAAATCCATTTTTTTTCGCGCACGATTTTTCAGAGAACCACCCATATATACTGTAGGAATTACGGCGCCCCAGAATAACGCATAAAGTAAGATCTCGTGTAAGTAGCCAGACTATCTGCATGGCCATATTACATGCAGCTCTTAGTATTAATAGTAGGTACATAATAAATAGTTCGAAAGGTATAAAGAAATATTCTCTATAATTAAAATATAAGAACACCATTTATTAATTTTAAAAATATTATTATCCTAATCTAAATTATTTCGGACACGGCGGCCTTTAGGGCTTCACCAAGACCTCGATACTTGTCTTGATATCGTCTTGTATTGTCTTGAATTTCGAGACAATACCAAGTCAAGACTGTGTCCAACAATTTAAGACAAGACCAATATCTCAGGTACCAATTTTAATTTATTTTTTTTTCTAGCATTAAAAACAATTTTATTTTAATTAATACAAACATTAGAAAAACTATATAGTAATGGTAATTACATATAATTCGTAAACTTTACAATATTATGTCGTTAACTATATAATGAATATGTAAAATTTATGATATACGAATATTATAAAATATAAAGATTTTATTTTAAAGTTTAGTAAAACATATATTGAAGAAAATTCATTAGTCATTTTTACATCAATATCATAGTATATTATTGTTTTCTTTTCTTCTACATATAATTAATTGTTTAGGCCGGATATCGACATTGCAGTTTATCGTTATATTCAATGAATAAATGAGATTTTTAAATTTCGCGAATGTACGCACAATGTATTTATCACTAAGAATATGCGCACAATCGTAAAATTTTATTAAAGGCATAATTAACTGCTTAAAATGAAAAGCTGATAATGCCGATAACTGGGTATAAGATATCGAACTCCGCCCTCCCCTTAATATAAATTATAAGAGTGCTGTAAAAGATTAAGTCAATATTTTACGTTTAATCATGCTATACTTTATTACAAATTAATTTTACAAATTGCATTTCTTAATATACTTTGCATCCGCCTATTTATACAAAGAAGTGCTCTAATAGATTGATCTTTTAGCGAACATCTATTTTTGGTAACGATTAACGATCCTTCAGAAAAATCTCGTTCTGAGGGAACAGATGTCGCCATGATACAGTTATAGATAAAATGTAAAATAAATCTAAATATTCATTAAATTTATATTTTTCAAGCTCGTAATATTAATTTTTAATATGCAAAATATTATTTTGTACGAGCAAAGTCAAAACAGAACTTTTATAGCCGTTTATTTACCTCATGAATATATACGGTATTCCTCAGATAAGGTAGGATGCACGGTATGTAAAGTAGAGAGGTAAGCAAGGAGCGCCTTCCTTACCGGCGAGGAGCTAGCCCCGAAATTAGGCTTTCTCCGGGAATGGTACACTGGAAGGCAAACCCGATGCCCCCCGTGTGGGTAGAGAGTGTCGGTTGAACCTGCACGGTGTGGTCTGAAAATATAGTCTCCACTGGAGAACCCCTCCCAGTATAATGCAGTTAGGGTAAAAATAAAATACAGTAGAAACGTAATGCACTTGCTGGGCCGAAAGGCTGCAGGTGGGTAAACCCCCAATAATTAAATATATACGGTATTCCTAACGCCTTTTGGCGATTCTCCTATAACGAATCTAAATTTTCTATTCTTTTTATTTTCTACAGGCACACAGTAACCGGTCTTTATTAACATAGTTAAATTAGCTTAATTTAAATAAAACTTCATACGTTAAAATAGCTAAGATATGTGGGGAAAAAATAAATATGCCTGTAAAACTATGCAGGGCAAATGTGCACATTGAATTTTTTCGAATAAGATAAATATAAGTACGCTATGGATTAATGATTGAGAAGAAGGAAATAAGCAACCATATATGCATACATATTGCTTTTTAAAAAAAAATTTTCAATAGAGTTTAAATTTTAACGTCAAGACCAATATTTTCTCGTCAAGACCAAGACAATATCAAGACAAGACAATTATATATTACTTCAAAAACGTACAAGACCAATACAAGACTTTTAATTAGCGATATTTTGCAATACCAAGACGATATTTTGGATAAATCTTGTATTGTCTTGGTATCGTCATGCCCTAGCGGCCTTACATCAAGATCTTCTTCGACGTCTTATTCGTCCAGAGCATGATTGGTGGCGCCATCCAAAAGTTGAAGACTCGGGAGGTATATTCAACATATATATATATATATATATATATATATATATATATATATATATATATATATATCATATATATCGTAATACTTTACAGTTCCTCCTTTATTTCCATTTTCTGTCATCTCGTGCGTTGCGATCGTTTCTTTTATCCCATCCAAGCAGACGCTCATAGCGAATATATTTCACTGTTGATAGAGTACATAAAGAAGAAGTGAATAGAAGCCACTACACAAATGAAATTATAGTGTGATAAAAACATCAGCTGATTTATACATGTAAATAATTTTTTAAACATTAAGAATATAATATACGAAAGTAAATAATTTATTACTTACAATTGTCTACAGCGTTGTTAACATTACACTTTTTGTTCTATACTTTAGCGTCCTACGTAGCGTTTACAGACGTATTATATTTTACTGATAGTAGAGCACATGAAAAATAAATAAATAGAAACCTTTGCACAAATGAAATGATATCGTGACTAAAATATTCCAGCAGCGCCAGCGCGCAATTACTGGCGTAGCGCTCTCTCGCGTGGGCGATTTTCGTAAAATGCAACTAATTACCACATTTTCGGTTAAAGATATACTTTTCTGAATAGCATATCTAAAAAATAATCAAAATATAACCTAAAATATGAGAAAAATTCGTTGTGATACGTGGTTTTATTTCCGAGATATTTAGAATTATTCGCCGCGATCTCCGTCTTCAGCCTCACCTGTGTGCAAGTACTGGCGTTGCGCTCGCCTGCTCATGCTGTTGCGCTCTGCGCGCATTTACGCTCCACGTTAAACTCGATTTTAGCTAACCAGCTCATTAAAATCAATCGTAAGAAATCCCAGCATTAGAACATATATTTTGCTATCACTACACCAAATTTCAAGTAAAAATATTAATTAGGTCGTCTGTAATCGAAAAACAAGCAAAAAAAATTATCTAGCCTCCTATTGATCTTATCGTAACGTTTTTATTTTTTAAATTCATAGTTTTTAAGCACAGTTCAATGCACTTGGTCGCCTTATTCTAAATTAAAAAGTCCGAAAGATGTGGATATTAAAAATGTTTTTTTCATAAAAAAAGAGGTTGTATATTTTCAATTTAAAATTCTGCCCTTTTGTATATGGAAAGTTTTTATTATGAATTATCGATTCTAATAAGATTCATTAAAAGGGACCTCTGCGTTCGAAAGTTATGACATAGTAAAGTTTCGTGCAAAAACTGTCGGTACAGGCCGCCATTTTGAAGAATGGAGGCGGTTTTGTGCACACATGTTCCCCACACATAGCGACATCATTCAGTGCATTTCTGTTAGATTTCAACCATTTTTACTATTTTATAATACAAAATTACTTCTTCACTGTTTCAATGTTTGTTACAAATTTTGCAACAAAATTTTTTTTTCTCTTTTTTTGCAACACTAATTTTTGTAGAGATTTTTCTCCTGAAAAACTTTTGTAAATGAACTTTTTCGATACAATCAATATTTCACTAGTTATAACGAGAAAACCGAGAAAATTACTGTTTTTGCGATTTGTTGAAAAAAGAAAACCAACTTCTGCAACTGGTCCATATTCCACAATTTAGGGGATTGTTTGACTCCTAAGAAGTTCACTATTAAAATTATTTCCAGCGTGTTCCAATTGATTTGGAATTTCGGGACCTTTAGGCTCCCGGACTCCCCGACTATCGGCACAGTATGTAATATGTAAAATAAATACCCCTTTTCTAATAATTATAAAAGTCATTTTATGGGTACAATTGTATTATATAAATATTTCTAAAATGATACAGATTATAAGAGATCACATTATAGTATAGGCTATCGAGTGATGTTTTATGTTGAAATAATTTAACCAATAGCGTTGAAAGGCTGTTTCGGCTATTTAAAATAATTGCAAGTCAGTCTTGTTTGGATCGTCGTAAAATTAATAAGTCACAGATCGGCCGTTTTTACTGTTATTTAGCGAATGTTAATAAAGTTCGGTAAAAGTACATAATCGTTTGCGTTATTGATTCTTCTCCTGCCGTAACAAGCTACTTCGGGCAGATACAAAGATCAACATTATTCTTTATCGTTTAATATGAGCTGACCGATTCATAATTTTGACAATGAAGTCTTCTATTCATCTTTTTACTCGCTTAATTTTTAATTCTCCTTGTAGAATTGCTTGTGCGCGAGACACTTCGCAATTTAAATAGCAAAAAACTTGTCCCATAAAGATGAATAAAATCGGTGGTGCTGGATCCGCGCACTCGGAGAGAAAAAAGGCCGAGCTCTGCTGCAGGATTCACGAGTCGCGGCGCGGCTGGCTGCACGGGGAACGGGAGTGCGAGAGGTGAGCAAGTTAACCGCGGGCGCGGTAGCAGCAGCAGCAGCAGTAGCAGTTGGTTCCTTCGCTCGCTGCGGCATCAAATATACATTTTTACTGCCGCCCGCGGTGTCCCTTAACTCAAACGAATTACTCCGATTTCCGTAAGTGCGGGAGGCCCTTAAGGCCTTCGGTGTACCGCTGATGTACTGCGCTTCGCGCTCGGTCTCTCTCTCTCCCTCACTCTCGCTCTTTCGGCTTCGTCTCGAAATCCACGCAAGATTACACGTGGGAGAAGAGTGTAGTATGCCCGGCACTGTGCGGCTTTGTTCTTAGATGTTCCGTTAAAACCACCAGTCGGCCACTTGCTTTATTTGGGATTGTACTTGAAACCGAAAAAGATTTAATGCTTTCTTGATGTTTTGGGAATGATAGTAAGCGAATGATAAGTTTTTAATAAAATATCTCGTAAAATATTATGTTAATAGGTTGCAAGAATTTTCACTTAGTATATTAATAGGCATATATTTTCCCATTTAGAGTTTTTAATTGGTTAACGGATGTATGAACAAATTCTCGAAATTGGGATTCCTCAAACATATAAATTCTGATAATATTTAAACTTATCGTACTCGCTTAGTTGGAAAAGCATACCCTCATCCTTCACAGTAGTTCTATTCTATACCGATATCTAACATTATCGATGAAAAATATGAACCAAACTTGATGGGCCCACTTTTTAAAGATCTAAATAGCAGTCACGGAAATTATTATTAAAAAATTCTTATTTTTAAATTTTTTATCTATATTCAAATATACTCTACTCGACTACTACTAAAGGCGACGTTTATCTTTCGGAAGAGTTCTACACCAATATCTCGCGATAGTGACAAAAAAATTTTAACCAAACTGGTTGTGCTTACTTGGTACAACTTCAAATGCCAGGAGTGGACTTTTAATTTTATAATTTGGAGAACCATCATTTTACTAGGTATTTCACTATTTTCTAGGTATTCTAAACTATATATCTTTATAATCTTATACTATCTATACTTATAATCTTCTTGTAAAAATGTATTCTAATAGAAAAAAATAATATCTTTTTAAGTTTTTTGTAACACTTACAAAGCATAAAGAAGTTAAAAATTCAAGTAAATAAAAACGAATTGCGCGTATCGCGTGATAGTAACGTCACGCAACATCCTTTCCAGATGATAAAAATATTATTGTAAAACATCTAGCAGTACATAGAATAGTGTTGTCACGTTACCCTCTAATTGATCTATCTCAAACTGAAACATAAGTGTAAATAATTTTTTATGTTAGTGAACTATCGATTAAATAAAGTAATAATATTTAGTTATTTTCTTTGATATACTGTTAAAAAAATATTTATTTTTTTTTTTAAATATACGTGCGTCTATGATAGAGACTGCCTGATCATACTGATGAGGCCTACAGGCAGTCTTGAGGCCGAAACGCTTTTAATCTTTACATTTATAATATTAAAGGACCTATATATTTCTTGCTTTGAAGAGGTAGACTCTTCTCTGTAAGAATGAGCCTTACATATAAATACAGTGAAAAACTAATAATACGATGTAATAGGTTTAGCAGAAACCTACTTTAAAATGGTTTTCCCTTTATTGCTAAAAAGAAATTTCAATTTGCAGGATAAATACAAAAAATGTTTGGGTTTTTAATGTTAAATTAAATTTACATATTTTATGAATTAACAGTTTAATTCAATGCTGGGAGGGGTATTTGCCCGCGGAGTAGTTGTTTCTGTTGTTCAAATGAATACGGTAGATTTTTTATTAAAGGGTGTATGAAACATTCTAAATACGTAACATTTTTTATCCATTTAACAAGTTTACGAGCAACTTGCAGGATAAATACGAAAAATGTTTGAATTTCCAATGCTAATTACGTTTACATATTTTATGAATTAACAGTGTAATCCAATGCTGGGAGTGGTATTTGCCCGCGGAGTAGTTGTTTCTGTTGTTCTAATAAATATAGTAGATTTTTTGTTAAAGAGTGTATGAGACACTCGAAAAATCTCGTCTACAATTTGCTGTTAGAAACAATCATCTAAAGTTTACCAAAGATAGACGTTCAAATCATTTTTAAGAAACGAATGTTCGTATTAACACCGTAAAAACATTCCAATAAATACCTATATAAATTATCGATTAAATTCGTCGTCTCTTTTACTAAAATTGTCTAAATAAATATAGTTCCAAATTGTTACGTACAGTAACCTTCTTTAATACATATTCTTAGAAAGCAGACGAAACGCAGTAACCCATCAAACGTGTAACAACAAATTATCTGGGACCTCGTGCAGTCCTGGGAGCCCCATCCGAGAGCGTCGTACCGAAACTCATCTCGAAGATGACAAACTAATTTCCCTCAGCACGCATCTCATAAATCAAAGAGCGAAAGAGGGATGCATCATAGAGGTAGAACATACATATATACGTACACCATAGTAGCGTCACCGAGGGATGCAACTTTCTCATTCTCTCTCTCTCTCACACACACACTCTCTCGTGCCTCTATCTATCTCTCGCTCGTGCATCGAAGTAGGAGATGCGCATAGCTAGCGGCCGCCGCGATGGAGTAACCGCGTCACGTTGTCACGTCCCGGCGTAGCTCGCGCGCGCTCGTCCTACTTGAGGGCAACGCAGAAGCAGTAGCAGCAGCCGCAGCAGCAGCAGCAGCAACGACGACGAGGCTAGCATAAATAACCCCCGGGGTTTACGAGCGCCGCTACCGGCGCGCATACGACGACGACGACGAGGAAGAGAGACTTTGCTCTCCTCTCTCTCTCTCTCTGCCTCTCTCGCTCTTGCTTTTCGCGAGGTTGGAGTATATATAGGGACGTGGCGCGAGTCGCGTGACCGGGAGTTCGAGTGCTCGTAAAGCTCGGCTCTCTCTCTCTCTCTCTCTCTCTCACTCTCGAGCGTAATTTCGTCGTCCTGAGGCTAGCTTATACACAGGACGAGGAACTCTCGGTCATCAAGACGTTCTCTCTGGCCTAGGTTTTGTCAAGGGGCAAGAGATGGAGGGAAAGAGGGAGGGTGGTGTGGGAAGAGGATGTTCGAGGACACGCTGCGAGGAGCCGTAAACATAGATGCGCAAGAGTTTTGTCGTGTAGAGATGCGTATATAACTATACAGGATGTCTTTCTCTGCTGTACTCGCGCGCTGCTTATCACGTAGGGCTATACGACTTTTTCATTGCGCTTCGCCGGCTGCTGTTGCTGCTGTTCCTTGTTTTACTTTGGAGATGAGTATTCTCGTCTGTTGATTGATGTTGTTTCGGAAAATAAGTTGGTTTTTCGACTTTTTTTGTATTCTTTCTTTCGGGGGAAAAACTTACTTTTTATATTAGTTTTCCTTGATTGGCACAGACGTGTTTTGAGTATTTCTATGCGATCGTAAATTATTTATTTATTTTACTTATTCTTTTTCAAGGGACTTATATTTCATTTATCAATTCATCGCATATAGTATGATTAGTATGATCATTTTACAAATTATATATAAAAATTTACATCTATAACTTTATTAAAAACATCTGAGTTTTAAAATAAATTTTTCTTTAGATAATCAGTAATTAAATAATACAGATTATAATACACAAACACATAGAGATTTTTGACAATTGCTCGCTCATGACTATTCTGAATCATATAAATTGTATTATTGGTATTCAATGTTCATTTCAAATACAGATTTTTGCCATAGCACCAATTTCCTTTACTCTTGGATGGACCCATTTTATATTGTTCTTATCACAAATAAAATAATAAAATTGAATTATTACTTATTTTGTTGAACTGGAAAAATTCGGTTTGTACGTATTTCTACAACATAATTTTGAATATAAAGTGTGGATATATATGTATATATGTCTAGATTAGCACTTGTTGGTTCTGTAGATCTATATAGTAGCAACAGGCCTAATAAAACCGGCCGATTAGCTTTTTACACCTCGTAACTCCGGAATGATGCCGAGTCGTTTACGCGCTCGCTTTTAATTGCAATTTAGCTGGCTTAGGATGATAAAATTTTTTACTGTCATGGTTGAGCCTGGAGCTCTCCATGTGACCAGGCTCCAGTGACCGAGCGGATGCGCACTCAGCTCTACCCGTCGACGCTCCAGCGTTCCCGTGCTGAAAAGATGCCGAGTTTGTACTTTTGCGCGCGGGACCACTCGTCGCCGTCACAGCGCTACGGCGAACGAGCGAGCAGATTCCCGGCAACAATCGTACGCGCAGGTGCTCGTCCTCTGAGCCAATAAACCAAGTTACACAGCAAGCCCTCTCTCTTTTCTTCCCCCGGTTACCATCCCATCCGTAACATATCGTATTCCCAGATTGTGGCTTCGGGAAAAATCTAAAAGGATTTTCTGTGAGAAGTGATCGTGAGTGCGAGAAAAAATAAATAGTTTCCGCTAGCCGCTTAAAGAAAAAGAAGACGGTAGCACCAAGTCGAGCGCATCACTCGCTGCATGGCTATGCCGATGCAGCAACCCAGAGCTTAAAGCTCAATGGCTTATTCATACCGTTCCTATCGGATGAAAAAGTGACAGTGCCGCCGAGAGTAAAAAGCGGTGATTAGTGCGCGTGGCAGGGCTAACGAGGTGAAAGTAGGATGGGTCCCATTAATGGATCTACATCCTGATCTGCTTTTTGGAAATTTCATTGCCGAAAATATCAACGGCCGAATTTATGCAGAATGCATAAACTTAAGCGAAAACAAAGTAATAATTGCCAGTCCAGTAGTTGACCTACAGCTATGTGAAACAATCGCAGAGAACCCGCTATATCAGGCCGATGGGGTCGGCTCAGCTGAGAAGGCTGCAGAATTCTCGACATGCTTAAGACGTTTACACGACACAAATAAGCAGGCAGAAAAATATAGAGAGGTGCTCAACTTAATCGAAATGTTGCAGAACAACGTCCCAGCCAGAGAAGAAAGGGTCAACAAAATTATGGAGTTGGCGAACTTAGAGGGTTGCAATGAAGAGGAGATTGGTTACATAAGGGAAATATTGCAAGAGTACGCGGGAGTTTTTTTAGTACTCGAGGGCGAGCCACTGTCCGCGACCCACTTGATTCAACATAAAATTGTCTTAAAGTCAAACAAGTCGATACATAACCACAAGTTCAGATTTCCTCCAGCCCTTGAAGAGAATATGATAAAGAAACTCGACAAGTTACGGACCCAAAAGATCGTGGTTCCTTCCAACTCAAACTATTCATCTTCACTCTGGATAGTATCAAAGAAGCCTGACGTCCAAGGAAACAAGAAATTTAGGCTAGTTACGGACTTTATGGCACTGAATGACGAAACAGAGGATAGTTGTCACTCCCTGTCCCTTACAAGCGACATTTTAGAGCACCTGGCTTCGGTAAACTACATCACGGTGATGGACCTCAAGCAAGGATACCACCAGATCGAAATGTATCATGATTCTACACACCTCACCGCTTTCTATGCACCAGACGGCAAGCATGGAAACCAGCTACTCGAGTACGACAGAATGGCTATGGGTTTAAAGGACACAACCATAATCTTCACCAAGGCAATGTCACCAGCCATGGCCGGCCCCCAGTGTTAGGAAGTCGAGATCTACCTTGATGACTTCATGGTGTTCAACGAAACCTTCGACCAGTATGAAATTCGTCTACGCAAAGTACTCAAAAGACTGCTAGAAGCGAACTTAACAGTAGAGCCAAGAAAGTGCCAGTTTCTGAAGAAAGCGGCTCTAGTCCTGGGATACATCGTGGGAGAAGGCGAAATCAAAACTAATCCTACGAAAATAAAGGCAATGCTGGAGTGCCATGCATCAACAGACTAGTTGAAGGTCAAACAAGTCGTCGGTCTGATCAGCTACTACTGGCACTTCATATAAAATTTTGCCAAACTTAGCACGCCTAGTATTCAGATTGCTGCAGAAAGCCGTCGAGTTTATATGGGGTCCAGAAAAGCAGGAGACATTTGACTCTCTCAAGAATATGATATACTCCGAGCCAATATTAAAGGCTCCAGACATGTCACAGCTATTCATCATCTTCACAGATTGCAGTGACTGGGCACTGGGCGTCATTTTGTCTCTGGGCATGCTGGGTCGAGACATTATTCTCACATTAGCCGAGTGGGCAAATTTCATTGCTCAGTTCGACAACGTATCTATGAACAAAAGCATAGTAGTATAGTTGCCGTGCCGTATAAAAATAACCTACCGGTACTCCCGGCAATAATAAAACATACACCAAAATAGCAAACGATTTTTATTGGTGCAATGTAAGACCCAACGTAAGACGTTTGCCGCTGTTAATCAGCAATACGTCGTCGTTACCTTTCGCACACATCTCCTTAGATTTTTACGGTCCGTTAGAGAGTTCGAAACGCGGCAAGAAGTACATCCTATCGGTGAAGGATATGCTTACAAAATATATAACGCTGACGCTGACAAAGCATGCGAACGCGGAAGAGGTGGCGCGAGCGCTAACGGAGAAAATCATGTGCGTGTTCGACCCTCCGGCAACGATAGTCACAGACCGAGTACTTTCAGAACCGCCTACTGGAAGAGTTCGCGAAAGTTTTCGGAATTACGAAATTCAACACTACCGCGTATCACCTCGCAATAAAATGGTTCGATCGAAAGGATACATCATACTCTCACGGAATACCTAAGAAAATGTGTAACCGATAGCGAACGTTGGGATGAGTGGACCGCGATTTGCCAGCATACATATAACTGCACCGAACACGGGAGTACTGGGTACACCTTACATGAGCTGCCGTTCGAGACCAAACCTAGAACTCAATTCAGCTTCCCTATGGGCGGGGATGGTTTATCATACAACACATATGTAGAAGACGCGATAGCGAACCTTACTACCCTTCAAGAAACAGCAGCCATGAATCTCGTGCAGTCAAAATACCACTCTAAATACTCCTACGACCGGAAATTAAATACTAAGCATTTCCGCGAAGGAGAGATAGTATACGTACTAAAAGAACCAAAAGAAGGGAAGTTTGCGAAAGAATACCTCGGTCCTTTCAAAATAATCAAAATCAACCGCGAAACCAATAAAGTCCTGGTACAAAATAACGAGACTACTAAAATCGTGCACATACATAAAATAGAAAGACCGAGCGAGTTAGCGAAACAGGCCGAAGAGGTTATGTAACTGTTATGCTCGTTCATTTTTTTTATTGTTTTTTACGCGGTCCCGGACGCGCCGCGTAAAAATATAATCAAACAGTCAAATCGAGTAACAATTAGTGTACACCCCAAATGCCTAAGCTGTGTTGAGTGCATACGTGTCGTAGGTGATAGCACTTAAATAGTAAATTAAACCATTATATTATTAGTAATTCAGATTAAAACACTTTGGGTTATTAAACAATTTAAAGGAAAAGAAAAAAAATCATAAGCCACTCTCAGTTGAGAGAAAGTAACAGTAAAATACATAGAATCTTGTGAACGCTCTGAGCTCAGATGCGCAAAATGTAAGCAAAAAATTAAGTTTCACATAATTATGTCGTAATAATTAAGATTTGTAAGAAAAAAAATTAAGTTTCACATAAATATATTGCAATAACTAAGACTTGTAAGCAAATAAAAAGAGAAAATCAGTCTAATACGAATATTTTGTATTAACCACAAATAATAAGTATTTTTATAAAAAAACAAGCACATGTCAAACATTATGTAAAGCAGTAGCGGATGCTAAAATGTCAAAAAAGTGCCCAAAACCAAATTCAAAGAAAACTCAAATACAAAATACACAAGAATTCAAAAACAATTTTTTTTCTAGAAATAGGATTAGGATAGAACTTGTGAAGAGTACAGCCAATGCGCTACCTTATACGGACATACATACGAAAGTACACACACATTTAAACGCATATACATTCATACGCACTTAAGAACAATCACACATTTAGTCACAAATTTATTTATCTAAATTCATATACACTCGAGCGAAACGAGGACAGTAATCCCCCGACGGAAAAATCTTCTCTTGAGGGCAGTAATCCCCCGACGGAAAAATCTTCTCTTGAGGGCAGTAATCACCCGAGAGAAAAATCTAGTTTTGTCCCGTGTTGCAAATATTATTTTATTCTACTCTCGACCGTGGCCACTTATTGACCCTGAAAAGTAGGGCCGACGCGTTTTTTTTTTTTATATTTTTCTAGGTTGATCTGGAATAATGCGCATGCGCGCGCTTAAATAGAAAATATGTAAATAAAGATTTTGTTTATTTTGTAATTACAATTTCTTTATTTTTTCTAAAAAACCACTAGATGTATATCAATTTATTATAAAACGAATAGTATTGTAAGAAAAAATTGTAAAAGGAAAAATTTTAAATTTATTTGACCCGCAAATTTTACTTGCGCCCCGAAAATTTCACTTTTGCCCCACTAAATTTACTTTTGCCCCGCTAAATTTACTTTCGCCCCGCAAATTTTACTTTTGCCCCGCAAATGGGTTTACGGGAAATATATGCTACTTTCGCTCCGATTTTCAGAGGCAAAAAGTGGCCATATCGAGCGAGTGTGGAATACATTTTTTTTAAATTCTTTTGCTAAGTTGTTCCCGATTTTCTGTAGAATGTTTCCTATAATCACAGTGATATGCTTTCTAATTAACCTTTTCGAGTAATAGAAGTTTTAGGAATCTATACACGTGGGGTCGATAAGAAGAATATCACTGTGTGTGTGTGTGTGTGTGCGGGCGCGCGTGCGTGAGCGTGTGTGCGCGTGTACGTGTTCAATTATGATGTCTGTATGTATAGTATGGGTGTGTGTTTCAGATGCGATTTGACTGAACCGCGGCTCACATGCGTTTATAATTTAAATATTATCTAAATGAATCATTTTGACACACATCGTGTGTACCGATCATTAGTATAACAGCATGAGTTTAGATTCATATCGGGAACGCATCACAAGAATACATCGATTTGACTAATTTAAAAAATGTATTATTAAAAGGGAATAAAGTGTTTATAGTATTTTCTCTCCTCTCGTAAGATTCTGATTTAGTAGGAAATAAGGACATTGATAAACCTCAGGCATTGATACACTTTCAGTTTCGGGCAATGAAAATAACCATTAGGGTATTCTACATTTCGATTAGAAAGTAATGCAGTTACATGAAAATACCTTATGATTGTAGACATACTAGGCCGTCGAGTATAGTGATTTTATGCATGCATATATAATTATGCATTATTGATTCGAGGTTCTACTGTATCCCAGGTGCATGTTGAATCACGCAAATAGATTATGCGAAACGAATAATAATTCTACACAACTATTCTGCATATTACAGTCATCGTAGTTCTAATAGTAGTAAAAAATCGGGGTTGGCCTGCAGGAGATAAAAAGTTTTACGGGAAAATATTTGAAACTTAATTTTATTGATGCCAAAAGAAATTTTTTTTTTATTTGACAAACGAATATTGAATGAAAAATGTGTTTCAAGAAGCGCCTATTTTGCGTACAGCGTTTTATACTATCATATTTTAAATTTTTGTTCATTGTCTCTGAACTTTCATCGTTGTCCTGTTACTTACCTGACAAATTTATCTTCTATACTTCCAACTCTTTAACATTTTTGTTCAATGACAACTGTCTTATATATTAAAAGTTATTAGAAAATGACCGCGTCAGTAACCAAGGCCGACGGTATGCCATGTGTAGAAAAACTCATGTTTCGTCGTTAATTTCTCTGTATTTTGATCGTTCACCCCATACTTTCTATTTTTTAATTGAAAGCTTATGATGAATCCTCCTTAAGTATTGAAGAATATAGTAGTAATACTTATAAAGTACACTTACAAATACTCCGATACAAAGTACAACGAAAAGTTCAAATTCGGCGTATACTCATGCAATTTCAAATCCGAATCATTTCTAGAATTCCATAAACAAAATTCAAGAGCAATTAGCTTTACATTATATACACATACATCAAAGGATTAAAAGCACCGCAAACCCAATTTACGCAACAATTTCAAACCCCCCCTGAATTCCACCGCCGTCGAACCTAGGAAAATCATATAGACGCAAGGGGGGAGGGAGCAGTGGCAGCGGCGCAAATAGGAGGCGGGGGAGGAAGATGAGCAGGCAGACACGCACGCAAACAAGCGCCCGTACGCGGCTGCGGGGCGGCTGCACCGCACAAGCAATCGCAATTGCAACAGCCGTGCGTGGCGCATTACGCATTCGCGGTGCAACGTGCGCGCCGCGGCACAATTGCGCCCAGGCACGCCTCGTCGCGGTCGCGCTCACGCGCGCAGGGTGGAGGCGTAATTATGCCGTATGCGTAAAGCACGGTGGATGCGGCCGTGTGCACTGATTTATCGCGGTGGAGGAATAACTAAACACTTTGCGCGGAATTCGGCCGATGCAGTCCGTTAGTTTCTCGCCCCTTGCGCGAGATCATTGTGGTGCGTTCGTATCTCGCGATTTCTTGCTTGGTGAGCTCGCGATTGAATACTTTGATACGTATGACTGACAAAGACTATGGTCTGTGTATACCCTGGTAGAAATTTTAGCATTGAAACTGCTCATCAGACTAGTCACTAGCCAGTACCCACTGCCCAGTTCAAAACATGATGACTGCTTAAGCGCTGGCTAATCACTGCTAAGATTCCGAATTATGCAAAACGTAAACAAAAAAGATTAACCTCGAAAAAGACATACATACGTATATACTATTTTGCGAGTTGTCTTTATATGTTTTCATTTAATAAGGATAAAAACGTGTAAAGGTGGATTTTAAACAATGCATCAACAAGAATTGGAAGTAAATAAAAATATATTAGATGCATCGTATATAATATATGGTAATATAAGCCATTTCATTGGTTTCATGGGTTTGTTTAATTAATTATAAGTCAATTTATAGTTGTTTACTCTTTTTTATTTCGCTCGGCAGTCCTTCAGCAGTGACGCTAGTAAAAAATCTGACGAAATTCGTATGTCAACTGGCGAGTCACTGCTGAACTCACTGACCAGTTCATTTTTAACTGGGTATGGACTGGCGAGCCACTGCTGAACGATTCTACCAGGGCATGAGTTACTGTAATTGGAAGGAAATGAAAATATATTAGAACATTATGTAACAAGGGCAAAAAGTCGAATATTTTTCCTGCGGGTGAGTTTACTGAGTTTGCAGTATCACCCGAGGGAAAAATCTTCTTTGTTCTCGAGTTACATATAGTTCATTATGCCCATCAGTTGAGAAACTGTGGCCACTTTTTGACTTGGAAAGTGGGACTAACGGACTGTTAAAAGACAATCGAAAATCAGGGTTATTGGTAGAACTTCATGAAATAAAGGAATTTTTACTATTTTCCGCACTTGCGGGAAAAAAGTAACTATTTTCCGGCTAATCATTTTTGCGGGCAAAAGTGTAAATTTGATCTCGCTTTTTAGGGAAAAAAGTGGCGATTTTCGTTCAGATGGGCATAAACATTTTTTTGTGCTGCCAGCACCAAAAGTACACTGAGAGAAAGGTTCTTTGCGGCAAAGAATATTTCTCAATTGTGAAGTTTTGTGGATTTGAATATGGTCAAATGAATATTTCTTAACAGTTAAACGCATCGTCTTAATAGTTAAGAACTGAGTACTTGAGTCGCTTGCCAACGGCTGACCGCCTGACTTTAAGGTTAACGAAATTGTTCATATTTCTAACATGTCTATGTGACCGTTACATGTTAGTATAAGTTTTCGCCTGCCACGATTATGTCTACTTATAGGATCTTTTTCTATTTTAATGCTTGAAAAGCACCATTATATGCTAGGAATTCATCAAATAACCTTTCGAAATCGGCATGTTTATCTTACTCGTGCAAACTTTTCTCAAGTTCGAGTTCTTAACTATTAATCTAATGTTAATTATTCTTAATATTTGCGGCAAGTACGTGAGAATTCGATTCCGCAAGTACACGATTCATTATCACAAGGAATCCTTTCTCTCAGTGTATGCTTTTTCGCGCATAATATGAAGCACGCGTAAAGGGTTTTTTTCCGCCCGCTGCATATATGTCCGAAAAATCATTCTTTCATCCCAGGAAAGACAAAAAGTATCGTGTGCAACCTTTGGATCGCCTCGGGCTGCTCGGGTTGCATCAGTTAGGCCTGCAACTCCCTCGAGGTAATCGTCTACTTTCCGCCCTTGATACATAATATACTATTTTGTCACATATGCATGATTTTTGCGTTTTTTATGCCTCTAAAGCCGACAGAAAACGGATGTTTGCCTACAAAAAAAACTTTTCGCCTGCTCTCACCGACAACTTTTCGCACAGCGAACAAAAAGTACCTACTTTTCATTTTTACTTTTTGTCCGGCGGGCGAAGTTGAAATCGGTCAAGCCATTTCTAAGTAATCGGTCTACAATTAAACACACCTATATACTTTTGAAAAGAATACTTTTGAAGTCGGTTAAAAAGATGTACACTAATGTAAGACTAAAGTTACTAAATGAGGTAACTAATTCATAAGTTATATTTGTAGCTTATATGAGTAGGTAAAATAATAGTATATTGTGTACCAAGGTTACAAAGTAGACTTTTTTGTAAGTAGAAAGTAGGCGAGCAAACACGAGCCAAAGACGAGTGCGCATTGCGAGTCGAAAACGAGTACTGTAATCACACAAGGACAGAAAAGCGTTTTCACCCAGGGTATATTCCGTGCTTTTTGTCACACATTTCTTGACTTCGCGTTTTTTCTTCTGCCTCCAAACCGGACTCAATCCAATTTTAGAAAAAATGACTTTTTAATGAATGACTTTTGATGAATCTATGACTGCAATATCAAGCTATCATAGTTTCTAGGCACCCTAAACATGTGGTATCATTTAGCTGGTACCCTATGTTTATGGGTCCTAAACCCTCTCAGGGCTTATTTTTGAAAATCAGCCTACCAGAGTATTTAGGTCCCCCTAAGCCATCTTTTGTTTTACCGATTTATAAATCTTTTGTTGCATTCAATAGCGGGTTACCCCTATGGTGGTCCCATAAAATTGTAGACCGGTACTGGACTAGTACTAAACAAGTACAAGCAAAAAACAATACTTTACGTATTAATGATTCCTACGCCTTTTACGAATTCATTTTGTATTGATCTTGATGATTAATTTTTCTGTTATCAATACACAACAATCCTGCGATGGTCCGATAATTATTACTGGGTAGTACAATGCCAGTACTAGCAGAGTATCCTATTTTTATTTATATTTCTTTGTGTAACTAATCAACCGATGCAGTGATTAAGGTGATTCTTTTATCATACACATTATGTACCTCCAGTGATTCCACAAACATTTTGAGCCAGAACTAGACCGATACTAGCTAGGTACAAGTTCTTTTAAGTCACTATCATCATTATCATTGTTTCATTGATTTTATTGAACGATTATTAACCAAGATACATCAGGTTCAAAATCCATGTGACGTCACGATGATGTATCTTTCATGTACCATTGTAACGTTACACCGCTTTTTAATCTGCAGTATTTTGGTCAATAATCATCCAATTGCAAAAAAGAGAAACATATGTGACGAATATTTTTCAACATTCTTTCAGACAGACCTAAATTTTTTTCATGCAACATTACAATTGCAAATGGACATATACCTAACTGAAAAGATTAAAAAAAGAGAAATAACATTTTTTTCTGATTTAATGATTGTTAGTCCTTTTGAATGGCCATAATAAAATCCTGTATATTACTTGATATACTGCAAACTTTTCAGAGTCAAACTGACGAGATCGGAGATTTTAAAGCTTTATTATGTTAAAAATACATATCCTTAGGTTATCAATATGAGAATTTGAAAAGAATTATTGACCTAAGTTATAATCTTTTAAAGTCAAAATTCTTCAATTTTTTAAAATTTTATCAGAAATTTTGGATATACAAGATGCTTGAAACTGTACTCTACAGTCTACATAGTACATTTATTTTGAAAATGAAGATGCGAATAATCAGGAGAAAACTAAGAGCATCAGCTCCTAGGTGATTTCCCGGGGGATGCGTGCTACGACTTATTACGTGACGTATTCCATTCTCGCTTCGCGACAGTAAAATCAAGTGGTCAGAGATCTCATCCAAACTCAAGACTCAAGACCTATTTCAAGAGTCTATGATGAGATTTAATAAGATATTCCAAACAGCGAACCCTTTTATATTTAAGAGGACTTTTATCTCTAGACGATCAAAAAAGATAGAATTGTAAAATAATTTTTAAAAGAAATGTGTACAACTAGATGTAAAAATCTTTTTCGTCTTTATTTATAAATTATTTAAGTATATGAAAAAATTTTTTTTGTTAATTTTAGTTTAGCGGTGTGATTTATAGATGGCGTAAGGTACGTTGCCTCGTAAAGAAACGGTACCCAGCATAACTCGATGTAGGATTGTCTATATCAAAAATCCAAAAGCATTCATCAATGGATATTAAAACACGGACCAGATATGTAAAAATAATAAAATGGTCGCATTTTGTACACGTTTTAATAAAAAATGCAAGTATAAAGACTGTATTTTTCATATACTTGAATAGTTTATAAATAAAGCCCAAAAAGTTTTTTTACCTCAAGTTGTACACATTTCTTTTAAAAAATTTCTTAAAATTATGAATTTTTTTCGATCGTCTAGAGATAAAAGTCCCAATAATACAAATATTGCATTGAGAGAATTATTGATATACGATGTTAAGTAATGACAAATTTTTAGTAATTTTTTATAGAAAGTTGTGTAAGTAAACAATGAAAATATAAAGGAAACAAGTAGATGACTAAAACGTTCATATATTACTTAGTACTATCATTTAGGTTCAAAAATAACTGCACAGGTACAATTAAGCATGTTAAAATATTAAGAATAAATTAAAAAATTACAAAGAGAACTGCAATTTTACAGAAAATTAAGGTTGGCCAGAAGTGGTACAACAAAAATTTTATTAATATACCAGTTTTGGCCATGGTACCCCAGTCATAAAAATACATCAGATTTACTTTTTACATGATAATTTTAAGTCTTGTAGGTTTAAGAAATACATAATATGATTTCACACTCCGCTTTTAGTCAGTAAAAATCTTGATTTATGTAAAATACTAGAGGCATCAAAAGTATGTTATAGGTTATAATAGGTTATATTTTATTTTCTCCGAATTGAATCAATCTTAATGTAGAAATGCATTTTGTAGAATTGTGAAGAAATTAAAAACTGTTCTAAGAAAGAAAAGTCATCATTTTAACGATTCTTAGAATAATAATGATGACTTACGTATATTTGTACTTTAGCATACAAAATATATATAATATAACATTTTAAAGGAGATTCAATCCAAAGAGTTACAAGAATTAACTGCTTCATTGTTTTGTGGATTTTAATTGGTGATAATTGATAATACGAAAATATTTTCATGGTAAACAACAAATTCGGTAATGGCTAAAACTGGTACATCGCTATGGTCAAAACTAGTGATTAGGTCGATGGGTCCTAAGAGAAAAGACTTATCTCACGCGTTACGATCAGAAAAGACCTATCTTGCGCGTTGTGAATAGAAACGGACTATCTCTTTTGAGGTTATTTTGTAGGCTCTATTCAATGCTGAAAATTTTTTATAAAATGATTAGACACCTTACTTTTAATGACGTGAAGCTGATAAACTTACATCAGTAGTATTAAAAAGTCAATAAAAGTTGTAATTGAGATTATCTTATAATAATTATATGACCTCAAAGTTAGTCTAAGAAATAACCTAAAACAAGATAGTATTTTACTAATAGTAACGCGCAAGATAGGTCTTTTCTAATCGTAACACGTGAGATAGGTATTTTCTAATCTTAACGCGTAATATAAGTCTTTTCTCTTAGGAATCATCCAGGTGGCCAAAAGCGGGGACAAAACAAGTTTTATTTTAGTTTTTTCATTTGTGAAATTTCCTCGGTGTTTTTCATAAAACAAACGATGAATTTATCAAATACATGTATTTTAGAATATGTGTAAATTTGTTGAATGAATAAACATTATATTTTACTGTGGTAAACACGTTCTCGAAAGTCAAAAAAAGTTTAAGGTGGCTAGAAACGGTACTGTTACGGATAGAATTCATTAGTAATAAGAAAATGTAACTGTAGGGGAAGGTGGGGCACGATGGGTTTGGCGGGTGGATTGGGCATTCAAATGTTCACTAAATAAATGAATATTCTAACATGATAGTATTTTTTATATGTTGTAAATAGCTTTTACTTTTTCCCTCTGCAAATCCTAAATGAAAAAAATTAATACAAATCGTATGAAAATTATTAGAAATTTAGGACTTCAAAACGTTGTTTTTTCCATAATTCTAATCTATTTCTCAAGAACAAATAAATCATATGAGCTTCGAAAGGGAATTACTTTTACAGTTTAAATCGTAAATTTTTAATAGTATTTTTGATTGATGATCTCCGATGCTTAGGAAAAAAGTAATATTACATATAAAAATACTCTAAAATGGGGCACGACTGGCACCACTAGCGGGGCACGATTGGCATACGTGAGTCGTCAATTTATTTCCGCCGAGTTTAACAGCTGATTTTCTTAACCTTACTTTTGCGCCCTTAACATTTCGGAGTCGGAGTCTTAGATGTTGCTGAAAGAGTCAGTGTTAATGAAATGGTAAGAAATTATAAAAAGAAAGGCCAAAGAAGTAATTACTCCGATGGGCAAATGCAGTTAGCTCTTAATAGTATTAACGATGGAAAATCTATTAAAAGCTGTGCAGCAGAGTACGGTATTCCAAGGAGTACTTTACAAAGAAAACTACGAGTTCCTTCTTGATTCAGATGACCTTCCTGTCGTTAATAGTACATTTTTTATGCAAACTGCTGATGGACAGTATGAACCATTTATTGTCGAATCAGTTCCAGTTGGAGGTGTGCAATTGTCAATTAATAATGTGCAGTTTTCCGAAGACCTCGTTAATTTTAAGTAAATTATGTATATAACGGAGACCGGGTCTAAGTTTAACACTTAATTGTTTAGAATTTCTAATTCTCTGTGATAGGCAATATTTGCTTCAAAAATGGCAGTATAAGTGTCAAAATTTAGACCCGATCTTCCTTAAAACAAAGTATTATTTAGTAAAGTATTATTCATTTATACGTACTATAAATGCTAATTTTAGGAATATGTGATCAAATAAGACTAAAAGTACAAAGATTTAAAGTGAAAGGAAAAAATAATCCTTCACATAAAACTGAATTGTTATTTAAAAATTATAATTTAAAGAAAATGTGTCAAAATGTGATTAAAAGTATAAATATTTAAAGTGATTGGAAAAATAATCCTTCACTTAAAACATAATTGTTATTTAAAAACTAATCATACGTAAAGTAATAATTGTTTCTATTATTTAATAAATAGTAAAGTTTATAACACATACGTCTGGTTTTTAGTTTTGATCCTCAATCCTATAAAATGCAAATTTAATAGTAACGTCCAATATTTTTTTTTAAATAAATTTTTCATTAATTCACCGTGCCAATCGTGCCCCACCTCCATGCCAATCGTGCCCCACGGGTGGGGAAAATGGGCAGTTTTAGCGGTATTGTACTTTGCATTATAAAAAACAATGCAATATATATTTTATAATAAAAAATAATGTATCTAAATCTTGAGATATTCTACTTTAAGAAGCACTTTTAATAATTTGTATTGGTACAAAATGGAAAGTACAGGATTCTTTTGAAGTTAGGGTGCCCGTACTGCCTCACCTTCCCCTATAATAAGTTGCTTTGCAAAAGGCTTCTAAAACGTTCTGTATAGTTCAAACGCGATAACGTTCTCGAGTTTCTTATATATATGTTTGCGGCGGTTGTCGGCGGCGACTTTCGGCGGCGCGAAGAGCGGCTCATTTCTAGCTCAAAAAAGAATGACGCAGGGGTCAGATGTACTTTAGCCCTTGTACGTAAGAGCAGTTTCAACGCGCGTTGTAACAACCCGGCCAATGTATATAATAATAACTACTTTAAATACAAATTGTGTATCAATTATTTTAACAAAATCCTTCGTATAATTACGTTCCGAACAGGTACGTTCACCCTATTTGATGATTTTATATCCCAATTATGTCTGAGCATATATTTACGTTTCAACTTGTACATGCATTATTCAGACTTTTTATCAGTTAATATATGATCACAGCAGTTATAAGCGTTTGATAGCTACGGTCATTCAAACACGATTACTGCTAACCATTTATAGCTGACTATAACAATAATAATAATAATAATGATAATTATAATGACAATAATAATAATAATAATGACAATAATAATAAATAATAATAATAATAATAATAATAGTATTTAATATTTTAATAATACAAATATAAATTTATCAATTTATTATATTTTTTCACATTCATTATGACAGCAATTTTTCGCAAAAAGTCTAAGACATCTACCTACTATTTCTCTTTTACAATTTGAAATTTAAAGATAATGTTAATTTTTTAAAAGTATTAGATAGTGCTACATACATGAACGCATTATTAAAGGTTGAAAAAAGCTGTCGATTACATCATAAAGAGGCTGCTTGTTACTTAAACTTTGATCAGATTTAAGATCTCTTATATTCATAAAATGCGTAAATACACTCAGGTTTACAAATTTAACAAGGGCATATCCCGAGGATGAGAAAAACATCTTTGAAAATGGAGCACCTGCCTGCAAGTCGTCTTCTCTCTTTAGCCACCGAATCACCGGCGGCAGTGCAGTACAGCAACGACGACAACCCGTCTGTTATATACGCAAAAGTCTTCTCTCTCTCTTTATCTCCCTCTCCCTCTCTCTCTCTCTCTCTCTCTCTTTCGCTCTCTTTCTTCCTAGATCAGAATATTGGTGTAGGTACGAGGTGAAGCCGGCGCCTCGTGCATAATGCAGCACGACGACGAGTTCAGCCAGCAAATGTTGGACGCTAATACATCTTGATGATAGATAGCGAGCATGTGTTTGGTCTGCGCAATGAGGTTGGGAGTATGCAGGGTAGCGAGAGTTTGAGAGAACGCGAGAGAGAGAGAGAGAGAGAGAGAGAGAGAGAGGGGGAGGGGGTAAAAATTCATGTACATAATTTTGGAATAATCGAAGGATGATTAGAACTTGTAGAGGAAGAAAATGAAAAATTGTTAAGATACATGCAAAAACCTAATGGCAGTCAGATGACACAACAGAGATTGAAACGGAAATAAGAAAGAATGGAAGTAGAAAGATGAATACAGATTTGAATCTCGTTTTTAACCATGTTGGAATATTGATTGTATAAGCAATAGCATGTAAACTTCAGTTGAATAATTATTAAGCTTATTTTCTGAAATCGCCATTTATGCTCCAGACGACTTTCCCCTGCGCAATCGCGTACACGTGAGAACGAAATCCCCAAAAAGGAACACTTCGCTTTTGATATTGAAACAGAGACACGAGAACTGGAACTAAAAACAGAGGTAAAATTAGGGACAGAGTAAGAGAGACAGAGAGAGGAGCATGTATATAATACATACAGAGAGACCGAGAGAGCGAAGCAGAGCTAAAAAAACGAGAGCAAAAACGGAAAAAAAGCGAGAGGGCGCGAGATAGCGGTGGAAGGACGACGAGGGGGTAAGGGGGAGGGGAGGCGGTGGTGTATAGCGCGGCGGCGGCGGGGGTTGGTTGTGCTCTGCTGCGAGACTTCGCGATTCGCGATGCCGGGCACGTCGCCGTCAGACGAGCGTACGTGCGACACGACTACGCTTTTACGCCACTCTCCCTCTCTCTCTCTCTCTCTCTCTCTTCCTCTCGCGCGCTTCGTCTCTCTTTTCCGCGTTCGAGGAAAGCCTGCCCTCTCTCTCTCTCTCTCTCTCTCTCTCGCTCTCTCTCTCTTTTCTAAGGTAGGTTGAGAAATTCGCATTTCTCCTGTCCCTCTCCGTCCTAGCTCACACCCCTTTTTCTTCTTCTTCTTCTTCCTCTGCTGCCCCTTTTGCAGCCTTCAGACGAGGTGGCGCGGTTCTGCGTACAGCTTCAGCGCCTTGCGGCGACCTGATCTTCTTCTTCTTCTTCTGAGGTTGTGGCTATTTTGCAGGAGAATGAAGTAAAGGATACATAAGAACTGTATTTTTATGAGTTTTTCTACAGTGTTAAGTGTACTGGTTTTATTATTTTTCGTGGACCGTAGAAGACTCTTAATCTTTTTTTGACAAGTTCATTTTTATCTTAGTATGATATGTAGAAGACGTCGCATGTATTATTTTAATTGGAACGTTATTCAAGTTTTTCAAAAGCATACCTTTCTTACGTTACATATATTGATTCAATAGTGTTGCTTAAAACTAAAATCCGTTATTTTGATACTATCACTTATTCGAATCGTACGTTCTATTTTAATATATAAAAGAGCACGAAAAATTGTCTGAATTCTGATAACTGTCAAAATATTAATAATACAATCTGTTATAAATGTAATTTTAAACCAAAAGAAATAAAGGAAATTCCTGAGTTACCGTTATAGTTGGACTAACAACTGTAGGTAAAGTAGATTCCCATAGAACGAATCCTTGACAAATAGTAGATATACCTACAATAAGTATACGTTTATATTACCAGCATTCGAAAAGTAATTCTACGGAATTTACCGAAATTTCAAATGAAATTCATTTATGTAGAGTAAATTATATTATTAGTAAAGATAAGATTTTTACAATTTTATTTTAACTGAGTAAAAATTAAATGTATAATAAAGTTTTTGAATTTCATTAATGAATCTAGTGGAATTTATAAATGTAGCTGCAATAGAAGTAATAAATTGGTAATTGCAATAATCAATATATAGCTAATTAACTAATTGTATTATATACAATTATCATATTTGAATATTTTCAAATTATAAAAGCTGCAATCGGTGTAATAGGGTTAATAAATGAAACACTGAAACAACGCATTTTGAAACATATTTATCTTTATTTTTGAAAAGTTGCCAAAAATACATTGCGGTATTCCGTAGAGATGGAAAAACTGTTTAAAATTCTTTAATACATGGTTATGTTAGTAAGCATATAATTAATCATGAGAAAATGGCACGACATATGTGTGTGTGAGATGTATGTAACGCGTACGATAAACTTTCGTACACATTAATGATGCAATGATTCTGTGACTAAAAGATATCATGAAATAGTTCGAAACTGTTAAATATTATGCGTGATGTGAAAACGTTGAAAAGACTGGCTGAGGAACAAATACATGCAACTGCATGCACTATCTAAGATAGTGCATAAAGGAAATAATCCCGTATGAATGCATGATACGCACTTATACAATACGCATAATAATGACGCAAATTTGAGCAGTCGGCGTCATTTTTTGTTTTGTTTTTATTTATTTATTTACTTTATTTTTTTTTTGCTTTTCGGTGATTTCCTTACTCCTATAAACACCTTTAAAACGTTTGCACGCGTAAAAAGGCACATATAATTAAATGTCGAGCTTAGCGTCGACATTGCATTCGCTGGCTCGAGCGTGTCTTTCCATTTCTGAAGCAAAGAAGAATTTTTCTCTAATCGCTCGCTAGAAAGAATAGAAGTCTTGCTTGGTGTTAGAATTGTTAATCGTCAAGGGAAACGAGCGCAACGGCTCGTACAGTCCGCGCGCTCCGTTTCGTCTAAGGCAGTCTTGGTAGTCGAAATAGTTCAGTGGCAGTTGCGAAAGAACATCATTTTGCTTTTTCGATTCGATCGACGCGCTTTCCCGTCGCCGCCGTCTGAAAGCGCAAGCTTCGAGCCCTATTTCTCGCGACCCTGTGTCCATGTTTCTCAGTCTTAGAAAAGCATGCGCGGCGCGCCCTCGGCTCGGCTGCGAAACGATTCATCGGCGGCGAGAAGCGAGAAGCGCGCGATTACAAAAACTCGCGTTGGGTGACGATCGTTGTTTAACACACGCTATATGCACGATCGTCGCGAATAGAGTACGATTATACAAAAACTTTACAAAAGATATCATTATTACCAAGCTCTAGCTGCAAGAGGTTGTTGATTGATCGATCGATCAATTATTTACACGCAGTCGAATACAAGGATCACCTATCTGCAAGCAAACCGTACAGTTGGTACTTTTCTTTACAAAAGCTCTTAAGCCGAAGAAAAAAAAACGGATTACCACTAAACAAAATTTTTTTGTTTTCTTTTTTTGTTTTTTTTAATGATTTTCTCTCTCAGCAACAGCCGCGCAACGAATTACGCGGCGTACAAACAAAAAGAATAGAAAGAAAAAGGATAGTAGGAAGAAACTTAAGGTAAGCATGCAACGTTATACGATATTTGCATAACGACGCAACATCATGGCACACATTGCGAGAATGTTAGTACGACGGTGCGTCGCTCGCCTTTCTTTTCACCAATTACGTATGTTCGATTGTATACTTTAAAGCAGAACTAAACGCAAATCGACTATGAAAATTCAGGATTGACGATCGTCGGCGACGAACTTTTTTCTGTTGAACTGAAATTCAAGCGTCAATTCGCGATTAGTCACTCTCAACTTAACTGCTTCAAAGGTTAGAATAACTGATAATAATAGAATAATAATAAGAATAATAATAAGTCATCGCATATTTGGCGATTTTCATGATCAATATAAACATTATTCAATATAATAACTATAAATAATAACTTTCATTATTTTCAGGTACTTTATACACACAATATCGTGATAGATAAAGCAGATATTGCGCCTTACACTCTGCAACAATTAAACATAAAAAATAAGTTTTGTCAGTTTTGTCAATTTTCTTCTTTGAAGACATTTTAAAATGTATTGACTCTTTTTTTACTTATAGATTATTTATTTTGTCATTTTTATATCTAAATAGAATATTTTAAAATTTGATTTATATAAATGTTTTATTTGCAATAAATTTTGTATCAACATGACATGAAATAATTACTTCAATAACATTAAATTAAAAATGAAGATTATATAAATCACTTTTTATAGTGCTAATATTAAATATAATATATAGCAAGAAGAATATTATATAAATATAATTTTATAAATAAATAAATTTATGTACAAAGAAAAGAGTATAGATATTTACATATATCTTATATATGTTTATGTTCGAACTTTAAATTTATAGTTTAGAAAACCTTAATAAATTATGATAGAAATTATCGTTTATGCAAGAAAATACAGGTATACACTGTCAAAATCTATATCTTAAACGCTGATTCATACATCAAAATATGCACAGAAAAATCACTACATATCATATATTTTTAAAATACTCGTTTTGAAATAGTTTTTTCATATCATGTAGTTATAAGATTGCATATAAAATGATTTAAAACAGAACAAAAAAGAATATTAATAAAAGCTGACAAACTAACTCTGAATTCAATATAAATCAGCAGCTATGGATAAATTACTCATCGACGCGAAAAGTCGACGCCGTAAGATTACACAAGCTCCTCTAAAATATATATATTTATATACATATATATTATTTTCATTCTCTTGAAAACGCATTTCATCTCTCGACGCATGTATATAACTTAAATACTGCGCGATAATCAAATTGTATACTGTTCGCTAACTATACTCGTAAACCGCAAGTATGCAGATACGTAAGTACTCGTTTTCTCTCGATATAGGCACCCACCGTCTCGATGGGTACAATTGTAGTTTGTGCACTTGCTTTTTTGAAATTCGCGTACATTGGACGCGTTTCTTTAATATGAAGGCAGCTCCTTAGGAAATGTCAACGTTAAAATCTTTACAACTCCGTAAAGACAACAAAAAATATTAATAAAACAACGGGTTAGAAGTAGTACGAATTGGTTATCATATCACCGTAATTCGTGTATGTAAAAAAGATCATCAGACTCATAGTCGATCGGCTTATTTATTTATAAATGCCGCTTTTAAGTAGCATGTTTCATTTGAAAGATTCTCGTACTTCGATATATCATAATGATAATTACTCGTATAAAAAATCGTATCATCATTAATTTGACGCTTCTTAAAGCTATATACAGCGCTTGTTTACACGGTAAACGTTCCTGGTTTTCATTACTATTTTTGCTTAAAATAAAGATTTCATTCTCGATTAAAACGTGGATGATATTAATGCGATGAATCGCTCATTGGATATTAAATTAAAATCATCGTGCGAGAGAAAACGTTTATAAACAATAGGAGCACGAAGGCCTTCTCTTTTTTCGATGACTAGTTGACGGTTTCTGAACACATTGTTATATATGTCTCATTCGCTTACTATTATTTTCTTTTTTTGTCTGTTGCAATAAAAAAATTTGTTTAATATTTTTTAACTGCCTAACTACATAACTGATTCTTTTTTTGTACTGGGATTTTGTGAAAAAAAATTATTCCCATTTTATGTTTATTCTTGGAAGAATCCGTTAAAAAATAGTTTGTTTCTTATAATCCAGCCTGCGTGCTGTCGATGAGAAGTGATATTTCGGAGAAAATTGCACTAATCTAGCATGCAGTCGGCGTTTATACTTCTATAAACTTCGAAAAATATATTTACTATATATATAACGTTATTTTTAGAAAAATTTTCGATATACACTATCGAGCGTACTACAAAAAAGCTCCTAAAACCAACGATTCTTTTGATTATCAGGGACAAAAGTCTTGTATATTATGTACAGCAAGAGCAAAAACTTTTTTCGATCGCCCACATTTCTAGGCAACGACTAAAAAATTCGTGATACAAGGCACGTCGATTATCGATATTATAAAAAAGCCACTTCTTACAATGAAAAAATTGGCACGGGTCCAAAAGCTCAGTCGTATAATCAATTATTGCTCTACTACTACTTTCCTTTTCAAATGCCCCTGATTTATATCTCTTTCAATTATCGTACTCTACAATTTCCTAAAAATTACTCTTTGCAATGAATAAATAATCAATCGATATTCAGTCCATTCGTTTCGATAACTGTGACTTCTCCTACCAACCAATTATTCGTTCAGTACAAAAATACACCCGATGCCCTCGACACATCGTCCTCTACATAAAAATCCGCACTTTCAGTCTATTCGATATATAAGTAAACAACGATAAATTTCTCGTCATCCCCCTTTTATCCAACCCCCTCATTATCTCAAATCATTAATCGTATAAAAAACAACGCGCGTTCAATAGGTACAAAGGAAAACCCTGAAATCTCAGTCAGTCTGAAAATGCGAATAGCCGCCGGAGGCACGACGAGGAGTCTCCTCGACCTGCCTCCGAGGCCGAAGATCATCCTCCTCCTCGTCAATCTATATTCACACTCTGCATCTACGTAAAATCGACCAAAGTATAAACAAACTCCCAAGGCACGTAGACATTTCACGGAGCTCTCTCCACCTCTCTCGAGTCATCGGCGTCTTCTCGATCATCTCCCCGTCGTCGTCTCCGCATCTCCTCCAACGAGGGCCATACTCACCTGTGGCTATCGCGGCCGCGTAGCCGTGGCTCTCGAGGACCCTCAGCGGCTGCAGCGCCGATCTTCGTCGGGCGCAGAGCTCGCGCGTCTCCGAAGCGAGGACGAAAAACCCCAAACGGTGCAGAACGTGTTCAGTCTGCGTCTCCGTTGATTTGCTCGCGGGCAGCGCTCAGACCGGGGGCGGTCCCCGCACGTAGCGCAGCTGCGGCGTCAGCGAGAGGTTGAGCGAGTTGCTGGCCTCGCAGCAGTGGGGCTCCAGGAGGCAGGCCGCGCAGAAGAGGACGACCAGGGCCAGCTGGAAGGGCAGGGCCGCGCGCAGGATGCGCCAGACCCAGCTGCGCGGCACGCTCGGCTCGCTGTCGGGCTCGTCGGTGGACGTGGACTTGCCGCCCGGCAGACCGGCCTTGTCGGCGCGAGCTTTCAGCGGTGTGGACGCTTCGAGGTGCGGGACCTTCTTGCGCTTGCTGGAAGGCGAAGGTTTGTTGGATTAGTGAGAACTCGGGGATTTTGGTGATACGTGAATTTTGATTATTATGGAGGTTCACTACAAAAAGAAAATCTTATTTTAAGATTGACCGATCTTAAATTTGTTACATCTTAAAATTTCAAATGCTTGAAAAACATAAAGATAATATTAATATTTAAATAAGAATGATTAATAATTAATATTAAAATAATTAATATTATTATTAAAATAATATTAATATTATTTTTATGTTTTTCAAGCATTTGAAATTTTAAGATGCAAAAAAATTAAAGATCGGTCAATCTTAAAATAAGATTTTCTTTTTGTAGTGTTTGTTTTGTGTATTCTTGGTATGAATCCGGTAATTTTACGTATTATTCAGATTCATTTTTACACAATAAATACAAATTATGCCACAACGAGCCTTTCGATAAAGATTCAAGTCGATTAATCAATCCACTTGTGACTGACAAGGAGAGTGTCAGACCTCCGGGTTACGGTTTTTAATAAAATTTTGGAAATCGTTCTCTGGTTCCTCAAAATGAAACCCAGCACCCGTAAATTGATCTAATAGGTCGTAGAACCCGAGATACAGCGATAAACGTTAGCATTATCCATATGCCCAATGTTAAAAATCTAGTATATATAGATATACTAATAAGGTTAACAAAATATGCTTTATCTACTATACAGAGACCTATTCGAAAAAACTACGGGTACTGGGCTTCATTTTAGGGTACCAGAAAACGATCCCCAAAGTTTCATAAAAAACCGTTACCCGAAGATCTGACACTCTCCTTGCGAGCATTTTATATGCAATTTCTGATCTTCGATGGAACCATTAACCGAAAAACATTCTAATTGACTTTAAATCACTTAAACTTGATTTACAAGATCTATTGATTTTTTATATGGGTAATTTGCAGGAAGCTGTCAGTTTTTGTGTCCTTATTAATAATAGCAAAATTATCGTTACCACCAAAGTGACATTTTACCTTACCGAACTAATAATGTCACTTCGGTGGTCACGATCTTGGGCTTCTATTACCTACATACAGTTTCATTTTATTAATATTTTAGATTTTTAGGATAAAAAATATGTGTTTTCTCCCTACATTCATATCATAAACCTTCTTTGTGTTTATATACACTATAAATAGATACTACGAAAGTCAGTGTTCTCAAAAACGAATTGAAAGGTAAAATAAAAATTGCTATGAACCTTTATGTTTACAAAATAAAAACAAGTTTTAATAATTATCATGAGTATCCTAAATATCAGAGTAAAAAAACAGTATTCAAACTGATACATCATATTTTTTAACTTAAATAACTATAATATATTAGCAAATAATGAAGACATGAAATGGTTAGTTTTCTGCAAATCCCGTATGTATTAAACAAGCATGTTCAATAATATAAATTTATTACAAATTATTACGAATTTCGCAAAAATAGGATTCATCAATCATCTTAAACAATCATCATAAAGAGATTAAAATGTTAGTTCTCCTTGGCAGAGTTATTTCGCATCATTCTGAACACGATTCTGAACTTGAGTAGTCTACAGAAAATCCATGACACTGCTTTTCCATAACTACACGTGAACAGTGTTTAACAGTTTAATTTAATAATTTCTTTACAAAGTAACCCTACTCAATCTCACCCCCTCCCCAATCCCGAACTCTCCTCCAAACTCACCTGGGCACAATGTAGGTCTGCACGCTGGCGGGCCTGCCGTTGGCCCTGGACTCGACGCTGGCGGCTGTGCGCACGATGAGCTCGCGGCACTGCTTCTGCAGCTGCCTGAGCTCGGCCTCGGCCTCCTCGACGCGCCTCCAGAGCTCGGCGAGGACCTCGTCCGCGGCCCCGCCGTCCGGCACGAGCTGCGACTCGAGGGTGCGCGTGAGCCGGCGCAGCGCGGCCAGTCGTCGCTCGCGCTCGCTCAGCTCCTGCTCGCTGCCGCTGTCGGAGATGCCGCTGTCGGAGAGGGAGCCGCCCTCCAGGCCCGCGGTCACCAGGGAGCACGCGCCCGAGTCGTTGAACGAGGAGGACTGGGTGACGTTGCCGCTGTCGTCGCCGATGGCCTTGCCGCCGCTGACGGGGGTTAGCGTGGCGTCGGATAGGACGCTGCTGCTCTGCTGTAACACGAGAGGCGAGGTGATTTCATTGTTTTGGATGTTGGGGGGTTAGGGTGGTTTCGAGTTTAGAGAAATATTGCGAGGAGACACTTGAGTGAGGTAGGATGCCATGTATGTATATGAAACATAAGTCGTATGATATGAAACATAGTCAAATTTAGAATTTACAATTAATCTGTGTTCGTTGGGTACTGCAAATTTACGTTGAATTGAAAGAAATTTATTATTTGGAATATGATGTGGTTTTCTTAGTGTTCAGTTGAGAGTAGAGTAATATACTAAAATCGGGTTAAAAAAGTAAGCAAACTATCGTGGTACTCTGTGAAATGAGATTCGTAAAAATCGAAATGGGAAATGAGAGGTACCTTTCAACCCTTTAAGCCCTAGAAACTTTTAAAGAGTTTACGTCTGATTAGGATTTTGCATAAAAATATGCTTCCAAATAGATATTTGAAATCAGTTATGTAATTTGAACAGAATTACTTTCGAAATAAATTGGTTGAAAATTTAAAGCAATTGTTAAAGTATGAAGAATTATTTTGGATACGTGATCAAAAATGTGGCTTAAGGGCATTTTTTGAGCTGGATTCTACATAAAATAGCTAACTAATGCAGACTTTTTTAAATAATGACAATTTGAAACGTTGTAACAAACCTTAGATAAAGAAATTATTTAAAAAAAAAATGCTAGAAATGATTATATAAAACAATTAAGATAATTTATTATTTTTACTACTTAGAAAAAAATTTTAATTTTATCCATGTTGCATTTTTAATTGAAACATTGTTTCAATTTGCATTTTTAATCAAACATTGAAACACAAAAGTGGTAGGAGAATACATAAATTGATTCAAATTTCAATTTGGCACCACTAGATTAGCGAAGTTGATCATACCGCTTTCGCCCACTTTCAAACTTGAATGAGTAGGTATATAAAGTTTCAATATACATTTCATCAATACAAATTATAGGAATATCTGTGAGCTTCAAACACCTAAGTGTTTGAAATTTTAAAAGTATATTCTTGAATGATATGTAGCAAACTTAAATCCTATGAAAGAAAAAAACATAGACATTAAAATTTAAGGGGAGTTTTATAGATCTTGACTCCTCCCCCCCCCCCCCCGCCCTATGCCATCATTCGAGCACTTTAGCTTATATTTTCGATGGTTCTATTAATCCGTTTTTCCGAAAAATGTAAGAAAATTTGTTAAGAATCTACTTTATTTATTTTTTATTAAAAAATATTGGCATTTAACTAAACTATTTATACAAAATGCTATAGCAACACCTTCAAAATATCATAAGTAAACTCTAGATAAAATATTATATTCATATTAGTCGGAAAAGATAGTTTGAATATTTCTTAACATAATATCTTGCGGATATTATCACTTTCACGTCACCTAAGATTGTCTTTAAATGAATAGAACTTACTTGATTATTCACTTCGTGTTTCTCTGAGAGCAGGCGTGCAACATCTCTGACCGAAGAAGCCACTTCCATTGTGGCTCCAGCTTTGAGTGCCGCGTCCAAAACTGCTAATGTGTCCTTATCCCTTCGCAGAGCACACTGAAGTTCTGTGAGACGTGCGTTGAACTGCTGAACTGATTGTAAAGTGCACAGCTGTTGGTTTCCCCTGTAAATAATTTACAAATTTATTAATTTATTAATCAATATTCTTAAACTATGCTTTTTATTTAAAAAATAAATATAACTTGGAATGTCGGTATGTTTAACCTAATTAAAGTGTATTGCGTGCATATAATTGAATGGTGAAAGTCCGCAAGTTATGTTAATAATTTTGAAAACGCAAAATGAAAGTTGAACTCAAGGAACACGGACTTTAATTTTACAAAGCATTCAATACTCGATGCTATATATTTTTAAAAGTGCGAGAAGAAAAATTGTGTATAGCTTACTTTTGAAACGCTTCGTCCCAGAGCCGATACAGGTCTGCTACACCATCCTTCAGCGCGACAAATGTAGGCGACGTCTTCTGACCGAGATCTGTGATGAGACGGTGTGTCGAAACGTTCAATGCGAGCATAGCCGGTTTCCGGTCTCTTAAATTAGCCAGTTCGTTCTGAAATGATCAGTAAAATTTAAAAATACAGGCGTCGCTTAACCTTTTTTCGTTTGAAGGGCTTGTTTTCAAAACAAAATAAACCACTTTTCAGCATCTTAGAACAAGCGGCCAAGTTTGATATGGTTTATCTTTAAGAAACAAATTCAAATAATCAAGCAACATTGCTCTTAATTTCTTATTATAATTTTTCCGAAAACAACACATTTATTTGCTTATAAATTAATTAATATATAATATTTAATAATATATAGACACTGATGTTATTTATCACTTTTTTATTTTATTTTTCACGAACTACAAGAAGATGCATGTCTTTGTTTGAAATTCCATTTTCTGAATCTTCGTATCGCGCGAGTTGGGATCAAGGTCTGACACGGTAAGCCGAATTAATGCCAGTCACTTCGACGATTGAAACAAATGCTTACACAGTCTTACGTTTATTAAATTAGTCAAGAAAGAATAAGCAACTTGTTCTACATCAGTCACTTGTGTGACTTTCAATTTGCATGTAGGCAAAATGTAAAGATTGAAGATGCTATTAACGTACAAACTTTTTGCACATACAAAAAGGTGTAACAAAATTTATGCAGTGTGTGCTCAGATCAAACAAACACGGCAAAAATAATTAAATTAAGATGCAATCATTTTAACATTCAAAGAAAAAGATCAGACTTACTAATATATGATAATTTAAAGTAAAATATCACTGTCATTTTAAAAACACGAGTAATTAAAAAAAGTTCCAATAAAATAGACCCTTGAAACATTAAAAATATTGAGTTTATTTATTTATTTATTTGATATTATTTATTTGATATTCTGTACTAGCCCTTTTAAACTTTTATCAATGAATCTCAACCAATTCAAAAAGTTCTTTATTCAACGTTCTTCCCTTCTAAATAAAAACATGCTACTACCAGCTGTTCCACCGCTTTTTCACACAAAAATCACCTGTTTCCAGTATGTATATCGACACAGAAAGAAAACATCGTATCAAAAGAAATTTGAATGAAACGACACAATCGGAAAGTAACACTATTGTTCGCACCACATGTACCACACTAACTTCCCGGTAAAGCAGACTTTTTTGTTCGCAATAAATCCGTTAGCAGCTATCCTTTGTCCGTGCGCGAAGACAAACGCATTTTTCATCCGCGGTCGTGCGTCCGATCGCGTCGCTCGTCGTACTTTCACTGCGGCAGGCTTGCGCGGCGCACCAGTCAGTCATTAATCAGCTCGTCACGGGGAGCAAGTTATCAAGATCTTCGAGGCAAGTGAAACCATCCGATGGCTGGAAAAAAAGGAACGACACGCTTCGCCGATAGGACGACTATACCTGGCGCCATTTTTGCAGGAACACGCCTTTTGTGTTTCGATCGGTCGTTCGCTTGGGCTTTTTCTTTTCTTGCACAATTGTTACTTTTATGTAATTATTTTAATTGAAAACGGAGAAGCATGGTTCTTAATTGATACAGTCACGATGGAGTAAAAGAGAAGTATGTATCATTGCATTCATGAAAGTTTTTCTTCTTTAGTGACATAATGCTTTCTCGAGGAGAAAGCAAGATAAAAGGAATTTTAAATGTTCACTTGCGATTAGAAACCACATTTTGGTACTTATTGTTAGTATCATTGGGTTTAATTGAAAGCATTTTATTTTTAATTACGATAATGAGAAATCGTGCTGTTTACAATTAAAGAGTTTGAGGCATAGTATTTAAACTCATACGAAAAAAATGCACAATGGAATGTTTCAAATCTAATTTTGATAAATTGTTGTACTGGTAAAAGCTTAGAAAATCATTAATATGACATTAATAAAACACGCGCCTATTAGGTATAAGCAATTATTTTTAAATTCAAATAATTTGTATACTAGAATCAAATAATGTTTTATAACCAGTATTTTAATAAATTAACCTATTTAAATTACATATTATCATAAAAATTTTCCGTATATAAAAATATAATATTTTTATAATCTTATATAGAAATTAAAACACTATAATAAAAACTCGAATCTCAGCTGATAACGTACCCGGTTTCACACTATAATAAAACTATAATAAAACTCAAAGTAGGATACGTTGAATTTGATCAAATCTTCAGTATCTTGCTGTTTATGAAAAAATTCCATGTACAACACAATTCAAAAAGTGGAGCGCAGCCGTATCGCACAAAATAATTACACCGTACAACACTTTCTACACATTATACGCGAGCATCGATCCCCGCAGCGGGAAATTTATTCGTTACATGCGTGCACACGGCAAAACCGTATAAGATATACAACAAATCGAGAACCCGCACGCGGCGATCTTATCTTCATGTCTTCCCGTTCCACGCTCGGCGTTACGTACTCGCACTTCTACAGGCGCGAAGTAACTTTTGGAGCTCGTATGTGCACGTCGCCTTTTTCCGCATCTCGCTCACCATCGACCACATGCGCGATGATCGCTCTCCGCGGGAGGACGAACCCGCGGGTACTTTCACTCCGACGTGCGTGCATAATACAGTGGGCGGTGGGCAAATTATTAGAAACAGTTATAACGGCAAGTATTTGACAGACTGCTTTGTGAAAATTCAAAAGAAAATTTTTGTTTACTTTCTTGTAGTATCAAAATACATATATTTGTGCTTATGATAAAGCTGAATATTTATTTTAAAGAGTTCTGCGTATTTTAAACGGTTACCATTTTATGCAATAAATAATTTTAAAAAATATATCCTTAATAATAAATTAAATATATTTTTAAATTTGTATAAAAAAGCATAGGAAGCATTTAATACTTAAATTTCAAATAATGATGTTCGGATAAAAACACAAAAATATAGTATTATTATTAAACTAGTTTATTTCTTCAACACTATATTTCGGTTTCTGCCTTTCTTTATCCTAGCATTATTATTTGAGATAGAAGTTTAAAAGAGGCTAGTCTCTTTATTGCATCTAGACTTTCAATTATTTAACAATATTAAATTGTCAAAAAGAAAATATTCATCTAAGATATTCAATAATTTCAAGAAGTAAACACAAAAGATACAATTACGTTTTTTTTATTTTACAATTTTTTACCTTTATACTGAATCTTGGGTACTGATACAATTACTATCAAGCTAAAAACCGAAAAAATACTTTGACAAACTTCGTTTAACGTAGTATAATCGCGAACGGTTACAATGTTCCCGTAACATCTTATACTTTACAACTATTATTAACAATTTCGATACGTACTGCATGCACCGCGCCGTGCACGCGAGCAGTGCTCGGGGTCGTCAAACTTTTGCGAGGCAGCATGCGCGCGAGAAATTGACGGCGGGCGGGCGCGCGCGCAAGGTGCGCGGGAAAATTCTGCGCGCATGGCAGACCGAGAAGAGCCAAGCTGTTTCGCATACCGCGAGGAGATTTTCCCCGCTCTTGAATAAAACTCGATATACGTAAAACCGGTTGGGGGCCCATCCGCGGCACGCACGCGCGACTCGCCCTTTAATCTCACCTGGTACGTTTCTTTGAGGCGACCAGTTTTTCGATGCGAAAAGTATACGTACGTATATATAATATATATATATATATATATATATACATTTACGGCAGGAGATCGGCGAGTCAAAAATAATCGCGAGCGCGAGCACGTTATGGGAATTCGAGAGATTTCTTTTTTTCTCGCGAGCGCGGGTATAGGCGATGGCGTTGAGATTCTTGAAGCGGCGAGAGGACATTTTTTATTGCCTTGATGTAAGGACCGGATTGTTGGTTGTGTATGGAGTGATTTATAAAAAGTGCTTTTAACGTACGTGGACGTTTGAGATGCTTTTTTGATGATAATGTATTACGGTGTAAAGATTTTTATTGAGACATAGTGAAGATTGTTTTAAACTTTCTTAAGATATTGAAGAGTGTAGTAATTTTGGAATAAAACAAAATCAATTTTGTATATTTTACGAAGAGTTAAATCGTGTGAGAAAATAAATCTATACGCTGAGAGAAATGGCACGTAAAATTATTATTTATGTTCGTACATTTTTATAGTATAAAATTATCATATTTGAAGTAAAACATGCCAAAGCGACAAGCGATATTTTACCATAAATATGAAAAATTTTACTATATAAGTAGTAATTTTTATGCAAATCGAGTACAACAGAATAGTGAATTTGTTGTACAATTTATCATTTTCGGCGTATAATTTTTTACGTACTATTTCGCATATAGTTTTATTACGCAAACGTAAATACAAGAGTGAGTTTACTTACGTTAATCCTGCTGATGTGATCTTCAATGATGTGAGGCTCCTCCAAAACGACTCGATAAGACGTAAGTCTCTCATGCGCCGCGCAAAATTCTAGCTTCATAGCTGCCATTTCGCGATGAATGGCACTGATCTTCTGTGCCTCCTCTGCCCTGAGCGAGAGGGATTCCCATCTTTCCATTAAGCCTTAAATTAAAGCAACATAAAAGATTAATAAAGTTTTCTTGCAATGATTCAACACTGAATTCTATTTATTTTTAAGTTTGGTTGTTAGATATTATTTTTGTTTATAATTTAAAATATATTGCATTCCAAAAGTTAAATGCTTAATTTTATAACACAGTTAAATTAAGGCACTATTAAAAATAAGTCTTTTATCCATTTTGTATACTGGTATCAACGAAAGATCATGGCAAACCCATAGGAGAAGTTCTTTTTATCTCATCTAAGAAACATGTAAAGAAAATTTAATAAGAAATATGAAACATAGTTAAAAAAAGATACATGTTTTAGAATGCTTTAAATAAAAAAAATCATACGTTAAAAATTTATTCGCATACAAGTATTAATATTTTTTGTTAAAACTTTAGTTTCCGCATATTTTACATGTTTGGTTTATGATTTTGAAAAACTTTTCGTATAAGTTTAGCGTAATATTTTGTAGATCCAAAGAACTATAATAAAAAAGGCAATGCAATATGCACCGTCAAACTTGAATAATCGTTATCCATTACTTAATCCCACCTTTATTGAACTGATTGTTTAGGCTTACATTTTTTAATAATTTATGCTAAATTTATTCATTTATTTATTTATTTATTTATTTATTTATATCAACGAAATATTTGAAATCAAAGAAAAATATATTTTAAATCAAAGAAAAATATATTTTAAATCACAGAAAAATATATTTTGAATCAAAGAAAAATATATTTTAAATCAAAGAAAATATTTACTTTCATCATGTAAGATCAACATATTTTCTTCCACTTCTCTATTTATAAGGGTTAACATCAATCGCAATCTTAAAATCTTAATTTATCTACTGTTCCCTTTCGAGAATTCGCTTAATTGTTCATAATTGCTTCATTGTTTTCTACAAAAATTTCCAATTGTTACCATTCTCGCTAGAGAAAGATTAATAAATACAGATAATACTTCTACTGCGCTTGTTGAATTACTTCCTACTAGTTTTCTAAGCGTGACGCTGCTCTTAGTGCAGTAAGCGTGACCTTGACCACTTAGCGGAAAGTTGCACTTTGCGAATCCGTCGAAAAACAATCGAGTGTACGCGCGTTTTTCTCTTGACATTGAAAGAGCTAAGTTTTTCCTTTGCAAGCGTTTTTCGTGAGACTGCGTTCTTTCGTTGCTAAATGAAACATCTGAATATAACTTATAATGGCATGAGGCATAACGTTGGAAAAGTTTAATAACACGTTTGGGATTCTAATTTCAGTGATTGAGATGCAATGCACGACCTGATTTTCATTGTTAAACGCGGCTGCGTACTGTTTTTACAATCTTAAAATCTTCTGTAGTTGAAGTCTACTTTTTATGGCTTCTCCGACCTCCTTATATCGCATAGTCGGTTCTCAAGTCCTTCAGTACGAAAATGGCAACGTCTAAGAAGCCGAGGTAATTGTGAAGTCTTATTCTTGCATGTATTTACCTTTTTGAAAATAATTTAAAAACTTTAAATTCCTAAGAAGCTATTAGGAAAACATTATAATCATTTTTATTAAAAAATCACCTGTTTAAAAATCTTAATACGGAAAACTGTTTTCTGCTATCGCATGTTACTTATTATTTTATTGTAAATTGTGAAAAGTTTAATTTGTCCAGTAAAGCAGACGTTAATTAAATTAAAAATAAATTCTCTATACTATATTGAAACAAAGAAAAAGATTACTGAATAATTATTATTATTGATGAAATCATCTTTTACGCAAACTCACTCATTTTGTAAATACCATTAAGGCATTCAAGATTTGAAGATGGTTAAGAGTGTATTATTCATCATTTACACAAATGCATTAAGCGATGCATTGAAAGTCGAAAACCATCAGCGAAATGTATTCATTATCTTATAAAAATGAATTATTTACAGTTTATTTAAAAAGAGTAAAAATTAAAAAGTTTCAATGGGTAATCGTTTAATTTTAGAATATGAATGAGCAGCATTCATCCACTAATATAAGTGCCAATTATGAAGAAATTATTGAGTTCTTAAAAAAAATACAGTATAATAATATTACATCCATGATACAGATAGACCACGTAAAGCTTGTACACATTGTACATTGGTCCAGTAATCTAAAAGCAACAAGCACGAAAGATACCGCTCGTACACGCATTTTTCCATCCACAAAGGAAGACGATTGAAGAAGAAGAAAAGAAGCTCAAAATCATCAATAATTCACGAAGTCGTCTTCCCACACAAAGGCCAGACCTCTTACGCATATTCCTTTCCGCCGCTCTCGCGCAAATACAAATTGGCCTCTGCTAACCTTCGCGCGCACTCTCATACTCCTTCGCAAATCCCACTTGGGATACGTGCACAGCAGCAGCAGCAGCTGACTCGGCTACCACTGCCATTTCAATCCTCGCCGCTGCTCAGCACTCACGACAACAACCTCGGCAGCTCTATCCAGCCTATATATGACACACATAAATCCCTATCTGATCCTCGCGTTAGCGCGAGCGCGTGCTTGGTGCCAAAGTGGCGCTGCGCGCTGCAACTGCCTAACAGTAAAATACCGGCGAATTCTTCGCAGGCACCGTTTGTAGGTATAGGGAGAGACCGGGGCGAGATGGACCTGCTACTAGATGAAAATCGGCATACTTTATTCTCTCGTGGATTCTTCCTTTTATGTGGTCTTTTATTGATCTAAATAACTTGGGTAATGACTTGTGAGTGTGTTGAGGGAAATTAATTTATTTCTTTTTTTTAATTTTGAAATTTTTGAGACCTGTACTACGATTTTTATCATACATCAAACTGAAAATAAACTTATAAGGAGTAGGTTAGGGATGCGGGTCCCGAATTTTCGTGAAACTTTGAGAATCTTCTCTTGGCACCGTAAAGTAAAGCCGAGTACCTACTCGTAGCTTAATTGCATCGGTCATATATCGTGAGATGTAGCTAAATAACATTAACATTAGCAGTATATCTATATATGCGATTGTTTTAACATTGCATATATATGAGTATAGTTAATGTTTTTAGTTATATCTCGTGATATAGAGTTCATTCAAATCAACTACAGGTGCAGCTGGGCTTTATTTTAAGGTACCATGAAAATATCCTTAAGTGAAGGCTGTACTCGTGTATAATAACGAAATTCGCAGTTTCTCTAGGTAACTAATTCTTTGTTCTATATAGAATTCGGGATAACTTTTAGCAATTCGTAAAATTAAAAATACAACGAAATAAACGAAATAAAGTGAAAAAGTATTCTAGTTTCATGAAAATTTAGGATCTGTATCCGTGACCATCCCTTTGTCAGTAAAGTATCAAAATAATACTTTATTCCCTACTCAATGGCCACTTTATTGACCTGAAACGCGGGACAAAAGTAGCATATGATTCCCACAAATGCATGTTTTTATTTCCCGCAAATGCTTTCTCTCTTCTTTCTTTTTAATTTTGAACTATTTCTTTCTCTTTACGTGGGTCCCACTCTTCAAATCAATAAAGTAGCCACAGTTTAGTCGGAAATAAAGTTTTATATGCAACACGGGAATAAAATCGACTATTCTCTCAGGTGTTTACTGCCCTCGTTGCGCTCGGGCAGTAAATCCACCCTCGGCAATAATCTACAACTTTATTTATTCCCTTATTGGATAACTTATACTATTATTTAGCATTTAATATAAAGGGCGTTTATAATATCATACGTTTTATTTTAAATAAAAAATTTTGAATATCAGTTGACAAAAGAATGTTCCCTATGAAAAGTATTAGAGTTAATGGCAACTAAATGGGCACTCTAGAAGAGATATAGCGTTCGAACTAAAAGGTGGAATTTTTTTTTAATTTCAGTATTCTTTAGAAATTGCTTATTTGTAAATTGTCATCTATAATTATAAATAGTTTTTGTATAATTTGATATTCCTTAAACTTTTTTATTTAGCTTACCGACTGGCCGTACATAATGTTTGTTTATGAATTCTAGAATTTTGAAGTTGAAGATCAAAACATTTTCTGATAAGAGCAATTTACAATTAAATAGTCTATGAAAATAAATGCATCAAGGTTAAAAGACCAGTGATTGGACACTATATAATTCTATCTACAATGACATGTGTTAAATAAACTATGAAAATAGTTTAATATTTAAATAATCTTTAATAATTAGCTAACAAATACACTTCACAATAAAAATTTGATCAATAGATATTGCATAATTTGTCCAACCACTGGTACGTTTACCTTACATTAATCCTACACCATTATCAATAAGACAATAACTATCAATATTACACACAGCTTCTCAAACTCAACCACGCTCATCTCGCCCCATTCTTCCCTACCCTTCCTCTATCTCCCTCCCCCAACTAAGCGCAGCACGCTCGCGGAGCTCCTCTTTTTTATTCCGCGCCGTTCATCTGCACGTGAGGCACCTATATATACGTATCCCGCAGAGACAGACGGACGGACGCGCGACTGCATCTCGATCGTCGTTCCGGGAATTCGGTGTAACTGCACGCGCTCTCGTGCACGCTCGCTCGCGTATATACAGTGTAACGGGCGCTATATAGAGATCGCGCAACGACGGCGACTCGCCATTATATGCGAGACGCTCGATTGCGACACGGCGGGCGCGCGATGCACCGGAGCTAAGAGAAAGAGAGAGAGAGAGAGAGAGGAACGGGGCCGGCCTTTAAATAAGCGCCGGCACAGAAAAGCGCATAGGTATATAGTACATAACGCTTTTCAGTCGCGTGCAGCTGTGCTGCAAGAAGGCGACGCGACCGACGCCAAAGATGAACCGTTTATTTGATTGGCCGAGACCGTCGTCGGGTTGCTGATGTACTGCTGCGACTGCCTTATTGCGGACGTGTGTTTATGTACTGTTGACCCTTTCGCGTGGCGACGTGCGATGATGAATGCGGTAGCGGATTCGGTGTTTGCGCTTGCGGCGGCGATGGTTGGCGGATTTTGCTTGGATTAGCTTTGTTAACGATTTATATGACAGGTTGAGGGTAATGATGAATAATGTTTAGAATTAGGTTTTTGTAGGATGATCGTAAGGCGATTTCCTGCGGAAACTGGGTTATTTGCGAATATCCTGACACGTGGATTATATCATGATGATGTTGATGGTAACAATGTTGCTTGTAATAATGATCGTTATTGTTCGGTTAAGATCTCTTATTGTTCTTGTATTGACATTTTTGTTGTAGTTTTTAGAATGGATCGCATTGTCCAGGTATTTTGTGTAGAATTCGTGCGTTTGAATAAATAGCAGGCAGTTCTTTCAAATGTTTTTGTATGCGCTGTTAGATCGTGCAATTTTAAAAATCACACTTTTTTCTTGCATTTAATTATAGTTTCATGATATCTTACTTATGATAAATATGAGAAATTTCTAGAAATTAAATATAAGTGAAAAGTTATATTTACTGTATGTTTAGTGAAAGCGACTTTGATTTTTTATTGCCGTCTAAAGAAGAAAAAACTTTTAGTTCGAATATAAATATTAGAAATTTGTTTACGAAATGAAAGTTTAATAATTTAAAATTCTAATTTATAATATTTACTTTCCTTCGTTAGTCTGATAATCCTTGTAGTTAAAAAACCAGTGGAAAGATTATTTTACATGATTTTCAAAGTTTAATGAAGCAGCAGTCTATTTCTTTTGATGAGTATGCGAAATTACATGAACAAATGCAACGTTCATTCAGTTGTCATTTGAGTTTTTAACTATAATTACTCATCAACAGTGCCTAATACTATGTTTTAAAACTTTTTTTAGTAATAAAATACACCATTGGCATGATCAGGTAAGTCATACAACAAACAAAAACTTTTCTATCTTATAAGCATGATATAAGAAGTAATAATGTTTCATATTTTTATAACAAAAGATTGGCAATTAAAAGAAAATTTATAATGAAGGAAGAATACTATTGTAATATTTTTTTGTCTTGTACCAACAAATATCACGTTAAACTCTTAAATTCACGGATGCTAAAAAAGACTTTTCTTTATTTTTTCAAACTGGTTTCGTAACAGTGCAACGAAAGGATTAACGGACTCACATAAAAGGTAGTTAAGGCACGTATATATACATATCAGGAATTTAATAGGAGTAATAACTTTAGTAAATGTCAACGCAAAACCGGTTATTTTTGATCTTCTGTTATTTGTTTCACTCCGTGACTCGTATAGAAATTGAATTGTTTATGTTGAAAATAAAAGTGAATAATTATGTTGTCAAACAATTCTTTTTAATATATTATAATCATATATATTTTCAATTTTAATTAGCATATAAATATTTGAAAGTGGAAACATTTTAATTTCAATCTGATCCTTCAGTGTAACATTGTATCAATGTATCACTATTATTCCTTTAATATATATACATTAGTAATAAGTATTTCAATCGGTGGCTCGAATTAATCTAATATATTCATTTGAATACGCATAGGTACTTACTATGCAATATTTAGCATCTATAAATAGATATTTAACACCATTCACGTATACTTCTTTTCATAACGAAATTCAAAGATTTATTTTAATTTTATGGTATCATGTAAAATGATCGATATAAGATAGGTGGAAACTTGTGAAAATTAATTTGTTTTTATAGTTTTGTTTAGCTTAATGCGTTGAAAATGCTAATTCTCAATCACTTTAATTTCATACTCAAAACTTCATTCCTCGCTTTAATCTTTAACATTTCATCATAAAAATATACTTTATCTTTAATTTCCTAATATATTCAGCAAAGTAATACATTTTCACTTTACCAAAACATTTAAGCTAGCTTTTATTCTCGGTAATCCAAACTATATTCATATACCTGTTTATATTACAAACAACGTAAATAGACTCATATAAAACAGTGTTCTAACAACTGAACACTTCAATAGTCGACTAAATCAATATTTGGAAATTAGCCTCTAAAAGTCTAGAACTAGATTGAATTTAAAATACGCACTTATATTTAGGCATTCTGTAAAAGAGACAAGATGAGTTTTAATTGTAAATATACTAAAAAATATTGCGATATTCTTAGATTGCTTACTCGATTCAACAGCAAATAAGTTATTGTTTTTATAAGTTATACACACGATGTATTACAGGAGTCTATACAATATGAAACAGTATTGTAACAGTTAAAGATTATTATGAAACTTTATTTTATGCAATACTAAATAAAGTTTTTATGCGAATAATTGTATTGCTTAAACAACTATTTCTGTTTATAGATTGGAGACAAATTCAATATTTTTCAAAAATTGATCACATTTTAAATAAACTGTGTTAAACAAATATGAAATTGAAGTATGAATATGACAATGTTTACTATAAATACATGGTAATTTGTATATATAATTAAACACGTCCCCGATGCATGTACTAATAGAAATAATATAGTTTGTTACAAATTTGTATTCTATAAACCATTTACAAACCGCATCATAACTATCACCTAATTCCTCGCCTAATCCTCAAGCAGAAGCCAAAGTACACACATCAACAAACCGACAATTCTCACATCTTTTCACTCCTTTACGCACCCAATTAATCATTTCTCGCGAATTTCGGCGCACACAACGCGAATAAATCCGCGCCGATCTCGCGATTCCAAGCTCCGCGCGCGCGCGCGAACACAAACACGGAGGTGGAATACACTGACGTCATTGCTAAAAATGAGCGGTAGCCCGCTGCGAACTTTGGAAGACGCTCGCGGCGAAATACACCGATGTAAGATACCTATACCTACGCTCTCTCACACTGGCTATCTCCCACCCGATCTCTCTAATTCAAGAGTTTTGGTAAGCTAGTTCGAGCAGGCGGTAAAATGGACAAAGACGCGAGCGGCCGATTTCAATCCGGTCGGATAATTATTCATCTGGACCTTGTTGTACATGGGAGGTATAGTTTGGTCGAATCCGGTTTCTACGTATACCTCCAAGGACCCAGTTTTCGATCAGTCATTAAATAAATAATTATATGGAAGTTATACGCGGCAGAAAATGAAACGGTTTTTTTAAGCAGTATTTGTCTGAAAAACTTACGTGAATTAAAAACAAATATGATTTACGTTCTATACTAACTTTTTTTTATAAAATAATTGAATACTTAGAAGGTACAGTATTGCAACTCACTTGTTAAGAATTATTTTTTCAAGATAAATAAATAGTTATTTATATTTATATATATATACCGATTGAAATTATTTAATAATTGTTTTAATTGACTATATATATCTTTTATTAACAAAATAATATAATATACTAGCAAAATAACATTAGTAATGAAATAAATATGTTTAAGAGAATCTTAATTGGATCTTCTTTAAGTTTTGGTTTTAAAAATTAATTTTCTATTAAAATTTTGATTAATTTCATTTTTTATATCTAAATTGATGTGTTCAAGGTAGTATGTAGTGGAGTGTAGACTAGAATGAGTTGTTGTACATAATGAGTAATCTCAATTACTTTCCGAATAAAACATCAAGAGCAATAAAAACATTTCGATTTAATAACTTATATATTTAAAATATAATACGGTATAATTTCAGTCAGATATAAACTGTATTGAAAGAATAAATGAAATATTTACTTTTTGTAACCATATTCATGATACACAATGACTAAACTTTAAACTGAACAAATAATACAATACTCTGCAGCTTTTTACTCGGTATCACATAGCAAAATAAATCTCGACTGAAGTATCCTTCCAAAATATCCTACCAATCGCGCCCGACTCTCCCCCACGGACTCGTGCATTCGGGGTGAATTTTCGCGCTAGACCGACTCCCTCGTATTTGGACAGCCCGCGGCGAATTCGTCTAGTCTCGCTGCGTTTGACGCACATACGTATACCTGCGGCGCCTGAACGTTCCTCGAAGGTCCCTGATTTACAGGACGGATCCTTTTATACAAGCTGAGGGAGGTTTTATGGTGTACGGCGCGCAATATAATCCCGATGCTGCCTACACACGTGCGCGCGCAGAATCTCCTGCAAGTAGGTATAGTGGAGAAATTCGAAAGCCGCACATCGGCGCTTGCAATGCACGCAGCAAGTAAGTTAACAGGAAAGTGGAATTTTTTTCGGAGGATATATCGTACAGTGGTCCTTGCTGGCTTCGAGCGCCTTGTATATATACTCGTGGGATTTATGGGTATGGCTATTATAGTTTACGAGCCACGGCACTTATTATTGGCAACGTCGTAATGAATAAGTAGAACGTACTATGTTTCCGAGCTATTTTCGAAAATTTCTGCAGGAAGTCGTTTGGATACCGCTATAATTACGATCTGGTGAATCTTTGCGAACGCGCGATGATGGAAAAACGCTTGATTGTGCGTTTCCCAGCGTGTAGAGCGCGAGAGATAATATATATATATATATATATATATATATATATATATATAGACGTACCGCAGCTGACGTGTGTACACGAGGCTTTTCAACTAAATTATAGCTGTTCGTATACATAATGGATAATTGAAATTAAAACATGCTGTGTGCGTTGACACTGACCTAGAACTTATCTTATCAAGTGCAGTGTATTGCTGCTGATCGCTTCGGTTATGAAAGCAGAATAAAACGGTAGCTTTTGTTATCTTGATGAATGAGTAATAACCGCCGAATCCTGAACAACAAAAATAGAAATCTACGTACAGCTGGTAAAATCTTTCTTTTTTTTTGTTGCTAGGCAAGATTTAATTAGTTGTTTCACAGTATAAAATTATATTATTGAATGCATAAACGATTCGTATATGAAAACCGGATAATGACTCTAGAAATCGTATATACATCCATAAACCTTAATTCTACGTTTGATTATCTGTTTGATGATTACTTTTACAATATATAAGTCATTTGGATTTTCTAATTATTTTTTATAGAAACATTTAAATTAAAAAAAAAGTTATTAAAGTAAATGATGGAATAACTCTAAATGAAAATGGAATACGGAAAGAATATGGAAATATGTAATTACGATGTACATGAACAAGTTTTGCGTAATTATTTTGATCTCGTCAATATTAAAATTTAATTTAGAAAGTATTTAAATCGAGTTTTCCTTAATAAACTTGTTAACATAAAAGAAAAGTAGTGTTACTGCATTTCTAATATAAGTTTTAAAGAAAAGTTTAAGATCAAATTGAATTTTAAAAATTATTTCAGTATATTAATTAAAGTTTCCATAAAAGTTTCTATATTAAACATCACAACAATTTCACCAGTTAAAAATTAATCGCTTAACAACTGGTTTCTAATATTATGATTTTTATGGAGTCACTGATGCTAATTTTTCTACATCTGAAAACTTCTTTATTACGCAGATTTTTGATAAACAAACGATCGTCAAAACTTAACTATCAAATCATGCAAATCTAGAAAACAAGTTTATCCAAAGATAGATATTATACTGCAATCCTAATTATAATCTCATCTCATCCGCACTAAAAGCCTATAACCACTTGAACAGTAAAAGCTTAATTCGCCTCCGAAATAAAGAAACTTTTTATCAATTAACATCGTATCTTAAACTAAACGTTATAATAAACTATATATAGATAAAAACTGCACATTAAAAAAGACTGTTTCTATTTAAATTTTACTATAAACATGATAATTTTTATAAAAAATCGCATATATCCCCAACGATACATACAAAACTAATAAATTATACTACATAATAGTTCCCAGTGTGCATAGTCTACGTACGATTATCGCCAATACTACCTCCCTGGATGTACTCAGTCTGCACGGACATTCCAGTCGCTGGCCACGAGAGATCGCGCTCGCAACCACAAAACAACAACGTCGTCGTCGACGACGACGAAGACGGTAACAACAACGCGTTCGCGCGAATGCTGCAAAAACTGAATCTCACAACCTCGGAGCTGTCAAACCGTGCAAAAGTGTGTATATATATATAGGTACGCGGGAGAGCTGCGGAACGCCTTATACAACAACGTCAGCTCGTCGGCGAGGCCGCGGCAAGACTGGCGCGCGAAAGCCGCGACTATGTGCCGCGAACCAGTTGCTCGCGTATAGTACGTGTGTATGCGTATACGTGCCCCTACCTTGCGCGCGTGCGATCGCGAAGACGATCGAGTCGCTCGTATATGGGGAAGACCGGGGCGAGATGGGTATTTCTTTATGTTGTCGGAGGGTTATCTTTTTCTGTGCTTTTTTTTACAATTATTTGTAATTGATGCAAATAAGTTATTCCAAGGGAGAATAGCCTTGGACGCGTAGTAAGCAAGGGGACGGAAAAGGTAGTACCAAACTGACCTTATTGCTTAGAGTTTGTTAATATAGGAATATTAAAAAAAATGCATCCGGGAAATAAAGGGAAACTTTAAAGAAAGAGGGTCAAATCCGATAACATAAGTGAAAAAATCAAGATTTTATCAGACATTCAGTAGATAGAATTACGAGTAACTGCGAGTAAGGTAATGAAAGACACAGTACGTTTTAAAAGAAGACATTTAAATTTGTTGTCCCTGATGTCACCGTGATTTTCACCGAAAGTTAAATAAAAAATAAACTTAATATAAGCGGAATTATAATCAAACTGTATGCTATGCTTAAAGAAAAGCTTTATTTTTATTAAAGACAAAACGGAAGATTCCTTGTGGAAAGTAAAAAAGTTATTTGGCAGTAAATGTGCTCAGTGTAAAGGATATACAACAGAAATATTAATAGATAATGCGTAATTTCCATAATTTAAAAAAATTGGAATTTTATTTACTAATTGTTCATCTTTCAATTCAATAATGTAGATTATTGTAAGTTCTGAGCATAAATCGATAATTGAATTATTTTTTTTTAATTTAAATGACAACAGGGAAGAATACAAAATTTATTAATTTATCGCGCATTTATGTAAATGGTAAAGAGCTTAAACCGATGTGTATTACTTTCTGCAATTGAAACGATAACTTAATTTCTGAAAGTGATTCTTTATCAAAGGTCCTTTGAGTGACGTTACGTCGTTTTCTACGTTTTCCCTTTAATATTTTGTTGAATTTTGAATACGTTGTAAAAATTCCAAATGCTTTTAATCTGTACTACGATCTATAAGAACATATTAATAATTGAAATTCGGTACTGTTGCTGATACTTGAACTTATAGTTTATCATAGTTAAATGTAATATATTAATGCAACTTATATAATTATATAATAAATAGCATTATAAATTAAATGTATTGATGACTGGATAATAAAATATATATACTTGAACACTTTTTGTATGAAACTGTTATTTTGTTGGTTTTCAATACGATGAAAAAGATACCCATTTAGCTTCAAAGCTATGCGAATTTAATTTCAACATATGGAGCTAATCAAACACAATGGACTGTTTTTGTGTATTAATTCGGTTTTCACTTAAAGTTAATCGTTTGCTTTCGCATTAAAGAAAATGTAATTTGCGATTGTGTAGCTTAAAAGCTCAAATATATTGTACCTACTTGCAAATATTGTAAATACAATTCGAAATATATAACATTAAAGTTAAGCTAACTCGACTTAACTATGCCAGTCTCGCCCCAGTATCCTCGCAACCATCGCCCGCTGCCGCAGGCGCGCGTATATCTGAGCTTCTGCGCTCATACGCACTCGCGATATATAGCTTCATACGAGTCTCTGACGAGAGTCTTTAACGGCCGATAAATATTAGTCTCGTTCGCGCCACCGGTGCAGCGCTTTCGCGATTTCCCCTTGGGCGCCGTTTACGCTGACTTTTACTGTGCACACACACACGCATATACCTATATACCTGTAGCGCTCGGATGTGTACGCAGCAGCCCTGGATTATTTGTCACTGCGACCAGAGCGATCGCTTATCTCGCAATAAACGCCGCGAGCTCTTGTTCGTTATGGGCTATAACGGCGAACTTTCGTTTCTGCGGGGGCTATATAAATGTATGCAGATCGGTGGCATCTCTTTTTGATGCTCGTGCTCTCGCGAGATCGTGCAGCTGTAATTCTGCGAAGCTATAATAGCTTTTATAGCGCACAGTAGGTGTATACACGCGGGCCGTCGGGATTTGTCAGTGACAAGTTGTTTGATCCGATCTTGGCTGCGCTGCTTGGGCTTTTACTAGGTTAATGTATGCGATGCGCGTCATCGATCTGTGTAATTGTTCGCTGTTTTATACGGTTGTTTAGATAATAACCGACTTGCGGAGCTCGTTACAGCGTATTTATATTCATAGCGCTGTCGAGATTTTAGTGCTTGTATGTACGGTTGAGCTGATTATTTATGGACTTTGGGAGCTCGAATTTCGCTGGTTTCTTTTGGAATGCGCAGATTATAAGATTTTAATGATGGTGATTCTACCGCTACTGACTTGTTTTGCGATCAAATATCTTTATAAGAATCTTTATATAAAATATCAGTTGATGTAATAATTATATTAAAGTTATTATATTGCATACATGAAAATTTAAATAGAAATGTTTAAATGATTTTTAAAATGTTTTGAAGAGAATTTATAACTTTACTTATATACATATAAATATAACTATCACTTTTTATAACAACAATATTAATTTATTATATATATATAATAAAATATATATTCAATTTTAAAGTGAATGCTTATACGAGTGCAAACTTTCTCTAATTAGCAAAAGAATGTATTTCCAGGCCTACGCTATTGTGATCCCGTATATGGTAATTAGATGCATATTGCTGCCATTTATTTAGCAACGTGTCCTCCTACGTAGTACAGAGTTACGTTAGAACGCTCATTCTTATTCGATGAGTGCTCTTTAAAAAGTATTTGTGCATTGCTTGGTTGTTCATGTATTTAAAGACTAAAGTAATCTTTTCAGAAAGAGCTCATTATCATAGAAAGTATATCACTCAAGAGCTCCACAATCAAACCTTGTAAATATTATTTTAATATATATTATTCTCATGCACAATGTACTTATATTAATAAATAAAAAGCGTGAAAGCGAAAGATGAATAAATTAACGAGGCGTGAGTAATAATATTAGTAATATTGGTAATAAAATTAATTTATTAAGTAATATTTAAAATATACAACATGAGCTATTATGTAAAATTAAATAACAAATTTAGCGATGAAAATAAATTAAAAATTAAGCATCGTATTTAATACAACTGGGTCGTATATAAGTTCATAAGATAAAGCTTATCAATCACTGATTAAAAAACCACACTCCCAAAAATTTTATCAAGATTTAACACAAATTTTGTGCAAAATTCATCGCCTGTTAAATATGACTATTGCAATAAGAGCAGAAATTATTTGACTTTAATGTGGCGAATTCGCATCAAATGCTATGTATTAAATACTATGTTAACTGGAATTTATAACGAATGCGCGCTGTATTTGATTTAAAACATATCTCTCAGTGTGCTTTTTTAAAAAGCTCACACAAAATTTGTGTAATTTTTAACATATTCATTCTCGTAAAAAAATAAAAAAATAAAAATAATTTTATATAGTATTCATATTATAATCAAAATTTTTAAGAGTGCACAGTGTCTAATAAATAAAATAAACAAACTTATAAATAATATTGAAGCGTTATTCATGCAGCGTAGATATTTTTTCTGGTCTATCGTTAAGTAAAATAGTGAAACTATTTAACAGGTCAAAGGCAACGTAAGTTAATAATTAAAAAATGTTTAATGATTGAATTAAAATTAAGAGGGCAACCCACTTTTGACACCTGTAAACATGCGTACATTTTACACTATAATAATATTTTTTTTTTCATCATGACGAAACTTACAACTTTTTGTGTCAAAATATATTATATTTACCTATAATTTAAGCTCTGGTAGACTTAAATTTATCACCAATAGCATCCCTACTCTTTCATGCATGTATGGATCTCGTTTTCGAAGAAAAGTTCATTTACTGCAGGATTCCAGTTACATCGGTGGACCATTTTACATGATCCAGGACTATGTTTGTTTTTAATGTGGCTATGGTCGGACCGAAGTAGAATTTTGAGAAAATACTTCATTTTCTTATTACACACAAAAAAGCATAAAATTTTAATAATTTATTTCAAACATTGTATGTCCCAGTTCATGTAAAATGGTCCAGCAGTTCAACATGGAACCTTGCGGTAAATGAACTTTTCTTCAAAAACAAGATCAAAGATTCATGCATTCATAGAAGGATAGGGATGCTATTGTTAATAAAATTAAGTGTAGCAGGGCTTAAATTATAGGTAAATATAATATATTTTAACACAATAAGTTTCAAAGTCTTAATAAAAGAAATATTATTAACATGTAAAATGTATGCATTTTTATAGGTGTCAAAGGTATTTTTATACCTCTTTAAAGATATAATATTTTCAATTTTGAATTTGAATGAGGTTTGGTGTGCTTAACCTTGTTTAAATTACATGCTTAGTTATTTTTTGTTCGCCTTTAAGATGTTAAATTTTACGGATGAATAAAAACATGTATGGCGATGTTTAAAATAAATGATGATATACAGTGACAGTTACTTTCAACAATGCGCACGAAGATAAACAAATATTAAAACTAAATAAAAAGGTGTGAAAATTGATTAAAAAATATGTTATTTTTACAAGAGCTTCGAAAAGTGATACTATTTTAACCCTCTTCAAAACGGAGCCGAAACATTTCGTGCAAAGTATACATAATTTTTGCATACATTTTGTACCACATATCAATATCTGCATATATATAGATCTAATATCTTAAATTGAAGCTGAATAGTACAGCTTTAATTTAGGAAATTATTAAAGTCTACGGAATAAATAATTCCAGATTTACACTCGATTCAATCCAAATGCTCGAAAATAAATCAATGCGCAACAGGGTTAAAACATTTTAGCTATTTCATATTGATGCTGAAGCTGACTAGATAAATGCATAATTTGTTTTTCTTATTTAGCTTTAAAACCGATGTCTCTAAATATAAAATAGTTATTGTAAATTAAAGAGAGTTATAATCATTGTTGTACTTTTGCCTTATTCGCCGAGAAAGAATTGTTCGATAGAAAAGTCACATAAATCCTTGCCTAACAAACGAACATCTTCTCAAGAAAAAACTACCGAATTCCGAAGCTCTGCAAAAACGTCTCTCGCCGCTTTCCGCCTTTATACAGCGCGAAAAGCGACGCGCAGAGAAAAACAAAAGTAAAAGACAACAACTAAAAAAAAGAAAATGAAGGAACAACCAAAGAAAGCAGAATATAGCCAAGATCTACAAGAAAATATAGGCAAGTCCGCTGAGAGCCGTGACGAAGATAGCCGCTACGCACGAGAGCGAGGTTATTGGCGAGGCTCGGCGGCGATCGTCCGGCTTCTCTCCTACTTGTCGGTACTCACCACGTATTTGCTTGCAATGCTTGTCGCTGTGACGGGAAACGCCGCTCGCCTCGGAGATGGCGCGGAGGCACCTGATGTTCTCGCGGCAGACGCGCGTCAGCTCGCTCTGAAACATAGGGCGGACAAGCACGCGAACGCTCGTATATTCATTTTTCTAGCAATTTTTTCAAGGAAATTTTCCATAAGAGCACGTTACGAAAGCGTTAGGTGTACACTTCAATCTTCACACATTGGCATGGTTTTGTTAGATGCGTTTGTAGCTGGTACAGGAGTAAGCATTAGTATTGTATAATCAGGCGGCAAGTCGATAAGAGCGGAAAAAAGCAGTAGGTATGTAGAAGCAGGACTGTAAAAGAAAATTTCCAGGCAGTAGATTTAACATGTTTTTATTTCATGTATTTTTAGTATACAGGGTAATGGGTAATAACCCTAATGAAAATAAAAATGCAGAAGACTGATTGCTTCTGGAAAAATATAATGTAACTTTAAAAAACAACTTCAAAAATAAATAATAATATATTCCAATGGTATTTTTTTATGCGGTATTTTTCGTTTCTGTATTATATGAAAATAAGATACTGTTTTAAATTATAAATTAATATGTATCAATGTTTCTTTAATTTATTTTTGATTCAATATGAAATTATTAAAATCGAATATCAAGTTTTATGTTCGATTTCAATGTCGATATTAGAAGTATTTTTTCTCACTAGATAGAATGTAGCAAAGCAATAATTTTATTTAGTATATGAATAATAATCGTATCTAAGTAAGACGATTAGGTTGATTTGTCTTATAATACCTTATATCTAAGAACTATTAAAACTATTCATTAATCATAGATAATTAGGTAGAAAAAAAGCTAGTAAAGGTAGGTATAAGGTAAAAGGATTAGCAATGATATGTTAGAAAGCCACACAATAGAAATTTGTTTAAATCAAGTTTTAATTAATATTTAAATACTTAAAGATCTATAAGAAAATGAAAAGCGCTATCAAAAAGGCTGGTTACAGCAGGCGTATCAAAGCATTTTAATTAGCGGATAGCGTCCGTGGATACCTTGAAATACAGATACGTTCAAAATCAGAACCTTAAATTATTACACACGTATAATTGATATTTTATTTATTTATCAAATACGTGCTTAGAATTCATAATATTAAGCGTATTATATATAAATCTACAGCGCCATGCAGTATGCAACATAATCCATATACAAAATTCTATGTATTACAATAATACTGATTAAAGTAAGCAATAGAATTCTGAAAACTTTTTCATTACAAAAATAGAGCTTATCACACAATATTAGCTTAGCATAAATGTATATCCATTTTGGTCAGCATGTTAATTGTATTTAATTATTTTGTCAAACACACATAAAAACAAACATGCTTGTCAAGCTAAGGCAAATCAGTGGCACAACTATAACTATAGTAAGTCTAAATTTAAATTAATTCTAATAAATACATATCTTTTAAATCGTTCAGTTAAATAAGAAACCTATTAATGTCATTTTGTATAGTTTCACCACTTGATTGACTAGGAGAAAATTCTCACGCCTGATAGCTACCATTCTCATTTTTTGTATCGTAGAAATAATGAAAAAAAGATAATTATATTATTCAACAACAATTTCTATGAATTAGTACCAGGACGAGAACAGTCTCCAAACAGAACCAATGAGTTTTCTATTAAAATCACACACATAGGTACAACAGTTTTTCATTGTTTGGAATATCCAATTTTTAAGCGATAAAAAAAGCTCGCGCATAAATCGAACTATGTTAAAGAATTCCGCGAGTGCAATACATACGAAGCTACTGTCAGCCATAGTTCCGTAACGAGCTTCCGATAGCAGAAGCTGAGTGCGCGACGTCTCTGCCAGGCGCTTGAATTCCGAGTCGCTGTCGCTGTCCTCCGACGTAACATTGCTCTTCTGTTAAATATAAATAATCACCACGTTAATATTTACTAAAATTATTATTTTAATAATGACAAATTTTAATTTATCCAAATTATATTTATAAAGATTCAGGATTTGTATCCTTAGTTTATGATTACTGTAAACCATGTTTTATTGAATTGAACTTAATTTGAAATAATAAAATCTTATTGACTTTTCCATTTAAAAATTAGAATAACTAAATTTTTTATAAAACGTTTTATCAATTATTTTTAAATTACTGCTTTATTTGCTTCTTTATCAATCAATTTGTTATTGTATATATACTTACATAATGAACGGCACTTAAGCTGGATGCACAGTCCGATTGACTGTCAAGGAAATTTCTGTAATCATCGCCGAATTCCAGTAAACGTCTTGCTGTTTCGATATCCGCTACCTCACTGTACGGCTCACTCATGTATTTTTCCTAATTAAAATATAAAAAATTAGAATTGCGTAATTTACAAATCAGTTACAAAATAAAGAACTACTATACTATTTTAAAATATCAAATTTATATCGACTGTGCTAATCTACTTATACTATTTATAAAATTATCTTATGCATTCTCTAAAAATAGGTATGGTAAAATTAGGAAGAATTTTGGTAAGATATTTCTAAATCACTGCTACAATCAATATTACTAACGATATTATGATATAATAAAATCTAACCATACGTATTACAGTATATAAAGAATATTTTTATCTACAAAACAAGGTGTTTCAAAATCAAAATAAAGTAAAATGACAACAAATAATTTGACCTGCTGTAATATCCGCATTTTTGACAGGCATAATAATAAAAATCCTCAAGAAATAAAAAATCATCACAATAAAAATTTTGACGCATTTGCTGTGGCGAATCAAACCTTTTATGTAATATGTAATTAGTTCTACCGAAATGGATATTCTCGATGCAGTTTTCTTGCTATGCAATTCTCTTTGATACCGCTTAATTTTTACTATTTTAAACTATGCGTACCAAAATTACTGGTGTATCAGTTAAATTAGAAAATAGTAGAACCCGATTTCTATTGGCTGAATTTATATCGTTATATAATACATAATCTTGAAGCTTTTTTTACATATTTTGTGTATAGCTTTTCCTGCATAGTTCATAATAGCTCGCAGTTATTTCATAACTTTACTTGGCACGTAATCGTACATTAATACAAAAACGTTTCATAAAAAAAATTTTAAATTGACCTGCTTTTTGAGAATAAAACTAAAAACCAAAAATATCCTTTTCAGTTAATAAAGAAATCAGTAGAAATGCAAACAGTCAACAAAAACAAATGTTCAGGCTATTGAATTTAAATTCAATCGCATGCTTCAGAAATAATGTCAAATAAAGTCAGAATAGGGAAGAACACAAAATATTTTTTTGATCAGTTTTTATGTAGATGGTAAAGAAAATCAACTTTACAAAAGTTATAGCTTATTAAAGACCCTTTGAGTGGCGTCACACCATTAAAACATAAGGAAATGCCGATCGTTGTAACGTCACATCGTTATTAAAGTCTTGCTTAGGTATATATCTTCTTCAATTTTAAAGATATAGTAAAAATTCCAAAAGTTTACCAATAAACTACATCACAATCTTCAAAAATATATTAATATTAACTAAAAATCGTTATTCTTCTCTATTCCTGTCCACGCCACGTCACGAATGCGTCCGCATAAAAACCAAAAGCCAAACTCTCCAAAAGATCACCGTGCCTACCTGATAATTGTCCCACGCCTGCTCGGAGAAGGAGTTGTTGCCCAAGCTGTTCTTCTCGATGTCGCTGTCCGCGTCCTTGAACAGCGGCGACGAGGCGTGATGAAGGCTCTGCTTTCCGTCCTCGCAGCCAGTGCAGGCCGCGGCGCGTCCGTTGCGCGTGGGCCTGCTGCCGACCTGGACCGCCTGGGCCGTCGTCTCCTCCTCGTCCTCCTCGGACTCGGACGAGGCGGTGGCGGTGGTGGTGGTGGCGGTGGGCCTATAGCAACCGGCGTGCTTCCCGACGACCGAGGGTGGATCGCTGCTGGTCATCCGCTCGTTGCTGGCCATGAGCTCCTGCTGCGCGCTGTAGCCCGAGAACGAGCCCGACTTGACGAGGGTCAGGTTCGTGCAGGTCGTTATCGAGGTCGTCGTCGTCGTGGTGGTCGTGCAGGTCGTCGTGGTGCTGCTGAGACTGGCGCGACTCGAGCGAGTCTGACGGCCGCTGATGGACTTGCGGGTCGAGCGGGGATTGTTGTTGCCCGAGCTCACCTCGTCGCTGCAGCCCTCGGAGCGCTGATTGCTGGTGGCGTTCAGGCCGTCCGAGCCGGATTCGCTCTTGCGACCCTGGGGAAAGTGGTTGACGGGGGTTAGGCGCTGGTGCATTGTTGCAAGGAGATTATTTTAGGTGTAATTGGATAGATGGTAGTTGATTAGCTCTTCACGCACTTGTGCATGTATCATTTGTATTAACTAAGCATTGGAATAGATTCTTTAATAATAGATAAAATATTTTTAAAAAAGAGTCAATACTTTAAACATAGAAGTAACATTCTTGCATCCATATAGTTACTTAGAAACTATTTTTGTGTTGCGACAAAAAATGAAATATAAAATTTATATCACTCTTCAAAATTGTATTTTTGGATTTTTCAATCCTAAATATTACATATTATAATGTGTATTGAAAAAAATCATATTTTTAATTGGACCATAATTTGTAAGTGAAGAGGTTTAGTAGTCATAAAAAGAAAGGAAGGGAAAAGAAAGGAATAAGTATCAGGTAATTCATTATTTTAAATGTGTCTTTTCTGTAAAAATTATCTCCCACAATTAGATTTACTGTAGCACGATTTTACTAATTTTGGCATTATCAAAAGTAACAGGAGAAAAGGCACAAAAATGCAAAATTTTTTTACTATTATAATTTGTAATCTACAATAAGCATATACACAAATTATGTGCAATATAAATAAATATAATTAAGATTGTAATAAAATACATGCGTATGATATATTGTGCTTTTAAAATTTTCTTTAATTAATTGATTTGAAACTATCAAATGCAATCCAGACATCGTCGACTATGTCAATTTCTTACAATTTTATGACTCATTGTAACAATCATTATCCACAACAATCAACAACAGGTTGAACATTGACGTTGATTGAAAATTAAAATATTTATTCATTATTTCCATAATGATTTAAAAATGCAATCCTTACATGAATCGACTATTCCTGTGTGAGGGTATTATGAAGAAAATTGTTGGAATCATTATAATAAACTTGTATAATAATTAATCATTGAATGTATTACAACGTAAGTTACAAATTATTATATACACCTAATATGTATAAACTTACTCCAATTATTCATAAATAAATTGATTACTGAGTAGAGTATCATTTCTATGAAAACGCAAAGCAAACATTGAAATAAATAATTTGCTTCCTTCACGAAGAAAAGCTATCCTGCAAGTAATTGAGAGACTCGAATAACATTAGCTTCCTGGTGATTATTCTGATATTCCAGAAGATTATTTTTTATGCGTGTATAATTTCAAAAGGAATAGAAAGAAAAAGCACGGCTGGGAAAATTGCCCTCATTTCCGTACTTTTCAAATCGTCAAGAAGTTGAAATAATCTCTAAGCCTAGGGGATGGAATTATAGAAAAGGGAAGGAAAGAGAGACGGAGGAGAGAGAAAAAAGGGGCAAAGACCATACGCTTACCACATTCTTTTTGCGAAGCCTGTTTTTCCTGCGACGCAGCGAGCTGTTTCTCACCACGCGAGCATCGTGACCGATTATCGTTTCTTCCAGCAATGTCGACGTTGAGTTATTGAAGGGTGCACGCGATTCCCTGCAACACAAGGCGAAAACAAAAGTAGAGCGCGATCGCTATTGCCCGGCTTATAGGTAGCTCGCGATTTCTATCGTAGGCCCGATATCGGGACGAGCGCGGGCCGTCGCGGCCGCGGCTGTCAATTTAAAAAACCATTCTCGGCCGAGCCGCGCGCGATCGTTTCGGAGTAGTGCAAATAATTGCGAATACCCGCGGGACTTTACGCCCCGGAACGTTGCCCGTTTGTTCTCGTTTTTAACGTTTTTCTCGAATCGGGGAATTATTGAGTGCTTTCCAATTGTTAGATAGTGAAAGTACGCGCTTTAAGGAACTGTTCGCTCGTAGTAAAACAGCTGGTATAATTCATTGTCGAACGGGCGACGTTTCCATAAATGGACAGCGCACAAATTGGATTAAATGAATAAACAATCGATTTTCAATGTGTAACTATAATAATACAATGAAAATATATATTATTTTACCCTTTGATTTATGATTCTACTTTTGCAAGAAATTCAAATTCTATTAATTTCGAATTGTTCTATATATTTTTTTTTATATAAAAAACGTAAAAAAAAGATTATTACTACTAATATTTACAATTGATGAAAAAAATATAAATCAGATTCGTTTTGTGTATAACATTAAAGAAATTACCATAAAAGTTTTTCTCGAAAATAAATTTATGCACAAAATTCCATACGATATTATTTAATTTAGCAAGTGACAAATAAATTTTAATTTTAATAATAAAGCATATATTGTTTAAATGATTAGTCTCAATTTTGGCATTAGACTATATTAACGACATTTATAATTATTATATAGAACACTTATTTATAAAATAAAAAAATCTTAGCAATTCACGCACACAAAATGCAAATCTCTTAAGTAATTGTTCGTAATAAGAAAATACAAAATTAAAGTAATATTGTACTTTTATCCAAAACAGTTATGGCGTCGTTAAATTAATTTACGAAGACGACATTCCCTTATTTTCTTTAAATCCACTGGAAAAAATAATACCGTATACGACGCAAGATATATTATAACATTTCCGATATATACCATCAAATTACCCATTCGAAATATTGTAAAATAAAAATACCATAATTTAATGATCGAGACAAATTAAAGTAAACTTGAAAAAAGTTTGTTGACTTTTTAACGATCTCGATATCGTACCACATTACGATACAGTTTTCTCAGTGTGAAAATCCGTCCTTCAAGACAAGCAACAAAAATCCCATCCCATCCCCCCGCAGCCCAAAAGAATCTCAAAAACACTCACGCAGCATGGAGAGAAGCAGACTTTGCCGGCGGCGCGGCGACCAGCTGATGCAGCGCCGTCTCCGAGATGGAGAACTGCGAGATCGGCTTGAGCGCGTCGACCTCCAAACTGGCGCGCTTCCTGATCTGCGTGATGCAGGAGACGCTCCAGGGTCGTGGTCCCTGTCCGCCGGTCTTGCGCTTCGAGCGCAGCACCACCTTGGGCGTGCTCGCGTCCACCGGGAAAACGGCCTTCTGGAAGACGGGACTGCGCTGCTGCTGCTGCTGCTGCTGCTGTTCGCTATCGACGGTGGCGAGCTGCTGTTGTTCCTCGTTCTCTCGCTCCTCCAGGAGCTCCTCGGAATTGGACTGGGAGACGTGGCCGAGGCGACAGGTGGCCACGCTGCTCTGGAGGTCCTCTTCCGAGGACTCGGACTGCTTCTCGGCGTCGGACTCGCCGGTCGTGTACTCGCCGCTAGCGTCGCAGCTGTCCAGCGTCTCGGAGGCAGTCAGCAGGCAGTACTGTGGAATTGGAGAATAAAGGGGGTTTCTTTAGGGTTGGGCTTGAATAGCTGGACGTTGATTTCGGTATTTGGGTATGTTTGAGTATACGATCTTATAATTATAGAGTATAGGTAAGGGAAGTTAACTTCCGTGGGAAATCAAATATTTACTATCGTCACAGTAGTGATCAAAATGATTATACTTTAGATATTTTAAATATTATTATTGTTTCTTTTACTAAATTTTGGTTATTGCAATGGAATAAAAATGGTTTGTGGATACTAAATCAATTCAAATTCAAAGGTATTAATATACTTCGTAGTGCCATAGAATTTTAACTTTGTTTAAACACATTAATAGCGTAATTACTAAGAAAATACTTTTAATGTAGGAAGGAAGTATAACAGATGACATGAAGTAAATAGACTTTTCAGAGTTTGGCAGCGCTCAATTAAGTAGCTATCTAATATCACGTATGCGACAAAAAAGGGGATAATCAGAAGTGAAAGTTAACTGAACAAGATTAATCATTTTTACTAAATTACTCGTTTTACCTCTTATAGTTTTATAAAATTTCTATTACGAATTTAGTTCAAATTTAATTGATCTTACTAAATGCTTGTCTCAAGGAATCTAGTCATCATTTGTATATACAAATTTAAAACATGATATACTGAATACGGAATTTGTATCTTCTTTAACAACATATTAAAAGACAAAGCACAGGCAAAATAACTGTTTAAAATACAAACATAAAAACTTTTGGTATCATTATGCAAAAAGTAAAAAGGGGAAAATATATAGACCATAAAAAATAGGACTGTTACGCGAATCACGCAACTGGCTAATGATGGAGTTATGAACGTAAAAAATGATTTATGATGCTCAACGTGCATTGACTTAAAAATGTTTTCAAACGAAAGTTAATCCTACAAAAATTATGAAAAATAAAATAGCTATATAAAGTCAACAATATATTTCGTTTCCACTATTTTCAGCTATTATTAACTAATCAACAATAAATCACGTAACCACTTATTTTACTACTGAAAAATACTCCCAATCACCGCAGCATTACCGATAATCAGAAAACCCAGCTAAAACAGTAATTAAAAAGATGAGCGCATAAAGCGTAAGACAGACATTAAAATCCCCTCGTAACCGATGCAAATACCAACGCAATCAATTGTTGCGATTTCCAACAGTACCCGTTGAAAATAAGAAAAGAAGTCAGCACGCGCGCACGCGGCAGTCGCTTCGTATTTATAGAAGCCACATCACGTACGCGTGCGGCTGCTCTCCTTCTCTCCTTTTCTCCCCGCAACATGCAATCATCGATTTTTTTGTTGCTTCCCCCTTCTCTCTTTCTCTCTCCCTTTCTCTCTCGGGGCAGACGGACGCATATGCAGACACTCACCTGCGAGGTGCACCTGCCGGCGCGGCAGCGCGCCGAGTTGAGTGCCAGCCACTCTTTGATCCGCGCGTACTTGGCCCGATGGTTCTGCGGGCTGAGCAGGCCCTTCTCCTCGTCGAAGATGAGAGACGGCACCGTGTGCGCGCCCCTGCCCTCCTCGCGCACCAGCTTCTCCACCTTTCGAGGGTGAATTTGTTTTTTTTAGTCGTTTTGCGGGACGTGAGCAAGATGGGTGTTGCATATTCATCGAGCGAGAGGAAGAATGGGGTTGAGGTTTCTGTTGTTGTATTGGGGGAGGACTTGATTCTTTGAGTTTCGAAATGTGTTGAAAAAATATAAAATGTTTGAATATACAATTCTTTGTGCATTTTTATTAGAACACTAGAATTCAAACTTATACTTTTTACTTTCTAAAAAATCAGACTTTTTTTAGGAATTTCTTGCAATCATGATAAATAAAATGTACCTAACTATAGTAGGCAATGGGCAAAGTTTACTGAAATTACACTTGATTTTAATTCGACGGTATACTTATTATTATATATAATAATAAGAGGAATGGCTCAGTTTAAATTGAATAAATAATTTAAAGAATAAGAAACTAAATGTACCTAGTTCTGTTTCTAATAAATAATTATGTTTAATATATAAATATTATGTCAAGAAATTAAAACATGTAATAGAATATATTATTAAAGAAATAATACACAATTATAATATTTTTTTACATTTTTCTCACGATTTTTCGTGAGTAAAATTAGAGACATTTAGTATGAGTTATTTCACAATACTTTACAATATTTTGCACTTTAATTGATTCAATTAATTTTTTATTTTACTTATTGATTGAAGCTACTTAATAATTGAAATATAACAATAACAGGAGACATGCGAAATAAGTATATAAAATCAAAACATTCAATGCTTATTATATTTTATATAAAGCATGCCTAAGATCTCGATGCCTATTGTAGCATATTTATTACGTTCACTTTAAAGCAAATAAAACTTATCAACCGAACTAATCTGCTAACTTTGAAAGTACCTCCAAGAAAACGTAGCAAATACACTTCAATGAGCACTAAAGCCTACTTAAGAACCTTTTCAGCAATGAAGTAATTTTCACAACAAAGTAAACTCACCTCTCTGATGAGCCTCTGAATGCTGTCCCTGTCGTTGGCGCACTCGTCATCACTATTATTGTTCTCTCTCGACTGCTTCATCTTCTCCTCGACCATCGCAGCGGTCTGCGCACCCTCGTCATTGACATCCACGACGTTGCCGTTCAGCGCGTCGATGTCCGTGCCATTATCGTTCTTCGCATCGGTCGTCTCCATCCCAGCGTCTAATCCAAACTCCAAACGTATCTTGGCATTGTGATTCTTATTCCTAGGCTGCTGCTGTTGCTGCTGCTGCTGTACGTCCATGCGCGCGGAGGTGTAGGTCCACTCTTCCTCGGAAGATTCGTCCTGATGCTGTTGCTGCTGCTGCTGCTGCTGTTGGCGACAGTTGTGGTGATGCTCGCCGCTCGCGTTGCTGCTGCTGTTGTCGGCCTCCGAGTCCGTGTCCATGTGTTTGAAGTAGAAGGTCGCGCAGTTCTTCGATTTCCTGTTCGAGCTGCAATGCGCGTAATGGAGAAGCGACGATTATTATCGGGATGCGTTGCGCGCGCCGCGTTACTCAGGTGTTTTCACGTGCGTGGCTTGCATGTATCGAGGAAAACTTGTTTTCACGAGATTCGGTAGATAGTGTATTTTCTTTGATTGAGGAGTGAATGGATGATTTAACTTACGTAAACTTTATTTTTAGAGCGTTAGTGAATGCAGAAGAGTTTAGTATACAGCCGATGTCTAACCGCTGAGAACTGTCTGTAATTTCTTTTTAGTGGACTCTGTGCGTTATTATCAGTTAATGCCATTTGTATTGTATACACGTATATATGCGAAAAGAAGATAATCGTTTTGATCAAGATAATTCTTATCAATTTAATAAAAGCTGTTTATTTAAAAATCACTCAAAGGCATATATAATATTATTTGACAAACATGTACTTTGTGAACTAAATATAATACAATCATAAATTATTGAAAATTCATACAGTACGTCTGCTGATTAAAAACGACATGACATGAAATTTTTATCAAATTTTGATATACACAGAATCTTACATTTATGAAACAGTTGTAAGCTTGAAAACATAAAAAAGTTATAACAGATAAATGAACCTGAACAAATATTGAATTTAAAATAAAAAGTATCTATGTATAGAGTTTTAGATTTATTGATAATTAGCACGATACATTAAGCAACTCCTTGTATTAAATTCGAATTAGACGTTGTTAATTGACTTTAATTTTGAGGACTCAACCTCGTGCAACAATAAGATAAGCAATAAATACAGTGCATATATACTTTTATTATAAAAAGTGCAATTTCTTAGAACTTTTAAGTACTAATTAAAATAAAATATGTTTTGGATAATCCAAACTAGAATAATAAATTGTTCCAAAGATGATGACTACATAGTAGGCAATACTTATACGCCTGTTTTTTGAATATTTAATTGTAACAACTGATCGTTACATTTCAATAAATAGTCTTTGATACACTATCATTTGTAGTTCAAACACCTACCCGAGCTAACTTATGAATTCAAAATTTAATCAATAAACAAAAATTGAACAGCCAAAAAATCTCCAAGCATCCCAAACTAAACAACCTTCCCCACCCAAAAATCCAATAAAAGTCAAAACTCACGTGTTGAACAAGGCAGCCTCGTCTATGTCAGTCCTGCGTCGCTTGGGACTGTCGTTCACGGGTATCACAACGACTGCATCACCATTCGCGTGCTGCTGCTGCTGCTGCTCCCCCGCGTCGATTTCGTCGCGCGATTCCTCGATCGACGTCGTTGTCGTCATTGGCACCGGATCCGGCGTCGGCGTCATGGCGACCTGATTGCTGCTACTACCGCTGCTCTCCTTCACCGCGACGCAGGCTGCGATCGCAGTGGCGTCGGTCTCCTCCTCGCTGAGTCCGGCCTCCTCGATGTCGGCCTCCGTGCCCTGGTCGCCGAAGGCGCTCTCGGTGTGCCTCTTGACCGGTATCGCGTAGAGCTTGGTCTGCCCGGTGTATATGTCCTCGGTCTTGATGTTCATAACACACAGCTCGTCCAGGTCGTCCTGGAAGATAATTGGGGGAATGTGAGCGGGTGAGGTGTGTGAGGTACTTTTTGGAGTGTGCACTGGGTGGAAGCGAGTTGTCTACATACGATTCTACATACGATTTTAGTAATGAATTTAAAGGACAGTATTTTAATGCAAGGGTTACAGAGCTTGGGTCCTAAAGTATTAGTGAATGATATTCATTGCATCAAATTGAATTTTGCTGATATAAAAAACCATAGTCTAACTTTCAGAACCGTCTGGTTCTTAAATTTGTTGCATTGTTCTTTAAATATAGATTATTTATTAAAGGAGATAAAAATAATTATAGTGATCTCGAAGCAGACGATTAGTTAGAAAATATATGTAAAAGCACAATGTTTTTCTGCCGTCTTGTTAAAAAATCAATATCAGTTCATAAGAATATAATTAATAAGATAAAAATGAATTTTCAGTCTCCATGTACAGCTGCAGATAAGCAACACTTAATGCTTTACTTGGAATATGGAACATGCAATCATACACTGTAGTTTTTAATTCTTATACATATATAATAAAGAACAATTATCGACATTTAAAATACGAACGTAACAATATAAGGCAAAGTTAAAGGTAAAAGTATATCTAATTTATTCTGAGAACACATTACAATGTCAATTATTGTTTCACTTCATAATTCACTACCATATTTAAAAATTCTATGCGATTTCCCACGCAATGCATGCAGGAAGTCCCCCTCGTTATATACCTATGCTCTATACTGATTGAATCGTCGCGTGAGCAAGTACATGCACACAATTTCGTGCGACGGAATAATTTCATGCCCATCGCGATATCATAACCTGGGTATAGAAACGCTAGACTTGTATATGAAACCTATAATTCTTTATTTGAAATCAAGATATATCTAGGGATGTTATGTATTTAATATTGTCGAGGGTATTGAACTTTTAGAAAATTTGATTCAGAAATATTATATTCATAGATTTACCGATTTACGTGGCATATAGCGATTTTAAAAATGAATTATTCTATTTATAGTAATATAAATTCTAAGTTTAAACCTAAACGTAGAAACCACTATATCAGACCTTATTATTAGAGAAAACTATTTGCTCTAATTGTTTGTATTAAATTCTCTCTAGTTAATTGAAAAATTATTCCGAAAAATTAAATGATACCAAGGATAAAACCTTTCTAATCAAAATGTATAATATATAGACTTTTTCTAATTATCAAGTGCAAGATGTATATCTTCTCTTTTACGGTAGTACAATCGCGACTTCGTCACTAGTCATTTATTTATTACCGTCTGACTCCTGGTCAGAGTTAATTTTTAAGGATGGATTAGATCTGAAATTTTAAATAGTTTACTATATATAAGTTTACGCTTACGCTAATATTTTCATCGATTTTGGACAATTTTTACTCAGTACCATAAAAATAATTAAAACAAAAACCCTTTTCTTTAGCAAGAAATATTACTGTTCGTCGCACATTCAGATTCATTGCAGTACTAAAACAAATTCCCTAGCGTTGTCAAGTCGATATCCCAATTTTGAAGACTGAATCCAAACGACTCTTAAAGTATCAATAATTTCGAATCATTCACTGTATTACAACAAATAAACATCGATTGTCAACCGATTCCAGATAACCTCTCTCCTAATTAAAACAACCAAACCTATAAAAGAAACGTCCGAATTGCAATCTCACCTCAAAGTAGGATCCATCGTCGATGAACCTGTTCTCCGACGACACGTCGCTGTCCGACGACAGTTCCGACCTCGACGACGAGTCGACGCTGCTGCTGTCTCCGGTCGGCGCTCCCACCTCCTTGGAATTCCCGCAGGCGTTCGCCGCGGCCTCGGACTGAAGCTGGAGCTGGAGCTGGTGGCAGGATCGAGCCCTGAGCTGGCGTCGCGCGCGCACCGAGGATCGGCGTCGCGCCGCCGAGGAGCTGCCGCTGTTGCTGCTGCTGGCCTCGTCCTGCGACGAGGACGACGAGGAGAACGTGGTTGTCGCGGAGGAGGACGAGGAGGAGGAGGAGGATTGCGTGGTGGAGGCTCGACGGCTCAGGCGGGGCTGCTTCGTCACTGGCTCCTCGTCGTCGCTGTCGCTGCTGCAACGGCTGCTGGCCAACTGGAAGAGGAGAGAGAAGGGTTTTTTATGAGACGTGCATTGTTTGGAAGTTCTTTTGAGGATTGAATGAGTTTGTGTAAGTATACAAGCGTTTGGAAAAATGACCTTTTATCGTGTTTTTAGTGTGTTATACTATAGAAATTATACAGTAGTTATAGAGTTGAGTAAGAAAATAAAGTAATCGCAAGAAGAAACGATATTTCTCGACAAACGGTCTTTTGTGTCTAACATACTCGTTAGATTTATTGACACAAACGCCCTTATTCTTAAAAACGCTTCAATTGTTATAATGCTGGGGAAGCTTAAATATTTGAAATGCTCTATTATTCAAACAACACATTTAACATTAACAGCTTTTTTATTTTTGTGTGTTTAAGAATATTTTCTTGCCAAGGGTTTGCAAGTTATTATTTTTTCTCATATACTCAAACAATTGGACAATAATACATAAGTATAATTGTAATGTTTCTCTTAAGTGTCTGGTAGTAATGTTCTATTGTGACATCATAATAGTACTAATTTTAGCATTGTGTGATTACGACATCGTGATCATTAAAGTCTTATACTATTTCCTTATTTCCGACGATTCACGAAATAATTATAAAACAAATAGGTAGTACATATTTTGAAGAATTAAACTACATGTGAAATGGTTACTGCATCAAAGTTTATGAAATAGTCAGAAGTTACGATAACGATAGTTTTAAAACGTAGTTAAGATTTTGGTGCTCAAGTGCTATTTCGTATGTTTTCTAACTTTAGTTCGTTGTATATTGTTTATTATTAATTCAGTAATTCACTTTAAACGTTATTTTATGTTGTAGTGGACATTAAATATGGCTTTAGTACACAGTAAGATCATTTATGATGGGAATTGATTTTTATATTTTTAAAGGAATGATTGCTAAATAAACAAAAGTGTTAGTCAACTTCGCAAATCATTTAAGAATAACGTAAGCACTTTACTTAAAACATTTTAGAATAAAAACCGACCTGATTATCTTATCAAAACATTTCAATCAAGTTTCTTTAGCCACGATATAACGGACACATTTAGTTCGTATTGAAACGTATAAAGCGTTATTCGGAGCACAAAACAGTTTGGTTAATTGAGAGTGAATTAAGATTACTGTACCGAAATGCTTACAAATGGTAATTATAGTAAATATACGTTGAGTATAACTTGCGATGCATCAAACTTTCTGGCTTTGCTCCAACATCTCATTCACGTACGCGGTAGCAAAAAAGTGGTTCTGTATGTTCATCCAAGTTTTTATATTCACACATTCACTCGACATTTTTAACGAAGGCAATAAACAACTGTCAACTTGAGAAAATTAACACTCGTTTTCGTATTTTGACTTTGTTTACATTTTACCTTGGAGCTATGACTTTGAAAGATTTTATTGGCTTCGAATTTATTTCTCTAATTTGAATGATATATAAGCATTTCCATATAAACATAGCGCTTCAAAGAAATAAATCTTAAATTTTGTAACTGCCGTATATAATACTATATAATGCTGTTACTGTCGTGAGTTTTGTACGCAGAATATTCACAAATCTCATTTAAAAACATTTATCGCAATTGGATTTATTTTTTATTGCATAATGACAAAATCAATAATAATCATCTACGAGACGATTCAAATTCGATTCACGATTTTCAAACATTCCCCGCAAAAAATATCAACGATCACCAACTACGTTCCCAACTCTCTACTTCACACTCGATCGCATAGAATCACTGCACCAGTAATAGTACCGTTTAGACCAGTGAATGCCCAGATCAGATGACATTTTTATTCACTAAAAATGAAACTTCTAAAGCATGCAAACAATTTAAAAACTGTATTTTCTTGCCTATATAGTACCGAAATCCACTACCTTACTTACAACTACAACAAAAATTTGCTAATCTTTTCAAAGTACTACGTCCATTCTCCGGTGTCCATATATACACATATACACACTAACGCTCAAAAAACCAATCAGCGTAAAATCTACCTCGATCTCTCGTTCCCCCGATCTGCAAACGAGTCAGCCTCCACAATCCAACACACTGTGCAAACGCAAAACACACTTGTACACGCGAATCCCCGGCGCACTTTATTATGACACTTTTGACTTTGTACGTAACTCCGAAACAGCGGTGAGCACGCGCTTCTGCTGCTGCTCTCTCGGTAGTCCGGCGCGTGAATGAAGTCGAGAGTCCCGAGAGTCGTGTCGCAGGGGCACACGGCAAAGGACTACTATAGTACACTGTACTACTGCTACTACGGCAGGAGCGAATGTCCAGTCGCACGGCGCTGCCGGCTGCGCACTATACCAAACGAGCGCGCTCTCGAGACTTTTCTCCTCTCCTCTCGAGTAGGTAATACCGCAGGTATACAAACGCAGAGGCCGGGGGAGAGCAGAGCTCGTGCCTCGATTAACCCTCTCGCGTGTAGCAGGAGTGTGGCTTTTCTCGTAGGCGGTGCCTGCGGTGAGGGACGGGGGAGGCACGAGTGTTGGGGTGGAAGAACGGGGAGAGACGGGTGACACTTATGTTTTTGTTTATTTTTATACTGTTGATCTGCGCTGCTTTTTAATTCATTGATAATTAATGCACCGTGAATTATGTATACGTGAGTGCTAATTTTAAAGTGCTGGCATATTTGTCAATTTGTTTAAAATACATTTTGCAAGTACTTTAATGGAAATTAGACTAACAATGAGGCTACAACTATCAAAATGACTCAACCAGAAAAGTCACGCAATTGTATGGTAAATTAGGTATTCAATAATATGCGAGTGCGCCAAAGCATAAGCCGATTTGTTAAAAAAACATTGAAATTTTTAATACCGTCACTGTAATTATTTACCGTTATTGAAACGAAAATAACTCAGCACAGCATCATCATAAAATAAAGTAAGTAAAGCTTTACTTATCGTTTAACATACAGGGCTTTATATGTTATTCAACATTATGATTAAAAAAGGAGGATTTTTAAATTACGTTAATATAAAATAATAGGTTTTTCTATGCAAAGTGAAAGTGTCATTTAGGATTATTATGCATAGTGTACGTAATTCCAAAATATCTTTGATTTCTTTACAAATCGCTTATCTTTCAATTGTATAACGATAATAAGTATCAGATTTGAGCGTAAATCGATAATTAAGGGATACTTTTTTCGTTTTAATGATAATACTTAAATGCTGCAACAGTGAAATTGTAATGTTAATGTAATATAGTTAAATGATTAATCCAAATTATTGATAACTGGATAGTTGATTACTCATTTGTTCATATCATAATCATATTAAAGCCCGGCATATAGGGGTCAGTCAGTATATTTGTTTACGGTTTAAGTTCTCACTTTACAAATAACCATAAATTCGCTTCTGTTTTAAAGCAAGTGCGATTTGTAATTAAATAGTTCAAGAACACAGAGGCATTGTGCAAGTCCCGTTATAATTGTAAATAAACATTGAAATATACAGCAATAAAGCCAAGCGTGTTATTTTCGCCCCGGCTTCCCCTATATAGCGCAGGGCCCGAGGGCATCGACGGGTCGGTCAGCGCTACTCGAACTTTACGGTGTCCAGAGCTCATAATCCCACCGCGATGTATCGATAGAGAGGGGGAAGAGTCAGTAGAAGGGGGCGCGCGAGAGAGAGAGAGAGAGAGAGAGAGAATTTTGGGGGTATGGACTCGTAGGTGGCGGTAGAAAGAGGGCAGCTAATTCACATTCCGACTTGTCGATGCCCCGGGCGCTTTGCACGTACCTGCGCCCTCAATCTCGCACAAGCAGGAGTCGGGGAAGGGATGATCTCTGCCGGATAATGGGGTTCCGGTATTTCTTTGGTTTCTGAAGTACGCACTGAATTCGTTGTAGGTATTATTCTGATTTTAGTGCACCTGTAGCTTTCGATTGGCAACCTGCACCTCGGTGCTTGAGAACGGTGTATAAAGGGGCTACTATAATCGTAAAGTTCTACTGCAGAGTATATAAGCTTTACGATTTTAAACCGGAGAAATGAGTTTGGCCAATACGGGTGATCGGTACTGCTGAATCTTGGCGATTCCGGAGAAAGTGCGAAAAATCAGCTTTTCACAATTTAATTCTGACGTATTTTAAAATAACATATTTTATTTTATGCGATATCAATTAAAGTTAACAATCTAAGTAAATAAAGGAATAAACCTATATCAATTCATTTAGTTTCAGTGCAATCGAAAAAGTAACACGTTCAAAATTCGTAGCACCGTTACATTTTATGTACTAAAATAATAAAATTAACGATCGTTCCAATTCATCAGATACACACATAAATAAAAAGTTTACACGTTACACTTTTTAAGCTACAAGCTATATAATCCATAAAATACAATGAAAACACTCGGCATCGCGTGTATACACGCGCTCGATTGAAATACTTTTATGACTTAATACAATTTACAATATTTTCTCCCGAAACGACGTGTATAAAACTTACAAAACACGCTCTCGATCGGCCGATCTTTATGAAATCGCTGCTCCTCAAAGCGTTATAAACCTACACGCGGCTTGTGCAGCAGCTGCAGCGAAGAAGAAAAAGGACGAAGACGAGGCGGATAGGATGTATATTGTGTATACACGGAGCTGGAGCGCAAAGAGAAAAAGATCGAAAAATCTCTGACGGGGGGGGGATGGGAGAAAGAAGACATCGCGGCGTGTAGCTTCTTGTGCCCAAGCCGCGTATACAAAATCGGCGAGACCTAACCTACTTTCGCCGTTATGTCGATCGGGCTCTTCTCTCGCGAAAACAATGAAAAGTTTCTTCGATAGCGCTCGCGCGCGGGCGAATTACGTGACCGTAACATTAATCTTCTGGTCATTCGGAGAAAAAGATCCGGCGCGCTTCCGCGTAAAGCGATAAAGCCGCCTGCTCTTCTGCTCGTCCTCTCCGCGTGGATCTGTTGCTCTTTTCTCTCTATACTACTTACTCTCGGCGAGTTAGCGGAGACGGCATGGCAGGGAAAAAAGAGCGAGACGAGCAGCAAGCGAGCGCTAGCGTCGTACCGAGGCTCATTGCTACGCTGCTGCTGCTGCAAGAAGCGCAAAAATCGACACGTACTTTATTGGAGGTGGATTGACCTTAACCTAGATGTGTGCGTGTACGTGTGAGAGGCTGGATCTTTCTTTGTAGGATGAGATTTTTCATTAGAATGGATGATCGACGTGTAATAAGTAAGAGTCTGTGTTCCATTAATGTGGATGAATGGAATGTTGTCGTGTGACAATTTATTTCTTTGTAATTTTATGGTATCGAACTCTATTAGGTGGTTAATAATACTGTGAATACGGATTTGATATTTTTTTTATATTGGAAACACGTAAATCTTACATAAACTCCGTGGCAGTTTAGAAATTTTGGGTATTTGATTTTTTCATAGAATGAAATGTTTTTTCACGGAAATATTAGAAATTATTCTAGGATTTTTAAGATTATTTAAAATATATCTCTAATGGCGAAAGATTAAATGTCACAGAATTTATGCAAAAAGTGGAATGCCATACTTTTATAAAGAAAATTATTATTCCGAATATCTTTTTTTCAAAATGATGTTTGAAATCGTTCCCTACCTGCAAAATTAAGTTACTATACTTGGTATTGTATGCCTTAGAAAAAGTAAAAAGTACTTACAATACTTTTTATGAGATGAAAATCATTTGGAGTCATCCACGAAATTTATAATTCGAGACTAAATTAGATTACATCCAGTATGTATTTTTTTAATCTTTCATTATTGCGTCAAGTCAATAAAACTAATTATAATTACATTTTTCTAAGTTTATTAAAGTTTAGATTATAAAAAAATAATTGAATCGGGACAAATTAGAATTTTTCTCTTTTATTCCAGTTACCCAAAGAAGACATCAAAGCATTGCTTCTCAATCAAGAAACGAAAAATTAACTCATCGTACTAAACCTATACCGAGTATCCTGCGCTTCATTATCTCACACGTATCATCGCATCCAGCAGCGAACGCCAACGCAATAACCTCGAACCCAACGAAGCGCAAGCATCTCCCGCAAGCGACGAAGAAGGCACCCCCACATTCGAATCACCCTAACTCTCCGACAAAATATATAAACCCCTCGACGCATCCGCTGTACGTCCATCAGGCACAATAAAGCAGCGAATTTTTCCCGCAACCACTCACGGTAATACCCCTGAAAGAAGCCGCCGCTCGCAACCTTATACTCCATCTATCTATCTATCTCTCGCGCGCATTGCGAGGAATACGACACGCTTTCCTTAAATCACGCGGATTCTTTCCCCCCCCCCCCCCCCCCGGCTGTGTAGGCGCAGAGGCTCCTCGCGCTTTGCCGTAAATTCCGCGCCGCGACCGCAAACACGCGCGAGCTGCGAAAAACCCGCAGGATCGTTAATTTGATCCCTGGCCCGATTCCGCGGAACCCTCTACCTGGGTGCGCGTCGCTCGCGCAAGCGAGTAAATCCTCAGCGAGTGGGAGAGCGAGATAGAGACAGGAGAATCACGGGCCTTTCGGTCTAGGTGATTGTAGCGAAATTTGACTTTTTCTAAGAAAACTTTTCTAATTTTTACTTTGTCTTTTGTGACAATTTGTACGTGGAAGGTTCAAATTTGATAGAGCTGTACCTTTGATAAGCTGGGGTATTCGTCTTTCAAGTTTGGATATTTATCATATATTACATGTTTAACTTCTACAATTTTCTAAAGATTATTTGACAGACACTGTTATGTTACATATAATACATATGTACATTACGTATAACGAGAAAAGTATTTATATGTATCAGGCATCAAAAGCGCATAAAAAGGCATCAATGCTATTAAAAAGTTTACATCTTATATCCATGTAACGGTTTTCTTAAAACATGTTAAACCTTATTTATAATACATTTTATGTTACCATACAAGGAATAAATTAAAATTTGAAGCACAAATAATCCTATATTACACGATGATTTAGAATAAAATTAAGTATGGAACTGGTTTGTAATGCTCAGGAGTACTTTAAACTCACCTCTGTATTGGCACAGCAGTTGCCGATCTCGCGCAAACCGATGTGCTGCTGCACAAATGAACCAAGGAATAAAGAGGAGAGAAGAGGTGAAGAAAAAATGTGAGGAGGGGGAGGGAAATAAATGTACGGATGTTAATAGATCGCGATGCCACGGGGATGCTTTTTATCCTCGGAATTCGCCCGTGCTGTGCAGTGTACACTGTACAGTGAAAGAGCGACGTCGAGAGGATTGAATGTGTTTGATGCGGGATACGAACGAAGAAGCTTTTTATGGAGCTGGGACGGCATGGCGTGTGTCCCTGAGAAGTTCATTTTTCAAGCTCGGGTCTGATGAATTTTTTTGTCGGGGAGAGTATAAACTTCTCCGGGTAATCTGATGGTGGCTCTTGATTATTTCATGAAAGGGGCTCTGACTTTATTGGTTTTCAAGCTGGTAGCACGAAGAGAACTGGAGAAGCTAATGCGTAGGAAGGAAACATTTACTTTCACACGGCAAAAACTAATACCGATCAAACTGATATGCGTTGTTCTCGTCATACATGACTTACTCGCATTATATAAATCATTTTATTTGAATACAGCTTCACACACTATAAAATTACATAATGCGTAATGAAAAACATTAGAATGGAGAATAAAGCAAAAAATAGGACTATGAAACACGAACTATCCTCTATAAAAATGTACATTAGCGGATGTTACATCATACGTTGTTGATCATTTTTCTTGCTTGATGACTAACGAAGACACGCCACGTGCCCTTTATTTCCCCCTTTTTTGCAGACCTCAATTTTGACAGGTAATGCTAACCTTGATCCGTAACCATTCCTTTATACCAGTCGACCAAAAAAAGTTATACCTGGTGTTCGCGTGGCCTTCTGTACCGTTCTTCCAAGTATTATGAATGCATATTTATAAAAACCCGTATACTAAACCTAAACATCTGTTGTATACTGGGCTCAAATAATACACAACGTATACAGATATACTCTAACACGAAACATAGCAATTTTAATGTTGTAAAATATGACACGTTGAATTTATTTTTCTCGTTCTATAAAATAATGCATACATTCTTCACAAAGACGCAAAAATATTATTTTCAGAGAACCAAACGTGAATTGCTATTTAGCAATTGTATTATAATATTGTAAATTTTCTTAAAAAGCGCACGATAAATTTATTAAAAATACAATATACAAACAATTAAAAACAAACTGACTCCCAATAAAAGAAAAGCAAAGCAATCTCGAGCCATGAAAGAACGACGCGCAGCACGCAAAAGTGAAACTTACGCGAAACCACATCAAGCGGCCGACGCGCGCAGTGAACTCCCAGCAAAGAAAGGCACAAAACCAAAATCAGATTGATATAAAGAGTATAAGTAAGAGCGAGCGCGCGGGGATTCAAATCGTGAGCGCTCGACGGGGAGGCCGATCGGCGGTCCGGATATCTCTCGAGTCGAGTCGAGGGGCAACACTGCGCAGCGCGCGGCGAAGCCTTCCTGTAATTTTAATCCGCGCGGCCGTCGTCGTCGTCCTAGTCGTCGTCAAGGCAGCAACGTCGGGGCGGCGGCATTCTCGGAAGAGGCGGCAGCTACTGTAGTTTCGAGCGAGAGGATAATAATGGAACAATTCAAATTACGCGCGTTCTTCGCAGTGGCGAGGATGCGACGGGAGATCGTGGCTGCTGCTGCGCTTGTCAGATGTTTCGAGGAGATTTTCGCTTTTATTTTGTTTTAACTTTGAGAGATGTTGGGTTGCTGAGAAGTGTTTAAAGGGCTGGAGGAATTCCGGCGGGATAATTGAGTTTAATTACTTTAGTGTACGCAAAAGGAAGTGCTTTATATCGAGAATTACTGTTTTGTGTTGGAATAAGGTGCCAGAATCGCATTCTGGTGCTTTTTAATATTTTTATAGAAGTTATTGCTAAAGAAACGTACGAAATTTTCTGAAAGGTACACGTTATTGCAAGAAACTTTTCAAAACTACTCGAAAATTTACTATAGAAATATTATATTTTTTAGCAAATCTTTCATATTTACTTAGAAAATTTAACATTACAAATTTACATTATCTATTGCAACTATTATAACTGCAGTCAATTTAATTCGATAATATATTGTTCTTATACTGTATACCAGTACATATAAATAAATTAAAACAATTCAGTAAATAATAAATATATCATTAAGTCTATGTCAATGAATACAAACGTAAATAAGAATTATTGGAATCTATGTACGTCTACAATTTTCTGTTAGAAGCAATCATTTAAAGTAAATTACAATGATTCGAAGCAATGACACTGGTTAACAATGACTAATTTATGAGCAAATGAATATGATATGGAGATAATACGGTAGAAGGTTTAAATCTTCACATGATCCACTTTTTTCGGCTATAAATTTATTATCAATTTAATTCTAAAAGTAAAAATTAAAAATGTAGAATAAATGAGATTCTTATTATATAAAATTCATATCATAAGCAATAGAAATCTATATTAGTAAAAGCCACTAAGAATTCATTTTGGTTATTTAGAGTACACAATACGTAAAATAAACACAGACTGCTGAAATAATTATTTCACGATCAACTCAGACAGTAAATTATAATCTATTAGACAAACCAAGCGTAGCACGTAACAAGTTTAATAAAAAGAAAACAAAAACAACTGCCCCATGAAAAGTTTCCTCCTAGCATCTCTCACGCATACACACACTCAGTCATCCATCTCCGTCACCGACAATGGAAAAACACGTCGACTAACCCCTTTTCCCCGAAACTCCCTCTCCCCTCGACACTGCACCACCGCGCGATATTATCTCGAGCAATGCGCGCGCACATCGAGTTGCGCGAAAGCGGACGATCGCCTCGCTCTACCTAAACCTCGTCCTAATCTCCCCCCTGACCCGCATTATTTTGCATTTTACCGCGTGCGTGCGTGCGGCCACCCCAAAGAAGAAGCCGATCCCAGGGCAGCGCAGTAAACGCTTAAGGTATATAAGCTTTTAAAAACTAATCCGACTAGCTGGAGAGAGAGAGCCCCTTTCGGAATCCGCCTAATTATAATCTACGGACTGCGCCGACCTGAGTGTGTGCAGTATATATATATATATATATATATACTGTTTCGTGCACTGCAGGCCGCGCAGTTTATCTCCATTCGGAGGTGAAAGCGCGCGCGACATCGAGGGGATGGAATCGGTGACTGTGGCTATCTCTCTCTCGCTCCCACTCTCTATCTCTCTCTATCTCTCGCTTTGTCTTCTTCCTCCCTCTAGGGAAACACCGCCTCTCGGCACTTTAGCGGTCAGTTGCCGAAGCCTCACCTCGAGATTATGTGTCTCGAGAGAGAGGGAGAGAGGTGTAGGTATATGATGGGGTATAGGTTGGAGAGACACACGAAAATCGAACCGAACGAGAAATGCCGACGTTTATGTATATTGCGGCCCGACGCGACGTCCCGCTGGGGCATATTTTTTTTATTTTACTACCTCGCCCATTTTCTTGGGAACTTTTGGGCATGTTGTTTGGGTGGAGTGCTTGGGTAAAATGCGCTTTTTTCGTGTGCTGAGAATGTGTGGGTTGAATAAGGGAGGTACTAGTTTGGGCTGAGCTTAGGTGAAGAAATCATTAATTTTGTAGATAGTCAATGATAAATGAGTAATACGAGTTTTTTGTGTGTACTGTATTATTATATTAATTTATATAAAATAAAGATAAATAGTAAATCCATGAATTGTTAGAACTTGATTTCAATTTGTGAACTTTTATTTTAAGCCTTTCTAATGAGATAATTATCAGAGAAAAGATCCTATTAAGTAAATTTACTATTGGCTTAAACCTGTTATTCTAAACAAAGCGTAATATACTAATTATATAATTAGATAATTAGACGATGGCGATGATTAGTAAATATTCAAAGCCTCTTCCCCAGCGGCAAAGTTGCGTTACAAGTTTATAATATGAATTAATTAGGTATTAATAGAATATTCCTCTGCATAAACAACTTTTATTATCTCTAAACTTTGCATAACCCAAAAAAACACTTTCTCCACTTTAAATAAAATATTGCAAAGAAAGCTGATATGTTTTTGAAAACAACCACAATGACTCCGGTATCCCTAATTACCATCGAACCCGCGTCACTCTTACTTTCAGACCTTTTTTGCATTACAAAAGCTCTGAAAAAGACCACGACGACCGGTTCTCGCCTGGTACAAGGCGAGATTGGAAATTACGAGGGGGTAATTTTATCGCGTGGCGTGGCACACAACACGCGTCTAGCTACACGTAGCTCTCTACACATACCTCTATATATACGGTCGCTAATGCCGTGATGCGGCACGACTTATTGTTCTGCGATTGAATGAGAGCCATTGTCCGCTAACGGTGTGTAGGAAACAACAACAACAACGACCGGAGTGAAGCAGCAGCAGCAGCAGCAGCAGGTAAATATTCATCGGCCCGTGGGCGAACGCGCGCGCTCGCTCGCAATTACCGAGCCAATGCTGCATCGGCAAATACGGAGAGAGAGAGAGAGAGAGAGACTACATGGCGCACGAGGGTGGCAGTGATTCTAAAGAGGTAGTTTCATTGATTTCTTTGCTGCGCGACGCTTAAGGGCGGTCTGGGCTGGCGCAATTGACTCTTGCGCTTGTCTCGAGTGGAATGGAAATAAATTCTATTTCTTTGATAATTACTCGTATATCTTTCTTGTGTGGAGTTCAGTGATCGTTGTGATGCAGAGTAATTGTGCATCTTTGTTCCGGTAAAACTTAGTAAATGTAGCATTGTTAAATATTAAGAATGTATTGGAAAAATATAATTCTTTTTACATATTTTCATGTCGGTTTTTATTTATTAGTAAAGATTAAAGCTACAGTCTATTAAAGGTGTGCGAGGTTACTTTCATGTAGTTGATTTCCCTATCAATCAATGAAATTTAAAAAGCAAAAGTGAATGTAATGTAACGTCTTATGAATGATCACAATTGAAAATTATGCAATATTGTAATGACCATGACTTTATGACACTAGAACGTATGTGGGATTTTTGTTCAGATTATTTTAAAATTATTTGAATTAATTTTATATGAATATAGCTATATCTTTTAAAATTTATTTATGTATTATACTTCGAAATATTGAAAGTATTTAAATATAAATTATACTGCATAATATGACACACGACAACGGAATGAAGTGTAAGAACTGTCAAAAAATGGGTGTTTGTATCGTAATATTTTACAGCTTATTGATTAAGAAGCGTCATTCCTACATTATACCGAGTATATAATATATAATACATTTCGGTGCTTTTGTCATCAGTGTCAAAAGGTATTAGTTTTCTCACTTTTTCCGCGAAATGAATAAGTAGGAACACTCTTATTTTCGAAATATACCCTTGGAACGGCATCCTCGCACTGTGCGATCGTGGATTTGTGTTGTTCTATGCCGGCAACATTACTGAGAGATAGGTGCTTTTGACCTGACAGGTGCTTTGTCTTCAAAGACTCAAGTGTCCAGGTATAGAATTTGGCCTCGGATATGATTAGCTCTTGACATGATGCATAGTGATACCCGAGACAATGACACTTTACAAATGGATTCGCCGAAAACTACTGCACTTTGTTTACACGTTAATACAGTCGAGAACAATCATTATTTTCTTCAAATATTGCAAGTGTGAATATTTCAAGTTAATTCGCGCTCACATCATAACAGGCTTTTTACCTTCGTTTTATAAAACCGACATCTCATCTCCTGAAATATACCTTATTTGATTCGCCGTTCTTCGGTATTAGAAAGGTGTTCATTATACTTAACAGACATGGGCATCTTTCATTACCTTAGCCATGAAGAATTTTCACAACTATGTATTAAGTGAATGGCATACATCCAATATATATAATATAATATAACCCGTAAATTACATATAAATAGTGTAAAATATGAAGTGTCAAACAAATTTTTTTATTTTCACTGATCACTTTTGTGTAATATGAAACGTGATATTTTCTGTAATAAATTTGATATTGTAAGACAGTATAATTTGGTATGAAACCAATTTGCAATCATGTATTTTTATGTGACATAAATAACAATTTACATGTTATATATAAATCAAGCCTAATTTTAACAAACATTTATATATCAGGTAAGAAAAGCCAAGAAAGACTTATCTACACATGTGATGACCAGCATAAACCAACTTTTTACAGAAAATATGTCAATTATATACAAATTACGTGACGCTGATGTTGACTACCAGCAAGATAAACGCGTCTTTTGACCCTCGCGCGCGCACGCGAGTACAACCAGTATAGTAATAAAAAGCAGAAGAACTAGACCCCACAGAGCGTACGCGCGGCATACAGTGTTATTCGTGACGAAAGCCCTTTCACTTAACCAGCGCTTGAAAAATGATGAACATGACATTATGCGGTTGTGCCGTGTGTCTTCATAACCGTTTTTTTCTCCTCTTCGCGGAAGCGAAATTTCGTAAAAAAAAGAGACAATACCGCAGACCAAAAACAAAACCGTACAAACGGTAAAAAAAAAAGACACGAAAGCGGGAGAAAAAGATAAAGAGGTGTGCACACGATGCAATGGCTCTCTTCAATTTATACACCGGCGCGTGTGCCGGCATTTTTCCACCACCATCGGTTGCGCGCGCGATCCTCGCGTTTTAATGGGCCTCGCGTGCGGGGAGCCGCACGCGTTCCGCGAAGCGTTTCCGAGGGTCCCCACTGTTGCTGCTGCTGCCGGTTACGCGATACGTTCCCAAAATCAAGTTGTTATCTCGATGCGCTTGTGCACGCATGCACATATTTTACGCCGTGACCGCGTGCACGCGGGCGCGGATATCACGTGACGCGATGCGCGGCATGGCTCTGATTGGACGCTCCGCGGCTCTTAATCATCGATTTATATATATTATATGTATGTACGTTGCGAGGTAATAGGTTCTGCGTGATACGAAATGCGGATTTTTTAAATGAGAAGATTTTGCGCGGAAATTATAGGCGCGTGAGAAATCCTTTTTGCGAATGAGCTTTTTAAAGTTTTTTGATTTTTTTGGGTTGTAACTGCGGGATTGTGGAATGCAGCTAAGAGCCTGCAATTTTACCTTCGAAGAAAGTTGATGATGTTATGCCAAAGCGTAAAAACTATATTTCTTAATCTCATCTTTTGAAATATGAAAATAAATGTAAAAAATTTCGAGGGTATTATTGTAATATATATATAACGTTGAATAAAAAATTATTACGGGGAATTTCTACTCTACCAATTTTGGTAACTTTTATGAATTATAAATAATATCAGCGTATTTTAATTTTCACATAAAATGAATTTATATTATTATTTATATTATTTATTTATTCTTCGACTTAAAATGAGTTCTGAGACGACGGATCATGCAATCCAGTCAAAGGTGTTATCAACAGCCTGACTATGGACATAAAATGTTTTCTGCGCATGATAAATGCACTAATCTAAAGCTGTAAGACTGATTAAAATAATACAATAAGCTCCACCATCACTGAAAGAGTTAATAATTTTTTTTTACTTTCGGTCCCGATTTGCCTTTACTGATTTCTATTCGGTTCCTACCTAACAGTATAATATACATAAAAAAGGTGTGAGATCATTAATATTTTAGTTAACTTAATAAAATTTTAGACCACGAGAATAAAAAGAGTAGATTTAAAAATATTGGACATACAGATTCCATTTACCGAAAATAGCATCATTCGTAAAAGACATTTCAATAATGTCATTTCAGCAAAACGTCATCTTAATTAATCACCGCATCATCATTAATTAAACCGTAAACACGCGGAATCCAAAGCATTTATCCTCGCGATTCTCCGCGCACGCGATTTCCACTTCATCACGACCTCGAGGCTCGCTCGGCCTCTCCGGCACTCCGCCACTCCACCACCGCACAAACTATAGCCACTACGCGTATACCTCGCAAGTCCAAATAGTTTAAATTTAATAAGCCTGCGCATATACATCCTTGCGTTCAAGCCTGCGCGCTGGATAGACGATGCGCTCGCTGTTTACACACAGGCGAAACCTTATCGCATTCCTCGTCGTCGTCGAAGGAAGCGAAAAAAAATAACGTTTGCTCGCGGAGACGGAAGGACAGGGACAGCTTATATACACTAGCCTATAGAGATAAGCTGAAATCGGCGGGCATGACCGAGCTTCTCGCTTATATATATATATATATATATATATATATATATATATATATATATATATATATATATATATATATATATATATATATATATCCTGTCGACTTGCTCGCCGCATGCCGGACGCACGTCGCGCTTGCGCTCTCGCTCTTATGTACGAGATATGCCCCCGCAGTGTAATTTAAACGCTGGGTTAAAAATCGCGCTGTGAGGGGCATGTGCCTGCTACGTTAGCTACTCGGTGAACTCCGTGAGCGCAGTTTATTTGCAGGTTTTGTATAACGCGGGAAGTTAGAGGTAATTATGGGCTTAGGAGATAATTGGTGCAGCGCTGCTGTGCGATGTTGATGGGTATAGCCGTGCATTTTGAGGATGACGGATGTTAGATGGTCTGTGCTTTTTTTTTTGTTGCTTTGGGTTTGTTGAGAGATATTAATTGCTTCATAGGTATGGGTACCGGATGTATTATGAGCTAGAAAGTTATTACGTGTGGAGCAAAAAAACGGAGATGAGCAGAAAAAAGTCAATCTTGAGGTAAAAAAGTTGTTAAGTAAATATTTGTTGAAATTGCAATTATAGAAAGGTATTATTAAAAAGGTATAAAAAAGTGGAGTTTGTATGTAAAAGCTTTTTAATTTCAATGCTTTTTTAAGTAATAAATTGAAAGTACAGGTTTCTATGTACACATGATTTTCGAAAGATTGATGAAACCAATCAATCATCCGTCAAGTTAATGAACTCACGTACTTGTAGAGTATACCTTTACTAGAGTACATATTTACCGTAGAAAGTGTTATGTATTTAATCGAAAAAATAGCCTTTGTAATGCATATTTTTTTAATATAGGATTTAAACGCTTATGAGCTTGAAAAAGTCAAATATAAAAAATTACGATTTAATCATAATTTGTATAGGCGAATAAAAAGGGTAAAGGTAAAGAAATCAATCAACACGTAAATAATTATTATATATCCTTCAATGCATTTTATAAAAGATATATCTTACACGTTTTATCGAGATATTAATAAAAGAGACTTTTATTATATGACTGCAAGATTCACAGCTATTAGAAATATTTTAATGGATACGATGGGATTTTAAGATATCTTGGAGTAATATTTATGTAAACATTTCTTCACATATTTCATGTTATATATTAGAGAAGGATTACTCCACATACCTTTTAATAGCACATAGTACATGCACTTTTAACTTATTTTTAACATAAATAAAATATTTAAAAAAAATAAAAATCTATCTTTTATTACAAATCACATTAAAATAAAAAAAAAATTGTATGTATAATTGTATTTAGAAATTAAGAATAATAATAAGGTAAACAGGAATAATTAAATTTGTTTACTACACGCATTGCGTGTAAATATACTTTTATGCGTCTCAATAAATAAAAAATCTGATACAAAAAGAGTTTAATATTACCGCGCTAAAATATTTATATAGAATGACTTGACGAAAGTTAAATGTCAATACTGGTCACTTCGAATAGTAAGTACGGAACAAAAAGTTGCCTTTTCGTGAAAGTGATTCCTTTCAAGCGCAATGCATCGTCGAATCCTTTACTTTTTAATTGGCGTGAAAATTCAATTCACAGAAGGTGATTAATTGACTCGGAACATTATACCTTCGCTCCAAAAAATTTAGAGAGAGTTGCATTCAAGTGACATTCCAATAAAAACGCATCCTCGCATTAAATCGGCTGCGCACAAAAGCTTCCGCTATAACCCGTCGACACATTCCGTCTTGGAGACAGAGAAAAAAAATCAAGCGCGACTGATGAGCAAATGAGCTCTCTTACATATAGAGGAAAGGATTGATAGCTAGTAGCTCCTCGCGATGAAAGCGCATCAAGCATAACCGTGAGTTATAGTCGTGTGTTTCTTATACTTTAGATGGCTGTAGCGAAATTAAACTTTCTTAGAAATTTTCTCTGAGTTCTACTATGTTTTTGTAATAAAATTATACATGAATAGTTTAAATTTAAGAAAACTGTACCTTCTATAAGTTAAGATATTCATCTTTGAAGTTTTAATATTTAACATGTAAGTGCAATACCAAGAATAAAATAATCATACATTTTCCTGTATAATTTCTAAAATGTATTCAGGATTTAAATTAAAAAAATCGTTATATTACACATAGTACTTGCATGTACCAGATTAAACAAGAAAAACGTTAAAAGTTTAAAACACGTTTCGATTTCAGCTTTTTCTTTTAATATTTTGACATTATTTATACATAGTTTACTATGTTGTAATTAAATTCACAGTATGAAACATAAATAACCGCATTAAACTGTGATTCAAACAAGATTTAACTTTTGAACTGGTTTGTAGCTCCCCAACTGCCTACAAGTCCTGCAGCGGGCGACGTACCGAGACGATCGGGGATGCCGACTTCGCCATCTCTCGCACACACCGTCTCGCACAATGAGCACACGTACACCTCAACTACCTATACCTATACACATCCGCATAATTATATTTAAAATGCAGTCGGAGATACATATTCGCTCGAGTGCGTCGCGAGAGAGCGACAGCTTACAGCAGCGAAACCGAGCGTCGGGAATAAAACGGAAGGCGATCTTCCGAAGAGTGCGATGGTCGTCGTCGCTGAATGCCGCACTTATACTCTCGAGAATGACACGCGGGATATTATACCCGAGTTGCGTCGTTTGTGCGCGGAGCCGCTGCACGCGAGGATGTATTATTAAGGACGAGCATAATGGGCCGCGAGGATCAAGAGTCGAGCGCGCGCGCGCGTGAAAGTTTTTGGGATAGGCTTGATAGCGATACGCCGTCGTTAATACGCGCGGGGTATCGCTGTTGAGCTCTTTCATGCTTCACTTCTGCCTCGTTGTCGGGCGCGCTGCGCGCTTATGAGATGCTGCCGGCGGAGCGAGTTAAAAAGCCCGTGACTAATGGGAAGTGTATTATGGAGGCGCGAGAAGCGGGACTGCTGGCGTTGTGGAGAGTTTCGAGCTCGATTCGGTTTTATCGGGGTGTGGATTGTTGTTGTGAGTCGTTTGTGTGATGTATTTGTGGATTTGGCTGATGTGAAGGATGATAATATGACGGGGATTGCTGAAGTTACTTGGGAACGTTTCGTTTCAGAGTGTTTTAACAGGGATTTGCATGGTTTTGTGAAAAATAAAGATTTTAGTAGGATAATGCATTTAATTTTTATTAGGTATATTGAAATTAATAGATTTTAAATAAATTTGTAATAGAAAAAAGATGCATTTTTGTAAAAAAACTTTAAATAAAGGAACTTTTATTGAAAATTTAAACTGTTTTAGTTACTCATAAAGAAAAGTACTAGAAACTACTATGACAAAGTCTCTACCATCTTAGGGATCCTTTTTAATATAAATAAAACTCATTTAAAACAAAAAGTGAACTATCTTATAATTAACAAAAATTATAAATATATAAAGAGATAATAATATTAAATACCAATGTTTCTTTACTAATGCAAATGAACTTCTGATACCTTGCACTATTATAAGATTAGAAAAGTAATCAGTAGTTGGTATATTTAGGATATATATTTGCATTTCCTTTCTAATGCTGAATCATATCAGATTGCTACTGTAAGATGTTTAATGTCCTAGATTATATAGCAATCAAGAGCAGACATTTTTTAAGTGCATTTTATTTCAGTATACAACTAAATAATACTAGATTTTTCATAAAAATATGAAACTATCTGGAAATTAGGGTATGATATAAAGAAGTATTTTAGAGTTAATAAATGATGTACAACGAAGAAATAGTTAATAACAGTGTTGGCCGTTAATTAATATTTCAATTACAAAATCTATCCAATCAAGTTATAACATTTTACGGCAGTCAATACAGGTATACACATAAACAGCTATCAGTCAAAGAATTATGATGTACATCCACACATCATTACCGTATATGTCTGAATAAGAAATACATCTTTCATAGGTATTTAAAATCTCGAGGATGATTAATCACGGTCTTAATCAGCTAATAAAATTAAAAATGTTATCGCAAAACATATTAGAAATTTGTTGAGTGGGACTAATGTTCTATGAAACGCAAAGATAAATACATTTACATAAGCTGTTTACTTAAGGCGTAGAACTTTTCTAAAATAATGAATTCAAACTGTTACACAAAGAAAATTAACGACGCGTGGATCAAAAATGCCTTTTGCAAATTTCACATTCGTACGTTATAAATTACATAGCCAGAAATTCTGCGTGATAAACACGCAAAGTCTTTGTAGATTAATACTTCCTTAAAAGCATTTCAGTGTTTGTTATGCTCAATGCGCACAAAAACGTAATCTTATCTCTTGAATTACGAACCGAGCCGGACTTTCTGTGATAATAATTTTGAAAACTAAATAATTTTCATATCTACATTAAGTAAAAGTAAAAACTGACCTTATTCACTGCCTTTTTCGGCATACTTTTTTTGCTGCCTCCGACCGAGCACCGAGTAAAAGTAAATAATGACTGCACACGCTTTCTTAATTACAGTCGACGACTGCCTTCCGAAAAATTAGAGCGGCCGCGAAAAAAAGAACGACCGAGCAGAGGGAATCATCGTCAAAAGACAGGATGAAAAACAGCCAGCGGAAAAAAGTCTGGATAATCGTCAGTGAATGAGCAACCGCGCGGACACGCCGGATGAACGCGTATTTTGTGGGTGGGGGAGGCCGGGGCAAAGTGAGCCTTTCAATTTTATTTGAAATTTTATAAAGCAAAACAAAATATAAAGTTTTAGAGTATTTTTGGAAAGGGAATTTATTACGATATATCTTAAAAAATAGTATTTTATTTTAACGATAAAATTAACCATTTGACACCTAGTATATTGCTTTAAAGCAACATATCCTTAATGAATTTTTATTGGCTTAACGGTAATAAGCTAATCGTCATATTTGAGAAACTAATTTCCTGTTTCAGAAAGTTCATTTGATAGAAATATGTAAATGTTTATTTCCATAATTACGAGTTTATAAACTGAATTTTTATAATGAACTGATCACGTTCAAGATTCTTCTTAAAAAATTAATTGAAATTTTTAATTTCATTAAAATATATCGATCTATTTATGTGCTGGTAAATGAGTACAAAATATTTGCCTATTATACAGAAATATATTTTTAATAATCCGAAATTAATAGATTTTTATTTGCATGAAAAATAAAAAGATGTGCATCAAAGATTTAAAAAAGGCTCCGTTTTCCCCGGATTAAGGAAAATATTTTAGTAAAATGTATACTACAAAGATCGACCTCAATAATTTTTACACCTAATTAATATAAGTTAGAGTATTCATCAAACGAAGCTCTGTGTAAATTCGTAAAAAAAACTGTATACCTACTTCCAAAATCAAAATCCGTTTAAACCCTCACACTTAACCCAACCCTCCCCTATTTCCAAAACCCACTGCCTACTAAGTCAACCTGCGCGCTCGCGAGTTTCGTTTCGCGCTACCGTCGCACTGCGCTCCAACTCTCTTGCTCAATCCTCCTCGGCGCGCGAGCTCAATCTCTAATTGCCGTTTGTAATTGTGGCCTGGCGCTCGCGTCCGCGAGCCGTGCACGCCGCGAGATGGTAATCGATCTCGGCTTTCATCGCTTAATGCCCCGGCGCTATTTTTCGCTTTTTCCCCGGGCATCATGCGCGCACATATACATCTGTGTCTCTTTCTCTTTCGCGCGGGGTTGTTAGGCGAGTCCGCGGGAGAACGATGTAGGTCGATAAAAATGCCGAAATGGAAAGTAATGCATAATTCGACAAGCTCGCGGGAGCAACGAGGCTGCGAAACTTCAGGCTGTAAATATGATAACGGGGCCGCCGCGGATACCGCACACGCCCGAGCCGCTGTGCCTCTATGTATGCGCTCGCGGAAAGTGGAAGTCCCGCGAGTTTTTGCTGCTCAGTTTTGTGTGTTTGCTTTTATCGCGCCGCGCAGCCGCCGGGCCTGGGCTGTCTAAACACGCGCGCCGGCCGCTTGAACTTGACGGGTTTTATACGGGTGGTGGCGAGCGTTAAAGCAACAGAACGGTTAATTTAATTACTTTCTTCTCGTGTCGTGGGACTTTTTCGCGGGAGATAAGCGTCGATAAGTACTTTCTGAATACGCTTCGACGGATTATTTACGAAGAGTTTCTAGCTTCGATTTAGTATACTGGTTTTATGAAGTGGACTTATATATTGTTCGTTATTTCGTTGACTGGTTTGGAAAATCGTGTTATCTCTCGTACAGGATATATTTTTTCTGTTAACTGGTGATTTACGTAAATTAAATGTTGTTGAGCTAAATGCAAACTAAAATCTTATTGATACTTACTTATTATATTATACACTGAAAAAAATTGTATTGCTCTAGTATCCAGATTCTGGTTGATCGAACTAAACTTCGTATTGATGCAATATTTTGGTACCATACAATATCACTGACAACTATAATATAGCTACGACAGCCATATGTAGGGTTACTCGAAGAATACCAGTATAGTTATCATGTAAATATAAAAGTATTGATGTGAGTCCCATTCCTTTTTCTCAGTGTACTCTTATATATCATTTAATACCTAATTCATGTTAAAAAATTCCATTTCGTTCATGACATTTTAAGTTTACTTTTTTGCACCATTCTTAATGCTTATTAGTAGTTGAATTCGAGCAAGAAATTAGAATATTCTTTTTAACAATAGCTATATACATTTCTCTAAAAAATATTCAATTTCTACCAGTTTCATTTTTAATTAAAAACATTTTTCATCAAGTAATAAATGTAACAGACGCACACTGCAACGTTCCATAATAGTAAATTCTCATTATCGTATGTTTGATATTCTCATATCCTCTGGATATATAAAGATAGTCATAATAGGAAGCCATCTGCTTTTTTATGATGATTAAAATTTAGAACACTTTTTCTTAATTATATTAAATGGAATGAGAATTCTTTGCTCACTGTACAGTGAAATTATAATACATCGATTATTTTAAATAAAACGTGGATTATGATTAATATGATTTGCTATTTTTAAATTGAAATATGAAGTTTATTGTAGAATTCAAACTCAATCAAACAAAAAATTCACAATTTAAATCGAGCAAAAGTCATACACTCGACGCCCGACAACTTCAAAACCCATAATATCCACGCAAGCTGCCAATCATGTTTGCCCCATTAGCCCTTCAATCCCGTTCCCTCAAAATTTCGCGACTGCTCGCGTATAAAGTCCCTCGAACGACGCGAGATCATAAATCATTCTCCGACGATATCTCGGCTGCCGTCAAATTACACGTCGAAAAAAAACGAGCTTCGAGCGATTAATTCCTCGAAACTTGAACTCTCCCGCGCATATATACATACACACACGCAGAGAGAGCTGAGCGCGAAATTAAAAAGTCGAAAGTCATTTGCCGTCGCCGCCGCCGCCTTCGAGTCGATGCCCCCGCGGTGCGTCGTCCCCCTATATACAATTCTGTCTGTCTGTCTGTCTCTCTCTCTCTCTCTTTCTCTTTCTCTGTTTCGCGAATGTCAAGATAATGCGGCTCGTTAGGCCGAAAGTCTCGCGAAGCCGCAGCGATCGACAATATATATATATATATATATATATGTGTGTGTGTGTGTGTGTGTATGTGTGTATACCCGTAGTAGAAAGAGAGAGAGAGAGAGAGAGAGAGAGAGGAGCATGGCCAGCCAGGTGGGAGCCACAATCGTGCATGCATAATGAGAGCTACTGCCCCCGGGAACGACTCTCCGCGAGTGTGCATCCGAGTCCTGTATGCAGGAGTGCAGTGTGCATGTATATCGATTCAACTACCGAGCGCGCGCGAGCCCCGAGATAAGTCTTCAACGACGACGAGCGGGACGACTTCCCGTCGGATTACGCGGGTGTGTGTATATTGCGTATTGTATATAGAGAAACTGACGCTCTGGTGTTCCGATGAACAAAGTGGTTATCTGTAGGTTTTGCTCAGAGCCTTTGAACGTATGAGCATGATACGCATTAACGTATTAACGGTGGTTGTACAAGCGAAAATTGACTTTCTCGAGAGGTGAGTCAGTCTTAACTACCGGGAAGTATAGGTGCTATACAGATTAAGATTTTACGGCCAATTGATTAGGAAGATTGTGACAAATATTTATTTATACCTTTTTTACCTAACGAAGGTACAATCCACTTTGAGTTCAGCTTTGGAAAAATTATTTATCTCTACTTACAGGCGGGTGGTATATCAATAAACTGCGCGACCAGTTCTATTATTACCAAAATTTGCTTATCACGCGATTTTGAGAGCAATTGCTTTTTTATCGGATTCGCTTAAAACTTTTACTATACCTACGTAATATGAAAATAATTATAATTCTAGTCATACGTCATAAAAAAGATTTTTATTTTTTAGAAGATTTAAACTGTAAGATAAATTGAACAGTTTGACTTTTCTAGAAATCTGCTCCACTTATTCAGAAAAGAAACAAACGAAGGCATCTTGAAAGTTGCAATTCAATCCGATAAAGTAGCTGAATTTTTGTAAGAAAGTATATCTTTAAAGTCGATTAGGCATTATTTTTTATTGTTTTTTACGATTTAATTGTTACTCGTTCCCTATTGAATTTCCTTAAAAAATTTGTACTATGTCGTTGCAATAACATTATTGATGCACGGTTAAAATTTGCAAGGGTCTGATATACGCTAAACTAACATGGCGCTATTCAATGAACTACGTGTGAAATTTATTTAGGATTTTAAAAAATCGTACACGTGATAACTGTGTCACATAAAATAAGAAAAACAATATTAAGAAATCCTGTTTTAATAATTGTATAACTATCGAAAGTTTGAGTAGTATAGTAGGTATATTTAGAACTTTATTGTATAGTGGTCTATATAATGGTATATTCTCATTCAACAGTTTATGTCATGTTTCGATGTCAGCATTATTTTAAGATCTTTTTTATTTATATGTGTCACAATATGCTACAACATTGTATGGTTTACGATTTAAAGTACAAAGAACTTTATTGTATAGTGATTTAGAAAAAATAAACTTTTGAACTTGTTTGCAATGCAACAACTGCCTTCTATACGTAAAGAAAAAATAATACTATAACTGCTTCTCACAATACTTGAACATGTTGTTATTGATGTATTGTTCAACGGCGTAATACAGTGTTTGATTCTGAATTTCGAAACAATATCCCGTACGCTGTATATTCATACAGCGTGTTTCCAATGACTTCAAAAAAATGAATTGAGCCCTCATTCTAAACATTTCAATCTGATACTGTAATAATTTATTTCAGGCCCGACGCCCGACTCAAAGCCAGAAAAAAGAAAGTTATAATTGTTGACGTCTCGATAGTCATCTCCATTAGAATCTCAACAATAAGCTCGATACTATTACAACTCACGCGCATACACACGAGTATCGTTTCAACATCATATTCAAGCGCGTTTCGTTTAATATCTTCATCCGATTCGAAATGCAAGATAACCACTTTCTTCACCTGGACAATCCGGAGAGCCAAATACACACTACACACAGACACTATACCGCGGTAGGTATGATATGTATCCGGTTCTATATTACGAGGGGGATCTCTACACAGTGTATTCCCTCTCTTCCTTGCCCCGCTGTTTTTTACTGCCTTTTCGGGAGGCCCCCTTTTCCTTTGCTCTTCGTCTCGCTCGCTTCGTGTCCTATATGTGCTCATTCGTTCCAGCCAGGTAGGCTCGCACACGCACGCGCACGTGGATGTTTATTGTTTAGCGGCGGGGAACTCGGACACGGAGTATAGGTACCGCCGCGTGCCGCAGTCGCGCGCACAAATGCGTAAATAGAGGGACAATGAGTCGTGGAATTTTCGTTTCATGCGTGCGGCTTACGTCAGATCGTATTATACAGCGTAAAACCTTTCATCGGATTTTCCTGCACTTTCACCGCTTTTTTCGCTTTTCGCTTTTACTTCTGTAGTCTTTTTTCGATGATACTAGGAGAGATAGGTACCAGATTTTTTGGGCGTTACGAGGCTTTTTGTTCTATTATTGCGTAAACCTCTTATACTATTATTCCGGAATAAATCTCATTTTGTTTTATTTAACTATTATTTCATTTATTTCAATTTTGTTATATCATATCCAGAAACATTTTTGAGCTCTGCTACATTATTAATTTGTTGCTCATACATTTTTCAACAATAAAACAAAAAGGAACTATAAGCTTTTTTATAACTCAAAAAGTGATGACACTTCCGCGAATCTATTTTGATAAATAATTAAACATATGAAACTTTGTATATAACAACATCCGCAATCTACAAAATCAACTCATTGTAGTAAAACCGAGATATAGCCTTATACGCTCCGAGTATATAGTTACGGAGAGGAAATGCGCGGAGGCGGTGAAAAATAAGGAAGCATCGCCCGCATGACGATGCGCACACTTAGAAAGCAACTTCAGCGAGCGAAAGGACATCTTCCCTATATACATACAGACGAGCGTTAGACCGCTGAGGAGGCGAAATCCTCGCGGGAGTAGACAACAGTAGCTACTGTCTCTGCAACAGCAGCAAAAGCCACTCACATAAATACTCATTATACAAATAGGCAAAGCAGTGCGCCCGCGGACAATGTGCGCGCGGATATACAGTCTGTAGTAAGAGTCAAAGTTCAATAATATATGTGTGACTTATAATGCGATTAATGATAAAGTTTATGGGTGGTTTTAGTGACTTGCTTATTTCTCAATGTTATTAAACTTCTATGATGGGTACATGATGAAATTTAAAAAATTTGTATTTATAATTTCAGTACATTAAGACTCGTTTGGAAATGTTATATTATAATATTCAGTTACAAGGCAATTTTTGAACATTTTCTCTAGCGTATTTGAAATTATTCTTGATATAATGTCTCTATTTATTAGTGAAAGTAAGGTATACTGTGAAATAGTCCATGTCCAATGCTCATGCTATATTGAGATACAGTTCTGATAAGATTCTAACATATTTTCGAAACTTCATAATTTATCATTTAGTTAAAAAAATATACATGTAATTCTATTTAAATAGAGCTAAAGATATAATATTTGTATCGTTAGTTGTTATTATGAATAGACTTTAGAGTATTATATACAAAAAATAAAAGAAAAAAATATGTCTTGAAAAAATGTAATTTTCATTTACATTCTTCAATTTGTTATGCACAAGAATCATTTTTTGTTTAAATTCTGAACTTTTTTATACGAAATGATCCAATGAAAAATACTTATAACTATTAAAAACAGTTTTTATGTTTATATAAGTATTATTGTATTCCCTGTAAAAATAATGAAAAGGTATCATTTTAATAGAAAGCTTAAACTATTAAAAATCATAAAAAATCACCAGGCAGCTACATTAAGGTGATGCTAAAGCCACCTGTTACCCACAAATACGAGGATCCACTTTTCTTATTTCATTTTCAATTTTGAATAATTAACTCTATGGAAAGTTGTTGTCCCAATCAAAAAGAACAACTTTCCATAGAGATATTTTCTTAAGATTGAAAAATGAATGAAAAAAGTGGTTCCCCGTATTTACCAGTAACACGGGGGTTTAACATCACCTTAATTTGCTAAAGAAAAGCATTCCATTCGTGTTTAAAATTAGTCTCTTCGTAACATCATACTCTCGCAAAATTTGCGACACTGCCATATAAAAGAAAGGATTATCCAAATTTATTCAAAGTCTTTCAAGTAAGCACACCTCGGTACCCCCAATAAACTCCCAATTTCATACATTCAACTCAAAATTCAGAAAGCCGCGTGTTGTTTGAATATTTAATTAAGGGCGTCAAATATTACCACCATCTCTCGATCTGACTAAAAAGAAAAAACAGAAAGAACCTGAAAGAGCAGCCAGAAAAACTCGGCCTCGGAACAACTCACCTTACTGCGAACGCGCGCGGCGAGCGCCTCGATATGGCATTGCCACTCCAAGGCGCGCAGGAACAGAAGATGCCAGCGACGCTCGAGCGAGCTCGCTACCCGCAGCGCCTGCTGCTGCCTTTCCTGCTGCTGCTCCTGCTGCTGTTGCTGCTGCTCGTCCGCGCATCGATTTCGCCCGGCGACTCTCTCGCCGAGTTTAACGACCGAGCTCACGATTCGCCCGTGCGACTCTATGTCCCTTTGTAGTACCTGTGGACACAAAGCAACGACCGGGGCGGAGGTAAGTGAAAAATCCTACACGCCGCTCGCAGGAGATGTTGGATTCAATGGCAGTTATGGTGCTGAGGTATGACACTTTATTGGCTTTGTTTTGGTTGTAGAAGGAGAGGGGACGTGGTGGGGAAAGTTTTGTTGTAGGTATAGGGGGTTTGGATGTAGGGCTTTGTTGTGGGTTGACAAAGAGTGGAGGGAAATGTTTGAATTGTGTTTGGGATGTAAATATTTTATCGAGCGTTTCGAATTTGTTGGTTTCGAATTATACGATGAAATTGGGGGGAGGGAGTTTTTACTCTTTTTGAGAGTAAATGCAAAGAGACATTCTTTGCGTGCATTCCTTGCTCATTATTCGAGTGAAAACTTTCATCGAAATTTATTAAAAGAAGGTAAATGGGTTTCTTTCACCTTCTCTTAAAAAGAGTGAACTTTTTACTTTCTCAAGCTTACTGTGTATTAATTTTTCAATATTAATGTTTAGAGTATTGATTGATAAAAATAATAATACCAACAAAACGTACAAATGAATATTATTATAGGTATATTCCAACTATATTAACATGTATATTATATGAGCAATGTATCATTATTTTGATAGCATTGGGGTATAATACCTTTGGGGCGACAATGTTTCCGCGAATAATAATGCATATTTTAATGTATGCATCATACATAAAACCACCTACATTTTCTTGATTTATGTGAGCATGTAAAAAATTATCTCCCTGTCGATCAAAGCGTAACGAAGGTTTGGAGGGTGTTGCGAGGTTACCCTAGGTCAGGCCAAAGGAGCGTAAATATCCTGCTTCACATTTACTTTACAAAATGCAACCCTTTTATTAATTACTCAACACTGATGCAAATCGCATGACGGATCACGTCGTAATTAATTTTTTTTATCTTATTACATTCTTCTTTAATTTTCTTTTAAAGTCTTTTAGTAAGACATTTATAAAATTAATTAAAATTTCGTACTTTAGGTGGCTCCATCGCGTAGTCTCGTATCTATGCGGGGCCCCGTGGGGGTCACACAATTTTTTTTCTAATAACTAACGCAATTCTAATAAAAATGATTCAATATCAATTGTCAGACTTATTGACCTAAATATATGTTATAATATATTAGAAACAATAACAACACGTATATATATATATATATATATGCATACAAAAATACACTCATTTTAATTATTTATGAAATATTTTTTATATTTGACTGGAAACCGGGTATTTTTGTTAAACAATCGGAATCTATAATTAAAAATATACAATGTCCTGGTGGTTTTATAAAGAAATCATGGGTTTGTATGTAGTTACAGGCATAAATGCATATTTCGACATAAGAGCCCACGTTAAAAGTTATATTTTCAACAATTTTTTTTCTTCAGTTTACCTGGCAACCTCACCCAACCAAAATTTGTATAGAATGTATAAAATTCACACTTTCAGTGATTTTTTATTTTTTGTTAATGGTGGACTTTGAAGAAACGACGGAGCAACCTTAAAATACTGACAATGTAAATGTAGTACAAGTATTTTTAATTTCGAATGGAATATACCAACCTATGAATCACTATATTTTAGACAAAAAATGTTTATGATTATGCAGGAAGAGATAGATATAAAATTGGATATAATGATGATAATAGAGAATTTGCTGTTTGTGTATTATAAAATTAGACTTTTTACTTGTCTAATTTCACAATACGTAAACAGCTCAAACTCGCTTGTGTCCATTTCCTGTCATATCCAATTAAAAATATAATAAAACAACGTCGACACATACTTCTTCCTGCACAACCTTATTTTAGTATAAAAATATTGTGATTCATAGGTCGGATGAAGTATATTTCACGTGAAAGCAAAAATACTCGTACTGGAACAAATACACAATCGCAAATATCCCCGACCTTTCCTATAAATTGCACGCCTCGGAACAAAACCACTAATCGATCAATTTCAAAGTAATAAAACAGTGCCGAGTTAGCGCGGGCCTCTGGACTATCGAGAATCGTAAATTATTCGATCAAAGCCGGTAATCTCATTACACGTACATATACATACATCCTACACCGACCGACAGCAGCACTAACCCGCGTTGTTCCTCGATCGCGAAAATCCGGGACTCTCTCAAGACCGCGTGGAAAGTGGTATGTATATCCATTATAGAACCTAGAAATCGAAAGCTCCCGTCTACATCCCAACTCCGAGCTATACGGATGTACACGTGTATATATATATGTCAAGATCGACGCCGCACAGCGAACCGCGCGCGTGAATTATGGGCTAGTATAACGCGGGCGAGGCTACAATATGAACCGAGAGCTTTACGATATACTTTGGCTTTAGCCTACTCTTTCGCGCAACGGCTCCCGCTGCTATACGACCAAACTTTCACGGAAAAGCAGCGGCAACAGCAGCAGCGGTAGCCTATATAGGATAATTGAGAATGGGGATCTGGAGTCTCGATAATCGCGACCCCGTAACGGAAAAAGTGCCAGATCGTTTTCTTGAGGCGAGATTTAGTGAGCGCGTCGGAGGAGGAAGAGAAAGATCCGCCGCCGCCGATCTGCAGCCCGCGGGAGTGCATAGAGCTATACGTGTAGATCGGCCGAGCCATTAATTAAGGGCTTGGCGATAAAAAGCTTCGGATTCAATTATAAGAGAGTATCGTGCGTATCGGTCAAAATACAGGGGGGATTTATGAATGTGTATACGTTCAGCGCGCGAGCGCGAGCGATGCAATATGAATTGCGCGGATGTATTTCTTTTTTCCTTGCGGGCTATATCGCGATGATGAATGGCTGTATTTTCCGGTCGTGCTGCATTGAATGTCAATAATATGCTTGCTTAATTCTACTCTTTGTTCTTGTTGGATAATGTCACGTGTATTATGACGTTTTTTTAGGTTTTTTGTGAATTAAATTTACATGTGAATTATGACAAACGAATGTAAAATATCAAATCAATCACTATTGTGTTTAGCGTATATTATAATTGAATTAACGTAGAAAGTTTCAGAGTGATGCATATCTGTATTATTTAAAGAACAGTTAATTATTTCTTCACAGTCAAAGATTAGCATTTTAATTGCATGTACAATACAAAATGTAATGTCTTCAATCTTACTTTTAATAGTGAATTGGTAAATAAATACCGTTTCATTAGACTATTGTTTAATAACTCTGAATACGATTCTAAATAAATAAAAACCATTATTTATTCATACGATATTCTGGATCAACATCTTTTTCAAAGAAGCATGATTTTAGTGAAGCGAAAATATCTTATATTTACGTTACAATTCTGAATTCCTCAAATCAGCCCAAGACTGGAAATTTTTCTATACCTAGAAACTACAACAACACGTCAACGGAAGTCATATTAGGACAGAGCCTGGAATTTCCGCGGAGTAATTTTCTGCGAGTACACCCGAGAAGAGGAAAAAACTTTCCTGTCAATGCATAGTACTCAGTGAAAATACCGAGAAGAAGAAAAGGGCAAACGCAAACGTGCACACACACACATGCCCAGATAGCGTTAAAGGAAAAAAGCTCGGTTTCATGCTTTCACGCCGTTTTTTTAGCATCCGCGCGGGGCAAGGCGGCTTTTTATGCGCCCTGCGATTAGCCCTCCCCAACTCATTAGTGCCATTCCTGCATAATGCACGAGATAAGGATAAAAAGCGTGGCGTTTCCGTTCGGAGAATAAGCCGCGTGCGCGCGCCGGAGGGAGAGTGCGCGCAATCATTCACTTACTTTGTGCGCGAAAAAAAGGAAAAAGAGTGACGCTAAGCGATGGCGAGAGAGAGAGAGGAGAGAGAGAGAGAGAGAGAGAAGCGTCCTATGTTACGCTGAGCATATATTGAGGGTCATTTTTGCGCGAAGGGGTACATGCATATGTTATGGGAAATAATTTTCTTAGCTACGCCGGTTATTTGTGTACGAAATTATATGTACACTAAGAGAAATTATGCAACCGAATGTATTAGTTTTGCTTGTACACTTGAAACGTTCTCGATTTTCTATAATAAATACTATTTTTGCAGCAGAAATTACCAAAAAACTATTAATTTTTAATATAGTTATGATCAGTTTTACTATTGAGATTGGTGGTCGTGATGTTATTGCTTTACTCCTTGCATCCATCTGAGGCCTAACAGCCAATTAGATGCAGGGTACAGTAGAAGACCTAGTTGGTCTTCTACTGTACCATACATCTGATTGGCTGTTAGGCCCAAGATGGAGGCAAGCAGTAGGGCATGACGTCACGAGTACCAATCCCAATAATAGTAATTTGTATGAAAATCCTCGCACATATTTAATGTACATGCACCTAAGTTGCAAAGTGTCAGAACTGCAAGTTCTTAGACTCAAATTATTAATAAATAAATAATTAAATAAATAGTTTTTTATTGATGAAAAATTAAAAATTGATTCAAGAATTAGACGTTTCAATACTTTGCATACGGAAGTGTGCAAAGAATAGTACTAGTTTTTGCTAGAGAATTTTTGTTTTAGCAGAAGATAATTATTCTAACGTATATAATTAAAACCGAATTTTTCATAACCACTAGCGCACTTAAGAATATTTTTCTTATATAACAGAATGTTACTACTAAAAGTCATTCTAAAATTATTATAATAAGAAAATTAAATAAATAATTCAATTGCAGTTTTATATATGCAAAAAGTAATTATGGCCTACAACCTGTTGTATTAATTAATCTTTGCTAGTAAAGAATGAGAAATCATGACGCAAGTGCAATACGAGTAGTATACAAGGCAATTTGTATCTTAGAGGTTGTAAATGTTTTTGCAGCGATTACCAAATATTTGTATCTCTCGATAAAAAGAATTTTCACGTGTTCGCAATACTACGTGCTCACTACCCTTTACCGTCGAAGTCAATGCCTTACTTTTACGTAAGCAATCAGAACCGGTTAGAGCAAAATATCCTGTTATAGCGTATAGGTTATCATTACTGATGATCGGTGACGCGAGTGTACGCGGTGCGCGCACGCTCTGAAAATATCTTGATTCTGACGAAGGGTACATGAAATTAACCTCTTCGAGCGATGAGTTTGTTTACACGAAAAAAGAAGGCAAGATACTTTATAGCCTGGTTGCTATATATTGAAACATATAATTAGTGTGTGAAACGTATCGCTACCATAGCGTGTAAGTTTTTTTACTGGATCTGCAGTACAGATTCGGTATGAATCAAGTCAAGAAATTAATTGTACTGGATTTTATATGTCATAACTTCCGATCTACTACACGGGTCAGAAGGCATATAAAATATGTAAAGCAAACTACAACATTGCGCACATGCGATATTTAGTTTATTAAACAACATAACGGTACATTTGCATGGTGAAATCAAGCTCTATGACCACAGATATAAACTTTTTGCAGAACAATTTGTAAATCAGTGCAGCATAAGTATTGCAAGCAAAAAACCAGAGGATTCGCGCCAAGATTAACATGCTAAGTTGAACCATAGTTCGCAACAATTTAATGAATATAAATTCACTGTAACCGCGCATCAAAATTTCAAATTAACCTCGAAATCAGATACTACCAATCGAAAAATCTCAATTTATTAAAATAAATTAAGACCCCGACAAGCGCGTTGCACTCAATCGCAAATTAGATCCCATAAAGAGGTATGTACATAGAATGGAAGCCACGGGCATGTCGCACGAGCGCACACACATTTTCATGCCCGCGCTCACAGGAAGAACTCAATTTGCGCAGCTACAGCAGCAGCAGCAGAAGCAGAAGCAGAAGAAGAAGGAGGAGGCGTACGCCGTAAACTGCCCTCGGAATACTGACCTAACCTAGTAATTTCACGTGCGCGCAGCCTCGCAGGTGTCTGTATATAGCGATCGTCCTGCCGTGTAAGTGTGCGCATGTGTATATGGATTTCTCGGTGCCGGAATGGAAAAACGTCCCTTCGGCCTCGAAGATCAGCCGGTCGGATAAGGAAGGCGCGCGCGAGCGCGAAGCTTCGGCTCGTGCCGGCGCGTAAACCACGCGATCGCTTCCTCGAGAGAGAGAGAATGAAAAGAGCGCAGGCAGCACGTGCAATAATTACGGTACCGTTGCTCCTTCTCTCCTTATAAACTCCCGCGCCGCCTCCTGTCCGTTTATTAAAAGAGTCTTGGGTATCTCTTGGATACATGTCCATCTCCCGAGTCGATCATAATTGGAAAAAATCGGCCGTATTATGCTTGGTTTGATGTGTCTTTATAACATGCTCGACACGACCTTCACTCCTGAATTTACTGCGTTCTAGGGTGTCTGAATTTTAATGACTTATTAATTAATATTATCTGTCATTGTTTTGAAAGGCTAATCAATTAGTTGTAAAATAAATCAACCGTGTAGCAATAACCATAAAAAGTATAGAACAAAGTATTATATTGTAGAAGAAAGAACATGTTTTTAATTGATTTCAAAAAATAATGATTTTATAATGCAATGATATTGTAATATATGACTCTTAACATTATAATAATGTCAACGTAGCTCGTGGAGATAAATATATTCATACTATAAAAATATGTTTAAGAATATTTTAAGAATATTCAGAAAATATGAAATAGTTCGATCGTCTACTTGTAGGCAACAACTTTGTAGAATATGGACAATTATATAAAAATATACTTTTTGGGCCATTAATGTTCCATCCAATTATGATATATCTATTATCTTTAAAATCAATTCCGCGATCTATAAAACATTCTATAAAAATTTCCATTTAAAAACAACGTTGACTAGAAAATTGCTACCATTAACTAAGCATTCAAGAATAACTTTACAATTTAAAATAAACAGAAATCAGGGGCGTGCATCTCCACACGATGCTTAACTAATAAGAAAGCACAGGCGCACAGCATCCACAGCACTTAAGATACACTCAAGATACATTTATTGCACCTCGAGATCTTTGCCCCAGCCATATTTCCGCTAAAACAACGTGTGAAAATTAACGTGCATTCCATCGTAATTTTCCATCAGCTTGCACGCAGGGGCTCGCCAGAGAGTTATCGCACCGATCGATACGTCCATCCTCGGAACCAATTGCGCCTCCCTCGGAAAAAGCTGCACGGGGATGATGATGATGATCACCATCACCGCGCAACAGCAGCACCAGCAGCTTTACAACCGCGCGCGTCTTAATACGTGCGGTATATACTCCAGAGAGCGATCGCTTCTGATTTCGCGTCCATATAGCTCCTTTTTCTACACTGCGAGCTTGGTCTTCCTCCTCGCTTTTGCACCACCGCGCGTTTAATTCCCTGCTTCACTGTGTATAGGTACATATACGAAGTTGCAGCGGTGGTGTACGCGAGAACGCGTCATTACACGCGCTCGGAAGAGAGGTTTTTCTCGTTTTTCCAGTCGCGCGCGCGCTTTCTCTCTCTCTCTCTCTCTTTTGCTCTGCCACTTCGCAAGGTATAGGTATATACGTACACGAGGCATCTGGAGAAGCCCGTGGCAGCTGTGCACGACGCGCAGCCTTTGATTATTAGAAGTTCATTCTGCTGTAATTCCATACGCTTAAGGAGTTGCCAGATCGCGCGCGCGCGCTCGCGAGAGTACTTGATGAATAGAAATAGCAGTAAACCGCCGGCCAATTGAAATTAATGGCTTTTAATCCGAGAGTCGGTGCTTATGGCTCTGGTCTGGTTTCCCCGCGCGGGAATGCACGACTGAAAAAAGGCGATGAAACGAATAATAGAGAAAGAAGAAAAAACGAGGAGTGATCGGTACGTAATAAGCGAGTTATTGAATCCCTTACACTGTAAGCGCATAGTGCATTCTAATTGCACGTGTGTTTCTATGCTTAATGTCGCGGAGCACCGATAAAGTGGTTCTCGGCTCTTTTTCTTGCGAGCGCGGTAATTTTCTTTTATCGCGTGTGGATGCTGCGCGGTATTTTAATAACGGTTGCCTGTGTGCAAAGACGATTAGGGCTATTGTTTGTCGACCGCATGAGCGATGATGAGCATATTCAAGCGCGCGTAGATGAATTTTACTTTAATCATGAGATAATAACGTAAATTAATATTTTCATGCTCTATTCAGATGCGTTATTTATTATACATAAATATACGGTATTGTAGAATAATGACAGTAACACGAGGATTATAGATTGATTCTGAAAATAAATCTTTAATAATTATGAATACCTATTTTAGTCTGTAATATTTATTGCGCATACCCTTGTAATGGACTTCTTTACAAATTCATTTTTTTTACTTATAATATATACACAATCTGCATATACGTATAGTATTAAGTATTAGTTTATGTACATCGAAAAGTTAATTTTACTAAAATGCGGTAGCATTATATGGAAATTGTATAATAAATTAATTAATGGAAAACCCGCCAATACAGTTTTTATGCCGATTTGAATTCTCCTTAATACTTTATGCAACCATTTTCAAACTATCTTTAACTTAATATTAATAAAAGTGCTTCAATGTATAGCCTAATACATTTTCCAGGTGAAAGAGTTTAATTGCCACTTTTAAAACTGCACTTAGCTCGAAAATTTTATATAATCGCGAGCACTAGGAAACGTCACGATCCAAAGCGGTATTCGTACCACTTCTGAGCAGATCTTATGCAAATAAGAAAGTTCTCATAAAGTAGATAACTCATAAAATTGAGTAATTATCAAGCAGTTATAACGTACTTATAACGATACCCAAATTTTTTCCTCTTTTTATTCAGACGGCAGCTCGTGCTGAGTGCACGAAAACGCTTTCCACCTTCGAGCACAGCGAGCGCGGGCGCACATTCGAAAGCATGGTCGCTCTCATATGGAGAGCAGCAGTCTCGGCAGCGTCTAATCATTTCATTAAAACCATTATCAAAGCAAACAGCTGGCACGAAGAGCGCAGCATCCACACAGCTCTCCTCTTGGTAATTTACATCCCTAATGGGCATTAACCCGCGGTGTGCGCAAGATGCACCTCATACACAAGTGAAATATAAATGCCGCGCTGCTGTGCCCGTAAACGAGTTAACAGGAGATTAAAGGAGAGGAGCAAGAGAGAGAGAGAGAGACAGAAGGTATGGAGGTACTGTGCATTCGAGTAAATTATACACGACTTTTCGAACAATGGACGTGATTTCTCTGAAAATAATAATGAATCGTAGCCGCAGCCGCGAGCAGTGCACAGTGCATGCGCCAATGTATATAATATAAACACACGTTCGCCGGGATGCATATGCTTACGTCCTCGCTGCTGTTGGGGGAAAAAATTGGAAAATCCAATTCCGTGGGTCACGTCGGGGGTCAACACTTTCTTCATGGTAACAAACGTCTCTGCACATCCGCACATCCGTTTCTTATACACTTCAACTGACTCCCTCTCTCTGCATATATACATGTTTTCCGATATTTCCCCGATAAGCAAAATAAGTTTCCTGCGCGGTGCGCCGCCTCGGGGTAAGCAGGCGGAATGCGGCGCATTAAAGCCGCTAAGAGCTTCGCTTAGGGAAATGCACGCGCATTCGCGGATATGAAGTATCGGTTCGAAATCGTAAATACGGCTGGCGCGCGTGGCATTAGTGCCACATGGGAAATGGGAGTTTACACGGGTGATATATGCGTCGATTAGGTTGTCTAAAAGCGTGCTAAATATTATGCGAGTATTATTGGTTGTACAAAGGAGAAAGCACGTGCTTCTTACAAAACCGGTAAAATCTATTTAATGATTTGTCATGGCGACGACAGAATTATTACATTTGCATAAAGAGCAGGCAAGTGGTGCCTGGATGAAAATGCGATGAATAGCACGTGGGTCATGCAGTATTGAGAAATGAGAAAAACGAGAGAAGGGTATTGAGTGATTTAACGTAATGCTAGTCGTCATTGTAAAATATGCTTGGCCTAACTATTAAAGAATGCCAGCGAACAAACTTCTAAACAATATGTTTTGTCCACGATTTCTAGCCATTTGCAAAATATATATGGAATTTCATACAGTAATGGTGCACGATAGTACTGCTATTAAATAAATTCTGGGTTATTTTCAAAAACATTCTGCCGCATTATGGAGAAATTTCTGCAAATGGTATAACATTATCCCACATACTTCACTCCGCTGCTTTTACTTTTATAATCTAGCTAGAAAACATTTATGCGATACCGCAACTATAAACCAAGCGGCGCAAAAAGCGTCTACAAGTTCATTCTTATCCAATGATTCGCGCGTACGCGGGCGCATACATTATATCTTATATATACACAAACGCAGCCGCCCGAAGCTCCTCTAAAACTTATTGTTCCGCGTTCTCAGTGAAAGTCGCGAGATAGACCGTACTACAACCGACCGTTTAAATTTACATAACTCAATCGAAAAGTTATAGCGGCGGCGCATAATTGGGCATTAATTCCGTCCTTAGCAGTTATCAATTACGTTTTACGCTCGGTACTCATTGTGCTGCGGCGGCGTTGCTCTTTTAAAAGCTCTCTCTCTTTCTCCCTCTCTCTCTCTCTTTGATATGCCTATACACCGGTTGCACCCCGACTTCTACTGCCGCCGGTGCGCTTGCTTCCTCGTATAGTACGTATACGAACCACCTTGTACACATGCAACACGCGCAGAAATTGATTTACGCTTTTGCGCGCGCGCGCGAACGAGCTACCCGCAAGGATTATAAAAGTCGTTTATGGCCCATTCTACAATCAAGAGGTCGAAGCGGATCTGCGAGGGTATGTACGATGTTACCGGAATCATTTGCTCGGTTGTGCATTTACACGAGGAAAAGAAAACTGACGATATTTACAGTATCTCTTGAAAAATTGACAGGACCAGTTTAGATTGTTCCACGTGCAGGACTGTCAATAGTGTTCGATGGGTAGAGTCGGTTAGTGAAAGTTTAATATTGATAAAGATTGGTGATCGGCGTTTATTGTTGCAATTGACTATGAATTGCCCAACGAGTCGATAACCCTGTATTGAGTGCTAACTTTAGAATGAATTTTCACTTTAGTTTTCACCCGTTAACGCTTTTTCGATAAGATTCCATTAAAAAACTCCAAACCTGATTTTATAAGCTATATTAAACTTTAATCATTGAATAGGTTGCAAACAGGTAGGTATATATCGGGGTTGCTCGAACGAATCACTAAATGATAAGCTAACGAACAAAATTGTTAGACATAAATCATCGATAATGATTTTGTAACAGAAAAAAATTGTTAACTTAGATGTAAGAGATTCTAACTTCATTTCATTATTCTGATCCTTCGTCATAAAAATTAACACTATATTTGTCATAATCTTTATCGTGATGTATCTGGGTAAATGTTATCATTAATCGATGTCATTTTCACCTTGTATCAAGTAATTCCTTCACGAATCTCTCACATTCACCATGTTCTTTTAGTAAAAACTTATCTAAAATATTACACGTTATTTAAAAAAATGCAACTAACTACTTTTCGTACTCTGATGCTATGTTTGAAATTTAGTATCTAATTACTCTAAATAGAGTGATAATTTACTCGAAAACAGGTTTATTACATTTTCTCTGAAAAATAATGAACACTATTTACTCTCTTCATTTTAGCGTACTCAATTATTTTTCATAAAAAAGTTTATGTACAGATAAAATATTTCACGGCACAAAAACAAAAACTTACGCTCATCTAATATATGCATCTACGTGCATCGTGCATCATATCGGATGCCTCTTATAAAAACTTGCCAATTCTAAATTGGGATGTTGCATTCGGATGTTGTATTTTTTATCTTTTGCAGTCGGAAACTTATTCACCAAGATACAGCAGGTTGAAAATTCGTGTGACGTCACATATTGTATGAAAAATATAATATGGTGAGGTCCACGGCTTTTCAACCTGCTGTATCTCGGTGAATAATCGTTCTATTGCAAAAACGAAAAAATGCGTGTCGAATATTTTTCGGCATTCTTTCAGCCGGATCTAATGCGTTATAATTTTTCTTCCATGCGACATCCCAATTTTTCTGATAAAACCTATAACACTTTTTTAGTACTTCGGAAAAAGTGATAGTTTTCCTCAAAGAATCTGAAAAGTGCTAGTTCTCGCAAGAAGCTTCCGAGAAAAAATAAAATTATACGGAAAACCTGAAATGCTCACTATGCCTTCATACGTACCGTCGGCACATACATCGCGCATCCTCGGCCCTTCGTTGCAGAAGCTACCTGCACTGCACTTGCCCTCTATCTCGCATTATCCACCCTAGCGCGTCCCGCAGGACTTCGGTTGCGTACACACACTCCGCGCTCCTGCACTGTAAGGAACTCATTAAGAAGCGAAGTGCCCATAGAGCCGCTGCCGACGCAATATAAAACCTATATACACCGCGCGGATGCACACACGCATCCACCGGATAGGTAATACTACCACCAGTAGCAACAGCATCAGCATCAGCGGCGGCGGCGGCGGTCAGTGCACGTCTCCCCCCCTCCCTCTTTGCGGACGCGCTGCTGCGTGAGTGTGCTTCGGAGCGACCGCGGATAATAATAATATAATGCTCGGGTGCAAGAGCTGCATGCTACTGCTGCAAGCGCATGCGCAGGAGGCGGAGGCAACGACCGCTCGCCGACTGGACGGATAAGCTTGCGAGTTGCATGGTATAAGTTCTAATTCAACATGGTGAATTACAGAGAGTGGACGCGCGAATGCGCGCCTACATTTGGTCTATATGATGCTCTGGCGACGACGGGCTGGATGACGACCCCGAGGCTGTACTCTGGGGGATTTTTGCTCAGGCTTGAATTAGCGTGTACTTGTAGAAAGGTGAATGGACTTTGGATTTGTTGTTGTTTTCATAGTTAAGTATATGTACAATGTTCTGAATCACTATAGTGAGTTACATACTTGGGAGTGTTCTCGTTATACGAGTGTGAAAAGTTAGTTTTTCAATTATAAAGTTTTATTTTAATTTTTAGACCAGTTCATTATATAAAATTTTTTATCTGAACCGTATGAGTTATCATATTAAAGTTAAATCAAAGTAATATGTAGTAATAGATTCGTTATTTGTTCTGATTGTGCAGAAAAACAAAAAGTTTACGTATAATACTACTTTTGTTTATTAACTAAATTTAGTTTAAACATGAGTATATTGCTCAGTTACGTAATTTTTTTTAAATTTACAAGCCTATAAAACTAATTTCAGTTTCAGCGAAACACTAATATAACTTTTGACACATCTATAGTTCTAACAACCTTAAAAGCATACTTTCTTTCTGAGCTAATAGAACTTGGTATTAAAGCAAATCAACAATTTTATAATTTTAATTTTCGCTTTGCAAATGTACTGCGGTGTTGAATCCCCTTAGAGCATGAAGGTTATGCTGCTTTGAAATATGATACTGATTTTAAATGATGTATTATTGAGAGTAGGTGTGACCGTCATCGATGCTACATTGTTGTTTGTATTGAGTTTCACCGATAAATCTGCAGTAGAATATGCAAAAAAAAATATTCTTGTGGGTATTAGAAAATCAGAACATGAATATGCGTACTTATCCATGCCCATATTTTAATACGAGTACATACTAGAAACTAGAAACTCCGTTATTCAAAGCTGCTATAATTATTCGTAATAATATATAATTTATTAGGATTTTTATTTGATGTTTAGCTGGGCATTTTATCAGATAACTGTATTTCAAATCAGTTATACATTGAAGCACATTATTGAAAGGAAATTATTGGCGCTTAACTTCATAAACGTTTAATACCTGTTTCATTCTACAAACTAAATATCGCTCTTTAATACTACTCAAATAAACGTTTCGAACAATTTGAACATGAACGAAGGAATACAGTACTTTATACATTCTGCAAAGTTTAAAATAATCTAATTTCTTTATAATTTACATTTAAAAAAAATTAAGGGAAGATTATTTAAAATGAGTAAACATATTCAAATAAAAACTTTCGTACGTAGAAGCAGAATTATATTTCTATAAAAACTAAAAACTTTACTAATAATATTCAAGAAAAATATATGATTATTAATCAATTTATAATAAAATCAGCAAAAGTGTGATAAATATTTGTCTAATTGTCACTTAAAATCTGGCCTGCATCTACAAGTTTCATAAATTTCAATCAATGTCCCGTGTAGCTCAATTAACAGCCCGATAAAGCCGCTTGTTAGCTTGCAAAAACCCATTACCATCTTAACGCCCTCCAGCCGAACTTTACAACTCCGAAAAGTGCAGTCGCGCAAAAAAGTCAATTTGCCTGCCGCGAGAATCTGACGATGCTACTCCTCCCCCCCCCCCCCCCCGTCTCCCGAACAAAATTTATCGGCTCTCAAGTTCGACGATTCTCGCGGTCTGCAGTTTGCGTTTTTGCCCTCTCCGCGTCGTTTCGCGGTTGACTCGCAAGTGGGTTAATCTGCCTGTCCGCGCGGCTTGCGAAACTTTTCGGGGTCTCTTAACGACCCGACGAGCGAATTGCCCTCCTCCGCTTGAACGCGCAGCAGCCGCGGGCTCAATTTCGCCCGGCGATTAACAGTGTCTTGTATATCGCGAGATATAATGGCTGCGCGCGCGCCCGGCGTATGGAATGCCGTGCTTTGACGCTTTTTTTTCTCCGTTTGCATATTATAGTGTGCCAGGGCGGCGGTTTCGCTTTTTAAAACACTTTCCATTCGCGGCAATAAACATTGACCGTGTGCGCTTCTGCGTTTTATGACGCGGAAGCGCGAGCGCGGACGTATGTACACGAAAAACCGTGGCGGTGAAAGAGGGACGCCCGCGGACTTTCATGAATTTTAAGCGTTCGACGCTGCAGTGATACGCACGAGGTTTCTACTTTGGGTTTTCGGAGAACTCTATTTTTCAGGTTGTGAAGAAAATGTTTGCTTTCGTGAATTTTATTAGGGCGATTGTAAAGATTTGAATTCTGAAGATTATTACTAATTATGAAGATTACTACAATATTATTATTAATTGTAAGATTTCAGTTTATAAACCTTTTTTAGGTACGTTTAACCGTTATATTTTGTTACATATAGCATTACTCTATATAAAATCATTAGCAAATACTACTATAAATGTATAATATTTGTCATTAACATTATGTACTTTACTATTTTTAGACAATAAATATTTTCAATAAATCAATAAGATTTGATTTTTCATTACGTATGTTTTATAAGAAAAATATTGAGATATATAAAAATAAAAAATTAGATAGATTGCGATAATGGAAAGAGGATGAGAAAGACGTAAGACTAAACAGCAGACAATAAATTGTAGCCAAAGGTCAAAGAACGGACCTTTATATACGAAACGATATGTCTATCGCTTCATCTGACTGCATCGATCTCTACGTTTATCTCTTTCTCTTTCTCCCTTCCCTTCTCCCTCTTTCTCTATTACCGGATACGGACACAGGCATGTTCCTATAATAGTTATCTTAATCATCTTTATAGTCGAGTAAAGTACTACAGTACGACCCTTTAGTAGCATTACAAATTTCATGAAGTAATCGCATTAAAAACATCGTTCTGTTTCAATTATTTTTTCAGACAGAACTAACAGATTTATGTAAAATGTTATACTATTAATTTTTTTAATACTTATTTCATGGTTAAATTTGACAAAAAATACTTTTCAATACATAAGTAACTGCGATTTTCTATAGAATTTAAAACTTGTACCTAGATACTTGTTTCGATAATCATGTTGATATCTTTATAATGACATTTATATAATAATCATGAACTCATATATTGAAGTTATCATGAGAATAAATTTTCATCTTTTTCACTTAAATATAATTTCTTTTCTTCGTTTAGAAATTCTATTTAACCTTATTTATATATATATATATATATATATATATATATATATATATATATATATATATATATATATATATATATATATATATATATATATATATATATTCACTTACTTTGCATCTGATTGCATCTGATTGCATACTTAACCAATAGTTTATATAGATGAGAAAGTCGTAGAAATAAGGTAGTTTGATCATTAGCTATTAGAACACTGAAATTCAATTTCTATCACGATCCGTTAACGTTTATGACACATAATTAAATGTTTAATATGCTAATAATAATATAATAATCTAAAATACGAGACAGAACGAAGGATGTTAATAAATGTGCTTGCATTATACATACTTTAAAGCAATGAGAAAATTTTGCGGTAAATAGTATCAACGGCCTCGGAATGTGTACAAAGAATATGAATTTCATAATTACTACTAGTTCACGTGATATACATGAAACCCTTTATATTAATAAGCAGAAATTGACATAACTTTAAAATACAATTTTAGTTCAAATTATTCCACATTTTCTAAACAAAAATATATTATTCGACCTCAAATCCATTTTTGCATAAGATCCTATTTACACGAACTCCTAAAGTGTAACACCGCTCGTCAGCGTTACCGAAAAGCCATCAAGTTTACAAATGCGCGCAGCACGCGACCCCCGTATAATAGCCCCAGTGATTTGTACGCGGCGTTCATTACAGCGGCGAATGTGCGAAAAAATTTACATTTCAAATTTTCCAGCAGTCCGCAGCGCACTCTGTCGATCATTCCCACTGACAAATGGAAACACGACGAAGCCCCAGCGCGACGTGGCTCGAAACAATGGGCTCGTTAACTTTTGCTAAAATTTCCGCGTCTCTCGACTCGCAAAAGAGAGGCCTATATCTCCCTCTCTCTCTCGCATATAAAATACTTTCCACCGCGCTCGATTTCAAACGAGACGACTGGCCAGGTACGGAAGAGCCGCTGCGGGAAACGCGCAATAAAACACACTGCCAGCAGCGCGCGAGAGAAAGGAAGTAAAGAGCGACAGATACAGACTCGCAATGATATTTCGTCGAGAGAGGTGCACAATATATATACAATAAAGGGACGCACGGCTGAGAGAGAGAGAGAGAGAGAGAACAAGAACGCGCAAACGCGTATTATAGCCGCAACGTGAATTATATACACTCGTGTAGAGGCATCAATTCCGCGAAACCCATTTAGCCGCTTAGCTCGCGCTGCGAGAACTTGGCCTCTCGTGAACCCCTCCTGCGCGATACTTCTGTGTTTCATTTTTTTTTTCCTTCTTTGTTTTACCTCTCGGCGAGTGTAGAAAGAGAGAACGAAGCGTTGTAGACGCGAACGCGAACGGCCGAGAGCCACGCCTGCGATTATCGCTGACCGTTGATCGATTTCCGCGCTCGCGCGAGCTTCTATTGCCAGTCACGATATATAGGTACCTAATGCGATCCACGGTGCAAACAGCCGCGCGCACACTTTCTTCCTTCGTCCTCGACGCGTCCACCACTGGTGCATGCAGGTGAGCTTGTAATAGCCGCGGCAAAGAGAAAGCGCGCGCGCGCGCGCGGCCGGACATGTAGAGCGCTATAGGGGGAGAGAGAAACGTATTTGGCGGATATGCAGATAAATAAGGCAGAGAGGAAGGGAGAGAGTTGGGAAAATGACAAAGCGCCGTTACCTACGTATATATCTCTGTGCCCGAACCCCCGGAACGGAAAATCGTTATGCGCGAGTTGTGAACGTGGACGCGAGTTTGTATACTGGGCATGTGCCCACTATGTAGTGGACTGTGTGTGATTGCACCTGCGCTTGACCCTCGTTCCTGCGCTCCACCCCCCCCCCTGCTTTCTCACTATTTTAGGACCTCAGGTAGCACGTGTGCAACGTAGCTGATTATCGCGCTGCTCTGTTGGGGTGGTTCGATTATGGTTGAGTGGTCTTGGCCCATTCTCTCTCTCTCTTTCTAGTAGTCGCGCTATTGGCTTTTTATGCAGGCATAGGGGAGACCGCGGCTATGTGAGCTTTAACAGTTATCTTTAATAATTCTGAAAATGTATGCTCGGAATCAATTGACAATATTTATTTGAAAATCTCCTATTCCGGGATAACGATACATTGCATTTGTGTTTATTGAATTCTTTTCGTTATCAAATGCATTGAATAACGTTGATAAAAGTATGTTCTTTTTGAAGATGCGTTTATCAGAAAAAATCGTATTTTATTTTAACGACAAAATATGAAAAGTCTCTCTTTTTTCTCAGCTTTGTGGGTTAAAGTTATAATTTTTTAAGAACAATTATTTTACCTATATGTACAGTCAACAGAATAAACATCTGCTCGAATGCATTCTAAATCCTTTTTATTCTAAATTTTGTTTAAATCCTCAAATCAGGTTAGCGAAAATGAGCATTCGATTCAATGACGTTCCAGTATTTAAAAAATCAAACAAATTCGATCGGTTATTTGTTGCGTACAGTACATAGAAGATCTAACTAATTGCGTAAAAAACTGTAAGCATCAAAAATCGAAATCAATTTCGAAAATTATTTTACCCGGTCTCCCCTACTTATACCAGGGTTACGTATGGCTACGTTCGGTTATTTTTACAATTATCGTCCCATATGGCTGGCCGGAACGGGAGGAAGTGCTCTGTGGGTGCACATGTATTGTTATGGCGACGTGAAAAAACAAATGAATGCAAGTGTTTCGACGCTGGGGTCCCTGTTTCATGTTTGGTTATGTCACGTGGACTACCGAGAAGGGGAAATTTCCTTGTTATATTATTAATAAGGTTAGAATGCCCGTGTTGTGAAAATAGCTGGTTTCCTTCTGTATTTTTTCCGTACTATTTCTAGAAACGTTGCAGCGAAACTGTTTCGCTATATAGAGGGTATAAGTATCGTGCAATGATTAATAAACTCATTTTCTGAGAACAGTAGTAATAAGTAGGTATATACGTGATTTGCATTGCAACTTTATTATACAAAATGAATCTTCAATAATGCATTTTAATCAATATTGTGTATAATTTACATAGTTTCTTTGTAAACAATAAGCAAAATATACATTTTGAAAGCTCTTTATACATTAGCAAGTTGCCAAAGTAGTTATTTTTTAAAAGTAATATACTGCAGTTAGTAAATCTATTCTATGAATAAAAATGTCAAAGGATAAAAATAACTGAATTAAAAAAATTAAATTAAAACCAAATTATTGAACTGAGCATGCATGAAATATGCAATATAATGTAGAGTTTGATTATTCTATAGATAGCTTTTCTTGGAATTGACTTAAGTATATTATTCATTTATATGCCTAGAAATGTACAATAAGGGATAACGAGAAACGGTCTAGTATAAACATGTTTATCATTATTAATATTTTGTTTTACTATTCAATTACTATTAAACTTTTAAGATTTCCTTATTTTGGTAATAAAGGTTAGTGATTCTTTCATTACTAAGTATACATACATCATTCTTTTACTTAGTTATTCAAGTAAATGAATATCTAGCTATATTCTTACTTATAAACGGACAAGCACTTAAAATGGGAGTTTCAAATACTTTTTGCAAAGATGAATCTTGTTGAAAGGACAAAATGAAAACTAGAGATCTAAGCATTTTGTGTTCTCTAATCATCGTTTTTCTCGTCCTCATTCACCTTTTCAATCGCTATTTTATTGCCCTCTTTACAGCAGTAAATAGATCCTCTTGTCTCTCGGCGAATCAAGGACTCGTCGTCGTATGAAAGTCGCCGAGCGTGTCTATATAAAACACTTTTTAGACCTCAAATTTTGCAAAAATTAACGAACCTCATTGTTCCAAGCCATAAATTCACGTTTCATTTGTCAGCCAGGGACCGATCATTTTTACGATCTCAGTAATTTTACGCGGTCCAAAGACATACTTGGAGTCAGACTCTCACTCTCTCTCTCTCCTTCTCTTCTCTGTCTTTCTCTCTCACTCGTTGATTCGCGAGTCTGCCATCAGCGCTTCGAAAAACTTTTAGCTTATCTCATCGTGAGTACGTATAGCTCGACAAGTACACGGCAGTATATGTTCGTATCTTGTACTTGCGATATGCTGGTCGACCAACAGTTTGCGGTGATTCACTCATGGTTGTACGAAGAGCTACTCGAGTCGCTACAGCGACAATATTCTCATGTTGTATTTTAAATTAAAAAAAATGATTTTGACAATTTATTTAGCGAATGAATTACGATTTTTGACGTGCAAATCTTACTTTATGAGCATCGAGTGGTTGTGTTCTAACTCTGCTGAAGTGGAAAGTCTCTGGATACGAATACAAAAAATACAGCCACTTCGCGCAATTGAATTGAGATTGCCACACCAAATTTTTTAGATATTACTCATATTTAATAAGATAAAAAGAACATATTCAACTTTAACATTTTTTTCTTAAACCTCTCGATACGTACCTATAACTCTTTACTTCACGGTACTTTCCGAATGATAAAAATGTAGGTTACGACCGCTGAATTGTCCATGCCGCAAATAGCTATACACAAATCTCCATATAGGTACAAGACACAGCGGCGCCGCATCATAACCGTATAAAGCCTCGTTTCAATATTTCTCAACGTCTCACAATTTATGCATATTTCGCCCGGTGCTCACGTGCACACCAAACTTCGCTCGTACCCACACACGCGCGCGACCGCGGATGTATTCTTCTCTTCTCCAACCATTAATTTTCTCTTCCTACTTTTCCCCGTTGTTGTTGCTGTACCCACTGGTCATTTTAATATTCCGACCGGATGCGTGGGAGAGGTGGCAGTGCCGTGCGCGTGTATACCTATAGTGCACTCACGCGCTCGTCCTATCCGTTCGCTCCCGCGCACGACGCGATTCGACGCCGCGAGGTATTATAATGCGTGTTCCCGCGCCCAAACGATTTGTACTTCCCGACGTCTGGAATCGCGCGATTAATCGACGCTTGAATTGTAAAGGCTGTAATGTGTCAGCGCGGTTAGTCGTGATAAATTAGTGAAAAATGTCATTTTAACGGATAGAATCTCGTGATAAATGGAATTACCTGTAAAGGCGGTGACTTTAGACCGTTTTATTGTTTATACAAGAATGATTTGTTATAAAACATTTTTAAGCACAATGTTTTGAAGACAATTTTCCGTGTGTATCTTGGTAGTGTAAATATAGCCACGAATTATGAACGAAAAGTTGCAACATGTAACTCTTCGTAATGATGGAAAATTGAAGCACTTACAAAAATATGCAAATTGTAAGACCAATTTTACAGCCGCAAAATGACGTTCATCATAGAAACCTATCTTCGACAGTAATCAAAATCTATGAAAAATGTTTGTAAAGTTTATGTTTATTTTAAAATTGCTATATAGACAATTTTTAATCGACGTAATATTAAAAAAAACTAATAAAATGAATCACCACTATGATAGATTTAATTCGCCGTTTAATCTTTTCTCAGTAGTAGTTAAGCGAATAATTATCAGCGTTTAATTTATAGTACATATTTCTATATCGTTACTTAGTTCCTGAATACCACCTTCAACATTCTACCGCTAATTCAACTTCTCGATATGTTTCCACATCCCCCTTTACTATATTCCACCGCGTATAAAATGAATAGCACAAACCCTCGCTACCCACAAACAAATCACTAAAAAAAAACCACCCTAGCCATCGAATAATTCACAAAACAAATTATCATCCTCCCACCAAGCGCGCGCGTTAAAAAGCTAATTTTAATCCTGACAAATACAACATACCGCAGCGCGTATCTCATATACCCACACTCCCTTCGTAAATATCCTTACCGCGCATGCGGCGCAATTTGTACAGGCGTTACCTAGCCATTATACAAAACACCGCGGCGAACCCCTTCGATCATCGGGCGGACGCCTTACTAGCGGCTCGCTCTCGCTCTTTGCACGGAAGCAAAAAGGCCCTTTAATCTCTCTTCTCGCGTGGCTCGCGATTACACACGTATATATATATATATATATATAAACGCGCACTGGCTCGCGCCGATCGATCGATCGAGGAATTGTGATCCGCAGCTACTGCAGCCATAGCCGCGCTGAAAAACAGGATGTCGAAATTTGCCACGGCTCAAGCCGTGCGCGAAGTTCGCTGCCGCGGCTACATTTTACTGCGAGAGCGCGCGCGTTTTGTTAAAAGAGCGACTATTAAAGTTCCATTTTATTGGGAAACGCGCGCGCGCACGTTCGAACGGTTCGAGCGTTTTTGCACTCGGGCAAAATGCTGCGCGCGAGCTCTACGGTTTGTCCCTATTTTTTCTTCTTTTTTTTCTGCGCGCTCGCTGTCCGCGGCTGTCCGTCTGTTATCTGTCTCTGGTAGCTCGCGAATCGCTGGGGCCGGTGAGGGAGTGAGAATTGGAAATTGACGCGCGCGCGCGCGGGCAAAAACTCGCGACCGGCGTCCGCGCGGTAACTGTTGGCGCATTTTTCTGCGAGTGCCGCGGAGTTGCGGCGATTCGGAGCCAGAGGAGGGACGCGAAAGGTTGCTTAGAAATCGATATTTTTAAGTTTTCTTGTGATCTTTTAAGAAATTAAGAATGGTTTCATATTTGTAGCTTTGGTTTAATATAACTCTCTAAATTTTTTGGAGTGAACATTGCGGTTCAAATGCATTGAATGACTGGGTTTTGACATTTTAAATTCGACTGGAAAAGTGTAAAAGCCTAGTTGCTCAAAGCATATTTTTTTATTTACATCTCACACATTTTAGAGAGAATATGATTAGTTTTTAATTTTACTTAACATTAGGGATTAAAATATTTTTGTAAGGCATTATTTTTGGGCATTATTATTTTTGTAAATTTAACATGTATTTTAAACTAGGCTCGGATTTGATTTTCTTTTTAAATTAAGAAGTACAATATTTAATAATAAATATTTGAAATTTGGAATGTACCGTGTAACTTTTATGAAAATAGAAAAAATCTAAATAAGTACGTAAGTATCATTTTTCATTGTGATATCTGAAAATAGAAGAATGTTACAATCGTTTTCATAATTCATATTGCAAAAAGTCTACGTATATAATATCTGATCTGTTAACAAATATAATCCGTGAAACATACGAATCAAGCATGAAGGTTGCGTGTATTTCTATGCAATTTAAGTAAAAAATTGATTGCGTACATAATACTTCAATATCTATTGTATATTCATCAGTAATATACGATCCATATAATCCGCGTATATTTACCATTTATCTCTTCGAATGTGAGAGCTAAAAATATACATTTAAATTTAGACCACGACTATTCGTCGCACTAGAAATTTCTAATTTTATCAAAAACTGTGAAGAAAAAATTGCACCTTTCCTTCAAAGTTCTCACAAATCGATAGCTTATCAGATACACTTAATCTCGCGCGATGATTCGAGCTTTAAAAATACACCGCGTCAGACTCGTCAAAGTCCAAGGCTCGCACGACGGCGGCGGCGCAGATAACGACGACGCAGGTGACGCAGCACACGTCGCTTCCTTTGTGATTCTACGTATATAATGTGAGAACCGTAACGAGCTCGAATTTCAGAAGCGTCGAAAAAGAATCTAAATAGTATGCACGCGACTGGTTGTGCACACTGTACAGAGATAAGCCACGTTCAGTGGGGAAAATAGAAAAAAAAATTGAGGTTTGCGCTTCCCTTTCACTTGCCCATGCAACGGTGTGTAATGACACGACTTAGATTTGCACGTTGTTAACGGGTTTCACGGTTGTTGCCGCTGTTGCATCGATTGTGCCTCATAGACGGCTGTTCGATTCACGAGTTTTAAGTGAATACCTCTTGTAATCGCAGATGCAAATAGCTGAGGGTTTCTCAAGTATAAATTAATACTTTTGAAACTGAATGCTGTATGCTCGTAAATCGATTGTCGTGATTTGTTTATTTTTACGTCGGATTCACGATCTGAGAAAATGTGCGTTTGTTCGTAATTCTAAAAGTTTCATTTTGTGCTAGACTGACACAAATCGAATGCAACTGTATATTTAGAACCTTAGAGATATAGCTCTTGCTGTATTACACTCGTAATTTCTTATACGAAATTGAAACAGAACGGATTTCTAAGAGTTTCACTAGACACCAGTTCATACGAAACGTCTACCGTAGTAACGCTAAAAATCCACTATGAGTACTGTTTTACGCAAACGTGCAAAGAACCGTTGTCTACTTCCATCCAGCAAGAAAAACGCTATAGCCATGAAATACTTGACCCGAGAACGACGACAGGAAAATTCTTGTGTCATGCGGTTTTATACTGTGCGCGCACGAGCATATCATAAAATCTAGCGGCGCGACAATATGTTATACGCGTGTACAACGAACACCGAGCTCGCATATAAACTCTACAATATTCATCACTGCATGCAGAACAAGAAATACATAGTGATATATATGATATACCTATTTGGACTCTAAAATTTTTTTGGACTTCAGAATTATTCATAAAATGAGAATAAATATTTTCAACTCTAATTAATCTTAAGGGGTCACTCTAAGATCTCAGTTTTTTGTTTATTGAGCTACCGGCTATAGCGAAAAGCTTATTTTTTAATAACCCGTCCACTTTTTTGCTTTCAGGCTCTTCAAAGTGGAGATATCACGTCACCAGATTGTAGTAGGGTCAACTGCAGGCAGCCGGACCAGCCAGATTTTACATACAAAACAAAAATAAAAAATATATTTTATAAGTGTGAAACCTCTTCTTTTATTGAAAATTAAAAGTTATTGTTGAGATCGTAGAGTGACCCGTTAAATGGAGGTACCAATGAAAATTGTTATTTTAAGCATTTTTATTTGTTATAATTGAATATAAAAAGATATTCTTAATCATGTTAGACGCTCTTCAAGACCAACACGTGAAGACATTTTCAACAAATTATTTATTAAATTATAGTGCATAATCTATAAAATATTTAACTTATTTTTTAAAGAAATAAATGATAATTTAAAAATCTGTTTCCTATAATTTTTAATATTTTTGTTGAAAATGTGTTTACATATTTTGAAAAATCTATCATAATATGGGCTAAAGTAATATTTTTTATAGATCTATAAATAAATAACTAAAATCACTATACAATATCACTATTTACAGTTCCGGACTCTTAAAAACGTAATGTTCCTATAATCATTTCCAAATACTCTTAAAGTGACGATATCTGTTCTGTAACGGAACTCAGGTCCTAATTCTAATCAAAGTCGAGACATACTACAATTATATTGAACATAAGTTGAACATAAAATTCTATCACCAAGTGCTGTAAAAAAATCACAAGTACCGTTATACACTCTGCTTCTTCCACTTGCACAAGCACTAAATATCCAAAACTTATCTTTCCCTATGATTTTAAAACTGTTTCTTGAAATTTCTCTACTTGCTCCTCGGACGATTTTGATCTACGTCTCGCTATAGATTAAGCAATATTCTTTTATAATAAACAAAAACACAATGGACTGAATTAGCTATCTCTAAATCTGCTCTTTCTATAATCATTCTCCAATACTCTCAAAGTGTCCATCTCTCCACTATAACGGAACTAACATCCTAACTCGAATAGAATCTAATCGCTCACTCAAAGCATCCCAACCATAAAATTCCACCACCGAACGGTCTTAAAAAAAAGTGTCACTCGTATACCGCTACCCACTCCGCTCATTCCACCGTACTCCCGAGGCACCGAGTGCAGCCAGCTTCCGCGACCACCAACAGCACGTCTTATACCCGTGCATATATCTCGCACACCTGCTGGCTGCTGCGCACACGACACGGCGCGCACAGTGCGTGGCCTGGCATATGCTAAGTGCCCCTGCATGCTCTCGGCCCGAGCGCGCGCGGCCTTTTGCTCTCGAAAATGAATGGCGTTTCACACGATGCGTTCCGACGTGCGCGCGAGAGAGAGAGATTGTAATCCGTTTAACGTTATTATTTATCTCGCGGCAGCGCCAGCGCCTTAATCGTTAACGACGTTGTACCGATGATTAACGTTTAACAAGTCGAGTGTGTGTATACGGCGAGAGGTCGGGAGCGTTGGTATTATATCCCCTGGATATACGAGGAGGTACACGGTTGACGACGGCTGCGCGGAGATGTGATGTACGACGACGAGGCCGACCTTGAACCCTCCTGCACGGTATCTGTCTATCCGCGGCTCTGTGTACACTGGAGTGGTGCTAAATATCGCGTACTTAGAGGCAGCTGTCCGTGTCGTGCATTAATTTAAGTTTACGCGCGTAATGTGTTAATTTGAATAGCGGTGTATATGCAGTCGGGGAGTTAACACTTGTACTTTCTCGGCGGGTTCGCGAAAGCGATAAAATTTTCTTTTCAAGGTGTCGAGATAATATTTGTATTTTGGAGGAGAATACATTGTATGTATGTACATGTGGCTTTTGTATATTCTGGTTGAGTTTGAAATAAAATTAGCTTGAAGTCGAAATGGGTTTTTAATTTGTTTATACAGTTGAAGAAAAAGAAAGAGAATAAAATTAGATTAAATTAAATAGATTGATTTATCGATAAACATAAATATAGACATAAATATAAAGATTGAAGTGTTTTATATTCAACCCGTTCTACAGAAAGAATATTATGTGTTTTGTATGGTATGCAGCACACTAGACGTCAAAGGGTCAATAAAGATAGAGGAAACTCCGGAATATTAACATCCCATTATCGTCGAACGAATCCCTGAATGTTTCCTCGATCAACCCGAGAAATCCATAATGAATACGAAAACCACGGCTCGGAAAAAAAGAAACATAACGGAACCATCGCCGGTGGATCGTAGTCACGATAATTCCGAGCACGATTCATCATCCATCCTTTCGGGCGCCTTTCATTCAAGACTCGCGAGAATATTACTTCGTCTCCGCTTTTCGTACCAACTGCCCGTGTAATACCCGACTCGACTCGACGGCACGTAATTCGACAGCAGCGGCAGTAGCGAGCCAAACGCGACATGTGCCCAGACGCAATAAAATGAGCCGAGGATGTGTCTTTCTCTTTCTTCCCCAAGCTCTTCGTCTTCGTCGCTTTTTGTGTGCCTCTCGTTTTTTTTGCAGACCGCTTCTTCGCATGGCCGCGCGCGACGGCCAATGACGTCGACCAGAAGCGACAGCTGTTCGCCTTCTCGCCTTGCGGCGATATACAGTCGCGCGATGAACGTCAGGCTTTATTATAAGGATTCATACGCGTGTATATACTTAATTTTGCGAGACTCCAGCGAGCGTGCGTTCCCGTTCGCGCTTTGTCTCCGAGAAGTCGCTGCGAAGGTGTCTTCTATTGGCTTGAGTGTGTCGTGCAGGGGACTGTTTTTTTGCAGGGGCTATTCGGGTGTGCGTGCGCAACGCGGTGAACTGCAGAATATAATGCGAGAGAAAACGGGACATATATAGGGAAGAATGTGTTTTTTTTTGTTGCCGTCAGGAAGTGACACAATTTTGCTGCAGGAAATTCGGTGAAGTTCGCGAGGGGCTTCACTTTTTTGAGGGGGTTCTTTCCCGAAAACTACAAAATCGATGACAACGCACCTTCCGGTAATACGAAATTCTAGAATACGGTTTTACCATGTTAGCGAAAGGTTTCATTACAAATTTTACTTAAAAACAGGTTTCGCGTTTAATTTTAAATTTTATCGGTTCTTGAACTATCGTTTTTTGATGAAATGCTTTGTGCGTACAATTTTTTTTAATTAAATTTATACTTTCAATAAAATACTCTCTCAATTTTTTTGAATAAAAATGTTAACGTGTTTAAGGGAAGATCTCCTCAAATTTGAGAGAGTAGGGATGTATAATATTTATACATTTTGAATAAACTTAAGCAAATAAAGTTTAGCGTTATATGAGATTCGCGAGATAATATCATACATTTCACTAACATAAAATTATACATATTATCATACTTTTTCAGCATGAAAACACACTTTCCGCGATAAGAATCAACGGACAATTTCATATACGAAAAATCAGCTTTCTCCGTAATTACACGCTTTAAAAATCGGCGAGTACATCTGAAAAATTTGCATTCGTAATGCAAACTCCGCAAAAGTGTCACTGCACTAGAAGCGACGTTATAATATATACAACCTCGTCATCGTCCCGAATTATTTCTCGCGAGCGCCACTTAATAACGACGTGTATACGCGGCGCTCGCATCCTATAACGATCGCCAACTGGCGCTGAAACTTAATCGTAGTCGCGCGCGAAAAGGAGACCAACGCACTGCAGTAGGTATACATGACGCATGTGCGAGCTCTTTCTCTCGTGTGCGCGCGCTCATTAATTAGGGCTTTCTCCCCGTTTCCTGCGCGCGATTCTGTACCCAGACACTGCATCTAGAAAGATAAGAAACGCGCGCACGCGCGACTTTCCGGGCCGATAAGCCCACGCTCTCGCCTCTCTATGTAATTTTCGCTTAATTTATATCAAAATGTGACGCTCTCTCATTGTGAAGGAGGCTTAAGGTTCTTTCTTTCGCTTTTTCGAGGAGCGCTTGCGCGATATCCTCCTCCTGGTCGAGATTTAGAAACTCCGATTAGAGCTAGTTTTCCGCTGCGGGTAGGTGTATACGTAAGGCGAAAATGCCAGCGCGCTTGTAGATGATGTTTTTCGCTTTATAATGAATGTACTTGCTCTGGAGGAGCCGTACAGATTTCATGAAAAGATTCGCGTACGAGCGGGGAAAATTATTATTTTGCACAAAGGGCCTTTCATTGCGCTACGTGTAATAACGGTGTTCGGAGGGAAATGAGGTTTGAAAAAGTTTTATTCTCAATGAGTGTTATTGGATGTTTTCTATAATGACGAGGAGGGCAGAGCCTTTGTTTTCAGTGTGTGAAACTGAATGGAAAAAGTTTTATAAATCGAAAATGCTTTGGTTCTGAATGTGTGAAAATATACATTGCGATACGCAATTTATGCATTATAAATAAGAATATTGAAAATGTTTTGAATTTGATTACATTTGTAAGCTTCATGTATAACGATTATACTTACTAAAATACTTTACTTAACAGGATTTTTTAAGTGCAACGTAAGCAGTTTAATCTCACGTCACATACTTAAATCAATAAAAGTCATGTCACAAAGATTGTATACCTATCATGAAAGTACCGTTATATCATGAGAGAATAACTTCTTTATAAAATAAATAAAAGTTTTGTAAATTAAAAAGAATATTAATTGAGCTTTGATTCACGGTATAGAATGGTTATTATTATATTTTCACATAAAATATTATGGTAAAGATATAAATAATAGTGCAACAATTGATACTGATGTTTAAATAATCAAAGCAGATATGCTTCCAACTACTTATTACCGAAAACTTATTAAAATTGACATTGCTGTTTTTAATTAAAATTTTAGTAGGAAATAAAATTATTTATGTATAAAAATGTACATTCTTTTGAAGAAAGCTGGAAAACTTGATATGTCATTCAAGCTCATTTAATCGTTTAAGATTTAGATTGAAAAATAGAAGCTGTAAAGAGAACAGGTGAGCATTTCCTAAGCTAAAAATAAATAAATCCTCCTGACAGTAAGCAGACAAATTTAACACTTTAAGCAAGCATCACAAACATGAAAATAATGCCCGATAGAATCTCCCGGGACATGCCGACATCCACAAAAATGGAGACACTTCAATCTGATAAGCGCGCGTGCACGAGTACATAATATACCTTACGATCGAAGCGCGGAAGCACCACTTTAATCTCGCGCGTCACCGTCTAACGCCTTAGAACTCGCACCATTCTATCAGCTGATTAAAATCGGACTAAAAAATGGTACCCCATAAAAGTCCCGCAAGCCCCCGTATCCTCGGGAAAATCCTCTCTATATATACATATATAGTAGTATATACACCTCGTACAAAACAAAATCTCGCGATATGGAAAATGCTAGCGCGCACGCTAAGTGTCGAGCATCCACTTTCACCTGCGAGCTTTGCGGCTACCGAGTCTGCATTCGATGTTTTCGCGCGCGCGCAACGATCGCGAGGGACGATTATTATTGTGGGAAAAAGGGGGCCATTGGGAAATGACTGCGGCCCGGCCCGGATCTGTAATATCGAGAGAGGCGCTGTATACGCGAGATATCGACGCTCGATTAGCGTTTGTTTATAAGACTTGGGTGCACCTCCTGTATATGGACGAATCCACGAAACTTTTAGCATTAACAATAAATGCTAAATAATTCTTATAATATTGTCAATGTTTCGATGTTTTTCATATCATTTACATCGTATTAGCGATGGGCGTTATTTATGAGAAAATATTTAATACCTAAGAACCGAAACGTCCAAGTAATTGTATTCAAGCCAAATATTTCAAAAAATGTACTTAGGTATGAAGTTACTTAAGTAGTTTAACAAGTATTGCAGTAATTGTAAAACGTACTTTTGTATTTGAGAATATTACTCGAAGTACTATTTATAAGTTATACATATACTTAAGGACAAATACTTCGAAGGGAAATACTTAAGTATATTCGCTCAAGTAGTCGCTTGTGTACTTTGATTTGAAGTATAAAGTGCTATTTTGCTATATGATTTTAGGATATATACCCATAGGTGGTATTTTGAAGTTGCTTCAAACAATCAAAGATGGGAAGGTCTGAGAAAAATGTGCGTGAATTGCAAATTATTTTTAATGCTGAATGTACATTGAAAATATTCTAATTTATGTAGTTGTTTATTTATCACTCAGTGAGCTACTCATACCTTATAATTGTGGTTAACAATAAAATAAAGATTGTGTGATATGTAATAATGTGCTTCAAATGTTCTTTATATTATTCAGCACTAGAAAAATATCTTGAATTGTACTATTTGTAAAATAATCTAAATCTTTTATTTGTATACCAATAAAGCGGGCTGAGTTTGAGTCGAAGGGTTAACTTTGACCCAGTCAATAATTTTGTATTTTCAAATTTATTAATTTTCAAATAATTTTAATCTTTTATTTGTATACTGATAAAGCGGGCTGAGTTTGAGTCGTGGGGTTAACTTTGACCCAGCCAATAATATTGTATTATCAAATTTTTGGAGTATATTATATATTCAATTTTCAATAATCAATTCATTCTATCGCCCCTATATTCAAGTCACCCCGGTTTTCGGCATTAAAAGTTTTACAACAATAAGAGTATTGGTTATTAAATATTTTCACCATAATATAATGTATGTAAAATATATAATTCTTATGATAGAAAGATGTTTATAAAAGTTAATTACACTTAAACTTTCGGAATTTTACTAGTAAAAGATATATGCAAATATGTGCAAAAGTTTTTTAAAATTTTTCTGTTTTATTATACTAAAAACTAAAACTTTCGTGGATTTGTCTATATGCGAGCTGAAAAGCCGAACGGCTAAAGCCCCGTACGCGCGCGATTGACTATTTGACCCGATATCGAGCGAAAGAGAGAAAGAGAGTGAGATGAGAGATCGATCCCGCGTATTAATGTTTCAGGCGCTTATTTTGCACAATGCGCGCGCGAACGGAGCCTGCGAGCGGCAAGCGTTGATTGATCAATATCCAATTAGTCGGTTGCACCTTTGCGCGCTCGCTCTCCGCGCATTTTTATTAGGCTTCTTCGCAAGCGCCGTGCGAAATAATGCCGAGCCATGAATTTTGCATGGGAGCGCGCCTGCAATTTTCTCTTCATGCTGCGGCTGGTATAATTTTTTAAAGCGATTTTGACGAATTAATAGGTTGTCTGTACGTATCTGGTTTGCTGAGTATTGGAAATGTTCAATAAGTGTTTCAACAGTTAGATAGTATTTGACCCGTTCTTTACTTATATGTGTATAAGAATATATAAATCGCGTAAAAGATTTAATTTACTATCAGATAAAATATACACATTGATGGTATAATATTTATCTGTATATTTTCAATATACCAACATAAGATATTGAAAATCTATGCTCGCAATTCGATAGTAAAAAATTAATTTATAATACTTAAGAAGTATATCAGAATATAGACGAATAATTCCATTTCTATTCCAAGTTGATTATATGCTGTTGTGTATCGTAATTTACTATTTCTTTTTAACTTATGATATTTATTTATCATAAAACGTCATATTTTTGGACATCAAAAGAATATCGAAAACTTTATTTTGCAATTTAAATGAGCAGTTTCCTTAGCAAAAAATTGTTTATACTACTTTAAGTAAAAAACAGGGATTATCCGGTTTTATTCACACAATCCTATTATATCTCCAGATATACATAATACATATATTATCGTCTATTGAAATATTGTTATTTATAATCAATCTACGAGATTATTTTTTGCATTTATTAAATAGTAATATACCCTATTTCAGAATAATTTATCTATTGTATAAATTTCAGTAACCTAGCATGCGCAGTAAATAACTGCCAGAGGAAATTTTAACGCTCACCGTGTATCTATCAATTGACTTTCATCCAACTGAACTTGATTTTAGATTAAACTTTCTTTTTTACACTCGTGTTATATATCACTGTGATTAAAAATGATACACGACTTTTTAATGTATTAGCGCGACATTGAGTAATCTCAGGTGACACGTTTCTCGAATGGCTCTCTCTTTCTACTATTACTACTGTATCTAATACTTGCTGTGGATTCTAACACGAGTCTTATATGTTATAGTTATATATAGGTATCACCTAAAATGACGACCCTGACGCGACAGTTGCTGCAGGCATATTTTTTTCTCACTTTAGGTATTTGTAGCGCGTGGTGCCTCGATTATATAAATGTCACAGAGCGTGCGTGCACGCGAGGGAAATTATTAAACCCGTAATTAGCGCGTAACAGTTTGATTGGATTATTTTGCAATTTTCTGTCTGACACGTTCATTTGCATCTGGAAAAATGCCCATCGTTGCTGGATCCATATGCAGTACATATGAAGGTTTTTTTTAAATACGTAATGACTTTTACTTACAAAGTCACTTATTGGCATTAAAAATAATTGCTTCTACGAAATCATCTTTATAAAATCTGTTTATTTTTTTTTCATAAAATTATGTTTTTTATAACATTGTAAACGAGCAATGCTGCTAGATTTTATCAGTACTTGGTATGTTCAATTTATACATTATGTATTAAATACAATTCTAAAAGCTTAATACCTTTCTATTATTTGCTTGCACAGCAATTACATTGTTACTTATGGATAGAACGAACAAGAGGCACTCGCAAAACAATTTACTCCGCGCAGAATTATTAAAAAATTTCCAGCACAATCTTATACATATGTACACGCTGCATAACTCCGACTACTTTATTTTCAACTCGCCTCACAACAACTCCTCATTAAGATGAAAAACTCAACTATAATTTACTTAGAGAAAAACAAGTCGCGCGCACCTATACAAACCAACAAAAAGAAGCGCGATCGCGTACGTATACATGTATACACACTGCACATGCACTCGTTACCCGGCTTAACGAGCCCGGCCGCAAATCTTCGCGGCTTGCCTGCAACGCGCTGCGGCTCGAGAGCAACAAATCCTCGAGATCTCCACTATGCCTCCAACCGAACATAACTTGTATATACGCGCTCTGTCTACGCGAAAAACGACTCTCGCGGGGCGAGCGCAGCGGCAATCAAGCCCTTGGTGCAGAGCAAAAGAAAAATGCGCACCGCGCGTGAAAGTGTGAAAATTGATCGCGCAGTGGGGTGGAGCTGCGCGCAGCACGGTGGCAGGCTCATTTTGTATCGGGAGGAGCGCGCGCCGCCGTAAATTATGAAAATACCTTTCTCTTTCCTCGTTGGGCTACTTTACTTCTCTCGTTATATGGTATATGTGAAATAATAATTGCGCGCGAACCGCGCCGCGGCTGGAATCGCGGTTTAGCGGAATCTTGGGAATCTCTTGCGAGTAAAAGCGCAGAGCAGTGAGTTCCACATTTGCGAGCGCGAGGGGAGTAGTGGAGCAGAGTAGCATGTAAATACGGGGTTATAATAAATGTGTCAGGATTTGGATTCGTTAAGGGCGTTATTGTGAAAATTTATAAAATAATAGTGAAGGAAGGAAACAGTAAATCTTTTAAAATACCAAAATATTTGTATTTTAAAGCGTAATCCAAGTCTTATTATACTTAATTATCTGCTTCTGTTTATTAATAATGAATCAGGACATTGGAATCGCAAGCTCTTAACCGAAATTCACCCATCATAGAGTTCCTTTTAACCGATACACAAAATTGACTGAAATTTTTTCGGTACTTCCTAGAGAGTGTGGCTAAAGATTATGTGTAGCAAAGTCAGTATAAATAATTTGATTTTATAATTTGAGCGACGTTTTTACTAAATTAAATACAAATTACATAATTAAAAATTATTTTAGAAACGAACAGTACAATCAGAAAGAAAACAAATTCTTTAATTGGTTCAAAATCTGTTCCTCGCTCTGCTCTATTTAATATTCTATGGTTATACTCTCTAGGAAGTACCAAAATAAATTTTAGACCACTCGGTCAGTTGGTTCAAGAGAAACTCTTGAAGGAATCTGTTACGAATATCGGTTTCTGGAATCCTAATTCATTGGTTATAAGCGTTTAAATAATAGCTTTGAAATTATTAAAATAATTTGTATTAAAATAGATTTTTTTATCGTAAGACAAAATATTTGAACGTTTAATATCGGCATTGTGACATGTATAGTATTTTAGTTATTTATTTATCTATACACATTTTAAATAGTTCCTTTAGTTTTATGGGATAAACTATTTTGTCTTATTATCAACTTTTTTCTTTAGGGTGTTTGTTGGATTAAGTTTTGGTGAAAGGAAGAGTATAATATATAATAAGATTATGTCGCTTGAATGCGAGTGCGCTTCTCTCGATTTCGTCATTTCAGTTTTGAATGGCAACAACTTTATCCGATGCACGCGCGTATACGTATAAATCATTCTTGAATAAAATCTGCAGATAAAATTTATTTGTATTATGTTATCCGTTGACATAGAAAGTCCATGAAATATTAAAAGAAAATGTTTATTTTAAAATAAATTTGTTTCAAAATGGACAGAATTGTTATATTTGAATAATAATAATTCAATTTTTGAATTATATACCAGCTCGTAAATAATATTAGCACTATTATATAGAGTTTAAATTGAATTTCGTTCAGAACACAAGGAAATTTAATTAACTATGAGCACGATTATTTGCACTATCCACTCGTGCAGTATATCGTATATCTTTTCACTCTCTAAAATATGCCGATTTTCACAACAATGGAGATTACGCTCGGTATGATCGACGAGTCTTATTCTCGCCAGGATATTCGTGCTAGTGAAAGGACGAGCAGCACCAGCAGCGGCGCATATAAGATTACGGCAAAATATCGTGTTTGCATACAAAGGCTTTATAAAGTGCCCAAGATTTTCCTCTTTTCATCGATAAAAGGACAAAAATAATGGGAAGAAATCACGTCTTACGCAATGACTCAGACACTTTTATATCGTGAAAAGTTACTTGAACTCTCGAGTCGAACGTTTTTATACGCTATATACATCACCCACTTATACACACATAGCGAACGTGAGCTTTATGGCTTTTCAAGGTAATTGTACTTACGTATACATGTCGTTTTCAGGCTAGAGTCATTTCACATCGTTACGATGAAAAACTAGTGAAAACTAACACACTGCACACCTAATCACGGTATTTACCTCGCGGCGCAAACAACGAAGTAACAACGCATTCAAATCCAGACGTCTATTACATATAAATGCGCGCGAGCGCGTAGCATGAAAGACAAGAAAAACGCGCAAAGTGCACAATAATTTGCCGGCAAAACGACGCACCGTACATTTGTAATCCGCCAAGTACAAACATTACGAAACGTGAGTGAGCCCGCGAGCTTATACCTATATAATACACAAACACTCGACAGATATAAACCCGAGAGCGAGAAGAAAAGAAGGGACTTATAAGAGAACCGATATAATATTGAAGGCGTTGCCCGACGCAGCGCGCACAACAACAGACGCAAACGGAGAGCGAGAGATAGTCGGAAAAATGGCTCGCGCGCCCGCGAGTAAAACAATTCCCCGGCCGCGCTCGTTTTTCCATTATCCGCCGTGAAACCGGATAGTAATTCCTGTTACCGCGATACTGCCCGAGAGGTGTGATTTCGCTGGAGCAAAAGACAGAGAGAAAGAGAGAGAGACAGAGAGAGAGAGAGAGAGAGAGAGAGAGACAGAGAGAGAGAGAGAGAGAGAGAGAGAGACAGAGAGAGAGAGAGATCGAGATCTGCTGCACACCAGTGAGGGCGCCATTTGTAACGTAATACAAACCGTGCGCTGGAAAGAGAATAAGTCGAGGTCTGTAGCGTAATAATCGGGGATATAGAGGCAATCGCGGTGCGGCACTTGAAATCCACCCGCGCAACCGCGCTGAAGCTGCGGGGATACATCGGCCGTCAATTAAATGTGCGATTATGTCAATTACTTAATAGGGCACGCACTACTCTGCGGCCTCGGGGGCATTATGCGCGAGGTGCGTTTTCACTTTAATCGGTGCATGTGTTTCAGCAGCTGCTTTCGCGCGGTGTATGCTGTCGGTCGGAGCTTTGAAAAATGCACGGTCGGTTGGATAATGCGGGTAATTAAAATCAGGGAAATGTGAGATTCGGATCGTTTTTTAAAGAAAGTAAAATATAATACATTATTTATTTTATGTTGAAATTCGTCGATTTTAATTGAAGTTATTTCAACTAAAACGTTTATGTTTACTTTGCATAGGAATGGAAACTGAAAAGTTTTCCTTGAAGTTAATCACGATATACGATAGGTGTAACTCACCAGAATGAAGGAATAAATGTATTTCGAAAATGATATGTCACTCACCTGAAACAAAAAAATTGAAAATACATTTAGTAATGAAACATTCAATATATATTTTTATGTTTATTCATAGTCATGTTTATAATTATAATGAAGATTATAAGTATGTCGTTTTAAGCACAATACTTGTTCGTATAGATATGAATAAATTTAACATAACAAAGAATTTTTTGTTTGGAAGTTCTTAAAATGCAAAATATGCGACAGCTTATTCGTGTATTATGCGAAGAAACCTGTCTGAATGTAACTGTTTATAAAATTCTTGTAAAAACTGTTTGCTTTTGAATAATAATCAGCTTGAATAAGTTTTAGGAGATACAACCTCGCACTGGTAAGCCTAAAGTGCATCTCGCCCTTGTACAATTTGAACATCTGCAATTTTGAGCCTTTTCGTTGAAATGTTCAAAGTGTACACACTTAAAAGGCATCGAATCATATGTGTGTCAAGGACGGCCTTTGAGTTCGACGTCGACGAAAACTCAAAGCCCACATTATATCAGGGTTTCCGTCGTACCTCCATCAAATCCATTCAGTCCTCGTTGATATACAAATGAACAAACAAAAGCCTGTTTCTGAGAGTTGAAAGAATACTCGTTAGCTAACCGAGTGTAATCTCTATGAGGCTCTATCACAGAAGTCGAAAAATAGTTTTTCTTGATGTTTAAAATTGCAATTTTTTCTAAATCTAGGCTATCTTTAATTTTATTTATCCCCGACTCGACCGTAATGACCACTTTATTGCCCTCAAAAGCGGGACAAAAGTAGCATATGATCCCCGCAAATCTACTTTTACCCGCAAATTTACTTTTTTCCCGCCAATTCATTTTTCTGCAAATGCATTTTTTTTTAATTATTTTTCTCTATATTAATATACATTTTCAATAAAGTCTTGTTCTTACGGAATAAAAATAAAAATGTGAATAAAAATGTTTTCATTTATTAGAAATACTTAATATTTTATACATAATACTTAATATCTAACTTTTACATAGAATAATAATAATTAGATTTGTACTAAGTATTTATAATTAAATATTGACAAATTAAACTCATATAATTTAAACTTTTAAATGTACTTAACACGTTCATAACATTTTAATAATTCGCTTTGTAAGTCAATAAAGTGGCCACAGTTAAGTCTGGAATAAAGTTCTATATGTAACACGGGAATAATCTGCGACTTGATTCCCTTGTTGCATAATGTACTAATATATGTTGTTTGATGATATAGAGAAAGAAGGTTGCAGAGTAGTACAACTACCAAAGATTTTATGCAACACCTCAATTATGGTCTAAATGTAATTAATCTGAAACTTGTATTAATAACTAATTTTAATTTTTGAAATGTGACTAAGAGCTTAGTATATAATAAATTTAATTTAAAGTAACTTTTCATTATTTATTTAAATAATTTATAAAAATATGTATACAATTATTTAAAATAGTAAGTAACCATATAAATTAATGTAAGATATTTTTTAAATAAAATTTGAGATATTCTACCAAATAATCCTGCGAATAGTGATTTAGTTTTTGTATAACTACTTTAAATATTTCCTTCCGTATATCAGTATAAGATAATAGAAAACCGTACAAATTAAAACATTGTTGAGAGGATAATATAAAGAAATGCGAGTATTTTTTAATATTAAAAAAAAAATTATAAGCCGACCTCAACAATAGCTATCATCCTCATGAATAATTATCCTACGGCACTCTTTCATCACAACCGCGTGCCCGCAACAATATCTTCCTCGGTCATCCTGTCCACACGTATATCTCCCATATCAAAATTAGATTTTCCCGCCTACGAAGCTGCAGCCACAGCCGCACGTACAATCGGACCGGCTAACGCATGATACCCACGTATATAACCCATTCTAACGTAATAATCATAAATCTCGCGCGAGCGTGCGCGCACGCCGCACGTAAAAATTGCATCCACTACGCGTCCGCGAAATTAGTTAAGCATCATCGAGATAAAGCGTAAGACTCGGTTATGCGAGAGTGTGTGTGAGAAAGAGAGAGAGAGAGAGAGAGAGAGACTAGACTAGACGCTGCAGCCACAATAATAATTCACTGCGGCCGCCGCGTGCGAAAAACGCGACTCGACGAGGCCGTCTTGACGCGCGGCTCTCGAGACTCTCGATAAGCGAATACAGCATGAAAGAGGAAGAGAGGAAGAGAGAAAGAGAGAGAGAGAGAGTTTTATATATGCACACACACTTACTTATCGGCGCCTGTAACGACCACGCGCTCTTTGCTCGACGAGCAGTCATGGTGCGCCGCGCGGATATGATATCATACGCGCTTTCGGACCTCGTGTTGCAGTGGTATAAATTTTGCAGAGAGAAAGAGACATAAAGCGATTCATTCTTGGGATGTGCTCGATAAAATGGGTGAAAAGTGAGTTGTTATCTATGGTTGTGCCTGTTTCATTGAATATTTTATGCTTCTTAGTTTGGTACTTATAGTACTCGTAAGATTATTTTGATAGATTTATTTTCGAACTTAGTTTTCTACATCTTACAGGTTGAAATTAAAATTCTTTCAGAATCTGAAGAATCTATTTGATAGTGATACGTCAAAATTATTTTTTCTTTTTTTAATTTTGCACGTATATACGAAAGTTAGTTATGAAATTTTAGGCAACCAAACTATAGATGATTTCAGTGGTTAGTTCGATGGTCCTTACAAAGATAGCATATTTCAGATTTTTCCAAAAAAAACTATTTTTTTCAGGAGGATATTAATATTTTTCAGATTCTTTGACAAAAACTATCTTTTTATGGGGGTTCTAAACAGTAAAGTTATACTTTTTATCAGAGAATCTAAGAAATGCTATTTTTGTAGGAAACTCCCGAAAAAAACTGAACTTTGTTTTAAAAATCTGAAGTGGGCTAGACTTTGTAAGGAGAGTCATATTATTATAGAAAGTTATAGAAATATGAATGCGAATGAAAAACGAATTGTTTTATGAAAATCATTTATATAAAAATAAAATATCAGAAAGTGGTTACTGTATTTGTATAGCTTCTGCACTATGTTATTGAGCATTTCTATCGCGGTGAGTTAAAGCTGGAATTAACACTGCTAAACTAGTACGTATAAAAGAGAATACGCGATAATACGATTAAAGTAGATTAACGCATCAGTCATATTATTGGGTAAGGGAAGTGCGGATTATAGTATTATAAGGAAGTAACTCCTCGAATGCTATTTGTTTTATTAAAGAGCTTAACATCTCTTTTAACATTGTTCAATATGCGACGTCTTCATAGGTGCATCTATAATATTACTATAAATTTAATTAATTGTTGTTTACATTGGTTTTTATTAAAAAGAATGTAATAGCATACTTTTATTCATCTATATTATAGATATAATTTAAAAGGCCTCTAAATATTTAATAAACAGGATGTAAAATCATAAAAAATGTACAGAGCAATTGTCTTTATACCTTATTACTAGATAAAATAAACCTACGTTTCAAAAATTCTATCTCACATTCAGAGCTTAAAAATACAAACAAACTCGAGTAGCATCATGAAAATAAACTACCAAATCGCTCCTAACTTCCACTCACCTAAACCCGTCTTCACACTGACCCTCCAACGACTTCGTACATCACCCTCCAGAGTTTTTCCCGCGAGATCGTACTCGCAGCATACACCCATCGACTGCATAAATAAGCAACGCGCACGCAAGAAACGTAATACACATTCCCTTCGTATGATTCGACGAAGTCGACGAGGGACGAGGGACAACTATAACACACTGCGTGGAGAGCGAGTCACGCAAATGATAATATATTGCAGTGGGAGCTTTAGCAGCTTAAAATTGTGTAAAGTTCGTGGAGACGTGAGTAGTAGTAGAGTTAGTAAGCATTCACAGATTTTATTTTATTGTACTCATAGTTTGTATTACAGGTACTAAGAAACATAATTTTCGATCAAAATGAAGTAGTAATGATAGTGAAGATCAGAATACTAAGGACAAAATAAATTTAATGTTAAAATATTTACTGATATATATCTATAGTGTATACATATATGTAGTTAAAAGATTTATTATTCCTCACAATATAACTTCATAATTTTTTATGGCAAAAACGATTTCATTGGCAGCATTCTGAAAAAAAATACCGAATTTCAGTTAACAGCATATTCCTTTTATCTTTTGAAATTTTTATGATATCTTTAAAATTGAAGAGGATATTATAGACCAAACTTGGAAAACGATGTAACGTCACTTAGGCCAACACCTTTTATATTTTAATAATGTGACGTTAATCAAAAGATCTTTAGTAAACTATAACTTTTATAAATTAAGCTTTCTTTTTAAAATACAAAAATAAATGTCAACTTATGTAGGCTTTTTCCCATCAATACCAATTGAAAGAAAGTACAAAAAATCTTCTTCACGATTACCCTTTAATGCATTTAGCTGACATAATATTTTTCCACTTTCGTGTAATATTTATAGAAATGTCTAACAAAATCGATGTTAATTCGTCCCTACAAATTTAAATTGAACAGCTGACAATTTTGCAGCAACCTCCAGCAAGTATATATGGGTGACACCATCATACGCAATGTTACAAAACTGACTGGACCTATAAAATATAAGGATTCAAGCGGGCGTAACGCAGACGCGCGACAGAGAGATACAGAGCAAAAGATCCAATGGCGCGAACGAACATAGCCAGCAATGAAATACAATTGGTGGAACTGGCTGCTTCTGCTGTAGCCGCACGGAGCAGGCTAAAGGAGGTTATAAATAGGCCGCCGGCTTTCATAGGCCAAGTTATGGTTGCGCGCCCGTGACGCGCGACGTCGACGCTTCCTGTACCCATGCACTATACACCACTCGTTGATGCTACTTGTATACCTATAGAGAGCAAAGCTCTCTGGCCCCTCTCGCGTCTGTGTATTATACCATACGACGCTCCATCGACGACGGCGACACTAAAATGGCTCTCTCTCTCTCTCTCTTTCTTCCGCGCTCTCTAGAGAGCGAGGGCCCTTTACTGCACAGACTGCGGCGAATTCAATGGCTCTCGCGGGGCTTTTTTTCGAGAGAGAGAGAGAGAGAGAGAGTGTATGTAGTGGAGAATGTTGAAAGCAGGCTGGGAGATAGACGCGCCATTGACAATGAAAGCGATCGCGGGGATTTGTTATTTTAGAATGTTTATGTTTTGAGAACGGCTACTGATTCTTGTATTAGACTGTCGTTTTGTTCTGAAGATAAAGTAAGAATTATTTGATTTTATTAATATTCAATTTCAAGATTAAGGGGTGAAACTAATGAAATTTGATGAAATTAGGATTATTTAAACTAATACTTATATCAAAATTATAGTTTAATGATAAATAAAAAATAATTAGTCAAAATGTATTTTCAACCTCAAAAATCAAAAAAATTATCTTTTATGCAAGGACTTTTTTCTTTCACATTTGTTTCATTCCAATTAAACAAGTGGATCATATGTATTGAAATTTGCTACAACTCTATGACTTAAGGTTACATGTATCTGATAAAGATTTCAGAAAAGTTATCAAAAAAGTTATGTTTAATACTTTACAAAATCCAAATTTCGGTACACTTATATGATAACCGTTTTCCATAAAAACTTTTAGTGCGGGTTTTTGAGTAGTTATAACTCATTTTAATATTTATATACAATCAATGTGCGTTACGAAGAATAATAACCTAAATAAAACCAGCATTTTGCACTTTATTGCCAAAATAACTAGAATGTTTTATTACTTACGATTGAAAATAACACATTTTGATTTACGTTCCGTGACTTAACGAACTTGTATCATATTTTTCCGGGAAATGTGATATATATATATAAATTATTCGCGATGAATGTAAGAGCATGTAGTTTATAGCAACAAAAAGAGCAGTTTTCATAATATACTTTTTAACATTTAAATATGTATATGGCAGAACTAAATTATAGATTGGAGATTAGATATTGAAGAACAAATAATATAACATTTAAAAGTATAAAGATAGAATATAAAAAAATATCTTTTTACCATAAACAGTCTAATTTCGTAAAATGCACGAAAAATATGGATACAGAATAATGTTTTAATAACAGACAATAAATAATTTTACTAGCAGTCATTTACAGAACATTATTTAAAATCTTCATTTTATACGCCCGCTTCATAACCTCACAAAACTCCGTCTGACCAATAATTCTGCTTCTACTTACGAGCATTTTACATCCTGCACGGCCTTCGTTTTCTGAAATTTAACTTACAGCTCTTCGCCCATAACGCCGTTCAAAGCAGCACACAGTTCCTCTTATAAGGTGACAAAACGATACATTAGCGCGAGTTAAAGCGAGGCCTCGCTCGCAGAAGGGCTCTATACTCCGCACAGAAAGGGCAACACACTCTTGGTCACGGATGCTCGATCAGCCAGAATGGCGTTGCGTGCAATAGACAGAGAGAGAGAGAGTACAGAGGGGGGAGCACTAGCCACATCGGCGACAGTGCAGCGGCCCAAGGGAAATAAGAGGAGAGAAAAAAAGACGAGCGAGAGAACCGAAGGGAAGAGTCGCGAGACCGGGAGGGGGACAGTGCAGAGAAAACTGCAATGGCATAGTAAGATTTCAACGGATTTTACGAAGGTCTTCGCTCTTTCTCTCGCTCGACGCTTCGGAGGCGCTAAAGGAAGCTATACAGCGCTATACGGGAGGAAATTCGCGCGCATTATGGCTCTTTAAAGCTCTTCGGCTTTGTTCGGCCGCGGACAAACGGCGTACTTACGCGCGCGCACGCGGTGCAGTATTATATTATTATGCTGTATGCCCGTTTAACGAGTCGAGACGCATGTGAGTCTTCCTCTTTTTTTTTGGTTTTTCTTCTTTGTACGCGTGCGTCGAAGCGTCGGTGCTTTATTGTCTTTTAAATTGGGTTTTATCTTTATTGGTCGTTCGGTGACCTACAATTTTTTTATTTGGATTCTTTCATTGTGATGGGTGCCGCGCGGCTACGCGTTTTCATCTCGCCGTGACTTTTAGCGTCTTTTGGCCGATGTGCGTCCCATTGTGACGGACGAATATTTTCATGGAGGCACGAAATGAGTTTGCATTTAATGCCGGTAGTTACATTATCTGCGTAAGAAATGAACGATTCATGAAATGAAATTACTGTAGTACGCTTTAATATAAGTAATTCGTACATTGGTTGAAATTATTTTATGCTTATTCAAAAGGAAAGTGTGAAAAAGAAAGAAAAAGCGTATTCAAATAATTTAAATAAAACCAATTAGCAAAGTCATTCACGATATAACACTACAATCATTAGCTTAAAGAACAAAGAATTAGAATATTTAACTAAAAAACTGAAAGAGAATCGTCTTTAAAAGAATGAGAAATGAATTTAAATACCAAGATCATTTGATAAAAATATTTCCATTGTCCGTCACTAATGTATATATTTCCGACTTCCTCGGTTTGTAAAGCTTTCATTTAGTCTCCCCGCTTACGGGCCATGCGACTCGCGCGATAAACGCCTCGCGAGTTCTATTTTGATAAACCTATTTTTACGGATATCCACGCGCGGCGAAAAGCCTATAAAGAAAAAACCAAAGAGTAGCAATATACAAGCACATCTCTGAAAATACTCTCATAAACCCGATCTCCATAATTCGAGCGCTCGATTTTCACTATACATATTTACGCTCAATGCCGAACCAGCAACTTTCATAAATCAAGAGCACGAATCCATCGCGCTTAATCGATTCTCCTCCACTCCCGCAGCGGCAGTGCAAACACATGCACGCGTGTACGTACACTCCGGAATTAATCAAACCGAAAAATCTAATCCGCACACCCGCGGCGATAATAAATTTTCGCGAGTTCCGCAAGAAAATAAAAGCTCTCGCGCGCGCTCTTATCTGCAAAAGAGATACACACGGGGGCCCGGTTTTTCCCGAGCGTGCAGCCGCGGCGAGCGCGGCAGATCGGCCTTATATACCACACGTACACGTTGGTGATGCAATGTTCGCGGCTCGCGCGATGACGACGGTGACGGCCAGGGTCAGGGTGGTCTTGGCTCTCCGTCTTGCTCGCGCTCTTTCGCTGAGCGAGAAACTTGGCCTCTTTCGAGCGCACGCACTCGCCGAGAGTGTTCCTTTTTTTTCTTTTATTTTTCATCGTTTCTCGTGTTTACCGTGAACAGTCGTGGGCAGTAGTATCTAATTGAAAGAGTGTATAGATCCTTCCGAAATGATTTTTATTAAAGCGTATTTTCTTCTTTGAAGGCATGATTAGAATGTACTTGCAAGAACAAATGAAGATATATAACGTATAAAGGTTTATTTATTTTGATAGGGAGGTACTAATAATATTTAAAAAATAATATCTCTTAAATGTAAGTTTATTAAAGAAATTGCGTTTTATTTTTATAACAACTTATTTGAAAGAATGTAGCTGCCTTTGTGTTGTTTAGATTATTTATTTGCGTATGATTGGCTTTGAAGAAGTACCTGATAATTTGTTTTTTAATAATTTATCTAATTTGTTTTAGTTTTTATTAATGAGTCATGCGCGTGAACATTTACGAAGAAAAAGAGCCACAAATGATGTGTTTATTACTTGGTCGAGTATTGTAAGTCATGGATCAATGACCCGTAGCAAGTTTTTATGTTGCCAAAAATTATACAATGTTTATTTTGAATTCGTATTCACCTACGTTACATTATTTACGTTAGAGTTATTTACAATTCTCCCAGGTACAATTTATTATAATACGAGGCTTTTTTTCAAAGAAAGTAATTTTGATAGATTTATATATTCCCCATTGGTAATCAGAGGCGGATTTAAATTTTTACCGCCCTAGGCTATGATAATTTTTCCTCCTCAAAATTGAAACTGGTTGGGCAGGGTGGGGGGGGGGGGGGGGGGTGGTAAAATGATAAACACTACAATGTCTAAAATTATCTTTTTACAATAGTTTATTTATTAAATTTTTTTACATTGACATTTGAGTTCTGAAAATGTGTCTATTAGGAAGTTAAAATCAATAGATTCTAAAAGTTCGTATTCTATATTTAATTTTTAAGTTTTTCCAATTATCAAACCGAATGCCCCTTTTTGAGCTAAATTAAGTACCTCCATCAAATGCTAAACATAGCCCACAATATCTGTGGATTCCCGGAAAAACGACTTAAGTCTACTTTTCATGTTTTTGAGATATTAAGGTTTGATGATTTTAATTTCCATTTAAACTAATGTTAAGAAATTCATAAATAGTTGCTAGGGTCACTTATTTTTTCACTTTCTTGATTTTTCGCATTTTTATCTGAAAATATACTATCTAAGGATACTAACATCGCTAATAACTCAATTTTCAAAAAAAGTGGACTTAAGTCGATTTTCCGGTTCACCACAGATATACACTACCGGTATTTTCTGAGTATATTAGCCAACGTCTTAATGTTTTTTCACCGTTATGTAGCTTTCATTTGAATAAATTCTTTGAAAAATAACGTGCTTGAAAATCGTACTGCCGTTTGCGTTTTGCGAAATCACTCTCTATATTTTGTACAAAACTATTTTTTTGCTATGCAATCTCTAGTGGTATATCATTAATTTCCCATAAATACGGATCATTACTAATAACTAAATTATTTAATAACTCTCTTTTAGAATCTTTTTCTTGCTATCATATAAGTGTATTATTAAATAATCAATCGACAAAAGTCTTAAAAATTATAAATTACATTTATCACTATATTACTTATTATGTTAAATTTTAATTTAATATGCAGAAGTTAAGCTTTTACACTTAAAAGCTTTCTTAAGCAGCGTAGAAATATTCACAGTAAATTAGTAAAAAAAAATGTTCAAAAGAGAAGCCCTAAAACACTTCCACTCAAAAAAACCTCTTCTCTAAGCTAACGACTCTATAACACGAAGAATCGAAACTAGAATACACGCATAACGGAACTGAAAGTATAGCTTTCATCTCCGAGCATCACTGTTCCACGAAAACCTCCCGCGCACGTCATGGACGAATAGAAAAAGCAATTTATCCGACACCGAGAAGAGTCACTTCACAATGAAAAATGTCCTCATACAACCTCTCGTGTATATGCCTAAGATTCCAAACACTGGTGCGTATTAAATGGACAGACAATGTGAGACACGTATCTCGAGGATCGATCTCATATTCGAGAGTGTGCCGCGCGGAGCCTGGTTCATAAATCAAATCTTCGAAAAGTGCGCGCAACACGTGCGTCGATCCTAGCTTCAACTACTCGAGAAGCTAAATTCGTTTCCCTGCGGCGCTTTGTGATAATAACCTGAATACTTATTATTATTCTTTTTTCAATTAAAAAGGTCGACTTTTTAATAAATAAATCAGGCATTAATGAACATATCAAGCTCAAATTATTTCTTTAAATTATAAATAGTCACTTAGCTCAAAACTTGATAACGTTATTACTGTTATTAATGCACATATTTTACCGTTTTTCATTTGAGTATTCAAATAAGCATATAAAACTATTATAAAGCTTCTCTCTAAAATATATGAAGTAAAAATTACATCAATGCGCGCGTTTATAATACGATAATCAGTCAACAATATTTTAAGCGCATACGTCTTATTTTGTGAGGTTTTTCAAACCAATAGAACACATGCATACTCAAAAAGTCCTTTCTATGAGTATCTACTGAAAGAGACCCATTTTACAAGCCTCATTTTGCTTCTCAAAGAGGAAACCACGTATCGATGAAATTTATGAAATCTTAGATTATGATGTAATTCGATGTTATCGACATGAATCAAAATACATACATTCATCGAAAATATCTGTTCATATGTTTCGAATTCAGCTTATTACTTCTACATAGCGAAATTCGAATTAGTGAAGGAGAAAGAGCGAGATAGAAAAAGAGATAGAAATAGAAAGAGAAAGAATGAGAGAGTGCACGCGTGCACGCAGCCTCTCTCGGCAATAATTTATTCTTGATCGGGTCCGGCACGAAGATAAACGAGTGGCGCAACTGGATTTACAGTAGTCGCCCGCCGCGAGTGTGCTCTTCCCCGAGCGTATATACGCATTCGTGTGCGTACCGAAAGGGAAATTTTACCGGGAATCGCGCTTGCATCTTGCGTGTTCCCTTTTTGTCGCGCGCCGCTTCCGATGATTGTATTACGCCTGTTTCACGGTTATCTTTTGAGCTCGCAATAAAGTGCCCTGCGAATGATTTGTTGGATATACACTCGTGATGCGGTGTTCCGAATGACCGAAGCTTTCATTTTTATATGTATAGCGAGTGTACGGAATTGTATTTTTTATGTTTCTTAAGACGCTTTCATTGCATGGCTTGAAATATCATTTTAATATATCATTCGTTTTTATACATTTACACATAACAGTTCGATAATAAAATTATATTACTTTTTTATTGATCATAATGAATTTTAAATTGTCTAATATAATATGTATGTTATGGTTACATTCAAACTATTATTTGAAGAAATATTTTTTTATCGATATAACAGTTTCATATCCATTTATCACGATTGTATCACGATCGAGTAAAACGAAAGAATCATTCTTTAAAAATGCTTTTAATGTCCTTGAATAATTATCAAAAGATATAAATGATCTTCTATGTATGTTGTCAATATTCTAGAACACTGCGCAACTTTTTAAAGCCTTTCACATATCACTTACCCAACAAACTCTAGAATTAATGCGAGATTTTATATCTTTATTGAAAGATTAATAGCTTTGTATATCTATTACCATTCTAAGGGTTATAAAGTAGCACATATAACTGTTTCTTTTGTTGCTTCGCATGAAAACATTGATATTATTGAAATCGTATTTATATACTATCGTACGCATACTCAAAGCTACTAAAATTACGTACAAATTAAACCTATATTTCATATAAAAAGTGTCATTGTATAAGATTAAAAGCTTTTAGTATATAGATGATTTATAAACAATAATAGTATAACATAGGGATCTAAAGAAGAATGTGTACAAACTGCGTATTTTTACCCCCAGGAAACGTAAAATTTTCATAATTTAGTAGTATTTTTTATTTCAACCACTTTAAATTTTTAGTTTTCCTTCTGTACATCAAGGGAATATTAAAAACACTTAAGAATTAAAAGTATGTAGCAACTAATCCAAATATTCTCCCATACTCTACATGACATGTAATTTACGAAATATAATATTACTAGATAAACATAATGAGAAATTACGATAAACTTGCTTTCTCAAAATTGGGCAAAATCTGGCACTTTTTACACATCCTTCTTTTATTTTTCAAAGGCTTAATTATAAGAAAGTCAAAAATAGTTCTACAGTTATTACTAGGTTAAAAACTTAAAAAACGAACAACAATGCTCAACGTGTCATGAGCAAGCACATAGCAAAAAGGTTGCACCATTGAATATTCGCGCACAGGGGCGGCGTTCGACATTCAATTTTTCTCCCGATCTAGCCTTTCACATATTATACACACAATATACATCAGATATGTAGAGCCAATGCGGCGCATAGAAATTCTTATAATAACTTTTCTCCATTTCAAACGTGCATATATATTCGGTCTCAATGGTGTATCAAGGGCCCCAGTCTCCATCACCGCCTCGATCAAGGCGATAGGAGCAGAGAGTTGCTCTAGCCTATATACTCGAGTATATTTTACATCTATGAGTCCTTAATAAGAGAAAAGACCTATCTTATTACAATCAGAAATATTGTATCATTATTTAGTATATTTTTCAACGTTAAAAATACTATTAGGTACAAGACAATTTGAAATCTTGTCTGTAATGTTATAAAGATTATTACACCAATTAATATTAATAAACAGTGAACACAATCACCTCAAAGTTAATTTAAAAAATAACCTCAAAAGAGGATATAATATAAGAAGATAGATATAATATTTCTAATCATAACGTGTATGCTAGATATTTTCTCTTGAATCTCATCAATATTAAGGTGCTTAGAAACCAAGGTGTGTAAGTGCATCTTTTTCTATTTCGAAAAAGTCGGTTTAAAATGAACGATTAATTAAATAATTCGTTTTAATTTGAAAAACGAGTGTCTCATCTCCGGGAAATGGATTTCGGTGAGGTTATAAAAGGTTGTTTCTGTTATACCCAAAAAACGAAGCCTATCACTCGTAATTTATTTTTATGTACCCTCGTTCTGGAGCTATGAGTTATTTTCCTCATTTAAATTCGTTTCCCGAAGGTGAGACACTATCCCTGCTAGTATAAAATCGCTCTTACCGTATTGATATAAAATGTCTCACTCCTTTATTTACCGAAAACTACTTATACCTCAATTCTTTCGAAAATGTCACTTTTACCCCTTAATGGTCTCTATATAGCAACTTATATATAAAAGCTCTGCGTAGCTATAGCGATCTCCCACGGGAGATGCAGGCACTGCACTCGATGCATCATCGATTCGTCTCCTTGCACTTTCACTCCGAAATAGTGGGATACGACGGAGAGATACGACGAGGACGGCGCGGCGCCTCGCCATCACTGAAACGCGTTCCACTTCCGGGTGATGGTTTACATTGATAAGGCTGATCTTTTTTCTTTTTATGGATTCGGATGCTCGTGCGCTGCACGTACACGCGCGTAAACTATACGTGGGGTATGTTTATGCGTTTCGTAGAGAAGTAGGTGAGTGGGATTTTATACCGACTGAGTGTCACCGAATCGATAAGGTTCGAATTGTGCAGTGCTCCGCGCGGAGGAAGATGTCAAACGGAAAAATTGACGACTTTCTCGAAACTTTCTCGGATGGGAATTTATGGATTTTGGTTTTGGGTAGAGCTTTGTTGTGCTGTTAATCGTTGTTTATTATCCTAAGTCTTGCTTTTTTTTTAGAGCGCGGTTTCCGCCGAGGACAAAAATTATCACGCCCACTGAGGTTTATTGCTACGAAAGTCAGTGTACAACCGAGCATGCCAAATGGTCCAGAACAGTTTACGATTGGAATTCTTAAGCTTACAAGGACAGTTTTGAAAGTCGAAGTAAATGGTTAACACGAGTTATTGAAAAATGACCATTCGGGTCAACTTAAAATAGTTCTATTGTTCTATTTTTTCATAAGGTTTCATTCAAAGATATATTTATCTTTTATTGTAAGCTGGTATCCGTTGCTTCGTGATATAGCTATACTTTGTCACATTCACGAGTAGCTACCGATTTTCAACGAATAACACATAATTAAATAACCACACTGACCAAACAGCTTTATATAAGACGAAAGAGCTTCCGATAAATCTTCAGAGTGTTGAAGAGTTAGAGGAATTTTAGTGTAAAAATAGAAATCAATAAAAGTCGTAACTAACCGTAACCGTTGCCAAATACGCTTCACCTACTTCCACTCCTAAACTCCGCCACTCACGATCTCCCCAGCTCGGGCAAAATTTCATCTCCGACGTCGAAGAACCCCTAATTTATTGCATCTGCATCCGCGCCTAACAGCCTGCACCCAAGAACAAGAAGACCGCTCCACCTCCCACGGTAAAAAAAATCCCGGACCGCAACGGCTCGGCCCGCGGTAGTTTCTCTTTCACGCGTGAAAAGCGCGAGATAGAAATCGTTAAAATTTCCTCATTCGGGCGTACCTATATATAATACACACAAACTTGACTGCGAAAAGTGCGCGCCTAACTGGTGATCGATGCGACCCGTTGATTTTGCGCCGCCACTGTTGCTCTCTTTGGACGCGCGGGCGCGGATTTTGCTGCGGAAAGGAAGCGGATCGACGGGCGAGATAAGCGCGGCGCGGCGAGGGGGCCGCGAGTGCGAATCGAGGGCGTAAATCAAGCGCGCAATGGAAGGAGTAGTGGAGGTATATAGCGGCTGTGGTCGGCAATAATCTCGACGCGGATCCGCAAGCGGGCGCGTGTATGGATACGTATTACGCGGTCGAGGAGAGTTAGTTAGAGGGTATAGAGGAGAGTTGAGGCTGCTTGTATATATGTGTAGAAACTTGGACGGTTATGAGGAGTTTTATGTATCTGGAGAAGAGTTGTGCCTGTCTTTGTTCGATTTTGTGTTACGTCATGGACGCTTAGAGCTTGGCAACTTTCGTCATTCTCTGAAGGTATATACGATTTTGTTTCGTTATATTAGCTATCAAAAGAGACGTATATTATAACATATTTGTGAGATTATCAGGTTTCGTTTTATTTCGTAGTTTTTATATTTCAGTTATGTCGTATAGTTTTCTGGAGCCTTTAAAGATTTGAATATTTTCTTGAAAAAAAAAAGTATTTATATTACGTTTATAATGTAATAAAGGCATGCGCGTCATAAAAAATTATCGCTAACTGTTGGTTGTAAAGCAAATGATTGAAACTTAACTTATTTTTAAATGAGTGATGGCAAAACCGGTTCTTAATTATAATTATTTGTTTTATAACTGTTTGCCGACTCGTTTTTAAAAATTATATTACAGCTTGCAGGATCGCAGTTTAAATATGGTATGTAAACGCATATATAAAATATTTCTTAAGATAATTATATTTATTTTATAAATTCGACCTTCAGAATGTATAGTGACTCATAAATTCGTACGATGAGTCCGCCTGTTATATTCCTAAAGCAATGAAAGTTTATGGAATATATGTCTTATTGACAGTGAGGCAATATATTAGAAATGAAGAAAACAGTTTCACAATAAGTGAGTACTTATAATAATGATTTATTGTACTATTAAGCACACTAAGGTAATAATTATTAGAATTGTTTTCTGCTGTATATGTTTTTTAGAAATTGCGAAACATTCATTTATAAACGCAGCAGGCTATTGCAAATGATTTCTTTTAACTTACCCAAGCCTAAGAAAGTAATAAGCGTATGTACAGGAGACAGAAACGTTACTCACCTGAAACAAAAAATAAAACAATCGATTAGAAAATACAATAAATCAACAGTATACATAATTTTTAAAATAAGTTATATATTGGATAACCTGACATCCCATCAGTTTTCAGTATTATTTACACAATGAATTAAACATAATATATACTAAACAAAACACAATATTTGTAATTTTTAATATTTCAATATTGCGGAAATAACAAATAGAAATAACAACAAGGAATAATGAGGAAAGTACAATTTTCTTGTAAGATTATCTTAATAATCTTTTCGAACCAGAGTCATTCAAAAAGTACACCAACAAAACGATCTCGATCTCCGGGAACTTACACACTATATCAATTACTTCGTTAAACCTCTACAACCTGAACTATCTCTGAAAGTTTCCCGCTCCGCACACTGCACCGCCATACATCACCGCGCTGAAAGTGCGAACACTATTAGTCTTGTCGCTTCTACACGCGTGCTTACAAAGCTCCAATTCTCCTACCTGGATGATAGGAACAAACCGATCTCGACTCGGAGAAAGCAGCAACGGCAGCTCGAGCGCGTCTTAATCGGCGAATTTGTCATTGATAGCGGAAAAAGGCGACTCGCGCGATAATGGGCGTATATACGTATATACTCTCTCATTGTAAACAGAGCCCCGAGCTCGCGCGATTTATTGGTATATGTATGTGTGAACGGTGCGCTCGAGTTCGAATGAGAGATGCGAGGCTGGGATTTCCGAGACGATCGCTACGCGTGGTATACACAAGCGAAGTTTCGTTTGAATTTTCTCGCGCGTTAATGCACCGAAGACGATAAGGAGAACTTTTAATTCTTTTTCTGTGTGCGCGTAGGTACACGTTCGATTGGTTTGCGTTTTAGTGTTATTGCTGCGATGGAAGAATGCTCGCGCGCGTTTTATGGTACACTTGACATTGAGCAAAAAGTGTAATCTAATTCGAGTTTGGAGCGATGAGCAATGTGGAGGTTTTAAGTGTATATTAAGGATGTATCCCTCCCTGATACCGTTGTGAAAGAATTTATTGTACTGCGTGGATTATCCTGATAAGAGATTCTTGTAAATATTTGAACATATTTTGCAGTGATTATAGTTATTTCAATTTATAGAGGTTAAATTGGAATAAACTAGAACGTAAAAATATTACTCTACACATTAACTGCATTCTTAATGAAACTTAACAAATTAATATATCTTTACGCTATGCGAAGAATGCCCCAGATATTAATTTATTACATTCGCATATCCAGTAACAGAGTTCGAATTGCCCGATTACCATACTTATTTCACTCTATCCTACAAGACCCCTAATTTACCATGCAAATATTTATCGTACGTTAAAATGAAAGCACGCACTCCGCAAAAACACCACCATCCACCGCATATTAGAAACTACAGATTCCACGCAATCACGGATAAAATTGTTCCAACTATATACATACACCCATACACGCGTGCGTGCACAGTCTATAAAAAGCATTCAAGTAATCCCAATTGAGAGCAAGAAAATGATGACGGCCGATCGGCGCTCGAACGCGGTCCGGCGCAGAGCGCGCGCGCTCCCGCTTAGAATTGGACGGAAACCGCATTGGGGACATAGCGCGGCACTTGGCAAGCTCGCAGAGCTCTTATACCTATACACACACACACACACACACACACACACAGGAGAGAAAGACACTGCACGCGGATGGATATAGATCTCGCGCCAGCGCAGCGCGGAAAATGGGGTTCGACGCACTCGCTCGTCTTTTGCGGGGATCGCGTTCGCGCAAAAATCCCTCGCGGTCAATCGAATCCGCTATGTGCACTGCGGATGCGCGACGGCGGGCAAGGTGCAGCTGCAGTGCGGTCGCAATCGCGAGAGGTGCAACGCAGGCAGGTTATTTACGTGCGAGAGTACGGCGCGGCCTTCGAGAATTTGAACAATCGTTATGTTCGTTATGAGTATGGTTGATCGGGTAAGGAGGGAATGGTTATGAGGATGGCTTGCGGTAGTGTGGTCGGAATTTGAAATGGCTGGTGTTGAATTTAATTGAAATGGATTCGTTTCTAGGGCGGATTATTGCTACCGAATTGAAATAGTTAACTGACCAGCTGAGAGTAATTCCGGGTCAGCTCTTGGTTCCATTTATATTATTACACAAATAGGTAAGAAATAGATATTTTGTAGTTCAAAAGTCCTTTTAACTTCAAAATAGCTATACTTTTCTATGAAGATTTAGATAGATAACAATTATGGTCTTATGGATTTAGAACAATTCTTTGAAATAATAAATTTGAAAGAACAATTTGTACTTAAGAAACCAGGAACTGAATTTACTACGATATATCTACGCAAATAATAATAACAATAATACTTTCATATTATTACGTATTAGTACGTGATATGTTATCCATTTTTACTTCACCGATAATGCTTCTATAATCGCATCGCTTCTGCAATAACAATTCGCATAGGAAAATAACATAAAAGCTATACTCGGAATACCCTTAAAAATAATTTTTGAGCGATTTCCTGAAAGAGTTCAGCGTACCCACTCGAGAAAATATTATTCCCCTTGCAATAACCTCTTGCAGCGCGCGCTTCGGCAACTTCAATCAATACCCAATTAGCAAGCAAACAACGATCATAAACAAGCCTATACGGCAACGGCTTCTATTTCGTCAGGGCATCAGCAGCGCAGTCCGATTCCCGATCGCAAAAAAAAAAGCATTCCCTGTATACATACACTCGACACTAGCGCATATATAGGTATACCTCGCAACGACAGAAAACACAGAGAACGAAGTAGGGGACGGGGACAAACGCGAAGCGAACACCAGCATCGTCTATCGGATCGCGTATCGCAGAACTCTCGAGCGTTATATACACGTTGCATAATAATTCCGCGCGGCGGTGCGGTGCATCCGCGGAAAACTGGTATGCGCGTGTGCTCGCACTGCACACGCACACGTCGAAGCCTAGCGCACGGTCGGCCGATGCACCGCTAAAAGAGTCGGGAGGAGGGGGAAAGCGATCGCCTTCGTTATTATGCGCTCTCGCTCGCTCGCTCGCTCTCGTATGCGTGCACACATGCGCGAGCTTGTACGTCCAGGCGGCGGAGTAATAGGTCCGATTAGGAGGCTGCTGCCGCGGCTAGAGCACTCGCGAATTAGTTGGCTTGTTTATCACCTTGTTGCCGCTACACTGCAGTTCGCAGATAGCGCGAGTTGCGTGCATCTCCGGCTTCCCGGAGTAACGATTTGAGTTCACTCTTTTTTGGAAAAAAATTGAGTTTACGTACAATTTGATTGTACATCCTCGAAAGTTGAAATACTGCAATTTTCACTAATTCGAAATAGTTGTAGATTATAATTTACAAATCAATGAATATAGATTGATAAAATAGTCAAATTTTTTACTTTATTAACTTTAGAGGGTACTTATTGGAATGTTTGTACGTCTATCTTTGATAAAATTTAGATGATTGCACATATTTGATGAATTAACAGTTTAATTCAATACTGGGAGGGGTATTTCCCTGCGGAGTAGTTGTTTCTGTTGTTCAAATGAATATAGTAGATTTTTATTAAAGAGTGTATGAAACACTCTAAATACGTAATATTTTTTATTCGTTTAACAAGTTTACGAGAAACTTACAGGATAAATACGAAAAATGTTTGAATTTTCAATGCTAATTACATTTACATATTTTATGAATTAACAGTGTAATCCAATGCTGGGAGGGGTAATTGCCCGCAGAGTTGTTGTTTCTGTTGTTCTAATAAATATAGTAGATTTTTATTAAAGAGTGTATGAAACACTCTAAATACGTAACATTGTTTATCCGTTTAACAAGTTTACGAGAAACTTGCAGGATAAATACGAATAATGTTTGAATTTTCAATGCTAATTACATTTACATATTTTATGAATTAACAGTGTAATCCAATTCTGGGAGGGGTATTTGCCCGCAAAGTAGTTGTTTCTGTTGTTCTAATAAATATAGTAGATTTTTTGTTAAAGAGTGTATGAGACACTCTAAAAACCTCGTCTACAATTTGATGTTAGAAGCAATCATCTAAATTTAGAGGGTTCGTTTTTGCTTCATATAAGAATAGTAGGAGATGCATAAATAGTACAGTACATAACCACTTAAATCTATTTATTAAAAGGAGGATGTTCACGAATGCTTAGTAAGTAAGGGGACGCGGGGAGACGTACAAAACTGACTCTATTGTTTAGAGTTTGTCAAAATATGACGACCATTACAAAAAATGTTATCCGGGAAAGTAAAGTGAAATTTGATATAATAAGTGGAAAAATCAAGATTTTATGAAGCATTCAGTAGTTAAAATGAAGAAAATTAATTTTCTTTCACAAATTTGTACACGGAAGGTTTTAGACGCGCAATGCGCAACGCCACGAACAGTGCGAACTTCGCGCTGCATGATTTATTTTGACGATGACGATCGGGTTTAGAGTCCGGCCTATAATAGCAGCAGATGGTCGTCGATTCCTCGCATATATAGATAGGTATGTGTGTGGGGATCGTTAAGGGGAAGTCGCGCGTGTACACTAAAGCGAGCTCGTGTGCAGTGGAAGTGCGCGCGATGGTAATTGGTGTACCATTATGTGAGCGCGCAAGCGTGCGCCTGAGAGGATGCTATTAGGTTTTTGTTTGTTTTGTATAAGGGAACGTTAACATGTTTGATTATCGAGCTTTTAGAATGGCAAATTGAATGGTATTAAGAGGTTTTTCATTTCGAATATCCGGCTTTGAAAAATGAGCTTTTTTCTTGTACATAGGTAAGTACCAAATCGAAAAACTATATAATATAAAAGTGTTGAAAAAATAAATACAAAAGTAGTATAATATTTGTATACAAATATTCTAGAAACATTACGATTTTGGATCTGCATATACGTGAAACCATTTAGAACATTGTATTACGTGAAAGTGTTAGGAATTTTCTAACACAACATGCATAGTTATGAAGTAAGCAGCTGCTTCAAAACAGTTTCTTCGCAAAACCTACTGCGTGACTCACTACCTAAACAATGAAAGTGCGAATAAGGCGATTAGTATTCTATTTGAAGCGCCTACTTTGGAAAGCGGTTTATTGCAAAAAAATTAGTTAAAAAAGTCATTAGAATAAAATAAACTTTATCATTTTGCTTTCATTTGCTCAATATTTTTGTTCATATAAAACAACGTGACCGACATTAATCTGATTATCTATTGCACGTACGTTATAATAAATAAACTTCAAAAACGGACTAATAATTCATCATTAGTTCTGTATCTACAAAGAAAAAAACCGTTCGTTCAACACCACAGTCGGTTCGATCTCGGACACAGGAAACATACGCATTTCGTGTAGTATATGCCGCCGTGGAAGATGAAGGTAAATATATATAGCGCGCGAGCATTTATCTCTTCCACACTCGCCTACACAAAGGCTTACTCAGTCCGTCGCAGAGGCGCGACCACGTGAAATTTCCGTGTCTCTTGGGCGCGCTATCTGCTAATAAATCCAGGAAGAGGCGATTCGCTTTGGCATTGCGTAAGGCTATTTAGGTTAAGGTGATTGTAGCACAGCAACCCAATTCTCAAAGAATAATTTTGAATAAACATATTATTAAGTTGTATTCATTAATAAAAACTGTTTTATTTGTATTTTATATATTGAAATGTTTCTATTGAAATCACAATGGTATGGTGATATAAGATTCTGAATACAAGATACTTTTAAAGTAGTTCTTGCACGGCAGTTAAAATCATGGAAATTACTTGAAATTGAAATATATTCTGGATAATATTAAACTTTAGATAGATTTATGGCAGATTGCTATTTACTTTGTTAATTTGAATAGTAAACATATTTTTGTCAAAGAGAATTTAAAAAAACATGCTAACGATTATAAGACAATCAAATTCACTTTCAAAATTGCAAATCATTCAAGGTTCGGATATAAGTTATTTGATCTTAAAGTTGAAAATTGGCTTAGGTAATACACATTTTATGGAAAATATCATTATCTATAAAAGTTTTTAAATTGTTCATACATCTTAGTTTTAAATGATTTATTATATTTGTCTTTTTATGCACTTTTGAATCTACAATTCGACAACAAAAAATTATGTAGCCCACTAATGCCTTCGCGCAATAAGTACCTTCACGCAAAAACTACCCCGCTAACTCTAACGTTAGATCATCATCAGATTTCCAGTCCAGATCGAGATCGCTCACGTAAAACATTGAGAATTTTCGAAGCGCATTTCACGCAGCCGCTGCTCAACGGTGGCCACTTTCTTTCAAAATTAACTGTACATAAGTCATAAGTGTAACAACCATCTTATTAACACGCAGTTAAAATGTGAAAAGCTCCTCACGAAGAAAGTCATTTTTCACGCTAACCACCACCACCATAAAAGACTGTATATCTCGACGCAGTTACAGCAGCATACAGGATCTATATACACGGTGGCACTACACGTATATACAGGGATCCAGAGCAGGCGGCCTCCCGTAATATCCTCTCGCGGGCACTGATTATCTACTCGGACGCATCTCCTTCGCTGTAGCAGCAGCTCCTGCGAGCGCGTTACATATATATATATATATATATATATATATATATATATATATATATACACGTGCGTGCAGTGGACGCGCGCGGCGATTCAACGGTTTTCTCTCGCGCTCGCCTCATAGGCACAAGGTATATAGCGGGAAAAAGAGTCGCGAGGCCGATGCGCCGTCGGATACGTCGTTTTGATTGATTTACGCGAGCTCACGGCTACAGGTATATGTATATATCTGTATCTGCGCGCTCGTAAGAGGGGAGCTGCTGATGTGAAAAAAATTCGCGCGCGTAAAGGGATATATGCGCAGGGAACGGATTGCGTAGTATTTGTGTGTGTCGTTATAGCGGGTTGCACGGTGAGATATTTAGTTTGTCGAGGATCATTATTATATATTATATATATATACGCATGGACGACGAAGACGTCGGGCCGCTATGTAAGCTGCGACTCGTCAAAGTCGCCATTCGTCTCGAAGTCACGGGCTAATGAGAATTATGAGTTACTCATACACCACTTGCACTTTGAATTCTTTAATTAAGGTTGAATCTCAATTTGTCATGTGTGCTGTCTAAAAGAATACTGCGATAACTTATGTGAATTATCTATAATTACTAATTAGTTAATTTTAATTAATATTTGAAATATTATATATACTTAGGTTTTCGCGATCCATACAGAATATTGGTATATGATACTACGCAGTATACAATTATATAATGTTTTGTAAATTTAATGAAACGTAAAAATATACGAGAATTTTTTTATTTAAGAAAATAAATATACTTTTTCATACACTATAAATATCTTGAACTGAAGACAAAACTCAAGCTTATCCCCGTGTAGTAACTTGATTAATATATATAAAAAGATTTCACCAAGAGGTTATACTGCGCGGAATCCTTTAATCCGAAAAGTGAGTTCGCATTTCCATAGACAAATTATTCATTTTAACATAAAGGCAAAACGCAATTTGAAGCTAAAAATGACTTGCAGTTATTTTATATTCAAGATGAATCAGTGATTTTGCAGTAAATATATACGCGGAAAGTAGATAAATGATGAATGTGCTTAGAAAATATAATTTATGTTAAATATTGAGTGGCATCTTAGTTAATTGGGCTTTAACTTTTGCATTTTTCTACAAGCAATAAAAGAAACTTCATTTTCCTAATAATGGCCAGTAATTTGCACTATACGGCTAGCAATTTCGCAAATTACGTAAACGAAGTATAACATTTGTTTCTTATACAAACGATCGGTCATTCGAAATAATCGTAATAGCTGCGAGAGCACGCAGATCGAGTTTACCCCCTCTTTGATTGATTTATATACGCAAGCCCGAGTCTACTAAGAATAACAACGTTACGGAGATTCGTTACTTTAATACCGTCGGGGCTGGGAAACTTAATCTGTCGTGGTTTATAGGGATTTTGTCGCGGAAATAGCCGAAGAACGCGCGCGCGTGCGGCGATTATCTCGCGCGAGTCAGACATTTTTGTTTCGTTCACCGCGTTTTGTGCGCGAAGTATAATTGGTCGCGCCGACGCGTAAATTATTGCGGTAATTGTCGAAGGTTATTAGAGGTGAAAGGAAAGCTTAATTGCACAGGTGCAGCGGTACCAGCGCTCCCACTGGAGATGCAAATTTTCGTCAGGGGCTTTTAATATCAGATTTTGCGAGATTTGACGGCGAAATTTATCGACCTTGCAATTTATAGACAGTTAATTGCTCTCAATAGTTTTTGCGAAATTGTTCAAAATATCCTCAATTTGTGCACTATTTTCTTTTATATCGCTATAAAGCGCGAACTCAATTACGGGTGATTCTTTGATGAATTAAACATTGAGATATAAAACTGTCGAGTTTCCGCTATTTTATGTAATTAATTTGTTCAGTATTTGTTTTCAGATTACATAAATGTTTTAAGTTATTTGTTCACCAATTACAAACATATTTTCAAAATTAACGGAAAGAAGAAATTAACATAAAAAAGTATAATTATTGTTAATTCCACCAAGAAAGTTCTGTCTTCAAATGACACAATTCTGTCAGTTAAAAACTTTACAGCTTGAGTGTATAGAAATTGACAGACCATCCAGTACAGAAGAAAGCAAATATTTTACCACAATGATTGCGCTGACGTATATTACATAAAAAGAAAATCGGTACAGGATCTTTGAAAATCCTTCACCACCACGACAAGTATCATCGAGAAGAAATCAAATATAATCACAATGCGCAGGAGCGGCATAGGAAAAAATCTCTCTCTCTATTCACATAAGACTCTCGAAAATCCTCTCGACCCATCCCGCTTTCTTCTCCGCTATATTCCCGCACGCGCACAGCATAACATTGTGCTCGCTGTGCGAATGAAGAAAGAGCTTGAAAGAAAAACTCTTCAGTTAAGAAAGTTATAATTATTCTCCTTACAACAACGACGAGACTCCAGCGGACAATAACAAACATTACAACAACAAAAAAAGCTCCATAATACGCTGCACGCAGTCTCCAAACATAGAATTAAACGTGAAATTCGCGGGTTGGGACCCACAGAAAAAAGGCTGAGAAAATGACTGTCTTGGCCGCGTACGATAATCACGCTAAAGACCGGCTCTCGATGACCCTCTTTTCCACGTGTCGTCGTTGACGGATTCGTCACGACTTTTTTAAGATAGATGGTTCCCTAAAATCGGTTATAAAAGTCTAATTTCTTTCAATTCATTGCAAAATAACGTTATATAGTTAAAGATCATTTTATAGCTAGCTTATGAATTAATTGTACCCCAATTTAGCTATACTCAAGTGTTTATGCACAATTTTAGAAAACTGATTTGAATAACTGTATCTTGGAAAAAGTACAGTTCTTCCTATATCCTATATCTTTTTTCTATTAGATCTTCACTTTTTAACTTAGAAATTCGCACCTTTCTCTTACTTATAATCAAACATAACATGTTTTAGAATGTTACAAATAGCGCGAATTCTTTTATTTTAGGAATAGGATTCACGTTAAAGTTCTTTATGCCATATTTACTTAAATAAAAGTGTTAAGAACAGCTTTTCTGAAAGTAAAATATTCCTTTTTAGCGAGTTCGGTATAGAAATGACAGTAATAAATCGATAAAGTATATATTATACAATTCTTACCACGTGAATAACGTTTTATTTAAGTAGGCCAAATTATAAGATAATCACAAAAATAATTATTTCGGCACCGATAATAACCCTGAAAAGCTCGACTCGATAATTCCCGACACGCGGTTTCCGCGGTTCTCTGGTGACGAAATTTCACACAAAAGGAGGCATACACAAACCATTTCCGCTTCTCGAGGATTTCGTTAATCGTGCGAGTAATCAAACATAAGGCACGTGCGTGCGCATGCTGCAGGCTACGATGATGACTTTACGAGATCGAGGCGCGCGTGTGATTTCGCGCTGTATCGCACTCTTATTAATAGCTCGCGGTGCTGTAACTTAGCGGCGATTATGCTAATGGCTGTAACGTGCTTTCTGGAGAGTCGCGCATAGAAGTGAGTGCTCTTGAGATTTTCAGTTGGCAGAAGTACGTTTTGCACCGAGTGTTTATGAAACGAAATGGCGATGCGAGTTGAGGTGATTCATGTTGGTGAAATCATATAGTGTTTTCTAATTAGATATTTTTGACGATGAATTCATGAATTCATTAAATATGGTAATTTTGTTGATTGATTTTTTTGTTGTGTTTTATGACAGCCAACATGATTCTTAAGTGTATGTACACTTAATTAAATCTTACCAAATATTTAACCACGAAATACGCATGAAATAGTAGTACCTGTGTTTAATAAAATAAAAGAATACTTTTTACAAATTTGAAGGTGTCTCATGAAGATTGTTAATAAAAAGAGAAGTAAACGTTATTATATATTTTACATAATTATGGTCCCTTCATGTGGAACAACTTAAAATTAAGCTGCATTATTCCTGTATTATGTGAAAGTGAGGTATATTTTGCACGATTTTGCCATTTTATAATACCAATTCGTACGAGTGTTTAACGGCCATGCATGGCCGTAAGTATCTCATACAATTAGAATACACAAGCTAGGTGACCGTTTCATTCGGGCGTAAATATTAACGTTGTTTGTAAAATAAAAGTTATTGTGAAAGATATAAGCATCATTACATTATTTTGAGGGAATGTAGAACACCTTTATAGTTTCGTTCTGCAACTACCACTTATCTCTTCAGTAGCAACAATTCACAAAACAAATCAACAATTTTCCGCGACGTATAATTCATCTTTAATAATATTTTAAAAGTTACGTAAAATAAATGCATAAATACTAATTTTTATACATTCTTTGCAAAATTTTAAAATCTTCAGTTGCTCAACAATTCCGTTCACAAAATTTTTTTCTCTACAACAACCAACCGCAGATACAGCAATTCCAAAGTACAAAAGAAACATTCTCCTTCATAGCCGAAGCTACAAATCATTTCCACCGCAAACACCTCTCTCGAAATCTGCGCAGAAATTCGAATATACACCCGATCCCACCAAACCAGAAGAAGCAAAGCAAACGTCTCGCCGAACTACAGAAGCGGCAGCTATGCTCGTGGAGTTTCGTGCCAGGGAATCGGCGTGCGCGTGCACGCGAGCTGCGAGATGATCGAGTCTTGCGCTCGAAAGAAGAAGAAGAAGAAGAAGCATATAGGCGCACGGGCGCTCGCTCGCAGGTTACTGGACTGTGTGGCTCGGTTTTCAAAGCACGCGACGGTATTTTTGGAGTCGTCGTGTAGTCGGCGACGCCGGCAGACGACGCCACACCGGTATATATCCCTCTCCTCCTCTGCTCTCTGGCCGTCGTTTTGCCTCGTTTTTCGGGGGCTGCTGGTTCTGTTCCTCTTCCTCGACGCCTCGCTCGCCTCGAAAAACAAGAACAGGGCAAGGTTGTGTGTGCCGCCGCGCGAGCGGAGAACCCTTCCTCTTTTTTTTTCAGATAAAAAGAAGAGGACGCCTCGAGACGAAGGAGAGGCGAAAAAGAGGAGATGTGCACACGTGTGTATAGGTATAGAGCGTGGGTCGTATGCGCGCGTGTGTGTGTGCGAGCAGAGGGTCTGCAGCTACAGTTTGTGCTGGAGCTGGAGCCAGAGCCCAAGGTCATTATGAATGCACGAAACGCAAGATCTCGAGGCTGAGATAATCGCGGCGGAGAGAGTAAGGAGACGATGCTGTAAAATGTGGGTGTATATGGTATAGCGAACCATGCTGTGGCCCCCGGTGTCTCGCCGAAACCTCGGGACTATATACGCCAAGTGCGTTATACTCGTGCAGCGCTCGACCCGGAGTTGGGTAGATTATAATGTATATACCTGGGGTACTGTGGCGCAGGGTATATACCGATGGAGAGACGAGTTTCTCTCTTCGCGTGTGTATGTAGTTTACGACGGCAGGGACAGACAAGCATTTCTAAATGGAAATTTTGTGGCTTTTTACGAGGTTTTTGCGTTCGTAGATACTTCTGTACGATTGTCGAGGCGGCGTTGGAGTTATATTTGTCGAGTTGCTGTTTTGTGCCTTGTAGGAGAGAAATTTAATAGTTGGCGATAAACTAATGGTATACTAATTGAATTTCATTTTGTTGCGTCAAGAATTAGAATGATAATTGAAAGCTGAGTAGAAATAATTTTGAGTTCAACAAAATTGTTGAATGTTTTATAGTCGTTATTGTGTGAAAATTTACTAGGAGAAAATCCTTTAATTAATTAACAAAATCTATATATCTTATATTCAAAGGGTACTTAATTATTATAAATTGACATTAATGAACACACAAGAGTATATTTATTTTCGTTGAAGAATTTTATGGGTGTGACAGGAAGATTGTTTATAATACTATAATGTAACTACTGGGCATTATTTGTAGTATTTTAACAATCTCTGATGATGTATATCGATTTTTTATTCAACGGACTTTGGTATTATTATTATTTCTTGACTCTGCCGTCTAACATTTTTTAAGTGAAAATTTTACTCCACTGAGTTTTTACAAAATCGGAGCGAAATTTCCCTTCAAAAAAATTAAATTACCATCAATGATATGAGAATTTCACTTCAAAAACTTTCGAGTGTAAGTTAATGATTATGTATTATACTTTGCATTCTTATAAATTACTTCTATATTTATTTACCTACAAATTCAAATACTTTTTTTATGAATAATCACCGCATTATCTTAAACAACAAAATATCTAAACACACGACCTTTTCAAAAGAAGAACTACAAGCAACCAGTGCAAAAAATACTTCTTGAAATTTTTTAAACGAAAGTTCGCACACATCGCAATAAATCCTCAGCGCGCGAACGGTCAAGGTAGAAAAACCGGCATTTTCTCTAGGAAAGTCTCTCTCTCTCTCTCTTTCTCTTCGCGGCCGGCACCGAACCCGCACGTACCATTAGTAAATAAGAAGTTCGATCGCGCTGAAAATGGCAAAGCCCAGGTGAAAAACGCGCGCGCGGCGCACCTTTATGAGCGTCTATAAGGATGTGGCGCGCGGCACGCGACTCTCGACTCCCTCCGCCTATAGCTCGCGACTCGCATAGGCTGTCTCTCGTATCGTCGTCGTCGTCGTCGTTGCTCGTATTTCTAATTTAAAATGTGGTCGTCGCCGCTGTTTTAAAGCATTTTTGCGTACTTTATAGTGGAATTTCACGCGAGCTGATTAATTACTCAGTTTCTTTTTTAAAGTAATTGACTGTAGGTATTTGTCGCGTTTTCTCTTGAAATAATTGAAATTTTCTGTCTAGCATTTTCTCGAAATAAATGTCTAGATATTTATCACTACTGATAAAGGTATACATTGTATCTTTTATTAAAACATAGGAAAAGTAGAAGAAAATAGGTACAAGTTCGGTATTGTTAAATACGAATAGATGAAAATTAATACGAATAGATTAATAATTAAACAGTCAAATCATTTTAAATTTTAATTTACTCGTATATTCAGGGGTCTTAATATAGTCTTCAGTTCTTCACTGATATGTGGATCTAGTATTAAATTTGTTTATCATCGTGATATAAGCGCATTTATCTTATAAATTTCGATAAAGCACGTAATGAACTCGTCTATCACGCGGTATTGACGGTAAGGTGTATTAGGTACCGTGAATACCATGCGATAAACAAGTTTCTCACGTGCATTGTCAAAATTTGTTCAAAGGTTGCCCAAAATAGTTATTTTTATCAAATCTCATATCACATTCGCTAGAAATGTACTAACATCCCTGAAAATATAACTCAAGACTAAGGTCCCAGCTCAAAGTTATAAAGTTGTTCTAGAAAATAGTTGTTTTTATCAAAAGCACTTGTTTAAAGACACAATAAAATAGTTCATTATACTAAAAAGTCATATAAACTGTGTTATTACAGAGTTTGATATACGTGTAGCCAATCAAGGCTCTCTCAGTTTGTATGAAGTTGAAGTTCGCACTGTTGCATTGCAACAAAATTCGTAAATTCGTAAGTCGTTCCAAAGTCCAATCAAAACGCCTTTAATGTATTAAATATCGTTGGAAAACATGTTCGCAACATGAATACATAAATTTAGAACCCTTAAACTACCCCTAACTAGGGGTTGAAAATATTCAGAAATTGCACGTGCCTTCCTCGATTTTTTACGCGTATGCTTATGCGAGTCACGAACTTTTCTCTGCGGATTATTGTTAAACAACCCAAAATGCACTCCCATGAATTTTTTTGGAAAGTTCGGAGGAAAGGAACACTTTCAAAATGGACGCCGTAAGTTTGTTGCACCTATCATTTATACTTTCTTGATTTTTTAGGAGTGTGCTTATGAGAGTCACGAACTTTTCTCTGCGGATTATTGTTAATCAACCCAAAATACAATCCCATGAATTTTTTTGGAAAGTTCGGAGGAAAGGAACACTTTCAAAATGGCCGCCGAAATTTCGTTGCACCTATCATTTATACTTTCTTGATTTTTTAGGAGTGTGCTTATGAGAGTCACGAACTTTTCTCTACGGATTATTGTTAAACAACCCAAAATGCACTCCCATGAATTTTTTTGTAAAGATTGGAGGAGAGGAACACTTTCAAAATGGCGGTTGTGAGTTTGTTGCACGTGTTCTATAGCCTTCCTCGATTTTTTACGCGTATGCTTATGCGAGTCACGAACTTTTCTCTGCGGATTATGGTTAATCAACCCAAAATACAATCCCATGAATTTTTTTGGAAAGTTCGGAGGAAAGGAACACTTTCAAAATGGCCGCCGTAAGTTTGTTGCACCTATCATTTATACTTTCTTGATTTTTTAGGAGTGTGCTTATGAGAGTCACGAACTTTTCTCTACGGATTATTGTTAATCAACCCAAAATACAATCCCATGAATTTATTTGGAAAGTTCGGAGGAAAGGAACACTTTCAAAATGGCCGCCGTAAGTTTGTTGCACCTATCATTTATACTTTCTTGATTTTTTAGGAGTGTGCTTATGAGAGTCACGAACTTTTCTCTACGGATTATTGTTAATCAACCAAAAATACAATCCCATGAATTTTTTTGGAAAGTTCGGAGGAAAGGAACACTTTCAAAATGGCCGCCGTAAGTTTGTTGCACCTATCATTTATACTTTCTTGATTTTTTAGGAGTGTGCTTATGAGAGTCACGAACTTTTCTCTACGGATTATTGTTAAACAACCCAAAATGCACTCCCATGAATTTTTTTGTAAAGATTGGAGGAGAGGAACACTTTCAAAATGGCGTTTGTGCGTTTGTTGCACGTGTTCTATAGCATTCCTCGATTTTTTACGCGTGTGCTTATGCGAGTCACGAACTTTTCTCTGCGGATTATTGTTAATCAACCCAAAATACAATCCCATGAATTTTTTTGGAAAGTTCGGAGGAAAGGAACACTTTCAAAATGGCCGCCGTAAGTTTGTTGCACCTATCATTTATACTTTCTTGATTTTTTAGGAGTGTGCTTATGAGAGTCACGAACTTTTCTCTACGGATTATTGTTAAACAACCCAAAATGCACTCCCACGAATTTTTTTGTAAAGATTGGAGGAGAGGAACACTTTCAAAATGGCGGTTGTGCGTTTGTTGCACGTGTTCTATAGCATTCCTCGATTTTTTACGCGTGTGCTTATGAGAGTCACGAACTTTTCTCTGCGGATTATTGTTAATCAACCCAAAATACAATCACATGAATTTTTTTGGAAAGTTCGGAGGAAAGGAACACTTTCAAAATGGCCGCCGTAAGTTTGTTGCACCTATCATTTCACTTTCTTGATTTTTTAGGAGTGTGCTTATGAGAGTCACGAACTTTTCTCTACGGATTATTGTTAAACAACCCAAAATGCACTCCCATGAATTTTTTTGTAAAGATTGGAGGAGAGGAACACTTTCAAAATGGCGGTTGTGAGTTTGTTGCACGTGTTCTATAGCCTTCCTCGATTTTTTACGCGTATGCTTATGCGAGTCACGAACTTTTCTCTGCGGATTATGGTTAATCAACCCAAAATACAATCCCATGAATTTTTTAGGAAAGTTCGGAGGAAAGGAACACTTTCAAAATGGCCGCCGTAAGTTTGTTGCACCTATCATTTATACTTTCTTGATTTTTTAGGAGTGTGCTTATGAGAGTCACGAACTTTTCTCTACGGATTATTGTTAATCAACCCAAAATACAATCTCATGAATTATTTTGGAAAGTTCGGAGGAAAGGAACACTTTCAAAACGGCGGTTGTGAGTTTGTTGCACATGTCATTTATTCTTTCTTGATTTTTTCGGCGTGTGCTTATGAGAGTCACGAACTTTTCTCTGCGGATTATGGTTAATCAACCCAAAATACAAACCCATGAATTTTTTTGGAAAGTTCGAAGGAAAGGAACACTTTCAAAATGGCCGCCGTAAGTTTGTTGCACCTATCATTTATACTTTCTTGATTTTTTAGGAGTGTGCTTATGAGAGTCACGAACTTTTCTCTACGGATTATTGTTAAACAACCCAAAATGCACTCCCATGAATTTTTTTGTAAAGATTGGAGGAGAGGAACACTTTCAAAATGGCGGTTGTGAGTTTGTTGCACGTGTTCTATAGCCTTCCTCGATTTTTTACGCGTATGCTTATGCGAGTCACGAACTTTTCTCTGCGGATTATGGTTAATCAACCCAAAATACAATCCCATGAATTTTTTAGGAAAGTTCGGAGGAAAGGAACACTTTCAAAATGGCCGCCGTAAGTTTGTTGCACCTATCATTTATACTTTCTTGATTTTTTAGGAGTGTGCTTATGAGAGTCACGAACTTTTCTCTGCGGATTATTGTTAATCAACCCAAAATACAATCCCATGAATTTTTTTGGAAAGTTCGGAGGAAAGGAACACTTTCAAAATGGCCGCCGAAATTTCGTTGCACGTGTCATTTATTCTTTATGATTTTTTAGGCGTGTGCTTATGCGAGTCACGAACTTTTCTCTGCGGATTATGGTTAATCAACCCAAAATACAATCCCATGAATTTTTTTGGAAAGTTCGGAGGAAAGGAACACTTTCAAAATGGACGCCGTAAGTTTGTTGCACCTATCATTTATACTTTCTTGATTTTTTAGGAGTGTGCTTATGAGAGTCACGAACTTTTCTCTACGGATTATTGTTAAACAACCCAAAATGCACTCCCATGAATTTTTTTGTAAAGATTGGAGGAGAGGAACACTTTCAAAATGGCGTTTGTGCGTTTGTTGCACGTGTTCTATAGCATTCCTCGATTTTTTACGCGTGTGCTTATGCGAGTCACGAACTTTTCTCTGCGGATTATTGTTAATCAACCCAAAATACAATCCCATGAATTTTTTTGGAAAGTTCGGAGGAAAGGAACACTTTCAAAATGGCCGCCGTAAGTTTGTTGCACCTATCATTTATACTTTCTTGATTTTTTAGGAGTGTGCTTATGAGAGTCACGAACTTTTCTCTACGGATTATTGTTAAACAACCCAAAATGCACTCCCACGAATTTTTTTGTAAAGATTGGAGGAGAGGAACACTTTCAAAATGGCGGTTGTGCGTTTGTTGCACGTGTTCTATAGCATTCCTCGATTTTTTACGCGTGTGCTTATGAGAGTCACGAACTTTTCTCTGCGGATTATTGTTAATCAACCCAAAATACAATCACATGAATTTTTTTGGAAAGTTCGGAGGAAAGGAACACTTTCAAAATGGCCGCCGTAAGTTTGTTGCACCTATCATTTCACTTTCTTGATTTTTTAGGAGTGTGCTTATGAGAGTCACGAACTTTTCTCTACGGATTATTGTTAAACAACCCAAAATGCACTCCCATGAATTTTTTTGTAAAGATTGGAGGAGAGGAACACTTTCAAAATGGCGGTTGTGAGTTTGTTGCACGTGTTCTATAGCCTTCCTCGATTTTTTACGCGTATGCTTATGCGAGTCACGAACTTTTCTCTGCGGATTATGGTTAATCAACCCAAAATACAATCCCATGAATTTTTTAGGAAAGTTCGGAGGAAAGGAACACTTTCAAAATGGCCGCCGTAAGTTTGTTGCACCTATCATTTATACTTTCTTGATTTTTTAGGAGTGTGCTTATAAGAGTCACGAACTTTTCTCTACGGATTATTGTTAATCAACCCAAAATACAATCTCATGAATAATTTTGGAAAGTTTGGAGGAAAGGAACACTTTCAAAATGGCGGTTGTGAGTTTGTTGCACATGTCATTTATTCTTTCTTGATTTTTTCGGCGTGTGCTTATGAGAGTCACGAACTTTTCTCTGCGGATTATGGTTAATCAACCCAAAATACAAACCCATGAATTTTTTTGGAAAGTTCGAAGGAAAGGAACACTTTCAAAATGGCCGCCGTAAGTTTGTTGCACCTATCATTTATACTTTCTTGATTTTTTAGGAGTGTGCTTATGAGAGTCACGAACTTTTCTCTACGGATTATTGTTAAACAACCCAAAATGCACTCCCATGAATTTTTTTGTAAAGATTGGAGGAGAGGAACACTTTCAAAATGGCGGTTGTGAGTTTGTTGCACGTGTTCTATAGCCTTCCTCGATTTTTTACGCGTATGCTTATGCGAGTCACGAACTTTTCTCTGCGGATTATGGTTAATCAACCCAAAATACAATCCCATGAATTTTTTAGGAAAGTTCGGAGGAAAGGAACACTTTCAAAATGGCCGCCGTAAGTTTGTTGCACCTATCATTTATACTTTCTTGATTTTTTAGGAGTGTGCTTATGAGAGTCACGAACTTTTCTCTGCGGATTATTGTTAATCAACCCAAAATACAATCCCATGAATTTTTTTGGAAAGTTCGGAGGAAAGGAACACTTTCAAAATGGCCGCCGAAATTTCGTTGCACGTGTCATTTATTCTTTCTTGATTTTTTAGGCGTGTGCTTATGCGAGTCACGAACTTTTCTCTGCGGATTATGGTTAATCAACCCAAAATACAATCCCATGAATTTTTTTGGAAAGTTCGGAGGAAAGGAACACTTTCAAAATGGACGCCGTAAGTTTGTTGCACGTATCATTTATACTTTCTTGATTTTTTAGGAGTGTGCTTATGAGAGTCACGAACTATTCTCTACGGATTATTGTTAATCAACCCAAAATACAATCCCATGAATTTTTTTGTAAAGTTCGGAGGAAAGGAACCCTTTCAAAATGGCGATTGTGAGTTTGTTGCACGTGTTCTATAGCCTTCCTCGATTTTTTACGCGTATGCTTATGCGAGTCACGAACTTTTCTCTGCGGATTATGGTTAATCAACCCAAAATACAATCCCATGAATTTTTTTGGAAAGTTCGGAGGAAAGGAACACTTTCAAAATGGCGGTTGTGAGTTTGTTGCACGTGTCATTTATTCTTTCTTGATTTTTTAGGCGTGTGCTTATGAGAGTCACGAACTTTTCTCTGCGGATTATGGTTAATCAACCCAAAATACAATCCCATGAATTTTTTTGGAAAGTTCGGAGGAAAGGAACACTTTCAAAATGGCGGTTGTGAGTTTGTTGCACGTGTCATTTATTCTTTCTTGATTTTTTAGGCGTGTGCTTATGAGAGTCACGAACTTTTCTCTGCGGATTATGGTTAATCAACCCAAAATACAATCCCATGAATTTTTTTGGAAAGTTCGGAGGAAAGGAACACTTTCAAAATGGCGGTTGTGAGTTGGTTGCACGTGTCATTTATTCTTTCTTGATTTTTTAGGCGTGTGCTTATGAGAGTCACGAACTTTTCTCTGCGGATTATGGTTAATCAACCCAAAATACAATCCCATGAATTTTTTTGGAAAGTTCGGAGGAAAGGAACACTTTCAAAATGGCGGTTGTGAGTTTGTTGCACGTGTCATTTATTCTTTCTTGATTTTTTAGGCGTGTGCTTATGAGAGTCACGAACTTTTCTCTGCGGATTATGGTTAATCAACCCAAAATACAAACCCATGAATTTTTTTGGAAAGTTCGGAGGAAAGGAACACTTTCAAAATGGCCGCCGTAAGTTTGTTGCACCTATCATTTATACTTTCTTGATTTTTTAGGAGTGTGCTTATGAGAGTCACGAACTTTTCTCTACGGATTATTGTTAGACAACCCAAAATGCACTCCCATGAATTTTTTTGTAAAGATTGGAGGAGAGGAACACTTTCAAAATGGCGGTTGTGAGTTTGTTGCACGTGTTCTATAGCCTTCCTCGATTTTTTACGCGTATGCTTATGCGAGTCACGAACTTTTCTCTGCGGATTATGGTTAATCAACCCAAAATACAATCCCATGAATTTTTTTGGAAAGTTCGGAGGAAAGGAACACTTTCAAAATGGCGGTTGTGAGTTTGTTGCACGTGTCATTTATTCTTTCTTGATTTTTTACGCGTATGCTTATGCGAGTCACGAACTTTTCTCTGCGGATTATGGTTAATCAACCCAAAATACAATCCCATGAATTTTTTTGGAAAGTTCGGAGGAAAGGAACACTTTCAAAATGGCCGCCGTAAGTTTGTTGCACCTATCATTTATACTTTCTTGATTTTTTAGGAGTGTGCTTATGAGAGTCACGAACTTTTCTCTACGGATTATTGTTAATCAACCTAAAATACAATCCCATGAATTTTTTTGGAAAGTTCGGAGGAAAGGAACCCTTTCAAAATGGCGATTGTGAGTTTGTTGCACGTGTTCTATAGCCTTCCTCGATTTTTTACGCGTATGCTTATGCGAGTCACGAACTTTTCTCTGTGGATTATGGTTAATCAACCCAAAATACAATCCCATGAATTTTTTTGGAAAGTTCGGAGGAAAGGAACACTTTCAAAATGGCGGTTGTGAGTTTGTTGCACGTGTCATTTATTCTTTCTTGATTTTTTAGGCGTGTGCTTATGAGAGTCACGAACTTTTCTCTGCGGATTATGGTTAATCAACCCAAAATACAATCCCATGAATTTTTTTGGAAAGTTCGGAGGAAAGGAACACTTTCAAAATCGCGGTTGTGAGTTTGTTGCACGTGTCATTTATTCTTTCTTGATTTTTTAGGCGTGTGCTTATGAGAGTCACGAACTTTTCTCTGCGGATTATGGTTAATCAACCCAAAATACAAACCCATGAATTTTTTTGGAAAGTTCGGAGGAAAGGAACACTTTCAAAATGGCGGTTGTGAGTTTGTTGCACGTGTCATTTATTCTTTCTTGATTTTTTAGGCGTGTGCTTATGAGAGTCACGAACTTTTCTCTGCGGATTATGGTTAATCAACCCAAAATACAATCCCATGAATTTTTTTGGAAAGTTCGGAGGAAAGGAACACTTTCAAAATGGCGGTTGTGAGTTTGTTGCACCTATCATTTATACTTTCTTGATTTTTTAGGCGTGTGCTTATGAGAGTCACGAACTTTTCTCTGCGGATTATGGTTAATCAACCCAAAATACAAACCCATGAATTTTTTTGGAAAGTTCGGAGGAAAGGAACACTTTCAAAATGGCGGTTGTGAGTTTGTTGCACGTGTCATTTATTCTTTCTTGATTTTTTAGGCGTGTGCTTATGAGAGTCACGAACTTTTCTCTGCGGATTATGGTTAATCAACCCAAAATACAAACCCATGAATTTTTTTGGAAAGTTCGGAGGAAAGGAACACTTTCAAAATGGCCGCCGTAAGTTTGTTGCACCTATCATTTATACTTTCTTGATTTTTTAGGAGTGTGCTTATGAGATTCACGAACTTTTCTCTACGGATTATTGTTAATCAACCCAAAATACAATCCCATGAATTTTTTTGTAAAGTTCGGAGGAAAGGAACCCTTTCAAAATGGCGATTGTGAGTTTGTTGCACGTGTTCTATAGCCTTCCTCGATTTATTACGCGTATGCTTATGCGAGTCACGAACTTTTCTCTGCGGATTATGGTTAATCAACCCAAAATACAATCCCATGAATTTTTTTGGAAAGTTCGGAGGAAAGGAACACTTTCAAAATGGCCGCCGTAAGTTTGTTGCACCTATCATTTATACTTTCTTGATTTTTTAGGAGTGTGCTTATGAGAGTCACGAACTTTTTTCTACGGATTATTGTTAATCAACCCAAAATACAATCCCATGAATTTTTTTGGAAAGTTCGGAGGAAAGGAACACTTTCAAAATGGCGGTTGTGAGTTTGTTGCACATGTCATTTATTCTTTCTTGATTTTTTCGGCATGTGCTTATGCGAGTCACGAACTTTTCTCTGCGGATTATGGTTAATCAACCCATAATACAAACACATGAATTTTTTTGGAAAATTCGAAGGAAAGGAACACTTTCAAAATGGCCGCCGTAAGTTTGTTGCACCTATCATTTATACTTTCTTGATTTTTTAGAAGTTGACAAGGGTAAAGGGGGTCAAACATTGGTGACCTTGAACTTAACCTTGAACTTGATCTTCAAGGTTATTTCAAGGTCAACTTGATTTTTTTTAAATGGAAACCCATAATTTTTATCCCGGAATTGAAAAGAGCGGAAAATTTTACATCGAAAATGTATTTTTGTTTTGTGACCTTAGAGAGGTAAAAAATCAAGGTGAATCATTACAAAAAAATTCACGGGAGTGCATTTTGGGTTATTTAACAATAATCCGCAGAGAAAAGTTCGTGACTCGCATAAGCACACGCGTAAAAAATCGAGGAAGGCTATAGAACACGAGCAACAAACGCACAACCGCCATTATGAAAGTGTTCCTTTCCTTCGAACTTTCCAAAAAAATTCATGGGTTTGTATTTTGTGTTGATTAACCATAATCCGCAGAGAAAAGTTCTTGACTCTCATAAGCACACGCCTAAAATATAAAGAAAGAATAAATGACATGTGCAACAAACTCACAACCGCCATTTTGAAAGTGTTCCTTTCCTCCGAAATTTCCAAAAAAATTCATGAGATTGTATTTTGGGTTGATTAACAATAATCCGTAGAGAAAAGTTCGTGACTCTCATAAGCATACTCCTAAAAAATCAAGAAAGTATAAATGATAGGTGCAACAAACTTACGGCGGCCATTTTGAAAGTGTTCCTTTCCTCCGAACTTTCCAAAAAAATTCATGGGTTTGTATTTTGGGTTGATTAACCATAATCCGCAGAGAAAAGTTCGTGACTCTCATAAGCACACGCCTAAAAAATCAAGAAAGAATAAATGACACGTGCAACAAACTCACAACCGCCATTTTGAAAGTGTTCCTTTCCTCCGAACTTTCCAAAAAAATTCATGGGATTGTATTTTGGGTTGATTAACCATAATCCGCAGAGAAAAGTTCGTGACTCGCATAAGCATACGCGTAAAAAATCGAGGAAGGCTATAGAACACGTGCAACAAACTCACAACCGCCATTTTGAAAGTGTTCCTCTCCTCCAATCTTTACAAAAAAATTCATGGGAGTGCATTTTGGGTTGTTTAACAATAATCCGTAGAGAAAAGTTCGTGACTCTCATAAGCACACTCCTAAAAAATCAAGAAAGAATAAATGACACGTGCAACGAAATTTCGGCGGCCATTTTGAAAGTGTTCCTTTCCTCCGAACTTTCCAAAAAAATTCATGGGATTGTATTTTGGGTTGATTAACAATAATCCGCAGAGAAAAGTTCGTGACTCTCATAAGCACACTCCTAAAAAATCAAGAAAGTATAAATGATAGGTGCAACAAACTTACGGCGTCCATTTTGAAAGTGTTCCTTTCCTCCGAACTTTCCAAAAAAATTCATGGGATTGTATTTTGGGTTGATTAACCATAATCCGCAGAGAAAAGTTCGTGACTCGCATAAGCACACGCCTAAAAAATCAAGAAAGAATAAATGACACGTGCAACGAAATTTCGGCGGCCATTTTGAAAGTGTTCCTTTCCTCCGAACTTTCCAAAAAAATTCATGGGATTGTATTTTGGGTTGATTAACAATAATCCGCAGAGAAAAGTTCGTGACTCTCATAAGCACACTCCTAAAAAATCATGAAAGTATAAATGATAGGTGCAACAAACTTACGGCGTCCATTTTGAAAGTGTTCCTTTCCTCCGAACTTTCCAAAAAAATTCATGGGAGTGCATTTTGGGTTGTTTAACAATAATCCGCAGAGAAAAGTTCGTGACTCGCATAAGCATACGCGTAAAAAATCGAGGAAGGCACGTGCAATTTCTGAATATTTTCAACCCCTAGTTAGGGGTAGTTTAAGGGTTCTAGATTTATGTATTCATGTTGCGAACATGTTTTCCAACGATATTTAATACATTAAAGGCGTTTTGATTGGACTTTGGAACGACTTACGAATTTACGAATTTTGTTGCAATGCAACAGTGCGAACTTCAACTTCATCAGTTTGTTACTTTAAAAATTAATGGCGTTTGGAAACATTATTAGAACACGTATATTAAAAAAGTAGTACCTAATCACAAATGTTTTCTACCGACGCTGCAGATAAAAAATAATCTCACAAATAAAACCATATCTCTCTAAAAGTTACACACTTCCACACATCCAAATATATTCCCCAAGTTTCTCTCACAACCCGCAAGCATCTATCCCCTCCCTCTCAAACCCATCAAGCCCAAGATCTCTCATAGCCGCGACTGTCGCGTCATAAAGAACCGCATTTTCCCGACGAAAGCATCCGATCGTCTCCCTTTCGATCCTCGCGTCATTAGCCGCGTCGTTATACCCAAAGCTCGACACTCGCTGAAAGCGGAAAACGGGAGCCCGTGGGGCTGAGAAGAAAAGAGGAAGGCAGACCACTGTTGCACTGGCAACAACGGCGCTGCGGCACGCGACTGCTCTCGTGCAGGTATGCGCGCGCGGTACAGTAGGAGGAGCGCGGCCGGCGCACACCAGCCTCTCTTATTAGCTCGGCTCGCGCTATCTTGCTCGTGAAGTGCAGCGTCGGCAGTTGCCGCTCGTCGGTGCAGCGCATCGCTGTGCTCGCCTGTATACACGGGTGATTCTGTGGAGACGCGTGGATTTTAGGCGACAGCTTTGAGAACGGGGGAACTTTGTAGTCAAAATTGGAGATAACTTAACCGGTAAAAATTGAAGCGAGATGTACTGATTCTTTGGTATTTCTTGGTGAGATTTACAATGAATTTTACAGTGTTGCGTGGTAAAATTTACCTAATTTTGGAGAAAGCCCTATTTATGAAGTTACTGAAATTCAGTGATATTTAGTTGAAGCTCCGTACATAACCTTAAAAAGGAGAGATAATCAAGGGAGACCGTTGATTGTACACGTATATGAGGTCCTTATGAATGTATTCATATAAATGTATATATAAAGATATAGGTATATGAGCAAGAAGTATTTAACATATTTAATTATCAATTTTTTTATAAATTAAAATATTCCATTGCTTTGCAACTGTTAAATTGTACCGTTTCAGAACTGTAAAATTTATTTAATTATCAGTAAAAACTGCCCAAACGTTACAAAGTTCTACGTTCACCCATGCAATTTTATGATAATTTTTATTAAAAAATTGTCTGTGCGGTAGTTTTCGAGATACATCTCTAATGGAGAAAATGCAATTGCCATGGCGTTTACTAAATAGAAGAGTGAGCTACTTCAGTAACAAAATGCCATTACCAATGTCCATTTTTGTGAAAGTAATCCATCTGGAATTCTTCGATACCAACAACAAAAACTTATTTTACTCGTTAATTCACGCCTTTAAGAGGATAAAATTGTACTTTAAAAATTACTTCCCATAAGATGAAAATTATTCCAACCATCCACAAATTTTACAACTTCTCATCGATGCCTATAAATCCCAAAAAAACGTATCCATCAGCAGCGCAAATCAACGGAGAATCACCCATATACTCGCGACCGGCGTCTTCGTTCCGATTTCACTCGGTCGCGCTATACCGGGAATTTCCACGCGCTGAACTCGACCGACCTCGTGCCACTGTGCCGCAGCAGCCAGTTTCGCGCGGAAAAACGCGCGGGGACTCCTTTATATGGCCCACGTGTGCTGCTGCTGCTGCTGTTCGCGTGCTCGCGGCGAGAAAATCAGAACCGCCACGAGCGACGAGGAATGGATCTCTTTTGGAGTGGAGGACGGAGGAATGAGCCGCCGGCGGGGCTACCGGTGTGGTGCATACATGCAGTAGCCGGCCGGGGAGTTAGTTATAGACGAGTATGGACGTCTGAGAGTGCACACGTGGCTGTAATAGCTGTGCTCGAGGGCCAGACTGCGTAATTTCAGAGGAGCGCAACGTGAGCGATGATTGCGGAGCATCTGTCGTCTAGGTTATGTGAAATTTCAGTCTGCGACGAGTGGACTGACTTGTCTTGTGTTGCGCATGTAAATTGTAGAGGAGAACTGCAGAGTGCTCTTATATGGGTGACTTGGACTTAAAAATGTTGGATGTTTGGAATGGCTCTATTCTACGAATATTTCTTTGAATAATAACATTAATTAATAATATATTGATGATGGAAAATTATATATCTTTTTATCAATTCGATTTTTGTTTAATTTTCACATTAGTAACCTAACGATATATATTTTAAATAAAATAACATCTTATAAACTCCAACGAGATCATTATTGGACTTTTAAAATCTTGCAGTGCATTAAGAGAAATACAGGATTTCACTTTGGTCACGTAAGGAGCACTAACCGCCATTAAAATTCAAAGAGAATTTCTTTTTTCATATTTTGATACGATATATACAGGTTATAAATTCAAAGAGGATTTCTTTTTTCATATTTTGATACGATATATACAGGTTATATACCATACATGATCAGTTTCCACATTAAAATACATTATAAATTTATTCTTTAATTTTGCAGCATTTATAAGTTTACTCATAAGAAATTTTTATTTGCATACGTCACAACGATATGATTTAGATTATACTCCATAAATAAACTTATTTTTGTACATTAAGTTTGTAAATACATATTTTAAAACTTTACAAGAAAATTAAAAACACTCAACTATACCGGATGACAAGATTCCATAAACTACAACCAATGAAAAGTCGCATAGACATCCATCAACATTACTACCCCTCAAACCTCAATTAAATTTATTACCACAGCAATTCACCATCCGATCGCCGCTACATTCAATCACGTACAACATACAATAACCAAGCGACACCACGTCCGCCGTTCCACAAAGCAACCTAAAAAGAAAGAGGAAAAAAAAGCACACCGCAACACAACAGCTCAAAATCATTTTTACAGTTAGGCTGCCCCTCGCGCGCATATCCCCATATACGTCTCTAGTCAGAATAAAGTCCCGCATTCGCGCGACACGTGAGAGACCATCAGCAGCACTCTCATCCCGTCCTCTCGATGTCTCTTAACTCGCCACCGTCACGTGAGCCCCATGCGACTGCAATGCAACAGCCTGTCATTGTTGCACGGCGTCGCGCGATTCCCTCGTTTCTACGTACATACGTGCACTTACGTGCACTCGCGATGATACAGCTCCGCGCGTCGCGTCGCCACCGTGGCGAATTAACGACGTGTAATGAGCTGTGCAGTAAGCGAGCTTGCGGATCTTGCCTCCTCCTTCTCCTCTATGTTTTTTTCCTCTCTTTCTCTCTCTCTCTCTCTCCCGTTTTCGAGGCGATGCGCGTGTACCGTAAGGCCAAGTGCACTTGCAGTGTATATATACACGGGAGGGAAACGAAAAAGGCGGAGGTGTGCAGCTCATTCGCACTGCACCGCAAGGCGGAAAACACGTAAACGTGTTGCGCTCGCGCTTGATTTATATACATATACGAGGGCTCGAGGTGTGCGGTAGTGCACTCTGCCTCTCGTGCACGCGCTGAAAGGGGGAGAATTTAATCGCGAGGTGCTGCCTGATGCTGCAACAATGAGAGTTAAGTACCTCTGATTCGCTCGCGCGGCTCGCACGAGCCTCGAATCGAGTGCATTTGTTAGGTGCGGTGATGCACGAGTGTGTTTGCAGTATACGTGTGTGTGTACGATTGCTTGCTTGCTGTTTATATACGATTCGCCTTTTTTATACTCGAACGAGGGGGGGCAGTGTATATAGCCGATTGAGCGTGATTGTTTGTTCGTGTGCTGAGGCCTGCGAGAAAGAAGCGCTTGTTGATGTTGCGGGGCCAGCGCTCGTTTATTGCTATGCGAATTGCGAATCAATTCGAGTGCTTCCTTTTCTGCATCGCGCGCTGCTCTGGCTCTTTTATTACAGCGCGCATACTTTGGATGTCCGTTGCTGCTCTTCGTTTTATTATACGATTAACGGGATATGTGGGCATGATGAGCTTGCGTTGAGCTGAGTGTAATGTATGATCTGGATTTTTCTCGTCTCGCGGATGGACGCGGGCATTGATGTGTCTGGAAATGGGAATTGTGCGCGTGATTTAATAGAGAGAAATCGTGTTGCTTTGTTTGGGAGGAAAAATGAGTTACAAGGGAGCATTGTCAGAAGGCGATGTTAACATTTGCATTGATTCGATTCATGTTGCAGAGGTGATGACGTTTTGATCCGTAGTAACATAATTTTGGATTGAAAAATTATGAATTTATGTCAAACATATAATCTTAGCATTTGCTTACTTAAAACAATAAACAATCTGTACAATTGAATTTTCATATCATTCAAGAAAATATACAATTTCTTTGTAGATTAAGTAAATTACTAAGAAGTAAATAGTTATGATCAGTGACTTCTCCTGTTAAGTCAGACGAGTCACTTTAATTCAAGAAGAATCTTCTCAAAATTTAACGAAAATTGAATATAGAAAAATATTTAATTAAAACTATACAAGTTAATTGGGAAAAGTCGGTTCATCGTGATTTTCCTCAAACAACTTATTTCAGATTATTCTTTTTTGGTTAAAGATACCAATTCTCTGAGTACAATGTAAAAAATAAATAGTATACTGACAAGTGTATTACAGCATTTGTTTCTCATGTTATTCAACAAGAATCAATCGTAAAACACGATTAACTCGTTCACCCAAGAAATTCTCATTGTCAATGTGCATTATGCGTGCGTTGCACAATGTATCATTTTCGTTATCGTAAGGCGTTATCGAATTTCCATGTCATTCCAGCGCCTCGGTCGGCTCGTATAATACGTACACGCCAGGCCGAATTGAAAAATCACTCCCTCAAATCTCGGCGTACGTACAGTCGCGGCGCCCATTCTTCAAAATCATTATACCGGTAAACTCACACACATACACGCACGTCTATACCAGGCCCCCATTGTCTTCGTCATTGTTCTAAAACTTCTAACGGAGATTGAACCAGCGCGTTCTTTCCTACATATATATCTATATATAGGTACGCGGGCATGTATATGTGTACAATATCCATATAATGTGTACGCGCTCGAAAGTATCGGGCGCGTGGCGATTTTTCGCGCGCCACCCTCGCGCTGAAAAAGCTCGGGCTGAATCATGCGCCCGACGTCGACGGCGGCGGCCTCCTTATAACCGCGGAGTCTCGTCTCGAAGTCTCTTGCTCCGAGCTCATGATTATGATCCGACGCCCACGCGCCCGCGCCGACGACGACGACGACGCTCGACGCTCGTCTACAATTGTTCGGCTGCATGAGCGCGAGAGAGTTATACAGTCTGGCTTGAAAATTATGAGGGGAATCATGCGTGAGATTGGAAAGAGGTTTTAGTTGTTGTGTGAAATGTTCCTTTTGCTTGATTTGGGAAGGATTAAGGTGGAATTGTACTGATGTTTTCAAATTTTATAGGTTTTGTTCTAAATAGATAGATCTTTATTAGGGTGGATTTTGTTAGTGAGATGTAAGCTTTATTTTATGAATTTTGGTTTGATTTCAGTGAAATATACTCGACTTACGACTCAAAATCAATATTTTTTGTTTAAAGTAGCTACAGTAATAAGGGGAGACCATGGAGTTCGGGTCTTGGATTTTGATGAAACTTTGGGGATCGACTTTTTAAACCTTAAAATGAAACATGTTATCCGTAGTTTTATCCCCTTTGTAAAATAAAGCCGATTGGCAGCAGTTATTGAATAAACCTCAATCAATTTGGGGTTGTATTGCAGTGTAATTTTAGTAATCGATATTATAGCTTATATTAAGCTAAATTTCTTAATGTTTCATGTGTCAGATCAAACATGTCACAAAACTTACAAAATTTTGACAGCTTTATACATATCGTAAAGTATAAAAACTCGTTGTCATAATGGTTTATAAATTTATTTGAAACTTTTGTTTATAAAATTTGAATTACATAAACTCGATTTATTGTATCAAAAAGTCTAATTTTTCTGCAATTTATTTTAATAACGTTTAGTAAATATTCTTTTTGTAAATTAAATTTTTATGGTTACTATCAATAAATTTTGTTTTGAAACATTGTGTTTTAAAAGTAGACTCAAAATTTTGTTAAAATGCAATAAAAACTTTGACGTGGGGAATCTTTTTAACTTATGTACTACAATGATGAAAGTCTCGGTCACGTAAAAGAATTTTGAATTAATAATCAATCATTTTACAAAGAAAAATTTAACTAATTCTCAATCAATAATTTCTTTAGTTGTAAGAATGCACAAAGATGATATTTAAATTAAATCGGAAGAATTCCGCCTTAAATAATTTTGTGATATTAATATTGTATGATAACATTAAATATAAAATTGTGATTTTCATGATTTTATGTTCATCAAAATGTCTATACATTAGATTCTAGATATATTAACATTAGTTATATCGATACTTAAAGCATTTCTGCTCATAAGTTTTTGTAACTCTAGTTTCGTTTCTGCCGAAGTGATGTATTTTGAATGTTCTGCCAAAGTGAGGGGACACGCAGTATATTATTATTCGTAACTCATATTATTCCCCAAATTCGTGACGATATATCGAGGGTCTACTGTAGTGAGTTATTAAATTTACTTCATAAAACGTGATAAAATCTAGCATAGTATGAATATATGGTCGTCCAGCCCCACGCTGAAAATGATTTTTATTAATGAATGAATTACATTTCCATACCCACTTCAACTTCTAAATAATCATATAAAATCCATCGTTCATCACCGTCCACCGCCCAAAATAGAATCTCCCTATATCTCCATCGGGATGCATCGAATTAAACGCTCTCGCGGCCACATTAAAACCGCCCTCCGCTCCTCGTAATCCAGACCTCGACAATGCCACACATAAAACTCGCGCTAATGCATTCACCTCGCGTAAAAAGTGCCCGTATCTCGTCCTCCCCCCTATTATCCCCGAACATCGTCATCGGCACCTCCCAAGCGCTTTTATATTCCACCGAGTCACTTTCGATTAAAACTGTACACCTCGGAGCAACATCCCCCCGAAAGGACTCCCATCATCTCGCATCTCGCTCAATTTGGCCTCGGCTCTTTCTATTCTCTGTATCTCTCCACGTGCAGGCGCGCGTTATACACGCGTACTTATAAGATCGAGAAGGCGAGACGGAGACGATATTTCCTTTGTGGCAGACGATTCTTCCGCGTCTTGCGCGCGCACCGTGTCCTGAACAAATCCTATATGTATATGCACGTGGGGACACCCACGCCGGCCGCGCAACGCCGCCAGATAGAATATAACGAGGTAGAAAAACGAGATAAGGCTGCGAGCGGTCGGCTCTCTTCTCGGTCATCGACGAGTCGGGGCTCTTGCGTCATCCACGCTTTTCTTCGGCCTATAAGCCGGTTCGATGCGTTTCATTATCTCTCTTCACTCCTCTCTCTCTCTCTCTTTCTCGCTTTATCCCGGGCTATACGGGTAGCTCTAGCTTTGTCCGAACTCGATGCACCGCCTACTTTTAGTCATCGCCTGTTGCGCTTCGCGCATATATTATGCTACATGTGGACCAGTTTAGGCGCTCTCTCGGGAGAGATCGCTGCGACGACTGTATAGTTACGTCGCTTATATGGGAGAACGATGCGCTCAACTTTGTGTGCAGTGCGTGGTGTATTCGTCTTTTTTTTTATTCTTGTTCTTTTTTTTCCTCTTTTGGGAGGGGAGGGAGGTCCGCGTCCGGAGGTTTGTATATGAGGGAGAGGATGTAATGAAGGTGGATGTGTATACGCTAGCCGGCTGCATGGCTAGTTTGGTGCGCCTAATATGGACAGCGGCATTGTTGCGATGATACTTATTAGTTGGACTTTTTACTGCGTAAATTGTATACAACTATACATTGTTTAAATTATTTAGAAATACTTTTACATTGTTAAAGTAATTTTTGTCCGCTTAAAATGTATGGTTCAAAAATTATGCTTGAATGGAATACAAGGGGATTGTACGAATAATGATGTATTTTTTGCATATTCAAAGATATTTTAAAGAAATTAAAAAGAATTAACGTAGATTAGCTTTGTCCGTCAGAATGTACTATTTAAAGGACATTAACCTTTTCACCCAGAAATAAATTTAATTTTTCAGCTTAAAACTATGATATTCATTTAATCTGATATAAAAATAAACGATTAAGTCTTTCTTTTTGCTTGAAGAATTTTATTATAATAAGTTATAGGTACCTAGCTTTGAGCTGAAAAAAAGTTTTAATTTTGATAGTTACAAAAGATTACTGTAAATTGTAAGTCTATTATCTTTGGTAACTTAATTTCTTTACGTTCACATAAAAATATATCGGCAGGTTTACAATATGTCTTGGTGTATGAATATAGGAATTATAAGTTCAAAAAATGGCATAATTTCTGCAAATTGCCAAAATTATCTTTTTCTTTCAGTTTCTTGAACTTGCGTCTAATAAGGACCATAAAAACAAACTTTACACCAAAATTTTAGCTTTAACATGCCCTTTCAACATACGGAAAAGCCAATAAAAAAAATCGCTAATAAAAAAGTCGTGACCGAAAGTGTTCAGACTACAGACATTGTAAAAACCAGGGCTAAAGTTTGGAAATAATAATACGTTGCGCTAAACAAGACATGAACAATACAGGAGCAGTGAATAGGACTTATCGACCCTTATGTTACGAAGTCATAACAAAGCAATATGTAATTAACTGTAGACAACGTAGCACCTGCTCGCAACTGCACACCTAGAATAACCTTATCTGAACACGTGCCATACTTTCTCGTAAGTTAGTGCTAACTATATACTTCAAAACCTTGAAGGACTCTTACTTTGAGATACAGTACGGTTACTATTGCTGCGTACATGACGAAGTAATATCCAAGACAACTTTACTACGCAATACTGCAAAAAGCGCACAAAGATAAGAAAATTTTATTTGCGCAAAACGTGAATATAGTATTATGTATACATGCATTTAATTTATAATAGTTTGTTAATTTTTAACCAATTCTCTGCAGTGTTGAACCGTACAAACATTATTTTAAACTACTATTAATAGAAATCATCTCATCAAGTAATATGAGATTAATCGGCAATGAAAATATTGATTCCGGCAGCTGTGATCCTAATACTTGAAAAAAATATCTGTTAAATGACTTAATCCAATCTATGTTTCTTCGTAGAAAGTTACAGTCAAAAAACTCTGCTTTTAATTCTTCTAAGGTACAGTAAAAATAATTATCATTGATTATCGGTATTGCGAAAGTTCACTTTGAAAAGAAAGTTATTTTTAAATAGACATTTCATCAATGTCTATATGTAATTGCTCTAATTAGATTTTATTAAAATATTAATAGTTTTTAAAAGAAAATCACAGATCATTACATATATTCTTATTCGATAATACATAAATTTTAATAATTGCTACATTATGAATTTCTGATTTTTGTATATTGGAAGTATTAGATTTAAAGTTTCCTGTGTTAGCATCATCTGAGCAAGCTTATCAATACTGCGATACGCATGCATCAAAGAGAGTATGGATAGCATTCAGTTTGCTACGTAAAATGCAAGAGATTAGATGATTCACTATTACATTGTATGAGTCATTTAAATTGTTAGAAAAAACTGAATATATTAAAAATGAAAGTTGTAATTTTGCCATTCTTATAAAATTTCATCGTTTAGACTAAAATTATTTAAGAAACTTGAAAATCAACTTTTATCATAAATTAAAAATCTGTAATTATACTATGCAACCGTGAAGTTGTTAAATAACACCGCTATTATCGCTCAATAAAATAACTTAAAAATTCGTATTAATATTTAACATTTAATTTTTTACCTATCCCATTCAAAAATTTTCCATAGTGCAAAATCTTGAAAATTATGCAAAGTCAATTATTTTCTCATTATCTCCATGCGTTACATCATTTACGAGTCTGCAAGAATAAAAATCTACACGACTCCGACGCCTATATACGTATACGTGTAAAGGACGTTATATTCATGAAAATCTCCATGTGGGAAATGCTTAGAGGATTGGCCGAGCTCATTAGTTTAGAAGTTGATTAATGATCTCCGGCACGCGTGTTAATGATAAATGAAAAGGCTTGCACATATTCGTCAATGATTCTAAATAAATAACGTTAGCTGTCGTCGGTGTAAAAACAAGGAAAAAATAAGGGAGGTATCTTTTAAAATGAACCTTTCTTGTACCACAATAATAGAATTCTTGATTTTCTATTGCTCAAAACGGTCAAAATTTACTCTTCTATTAAACGTGTATAAAAATACATTTAATTATTTATTTATTAACCAAATAGTTATAATATTTTTATATATAAGTATAATAACAAAAATTCCATTATAATTTTCCTACTACACAAATACGTGTGTAATTCTACACATTAAATGCAATTAGATACGTACATTTATGGAACATAAATAAAGTCCTACATTCTACTCCAGTTCAAGCTTAGCATCCTCTGAGCTAATTCTTATCGAAAGTAAAAAAATGACATTATGAATCTACACATCGATGTAAACGAGTGCGAACGTGAGACACGTTTAATTATCCATTGTGCAGGAGCGCGGGGCCGCGAACGCGCAGGTTACGTCAGTTGTACGGGCGAATCCCAGCTATTCGGCTCGCGATTCTCCGCTCCAATTATATATATACCCCCGGAGCGTCGGGGGGGACCTTTTCTTTTTGTTGTTCCCTCTGTAGCGTCCGCTTCTCCGTCTGTCTCTTTTTCTCGTTCAAAGCCGACGCTGTCGCTGCCGCTGTCTGCCTCATGCTTCTCTAAAATCTATTTAGAGTCCGAGGAAAAGCGGATGTATCAGATATACGGAGCGCGTGCGCGATTCATCGCTGCGCGAGGAACCGACAAAACTGCACGCCTATTCAGGGCTAAATCGTAAACACGCTTTTGTGCGTGTGCAGTGTAATAGGTACACATGCGTACTTTTGGGGACTTTTCACTCTTTAGATGCGGATGCCACATTTTGGTCGAATAAAGGCGCTACTAACGACTGTAACCTTTCAGATTGAATGGGTATTTTCGCGCTACGTGGTAGGGAAATCTGTGTAAACCGTGAAACGATTTGTTTTGATAGTAGCGTGTACGCCTGGAACACGTGTAATCATGAGAATTACTGTCAAGTTTAATGATTGTAAATTTCTATAATAGTATTCAGTATTTGAATTTTCAATATTACAATTCAATTATATAAACTTAATTTGAATAGTGGTTGATTATTAAGTATAATGCTATGCTTTCAGTAGTAACAGACAACACTTTGAGTTGTATTTTAGTACTTTTCTTTACTACTTTTCTTTCTTTAGAAAAATGTAATAATTATAAGCAAATAAAATACTTTCACATAGATCACATTTTTCATTTAATTATAGTTATTGAATACGTAATAGAAAGCGTATTATTAAATAGAAAAATATTGCTTTAATGATGACTTTCTGCAAACTTCACGCTGTAAAGGTCCATACCAAGTTATACAAAATACTTTTAAAACTATTAATTAAAACAAAAATTAGAATCAAAATCCGTCTACTCCCAATCAAAATAAAGAATTAAGTTTGTAAGTATTCTAATCTAAAAAACCAAAACAGCAAACATTGAAAATGCGTACATTAAGCATTACAGGCCGACCTTCAGTCCCCACAACAAGCATTCAAAATTATTATCTCACCCGGACAACTGTATAATCACATCGAAATGTATGTTAAGTCATCAAAACCAAAATACGCATCCATCTCCAAATTTCACCTGTCCCCAAAAACCTAATCTTTCGTTCAGCACACACATACCCCACAGTTTTAATGTCACCACCTCTCTTAAAACAGACGCTTGCTCGCTCAACGTGTGCGAAAGCATAACAATCTACGCGCGTGCAGTGTGCGGCGACTGCCTACTATTCTCTGGCGCGCCCGCGACTCACCAAATATAATCGAGGAATCCAGCGCAGGGATGAGAACGGTCTTAACCATCGTCCGCCGCCTGGCACGCGCTCGTGGTCCGACTATATGCGCTGCACACACTCTCGTGCACGAGAGCTCGAGCTCCAACTATAAAGGACGCCTTCTGCGTGTATGTATATAGCGAAGAGACGAAGCTGCTAATACACTCTCCCTCTCTCTCTCTCTCTCTTTCTCTTTCTCGAAAAACTGGCCAGTCTGCGGTAGAAATCTCCTCTCGGTGTCAAGCCTTCGTAGCACCACTCAACCGATTTTGCGTATAATACACTTTTATCACCATCATCGATCACCACACAAGAATCCTCGACGTGCTCCAAAACTTTCGGACCAACAACATACAACCAACCAAGCAACTAACTAAAAACTCAGTTCTTCCTTGTAATTTTCATTAACTTTACCGAACCGTACATATTGCGTTACATATCTTTCAAAAATTTACACCGCATCTGAAGCACACATCGCGGCGTCGTCGTCGTCGGCGGCGGGAGCGATGTACGCTCTCTCGGGCGCGCAAGCACGCTGAAAAGAGAGCAGCGCGAGACGTGCGGCGTGTGTGTACGCGCGCGAGAAACCCAGGGCTCTCTCGTCGGCGGCGGAGCAGCAAACTCTGGCAGCAGCGCGAGGAGCGAGCGCGCGCTGCGGTCGGCGCAGCTCCAGCCGGCTGCCGGTTCCCCACCACCGTGTCGCGGACCGCCGTCGCGCGCAGCGCCAGAGCGGAAAGCAGCGCCGCGCGCCGCCGACGACGACGACGACGACGACGGGCGGCGACGAGCGGATATGCGTGTATATACGCAAGGAGAGGGAGAGAGAGAGAGAGAGAGAGACCCTCGAAACAGAACTTGGGAACTTGGTGGTATTCTGTATAGGCTGTGTATAGTGCCGTGTACGCGCGGGGTATTATGGATGTGTGTGTGTGTGAGTGTGGGTATACGGCGATACGGATATGCGATTGTGAGATGTGTGTAAAGGAACGCAAGAGCGACGCGAGTTTGTGCCTCGTGTCTGGGTGTGTGTACGCGAGAGTCTTCTTTGGGCCCTTATTCGCTAGTGAGGAGAGGGTTAGAGTGTGTGAGAGAGAGAGAGAGAGCGAGAGAGCGCGAGAAAGAGAGAGAGAGAGAAAGAGAGCGGAAGATTTAAGGATGAAGCACAGTTGAGTAATGGAGGGTTTTTTTTGGCTGGGTGGGTTATGGGTAACAGTTTTATTTGTGGTGGTAGTTAGAGAGATGGATTGAGTTGTGGAGAAGGATTTTCAATTTGGTTCTGTGAAGTATGTGATGGCGCTTAATTTTTAATTTTTGGTTCAATTTTTTTCAGAATTATTAATATAATAGCAATGTGTAAATCAGGATGATTAAATGTTTGTATTTTAATGAGTAATAACGTTCAGCGCGAAGCAATCACGCGCCTTTCGCGAATCGCGGAACGGTGCGTTGCAACATTATACATTAAAAACATGATAAATATTATTTATTATTAAATGTATTACTTGTTTGACACGACACAAATCTGTAATAAAACAAGGAGATGTAATTTTACGACAATACTGTGTTGATGAGTTTTATTCAAATTTGTTACATACATATGTTAAAATTATGTATTGAAGAATCCATTTACCGTACAAAATATATACTTCTGATTCCTTCTGAACGTTTGATGCAGAGATATTTGTTGTAATATAATAGTATCAATTAAATATTATAACGTTCTAAGCCATCTTTGTCTACAAATTATGTCTGGCCATGAGGAACTGTAAATACTTAACTATCGTTATTATTTCATTAATAAACCAGACATAACATCTTGTAATATGGTATGATCCACACTACTCGATTGAAATTTTTATGAATATACTGAATTGCTTATCTTAAAGCCTTATGGTTGTATTGGCTACATAATCGACGCCAAAAGTCAGATTTTAAATTAACCCTTTATTTAAAGTCATGGCGATGATACATGCATCACGTTTTGGTTTTTTTTTCTCTCGCTATATGTTTTACTCTTTTTTTTCTCATGCTGATGTATACCCTACTAATGTTTTTAGTCGTCTACTCTTCGAGGTCACTCTTGGAGTTTACAATTTCCTAAGGATTTCAAGTTGATGATTTAATGGAAATTCAATCAATATTGTTACTTATATCTATTATAAACTAATTGAACTTTAAAAATGAACGTTTGCCATATATACTTGTGACTCAATGAATTTAATGTTACAATAGTTAATTTTACGAAATAATGTTTCATTTTTTGTTTCGTACAACTATAAAGCATTATAGACTATTGCATGAAAAATAATTAATTATTAAGCGTATTAGTTAGAAAAACGTAAGAAAAATTCGATAGTACTTTTTGTTTTTTTCTAAAATATAACAAATTCTGAAGTTACAATTGTTCAAAGTTTCTGAATATTTTAGTATATATAAATATATTACGATTATACACGATGTCACAATATTTGAATAAAAACGATAAGACTGAAAATCATCATAAACTAAAGTAAAATTTAGCTAGCTCCACTGTTTTATAAATTTGGCAAAAAACTATTATTTATGATGATTTTTAAGATTTTAACAAAAATGATGTATCTCTCTCAAATTTACTTCAATATTAGCCTCGAATAATTAACTATTATAATTTATAACCAAATAACCAAGTTTTGATATGATTAGAAATTCTGAAAAATCCTTTAGGCCGAAAAAGCAGTGGTGGTCAATAGCATGGCACAAATCTCCTTCGAAGTACTAGTGGAGAACGATCGGTTCGCAAAGAAAGAGCGAGAGAGGGAGAGAGAGACGCGATCCTTGGCGTTTACTGCGCCTTCCCCTACTCCGACCAGCCTCCTAACTACACTTTGTTAAGGTTTCTTTCTTTCTTTATCTCCCTTTTTCCCCTACCTTTCTCTCTCTCCTACCGGCTCCCTTTTCTCTTCCTTCCTCTCTTTCTTTCTCTCTCGCACTCCCTTCCGCAGCTCCAGCTCCGTTGCGCCGCGCGATTCGCTTCCCCTCTGAATGGCCCACGAAAGTCTTCTCTTCGCCGCGCGAGCGCGTACACCATGTTATATATATTGCTACACCGAAGCAGGCAGGACTCGAAGGACGATCGTTTCTTACGTTTGAGATTACTGCACTCGGTTGCTCGGCGTCGAATTTTTTCCTCACCGGTTACGATCTTGTTTCAGTCGCGGCTTGGTATACCTATAAGGCACATCGACGCGCCGAGGAGAGAGAGAGAGAGAGAGAGCTTTAGCCGCGGTGATTGGTCTTGGAAAATGTAACAGATGAGAGATACAGCTTGATATCGAGCATTGCCCCCTTTTATTTTATACGTGGTATTGTTTTTTGTTGAAATGCGTGTGTATAGCTAGTTTTATTGTGCAGAGATTGCGCACGAGCGATTTTATTAACTTTTAGAATCGATATCGTTTTTCCTTGTATTGTTAATAATGTTTTGTTGTAATTTTTATCGTTTCGAACGATTTCTGCAGTATCTTATCAGTTTTTGTCAGGAAGTGAAGGATACCAAAACAATCGGTTTATAGTATATTTTCAAGTAATATTACTTGAATCATCATCCTTCTTTGCTCTTGATTGTGTGACTAATGTTACCGTTGCAAGGACGTGGCGACTTTGTATACCAGCGTGATAAGTTCCGTCAATATAAATAATACGGCTCGCTACATAGACATATCGTAAACCTTCACATTCAATACGCTATTATCTAATCTGGAAATAAAAAGCGCAAGTAAATGCACAAAATGATAAAATATTATTAGCAAATTATTGCCGACAAAGCGACGCAATGCATTTATAGATAAGTTAAATAATAATTATATATGATCAACAACAGATAGATATCTTGTATACAAACGTTCTTAAAATAAAGGCTTTAGAGTATCAATGCAGCACTAAATGGTTTTGATGTTATACTTTGTTACTTATTTATTTATCTTAATTTTACTTAAGGTAAAGTATTTCTTACAAATAATTTACAATTTCATAACAGATTTGAAATTTTTAATATATTGTACAAAATACATGCAGGTTTAAGGTGTTTTATTTTAAATATAAGCACATCAGAAAGTTATTTGTGCATTTTGAACTTAAATTGATCAATATAATTAGGTTTTATTAACAGATAACCATTTCAAATTGTGAATAAAGGACGAAATAGACGTTTTTCATCACGTTCCATGCCCATACAATTTTTTCAAAGGCTTTTCTATTACATTTTGTTTACATTTTTGACGCAAAAATAAAAACATTGTATGGTTTACATTTTCAAAGAATTCTTTTTTATTTTAGTATCAGGTATAACAAAAAACATTTTAAGAAAACGCAAAAATGTACTGTTTTTGAACTTTTTTTAACCGATTGAGGTTCTTATTTTTCAAGTATGAATTTTATGAAAAAATTAAAACATACAAAAGTTTTCAAATGTAAATGTAATAAGTATTACCGATCTATATTATTAAAACAATTAAACCTCATGCGCATGGAACATCATGAACATAAAAAAATGTTTGTCGAGAAAAATGCATTTAACGTTATTATTTTCTACGCTTCATAATGTTAATTACTTTATTAAAATCATTATAATTTTATTTCGTTTTATAGCTATGATATCCATGATATCTCAAAATATTCATTTGATTATATACAAATAAAATTATAATGATTTTAATAAAGTTGGTTATATTACCAAATAAAATAAAAATCGACTTTTTGAGTGATTTTGGGTATAGAACCACCTTAAGAGACAATATATGATGAGCCTCATAATATTCGCAAGGTATACACAGGTACATAGTACATACCATGCATTTAACTATAATGTACTTTTCTTTTACCAACAGTAAACAAAATTTTGATACGTTTTCTCACCAGCCGAATGACAACAGCAACCAAAAACTTGCGCTACAATAAATTCGTTCCACAAACATACTTTCCCCGCATGTAGCCGTTTTTTCGATACAAATACATATAAACACGCTAGGATTTCCCTTTCTTCTCCGCGATCGTTTACACAAAATACCATATAGAAATCTCCCAACAAGCAAAACACCAACAAGCAACAAAAACAGCAACCCACCCGAGAAAAACTCTCGGCGCGTTTTCTATTCGCGCGACTCGTGACGGATAACCTTTTTAATCACGGGCTTAATAGCGCGTTAAAGCGCGCGCTGACGAATGAAAGAGTATAGTTTGTCGCGTCACCGCACACGAAGCAACGCGCTTACCGCGGCAATAATCCTTTAGAGAAAATGTATATGTATACAAGTAGGCTCGTTCCGCCCGTTCGGCGGCAACAAACACAGCCTCCTCGCGACCATAACACTTAGCCGCAGCAGCTCCGTGCGGTTATAATCTCTCCGCTAATCCAGCTCGGGGATGCGCCGGCACGCCGCGGAGTGTCACATTTTTCCCCGAAGATGAATTCATCAATGTTATGTGCTTGCGCGCACGCGTGTGCGCAGCGAGAAGTGCGTTTCCCCCTTTCTTTATATGTATGCGCAACGACTTGGAGATCCTGAGTTATAAGACTCGTGCGACAATAAAACGTAAGAGGGAAAAGTTTCTTAATTTTCTTGTTTCTGTTGCTTTCTTCGGTGGGACTGGCGCTAGCATTGCGTAGAAAAAAAGAGAAATTTATCGACTATTTGTTGGTGTCGGTTGTATAGCTTCAAAAAATTAATTTTCTCTCTCGGGTGTGCAGATTACTCATCTTTAAGAAGTGTTTTTATGCTTGAAAGATGTTTCAGAGTCGCTGTAACGCTTCACTATCTTTAATATGTTTAGTATTGCAAATGTTATTAAATTATTTATTATGTATACGATTTAGTCTAGTCTTCTAATTTATCTAAATAATATTAGAGAATTTTATATTAAATTAATTACTACCATGTGTAGGAGTAATAAGCATAGATAAGACTAGATAATTTTCTAAATACTATATATACTTATAAACGAGCTCACACAGCAATCAGATTAATATGAAGCCTATGAAGGTCACGAATATCAGATAGTATTTCTAACAGAGTAAAATCATTGACGATATATATAATTATACATTGCACGATTTACCAGAAAGAAATTAAACTACAAGTTTCTAGTAAGCATTTATCTGGGTAAGTTCATTAGATATTAAATATTACTCTGGTCCTAGCAAAATAAGTACACACATCAAAACAATTTTTTGTAAAGCAGCATGTCTCAAGTTACGCAGTAAGAACTTTTGCGTTCATATTCTATATAATTTATCTGTTTCCATGAAGTCAGATATGATTTTATTGGGTTACCGCGTACACTTTACTTAATTGCACGAAATACCATTGATTATAAACGTAGCATTTAACTAGGAGCATAAATTAAATATCGGTGAAATCAGTGAGCGCATAAAGCGTTTAACACGCCGCCGTATTACACAATCTAGCCTTTAACCGAAACAAAAATAATGCACCAATCATTAAACCTATGTCGAAAGCCGGTGTACTATCGGCGCATAAAGCCAGTAACGAATAGATCCGTATACATATACGAGGATTATCCGCATCGAACGTCCCTATGCTGTGTATACCGATAGCTCGCATTCGCGTACACACACGTCTTACGCAATCTCAAGCCGCTCACAGCGGTATACCTATGTACACACAGTAGATAATTTAACGACACCTGCACTTTACCGAAGGTTCGAAAACTCATCCTGGGTGTGTATATATATATATATACACACACAGGATGAGTTTTCGATATATATATAATATAGACGGCTCGAAAGAGAAATTTTTTTCTCCGACTGCGCGTGTACGCGCATTCCGGTTCCCCTCTTTCTTTTACCGATTCTCCATCATTTTTTTTTCCACGATTTCAGCGCGACCAGCCCGCGGAGTACCGTAGCCGATTAACAGCGCGTAAAAACGCAGTATAATTACAATATCGAGGAGCGCGTAAATGAAATTTTCTCCCGTGCGGTTGATCGATCGTAAGCTCGATCGCGCTCGCGGGACTTTCTCAATTTCCCGTCGATTAAGAAACTCCAGTGCGCGCGCACTCGCGTTGTTCCGCGTTATTTGATGTTTACTTTGTTTTATTGCCTCGAACGTCTTCGCCGTTCCCTCGTGGACTACTTATGATAAAATTGTATCAAAAGTGCGTAAAACTCATTTAATTTTAATGGTTTAATGAGTGCTTTACTGAACTGAGCACTGTGTTGAAGACATCATGTCTGACGGATTTGGACATTTCTACTTAAAACTTTTGATGGTGCTTATAAAGAATTTGTGATGCTTGACAGCAATTACATTTTTATTTTTTTAATTTTAATGGAAAATAAATAATATAATGTTTGATTTTAAACAGAAAAATACATTAAATAATAAAAATAATAAATAGAAGCTGTATGTATTTCTAGGAAATACATAAATAGCAAATAGGAATATTAATATCATAAATTACAGGATAACAATTAACTTCTTAAAAAAGCTGGAAAATATTATGAATGGAGCACGTAAGAATTGTGTAGTTCAAATAAAACGAGTATATAATAAAGTTCACTCGATAGGAAATTCTTCTGGTCGAATATGATTGAATTTTTTTTTTAATTCTCCAAAGAGATTAGCAAAACTGAGTATTCTTTTTAATCAATTCGCAGTATACGAAATATAATTAAACGAATTTAACCAGGAGAATTTTCAATCGAGTCTATATAATGATATCTTGCAGCAGTATTAGTCAACGATTCTACACAGTCAGCTTTTTCCTTCGCACAATTCATTACACGTGAAAATCGAGAAAAATAGCCCGTCAATATTAGCCTTAATCTCCTGCGCTCTTTCTCCCTCTATCTCTCTCCACATTATATACGCGGTTAACCATCTCCGCGCAAGAAGCCGTGGCAGCGGCGGCGGCGTCGGCCGCGTAGACTACAAAAAGGGTTGAAGCATCGCGTACAGCGGACGCAGTATACAGTGGAAAAAGGGCGGAATGGAGGTGAAAATAAAAGTACGAGTCGAGGCGGATTGCTTTAAATCGAACGCCAGAGAGAGAGGGAGAGAGCCTTGCCGCAGTACACGAGGGGGCATACGCGGAAAAGTAATTGCCTCTCTCGCGCGAGCGAGGCGTAAAATTGCCGATGGTAGTAACGCGCCCGCGAGGATAAATAATGGAGGAAACTCGGGTGGATGATGTTTTTTAGGCAGAAGACTTATAGACTCGCGAGGTGTAAAAATTGCCGCGAGCCTGAATTGATATTAAAGTACCTGGCGAGGGGAGAGCGCTGCGCATCACAGCTGATTACGGCCGCCGCGCGATTTTCACTTTTTCACATAGGATGGAAGCGCATGCGCTCTCGAGCTAATGGAAGGAGAGATATAGATTTGAATGTGTAAAATCATAGTGGAAGCTTGTTTAACTTTTTTAATTTCTTACAAAAGGACATTGTAATCATGTTAAAAATCATGAAAAATGGTTAACGGAACGTTTAATGATTTTTTTTTATATTTTATAAATAACCCGTGTAAAAAAATAAGTTTGGGACAAGTCTGACAAAAGTCTGGTTCAGAAAGTCTGGCAAAAGTGTGGCTACGGAGGCGATCCCAGACTATAAGCCAAACTACATACCACACTTTTGTTGAATTATGCCATGTAAACTTATATTTACATACAGGTAATTATGACACTACACTTATTGTTAATATCAACCGGCATCATAAAATAGTTTTCAATTAAACCATGAAAATACTTTTTAAATATTGCAATCTTCTACGAAATTTAAATATTAAAAGTAAAAAACAAACAAAGATTTAGGTTACTGCAGAAATGATGGACTTTGCAAGACTTTCTGAGCCAGACTTTTGCCAGACTTGTCCGATATTTATTTTTTATACTGGAAGACATCACGTGGTCTTTTAAGAACACTTTCTGAAAGTAAACGAAATAAATTAAACCCAGTTTGAAACAAATCCATGAGTAACGCTAATAGATATTCCCAGAAAGGGGAAACAACATTAAAATTTTTATGAAAATATAAAAGAAAATGGATTTTTGTATTCTTCAATGCAGTTATACTATTCCTGAGACTTACTTTGATAATTTTATTCATATTAGAGAGAATTTTGGCCCTTATATTTTTTGCACATATTAACCAAAGTTCATGACAATTTCCAGAAACTCTTTTCAAATCACACTAAAAACATACAAGAAAATTTAAGGTATAAATAAAAATAAAAAAAAATGTTTCAAATGTACTCTTAAAGCTTAAAACTTTTTCTTTTTATATTGAATATAGTCATTACATCCGTTAACATTTTAATGCATGTATTAATTAAGAATATAGCATGGTAGCAGTATAAGTGGTTCAATAGTCAATACTTTTTCAATTATCTACTGCACTTTTGATCGCAACAGCAATTTTCCGCAATTTAAGTTAATCGCATGATAGAGCAAACTAAGTTTTGCGAAAGCAAATACACATCTAGTGCATCAATATACATCCCGCGAGATAATGATGATTGCGGTGCACAAGTAGCTGCTTTTATTCGATCTACACAAGACTTTCTCAATTGTTTTAATTATAGCATAACAGAAGTCAATATATTCTTTTTTAACACTTTATCAACTTCAGCAGCGATTAGAAATCTGCAAATGACCAATATGCTGATAAAATAATTTGTAATTAAATCTTACGTTTTATTGTTTTAACACAAACTGTACAATTCATGTCAGTATTACCAGTGAAAGTAGAACTTCACATCCTGATAAACTAATATTTTTTGTACAATTAATACACAGTAAAATATCCAATGTTAAAAATATTTACAATCAACTTATTGCTATCAAGAAATCACTAATTACATGCTGTCTTAATGTTGTTCGTTTCACACGATTCACCGCGTGGGAACACGAATTTCAAGTTCAAGTGGCGCAAAAGCAGCAGCATGCATTGTCGTTCGACACTTGACACGACTCATCATATAATAAGGATCTGGGCAAATAAGTGGCGACTGACGCTCATTGGCTCAGCGCGCCAATTAAATACATAGAGAAAAATGCTTAGATTTGATGACCTCATGTATTGCAAAATATACCATTTAGATGTTCGCTGCTTTAGTTAATTATTATTTACATATAAATCCCTTTTGTAAAGCTTTATTTATATCAATGAATGCTATTACATTTTAATCAAAACTCAAGATGCTGTCAAAAGTATTGATCACATAATTCAATCTAAAAGTAAATAAAACTTTAAAAATGTATAAGAAAATACAGAATTTAAAAATCAAACAAAATATAACTAGAGATCCACCTCGACCATCAACTCATTAGCCTTTCAATCCCACGTCAAACTCACATTTAATGATCGACCGCATATACGCGCGCGCGCATCTCGCTAGACTGGCATTATTTTCAAGTTCAAGTACCGCCTCTATAACCGCGACTCGCGCACCGCATGCACATTGTCTCCTCTCGCGTCGCGTATAATGAGGAGATTAAACGGCCGCTGGCTCCATCCTCTATTCCTCCACCACGAGCGCCACAACTATACCTACATACACTTACACACTAGCGCGCCTCCGCGCGTCTTTCTCTCGCTAAATTGCCTCAATTGGTCAATGAATGCGGGCCCCGGTCTCTCTCTCTCTTTCTCGCGGTAGAATATTCCGTACTGTCCATTGTCTTCGGTGCAGTGAGTCAGTCGCGGCACCAGCAGCAGCAGTAGTAGATACTTCTTCGCCGGATTATTATCCGTCTAACTTTCACTCTGCGAGGCCTACAGCCGAACCTCTCGAACACAATCGACGAGCGATGATTAATCGATTCTGCCGCCGTTAGACTCGCGCGCGCTCACCTTTTATCGTAGTCCCTTCGGTTCGCTCCTCGACACTTTCCCGTATATTGCGTGTACTTGTAGCAGGCAGGTTGCGCGCGCCCGGGACAAAGGACGTTTAGCGAGCTGTCTTTGTTGCGTCGCTGGGTGGATTTTTGCTCGAACGGGGCAGACGACGTATAAGATGTTGTATTGTAGTAGCTGGTGGCGCGATTTTATCGCGGACGACCGACGCCGTGTGTAACTTGAACTCGCGGCGCTGTAAAAATGGGGAGAGCAGCGTATAACGCGCCGCTCTTGCTGCTGCTTATATTGCTACTGTCGCTCGATCCGCTTGAGTAAGATACGTTCTCGTGTTTGAAGACAGTAAATAAGTGGTGAAATATTGGTCTGCACGGGCTCGAGGCGTGTGTAGGTTGATATCTTTTTCGCGTTTTGCGAAATGCTTGTGTTGGTTTTTTTTATTGTTTTTGAGGATCATTACAAGAGATTTTTTAATAATTTAAAGGGATGTTACGTATTTGATCGATTAGACTAAATCTAAATTAAAATATATTTCATTTTTAGTGGAGAGACTGTATTGTTCGTCAGTAGTTTGCTGTTAAATCGTAAATTATTGAAAGGTTTTGTATAGTAACTCTTCATATATAGGTATCCATGAATACATTTATGTCGCGTCTTCAGAACAAGACTATGAGAACTCATAATTCTATGTTTTTGTAAAACCAAGCTAGTAACGTCAAATTTTCATGAAAAACAAATTTTTTACTAGAATTTTAGTTTTGTATTACATTTGGCACCCTTTTTAAACTCATTTTCGTGGTTTATGTACGGCATTAATTTTTGTAAGAGCTATTTTCTTTATAAAAATCACGCTAAAAATGTTAAGTTCTCGTAATAGTTTTATTCTGGGGATGCGATATATAGATATAGTTTTTCGTTTTTTTAATATATAATTTTTCAAGGGTAAAATACTAGCTTATTTAAAATTTCTTGAAAAATGATAGTTCAAATCATCATTTTTTTAGAAGTTCTAAAAAAGTGTTAATATTCATTAGAGAATTTCTAAGTCTTCGGTTTTAAGAATCATCTGAAAAAACTAGCTATTTAAAACAATCTGAAATGTGCTAGTCTTCGTATAAAGGAGCTTCGAGATATATTATTGGAATTATTGATCTCAAACAATCGGAAAGTATCTATCATCTGTGCAAATAAATAATCGAATGGCAAAGAAAGGAAATTCTTCAGTTGGAAGTTCTGGAATCCTATTTATTTCCTTAACCAGGAAGTGCAGAAAGTAAATATCGGAATCCACTAATACGTACGACGAAGTAATGATT